>CM050169.1:197793829-198393829 GCA_027410445.1 Discoglossus pictus
CCTTCAGTAGCATCAATAAGAATGCTCAGTTTTGCACTTTGCTTGGAGTCTCCAACTCAGGACCAACTTTGTACCCCAACCTTTTCACTCCTCTGAAATCTGAAAGCAATTGTCAGAGTGGGGTGACAACTAGGCATGTTTGGTGGTAAAAATGCCTAATTCATCTTTGGGATTGTGACAGCTGCTGGCTGCTCCTCAAGATAACAGAATCTGTGTCATTTAGTAAAACAATATGTCTATTCTTTAAAGCATTTTACGTCTAAACAAAGCAAGGAATTGCTGCAGGCCTATTCAGAAATACCTACAGAAACAAGACGTCTGGATCCTGCAGTCCTAGCCGTACAGATGCCTTGCAAGTGCCAGATGATCAGGAATTAATGTAGCCACTAAAGGCTTGATGGCTCTTCTGTTTAGTTCTGCCTTTGCTGACTAGTGCTGGGCAGACACTGAATCATTTTGCATCGGCAGGCAGGGCTGTGTATGTGGGATGGCTCTGTGGCTGCTTTCTCCTCCTCATTCCTGAATTCTCCCTCAGGCTTCTGGGTGGATCTGAATAGTCACCAGGTAGAGGCTGCCGAGAGCTCTTCCCAGTCACTAACATATATGCAGCTGTAAAATAGTCTAATATGACTTTGGCTTTTCACTATGAGATCCTGGTTGCTCCACCCTGTGGAAGGCAGCAGAAAAGACTGCAGGAAAAAGAGATTAACCCCAGCACTTCTATAGACAATTGTCATAAGCTTGAGAACAGACAAGAAATAGGTCAGTCCCTTGTAGTGATACAAGGCTGTAAAAATGCAAGGGTCTGGCTAATGGCATGAGTCTCCGAAATGAGATTTCTTGGCAGTGCTCAAGCGTCTGCATTAATGAGAGATGATGATTAAACACACACGTCCCACCTAGAATAGTTTATTGGAATTCCTATAAAGTAAGAAGGAGTCAGCAAAGCTTTTCTGTATCTGTAAATGTGAAAAGCAGCATCGATTGCACCAAACATGGCTAAGAAAATAGGAACCAGACATATATTCTTGTAGGTATAGTGACCATCATTCCCCTGGTCACACAGAGCATTATGTATAAAACTAGCAACTTGCCCGTCAAAAAATGACGGCAATAGAATTGTAAGTCAGGGAATGCTGTTTGGCACACAAAGTAAGTGTTTTGGTTGTGTGAGTACCCTCGGCGCTCATTGCGAGTCTCTGGGTTGGTTTATTTTTGGTTGTCAGAGCCCCTTTGGCGCTGATTGCAAGGTATTGGCTTTTGGCGCTCATTGCGAGGCTCTCCCCTGGTGTAGTTTTGCTCCTCTGTGCACCCTTGGCGCTCCTTGTGAGGCGTGCGGTGAACGGCTTTGGCGTTTATTGCGATACTGTCGTGTGGTGTTTTGTATTTTTTTCTGTATATTTATTTTTGTAATTATAATTAATTAATTACTGAACTGATAAATGAACATACTTTACCTATTTGTAATGAATATATGCAGCAGCCAATATGCTGAAGAGCTAACAATCTGTTTTGATGTTCCTGCACCATACAATGTAGATGTTGCAGTGTTGTTGAGCTGAGGTGTAAGTGTCAACAATGTGTGCAGTGTGTAGTGTAAATAGGCTGCGTGCGCGAGGGGAAACTGTTTGTGTAACTGTGTAGTTCCGCATTCTGCAAGTTAGTGTTGTAAAATGGCGGCGATTGTGTATGTGGTACGCGGGTGTGGATGATTTAGCGTCCTTCCTAATAGTGTATTTTGTAGCTCGTACGGGGTTGTGTAAAAGTTGTATGTGCATGACGGTGTTTTGAGAATTTAGGGGTCGTGTAGCCTCGTTTTCGTTTTTTTCTGCGGCCATTTTTTCTCTCGCTTAGGGGATTTTCAAGTGCCTAAACTCCTGAAATAGGTGTAACCTCACTTCCAGACGTCCTGGGTCCCCCCCCCTTGCTGTTTGTGATGTTATTTTTTATTTTTGTTTGTATTTTGTGTGTTTTTTTAGTTTTTTGGGCTCGTATTTTTTTTTGCGGTTTCCTTTTGTAAGTGTTACGGGCCGTATTTTTTTTATTCGATTTTGTCAAAGTGCTACGGGTGTTGCACTAGCGCTCCCTGCCTAAGTGCTACGGGGGTCGTAGGGATGAGCGCCTACGTCGCTCATCTGCACCAGCACAAGGAGCGCCTTTGGCACTCCTTGCCTGGCCGCAACCGCGGCCCTCGCTTTGCGAGGCCGCAGTTTCCCCGTTGCGTTACCAACGGATTTTGGCAAGCCCGTGCTGCTGACAACTATATGTGTGATACATTTTACCATCAAATCACACAATAGGAATGGCACATAAACATCTCTCTTTAAAGAAGATGTGAGATCAGAGTTTTTTGTAAATAAATAAGGTTTTAAATTACAAAATATTTGTGTTGTCTTCTACCCAACAAGCAGAATACAATCTATTATTATCCTTTATTTGTAACGTGCGACATATTCAGTAGCGCTATACAGGGTAGATACAAGTCATAACAATTTTAACAAGTTACAAAACAATGGAGAGCCCTGTTATTGAGCTTCAAATCAAACGTACACCGTGTTTTCCCTAAAGTACCTAATACAATTGAAAACTCCCAAACTTGCAATCTATGATCTAACTTTTAATTGATATTATGAACCTGACTTTTGCAATTTATTTCATTTTTTTACAGTGATGTGTAGCTGACAGCTGTGTTGGATGCCAACCATCAGCTGTTTTCTGTGGCACAATGTCTTGCCAGGAGAATCTCTTCAAATACCTAACATTATTAAAATTAAACACTTTGGACATCATATAAAAATTCCCACAAAAAAAACAAAACAAAAAAAAAAAATATATATATAAATATATATATATATTTACTAGATTTCTGTTTATCTATTTACTTTATTAAATTAAGAAGTGCTTAAAAAGGGGACTGGATTTATTTCTAATTAAAAAGGGAATTCAGGTTTATCATGGATAATTAGAGAGGCAGTATTGATCCAGGGAGAAGTCCGGTCGCCGGTGTCTGGGATCAGGAGGGATTTGATTTTTTTTTTTTTATATACAACTAATTAATTAATAGTGAATCCGCATATTGTAGATCGGAGATCTTGAAAGGTTGAACTTGATGGACTGAAAGGCTTTTTTCAACCTTAAATACTATGGGCCTCATTCTATTAGCGGCCGCAGCCGTTGCGGGGCCGCAAGGACCGGCCGCAAGCTATTCGGCTATTCTATTCCCTTATGGCCGGAGGCTCCGGCAGGCTTGCGGCCGGTGCCTTGCTATCTCTTGCGGCCGCTCGCGCCAGAGGAAAGCCTTTGATCTAAAACGGCCGCAAGAGTTTCGGCCGTAAGAAATTCCTATTTGCAATTCAATTGCTCCGGGAACCCTCTCTGCAAGGCTAAAAGCGAGCCGCAGCTTACTTGCAGGAAAGAGGTCCCGCTAGCACCAATTAAGCACATAAAATAGCTCAAATAAAGCCATCCTGCACTTTGAGAAGACTTTAGGTGTTAGAAAAAATAGCACATAATTATCCGATACTCAAATCCGTAAAATATTTTATTTTTAATATCCGTAAAATATCCATGTAAAAAGTCCAGAGTGCTTGGAGCACCTCAGACACACCCACGCCGCAGCCGGAAAATAAACAGTTAATGTAAACTCGGGTTTGGGCAGATGTGCAAGCTTGAGAGTGGGTTCCTTTTAATCCTCATGTCCCCCAATATGATCCCTAGCATTTACAGAGCTGTACAGTGCAGACTTGAATTTATTTTTGCGTTTTTATATTTCTGCGCTTACGGCCGGTTCCAAGATATGCGGCCGGCCGTAAGAGGAGATCCTTGCGGGGCCGTATAATAGAATCGCGAGTTAACAGAACCCCCGCAAGGAATCGCAGCCTTACGGCCGATTTACGTCCGCTAATAGAATGAGGCCCTATGTAACTATGTAACCTGTGAAGCTCTGGTGAACTCCATGCCCATGAGGGTTAAGGCAGTGCTGGAAAATAATGGTGGCCACACAAAATATTGACACTTTGGGCCCAATTTGGACATTTCCACTTAGGGGTGTACTCACTTTTGTTGCCAACGGCATTAATGGCTGTGTGTTGAGTTGTTTTGAGGGGACAGCAAATTTACACTGTTATACAGGATGTACACCTACTCCTTTACATTGTAGCAGAGGGGCATTTCTACAGTGTTGTCACATTCAAAGATATAATAAAATATTTACGAAAATGTGAGGGGTGTACTCACTGTTGTGAGATACTGTGTATATATATATATATATACTGTATGTTTTCATGTCTTACACAGCTGCTAATGTTGTTAGTTTGCAACATATTTTACAAGCAAGTGCCTTTTTATTCAACTACAGTGTTACTTTAAGAATGGACATCTTATATTCTAAACCAGGGGTAGGGAAGTTGTAGCCCATTTCTGAGTAGTATCTCTTATTCCAAGAAGCAGCATGACGGCAGAGACAGGAAGGGCAGCATCAGTTTTAATGATCAGTATATTTTTAAAAAGATCCTTGGCTGATTCACTTAGAGAGTTAACCAATATATTATAAATGAGAGAGAAGGGAATAATGAGGGGGAGAACAAGACGGAAAAGGAATTGTGTCATTGTGTGGGGCAGATATCAAGCAGTGAATCTCCATAAAGCATCTTTTAGTGCACACTGCATGCAAGTTCTAGTGCAGGTGCCTTAGTATATCATTATGTGGAAAAAAAGAAAACTACTGTCAATGATGTGCGTATTAGAAGACGTAAGGTGAATGAACGCTCAGTATAGTATAACAAAATTTAGTGTCTGAGGAGGGTGTGCTTATTTTATCTATCACTAGAGGGAAAACTGAGTGCGGAGGATGATTTGTTATATTATAGCTTGATGGCAGGATCAGAGAGCCTGATGGACAGACAATAATTACATATTTCTACTGTATGTTCTTTTATTGTAAGAAAGTGCATATTTTTTTAAAAATTTCATCCAACTAATTTGGTACTATCTGTAGTTTTAAAGTACTCCATCTTTTGAATATTTGCTGTATCCCTTTAACCAAAGAGTTAGCTCCAATATATTTCTCCTTGATGAATATTTTATTAACTCCCTTCACCAATTTGAACAAATTATTACTTTTCCATTTTGCTCACAGAGAGCTGAATAGTTTATATGCTTCTGAGAGTATAATAATCTTCTTTTTCTCTTTCAGGGCAATAAAAGTTTATATTGGCATTTCCTGTGTTTTTAAACCCAGTGTTTAGTATTATGAGGAGGAAGCTAATGAAAACTATAAGGTGACTAAATGCTGTAAGATGTTCAGTCACAGTTTTGTTAATCTACGCTATAAGTCTCCTTCCATGTATAAAATGAAAGCGGTTTCTGATTGGTAAAATATATTTTATTATTAAAAGCTATCACATTGTAATGCTACTGGTTGCCCCACACAGGGCAGAGCCATTGGCGTGAGGTATACAGCATCATTCAAATGCTGTGATATTGAGATCCAGGCTTGCAACTTTGCTATTCAATTGCCTTCCGTTTGCGGGCTCAGATCGAGTTATTCGATCCATTGCAATTCTTAAAATCGCAAATTACTGCCTTCCAAACCTTTGATCTTTCACGGCAGCTAAAATCACAAATCGCTATTTAATTGCTCTGGTTTTCCCTCGCGAACCACTCCGTCAAGCCCGCAAGTTGCCAAAATCGAACCACAGGTCACTCGGACCAAGGAGGTCTTGCAAAAGGCTTACTTACAAATCAGAGCACTTTAAATGCAAATATAAATTCAATCCAGCACTGTAAATGATGGGGAACACAATGGGTGACATTAGAATTAAAAGCACAACATTCTCAAGCTCGCACATCGCCAAAATAAAATACTTTATCTCATGTTTATTTTCCATCCAAAATCCTACGGGCTTGAATAACGAGTTACAGGCTTGGAGGTATTTCAAGCCCGTAGGACTTTGGACAGAAATTAAACATGAAATAAAGTGTTATATTTTGGCGATGTGCGAGATTGAGAATGTTGTGCTTTTAATTCTAATGTCAACCATTGTGTCCCCCCATCATTTACAGTGCTGGATTTAATTTATATTGGCATTTAAAGTGCTTCAATCTTACCGGCTTGAACCACGTGTTACGGGCTGGCATCAGCGATCATTTTCAAGCCCGCAAATGCTACTGCCGAGAGCATGGTTTCCAAATCTCGCGTCCGACGCCTAACTTTCAGGCCCGGCCAGTTGAATAGCAGAGTAAAGTAGACCTACTGGAGAAAATTGGCTATCTGCGATGGAGTTACGGACCAAAATTGAATGAGGCTGATAGAGTATAAGTAATCCTCTATCGATTAAGGGGTGCAAAAGGCAGATGGGGGGCTGGAATGTGTCTTTGGTTAGAGGAAGACAACAAAATGTTGGGGTCACAGCTAGAAAGCTGAGCCAGGATGCAATCAGAGTGATCAGGAAATCTAGTGGAAGGTCAAGATTGTTAGCAATCAGAAGAGGAATCAGTCTCATATGCCAAAGTCAAAACTATAAAATCAGGAATTGTATGAGTCATAGTATGTTCAGGACATCCCGGGTGATGCAGCCACATAAGGATGTAAACTATGTAGCCCAAGGTTGAAATGGGTCGGATGGTGAAGCTTGCATATATGTTGCCAACCTACAGAATAGTCTACATTAAATATGAATTATATGGTTGTTGTGGTATGATCTTGGCAACACTACTGGGGAAGCTGGAGATCTACCAGTAACTTCAAGTCTACCTACTGGAGATCCAAGATCCAGACCACTGTTTGGAGTTGTCCTTTTGCTTTACGCTGCACTAGAATTTTGTGGTTCAGGAAATATTCATATTAGATAATAATCTTCCTTTCCCAACAACACAACAATGCACAATATCATTCTTTTTTTCTTTCTTGGCACAAGACATCTCACCCTTTATGAGGTTTATATTGAAGGAATTAAATATCAATATAAACAACTTTTCAACCTATAATTTCAATGTATATCTTCATGGACAAAACTCATGTAGAACATAATTAATCTTATCCTCATACTGCACCTCCTTTGTTTTCAAATAACTTATTGTTGTAGTGTTATAATATTACTTGACTTATTAAAGGTGACCATTATCATTTAGCACAAACAATAGCATTTTTGTAAAGAATTTTCAAATAGAGACAGGTAAACCCCAAAGCTTTTGCTACATTGCAATTTTACAACATATGGCCCAAGCATAACTAGGAACTCCTTTATTATTTTTCTTTTTCCTTTATTTGTAATGTGCCAAGATATTCAAGAGCGCTATACAGGGGTAAGTTCAAATCAAAACAATATTAACACAATGCAAAAAAAAAAACCGAAACAAATGGAGGGCCTTGTCTTTTGAGCTTAAAATGGTGTACACTATTTAAAGCACATAGCAAGATTGAAAACTTGCATACTTACAATCTAAAGGGTATGCGAGCGGTATAGAAGGATAATAGATGGGATGTGTATATTAGGGCTGAAGGTGACAAGCTTCTTTAAACAGATACGTTTTTAGTGAGTGTTTGAAGGATTTGAGACAGAAGGATAGTCGAGTGGTGCGAGGCAAGGAGTTCGAAGGAATGGGGGCAGCACAAGACAAGACCTGAAGATGGGAGTGAGTGGAAGTGATAAGAGAGTAGGGAAAGAAGAAGGTTATTAGCAGAGTGAAGTGGATGGTTGTGAGAGTATTTAAGAGCAGAGATATAAGAGGGTGCATTATTTTTAAGGGGTTTGTAAATTAGGGTCATGATTTAAAATTTTATTCTGGAGGCTACGGGAATCCAGTGGAGTGACTGGCAGAGAGATGTGCTGCAGACATCGAGCGATGAGTTTGATAGATGAGTCTAGCGGATGTGTTCATTATGCATATGGACCTCAGTACAATTAGAATTACAAATGATTATGAAATAAAATTATTCACATCACAGTACTGAAGTGCATAGTTTATATGCCTGTATAACACAGTGTATTATAAATGTTAAGAAGCAGTCACAAAAATCAATAGGTGGTCTGTGAAGGTCCTCGGCAGTATTAAGGTGGTCCTCCAAGGAATTTGTCAGCTTTTTGACCCGTGGAAAATATTGCTATAAAATATAGATTTCTGCAAAGTGCTGGAGCTTTACAGTGATAATATAAATCACCACATTGATGGCCTAAGACGTTATTTTTATTATGTATTGATAAATTAATAAAATTACTGTATAATCATTAATATTCATTAATATACAGTAAACTCCCATTTATCCAGCACTCAACTAACCGGGACTCTCAAGCAACCGGCACCAGCATCAATTCCCCATTTTCAACAACTCCCGCAAAACCGGCATAACCGGCGGCACTATCCGGCAGTTCGAGACTGCAAAAAAAAATGCTAACTTTTTTTCTAATAAGTTTAGGTGCTAATGCCTTTTAAAGGCATTTTGAGGGGTTTTGGGGAGTTTAAGGGTCGTTTAGACCCCTAAATTCGGGAACTCACGATTAACCGGCAACTACAGTTATCCGGCAATAGGGAGTCCCTGTAGGTGCCAGATAACAGGGAGTTTACTGTATATTCAAATACATTTTTAAATATTAAAATATCTGCTTCCAGCAGCATGTTTGTCTGCACCCTGATAGCGTCATTAAGTGTAGGATTTGGCATTAGTTAAAAGACAGGACAATCAGATACGATAAGAGAACAAATAAATGATAAACTGTCCCAACAGCAAAAACGCATTACACCTTGTGTCTGAAAATTTAGTAACGGCCTGCTAGGCAAAACCATCTCCATCCATTGACCTTATAGTTGGTGGATACCACTAGTAGCTGAGTTTGTACTATGACAGTATGTTTAATATTGCCATTTTTAACTCACTGAAACATCTAGCTCATATTGTTAGGGCATTACATTGATCAATTAATTTTAAAGTATTTGCCAAAGAAGATTTTACAGATCAATATCTCCTCTAGTGAGTTATTTATACGTTTATAGTCTTGTACTTAAACCCTGAATCCATTTTGGTGACTGTGTCCCTTGAAATGTTGTGGGTTGCTTTATTAGATGGAGGACATGGGTGTGGTAATGTGTGTGCTTATTGTATTAAATCATTTCTTAACTTAGTCCCATGGGTAATCTACCAAAGGAAATTGTGTTTTTTCCCAAGCCTCATTTACAGTCCCACATCAAAGCACTCGCTGTTTGTCATTTCAAAGAGTCAGTTAACATTTACTAAATTATAGTGTACATGAAAATTAATTTCATGTTTCATCCCACAACACAGCGCATATGTAAAGGCTCAGGGACTTCGGGGAAATAGGGCCATGTCACCACAGGAACAGTTTAAATATTTACAGAAGCTCCACCCACGCTACCACTTTTAATTACTGCTCATTATGAAAAAAAATAGAATCAACTCACGGCCCAAGGGGGCTTCTAATTGCAGCAGGCTGAAGACCTTGGGGGAGTCAGGACCGTCTTCCAAAGCATGCCTACCCTTTATGAGAAAGTCTTATGAAAAATACATACTCCAAATACCCCATTCAGAGAGGAGCCCTGCAATATGTGTTTCTCATAACGACAGCTGTGGATTAGGAAAAATGTAATTTCTGTGCAATATGTAATAAACGAATAACTTCAGCAGCTGTGTACACTACGGGCATATACACATATTTAGTCAAAATGCTACTACAGTGATCTTTTAAAACTGGCAACTACCGTATTGGTCCGAATATAAGCCGCACCTTTTTTCCGATTTTTGAGCTTGCGAGTTACAGATGCGGCTTATATTCGCGACCATAAAAAAAATCATTGCCGATTCGCAAACATTGCTTGTTAGGTGTGCGGCTTCTATTCGCGAACGCAAAATGACTGCCGATTTGCGCGATTGCGAGTTAAGGGTTCCGATTTTCGTGCTTGAGACTACGGTATTCAATAGCGATTTACGGTTTTAGTGATTCTAACATCCTGTAAAGCCTGTAACCTGCAAAAAAAGCCACAGTGCTAATTAGAAAGCCTGTTTCTTGCAATGGCTGATCACTTTGAGAGTCTTTTTCTCTCCAATTTTACGGATGCGGCTTATATTTGACTACTATCTTTTTTCTATTTTTTCCCCTTGAACTTTACGGGTGCGGCTTATATGCGGGTGCGCCTTATATTCGGACCAATACGGTATATTACACCTGCTATTTTTTCTAATCTGAATCATAGTTTAGCTATATAGAATTATCTCCATGATCATTTTAATGTGAGCTTTGTGTGTTTTTTATTACTTGTTTTTTTACGTTACCTACATTTCACCACATTTGTGGACTGATATGTATAGGTATATCTAAGTTTCACTTTTAATAACTTTTTCTAATCTAAAACATGCTGCTTATATCAGAAACACACATTATATGGAGTAATTCTATACATACACAGATTTATATTATTTAAAAAAAAAACTATGCTCCACACCACCAGAGGTGCTTACCTATAGCCACATTAAATTTGTGGCTCGTATGAGACATGAGACCCGCAAAGGCTGCAAACTTGACATTTTGCCGATTTACGGAGCTATTAAATTAGAACATGCTGCAAGTTACAGGCTTGAGAGGCAAACCCGTAAATAATTTTTTGCACGTTGGATGTGCGGCCGTCAACGTGATCAATTAGTCAAACTCATAGTTACAGGTTTAGATGGAGCCAATGGAAACAGAGATCGTCAGAATTACGTCACTGAGAAATGTAGGTGGGATTTCAAAGCGTTACAGGGTTCAATTACGAGTTACGATCGGACCCACATTCCAGATATAATGCAGTATTGATAAAACCGTAAATATGATATTCTACTACATGCGAGTTACAGTATATGTATTAACACATTGATTTCCGGGATCGATATAACACGGAATATAAACATGAAATAAAGTATTTTTCAATACCGATTTGCGGGCTTGAGAATGTTGTGCTATTAATTCTAAAACCTAACATCACTTTACCTGTTCATAAAAGTACAGTAGTGTGTGTATATTTGCATTTAAAGTGCTACGGATTGGACTTTACCCCCCTTGCGGGTCCTCTCTAGCACTCGTTGGCTTCTTGGCTCCATTTGTGAGTTACAGGGTTGAATGCCAGTGATTTTGATGCAATTTATTAGCGTGATTGGAACGTAACAGTTACCGGCTTGAAAGAACGAAGGATTTGCGAGCTCACAAGTTCCCCATTTTCTCGCTCCTACCCCGTAAGTCATCGTCGGGCTGGTTTAAGAGGCAAATTTAATGCCTGTAAGTCTTGCGGGCTACATTACGAGCTACGGTTTTACACATTAGGGGAATTTAATAGGGCTAATAGTCATGGTATGGACTGGGATCCGTACAAAATGCATAACCGTATTCGTGCACCTACTGATATATCTTATCTTTGCAGTATTATCGTATAACCAAAGTTTTATTAAAAATGCTGAATCATTGGGAACTCTAAGATGGAGGATTCATTACTTCCGCATACAAGATGCCGGCGGCACTTCTTCCGGTCTAGCAAGGATGACGACAGCTACCACACCTTGGACACTAAGAAGGAGAGTGCCATCTTTCCTTTGTCTCAGCTTCTCTACCAATGGGAAGATAGACTCATCCCCTGTGGGATGAGACCTGGAGACTCCCTAAGCTCCTGACCCAATACATGTCCAAGGTCCTGTAAAAGCGGACACCTTAGAACCAATGAAGTACTTAATTTAACTTTTATCTGATTATTGAAAACTATATAAATGATGACTGACGTAATAAAATTAGGCGAGAGAAAGCTTTATACCAGAACTCTGTGTTGGTGTATTATTTCTCTAAGGTGTGCACAATATATATATACTAGCGAATTGCCCGTCAAAAAATGACGGCAATGAAATTGTAAAGTAGCTAATGCTGTTTAGTGTGTAATAATGAAATATATAATACATTAATAAATGAATATACTTTACCTATTTTAAAGCATTGTGTGGAAGAGCTGTGAATGTGTTTTGATGTTGCTGCAGCATTAGTGGTGTGGAGCTGCTGTGTAAGCGTGCTGAATGTGTGCAGTGTAACACTGTGCGTGCGCGAGGCCAAACCGTTGTCGTGTACTTCCGCATTGGCGTCAAATGGCGAGTAATGTGTGTTATACGTTTGTATCGGAATATCCGTAGGTGTTTTGTGGTGTTTTGCGAGTTTCTTGTGGTGTTTTGTGAGTTTAGAGTGCTGTAGCCTCGTTTTCGTTTTGTTCGGCGGCCATTTTTTCTCTCGCTTCCCTTTTTTTTTCGTCTCTAAACTGTTTTATTTGAAGTAAAATCGAGGTGTAAGTTGTATTTTTGAGGTGCTGGGTGCTCCCTCTTGGTGTAGGTAAGTTTTTTATGTATGTGGTGTGTGTATGTATTGTGTTTTACATTTTGTAATGTTCGCGAGTTGCGTCCGAGTGTTGCGAGTCCGTAATGTGTGTGAACGTGTGTCGTATGTTGTTTGCGAGTGTCGTAATGTGTGTGTCGTAATGTGTGTGTCGTAATGTGTGTGTCGTACTGTTTGGGTTGCGACGTGAAGTTTGCGAGGGTCGCAGTTGCTGGCAAGGAGCGCCTTCGGCGCTCCATGCCAGCAACTGCGGCCCTCGCTTTGCGAGGTCCTCAAGTGCTGGCATGGAGCGCCTACGGTGCTCCATGCCAGCAACTGAGGCCCTCGCTTCGCGAGGGTCCTCAGTTGCTGGCATGGAGCGCCTTCGGCGCTCCATGCCAGCAACTGAGACCCTCGGGCAGTGCTACGCGAGCCCGCAGCGTTAGCAACAACTCGTACGCTCACAACTTATATATATATATATATATATATATATATATATATATATATATATATATATATTGGTAATTTGGCCAGGGGCAGATATCTCTGAGGAATCCTTTTGTTCCCCCAAAACAGTATAGAACACAATAGAAACACTGCATTTGGGTACTGTTTTGAAAACTTTACTAAACTTCAAGCCAACAACAGTACAGTGCAGAGATACACATAGCAGTGTGTGGATCCTCCTGCTTCCTTGTGCAGAGGATTACAAATCCCATGATGCCTTCCTGCACAAACTGCCATCACATATTGATACAATGTATTAGCTGCCTGTCATTGGTCAAAACAAATTATGCATTTTATGCTAATTTTAGCAGAGATCTACAGGAGTGTAAACTCTGAAAATCAACTGCTTGCAAACTCAAGATATTTTGGAAACTTTGGGGTAAGTATAATAATGTTTATTTTGGTAATTTTACATCCCAAAAAATGTTTTAATACACTGCTGATTCTCAGATGAATTTATAATCCGGTAAATTTAAATATGCCTTTAATGGTGACTTAACACACTGTAAACTTTGTGTTTGAGAGTATTTTACTGTGTCTAAAAGGATCAAAGAGATAGTTTACTTGAAACATTTTGTATTTGAAAAAAATGTCTTTCACTCACACAGTTTATTTATGAACTGAACATTGGATTGTGAAATTGGTACTTTTGTGTTTTTGTTTTATTTTAGGATTAATTTCAGAATTTAAAAATGTTTTTTTTTCTTCAATAAAATAAACTTTGTTGTTGTTGTTAAGTTGTTCAGGCGTGTCCGACTCTCTGTAGCCCTATGGACTGCAGCATACCAGGCACATATGTCAGCCACTGCCCTTCTGAGCTCTTTCAAGCTCATGTTCATTGCTTTGATGAGCTCATCTATCCATCTTCACCTCTGCCGTCCCCTTCTTCGTGTGCCTTCAATCTTTCCCAGCATCATGATATGGCCCAAATATTTCAAGTTCAGCCTTGTGATCAAACCTTCCAGTGAACAGTTTGGGTGATTTCCTGAAGTACTGGTTTATTGGATCTTCTTGCAGTCCGAAGGACTCTAAGTAGTTTTCTCCAACACCACAATTTAAAGGTGACAATTCTACGGCGTCCAACTTTATGGTCCAGTTGTCAAATCCGTATGTTACTACTTGGAAATTACTTGGCTTACATCTGAACACTCAATACTTTTCCATTAACCAACTCTTATAATAATTTAAAATCAGGAAAAGTTATATTTTATTGTATTCAAAAGCACCTATTTATATATTATTGTGTTTATTACTAAACTCACCAATATTTTTGCATGTTTTTTACAATGTAAAGATGTTGACAGATAAATAAAAAATGGGGAAAATATCTGAGTTATATCGACTAAGGTGAGAATAACCCTCTCCAGTACTTTTGTACTATGGGAGCAATTCTTTAAAATGTAGAGATCTCCTCAATTTAACACAGAGGTGCCTAGGAATTAGAGAGGTCTCACCTAAATATTAAGGAAGTTCTTACTTTAGCATATGCAGTATAAGCCTCATATTAAATTGATATGTTTACTCTTTAAAAAAAAAAAAAATGTGTATTTATGTAAACAATTACATTTGACTTGCAAGGGTTATGTTTTATACAAAAAAAAAAAAATGGCAGTGAACTATTTGAAATACTCTTAATGGTTAACCAAAAAGGAAGTAATTGCAAACTATCAGGACACAAAGGTCTCTTCTTCAAGCATATGTTTAACTTTGTCAAACAAATAGACCATATACGTTGACCATTTCTCAGTTTTTAGGATCTATTAACAGAACATATATATTTTAGAATTAATCACTATCAACAATTTATAATATATAAAAAGCCTTGGGAGCCCGTTCTTAAGTAGTGGTCATCTGTAACCCTCGGACCTTTTGTAATTTATTTCATTATTAAGAGAGCATTTGATACTTTGCGGTACTTGTACATTAACTGTACAAATGTTGGTCTAGCACAGAGATCACATTGGGTTATATTCAGTAAGATCAGGTCTCTCCAGTTCGGTGGACTAGATTCTAGATCTTGTTTAGGTATATTTGCACCCACTAAGAGAACATAGCACAAACTGATGCAAAGCTATGACATATTTATCAGTTAGGGAAATGCTATTGGTTTCAGTGGGAACATTGTTCCAGCCCTATTAGTAAATATGATATGGTTTTATGTTCCAGTTTGATTCAGAGCCAAGAGGCCTTTTAGGAAACAATTCCAAAATATATTAATGAAAATATCTAGGTTTGTATTCAAGTCTAAAGCTGCCTTAGTCCCATCAAAATGTATGACCCCATGCCCAGTTACTACTATTCCTTTCCATTTGCTATGTCCAAGTCCTAATATTATATATATACCGTAATTACACTAATCTAATGCGCACCTTTTATGTGAAAAATCTGGTCCCAAATTTGGATTGCGCATTAAAATATATGGCGCATTTGATTCAATGTTTTAACCCCTTTTTTTGGGTTAAAACATCGAATCGAGTGCGCCATCGATAACATTGCATTACCGGTAATATCAAAAAGGAAAACACAGACCAGGACATACCGGTATACACCGCGACACCACCATCTCTCGCTTCCAGGCTCTCTAGAGAGGGTGACTGAGGCTCTCAGATGGCCAGACGGCTGCGGGGGGCCTCATCATCACGGCTGGAGGAAATGGCTCCTCAAAGACTGGCATTAAAATAAGGATATGCATATATGATCATATTGTTGTACAGTAGTGTCATTTATAATAAAGCTACCATAAGTTTGTAACATAAACTCACTGTACGGTACTTCTTGACAAATGACAAATGACAAATGCGCATTACATTCGCCAGCAAAAACATTTTTTTATATTCATGGGTTCCAAATTTGGAGTGCGCATTAGATTTGATGGCGCACTAGATTTGCATAAATACAGTATATATATATATATATATATATATATATATATATATATATATATATGTAGATTGATAGATAGAGTAGATAAAGTAAAGATAGATAGAGTAAAGTCATGTAAATCCCTGACCAAAGACATATGTATTGATTATCATATGTACTGTAAGTTCTGTGTTCATGACACCTTACCATTCTAGGGAGAAAATTATTTAACATCAATTTCTAGCAAGATATGTTTAGATAGATAAATAGATAGATATACAGTAAATATATATATATATATATATATAATATGTGTGTGAATGTTCATGTGTATGTTAGAAAGTGTAGGCACCCGCACATACAGAAATGCCATTGCATAACTTGTTGGTCTAGCAGTGCAGTTTAGGATGCCTTTATTGGAGGATATATAGCCCAGGTCTGGTCTAGCAGTGCAGTTTAGGATGCCTTTATTGGAGGATATATAGCCCAGGTCTGGTCTAGCAGCGCAGTTTAGGATGCCTTTATTGGGGGATATATAGCCCAGGTCTGGTCTAGCAGTGCAGTTTAGGATGCCTTTATTGGAGGATATATAGCCCAGGTCTGGTCTAGCAGTGCAGTTTAGGATGCCTTTATTGGAGGATATATAGCCCAGGTCTGGTCTAGCAGTGCAGTTTAGGATGCCTTTATTGGAGGATATATAGCCCAGGTCTGGTCTAGTAGTGCAGTTTAGGATGCCTTTATTGGAGGATATATAGCCCAGGTCTGGTCTAGCAGTGCAGTTTAGGATGCCTTTATTGGAGGATATATAGCCCAGGTCTGGTCTAGCAGTGCAGTTTAGGATGCCTTTATTGGAGGATATACAGCCCAGGTCTGGTCTAGCAGTGCAGTTTAGGATGCCTTTATTGGAGGATATATAACCCAGGTCTGGTCTAGCAGTGCAGTTTAGGATGCCTTTATTGGAGGATATATAACCCAGGTCTGGTCTAGCAGTGCAGTTTAGGATGCCTTTATTGGAGGATATATAGCCCAGGTCTGGTCTAGCAGCGCAGATTAGGATGCCTTTATTGGAGGATATATAGCCCAGGTCTGGTCTAGCAGTGCAGTTTAGGATTCCTTTATTGGAGGATATAAAGCCGAGGTCTGGTCTAGCAGTGCAGTTTAGGATGCCTTTATTGGAGGATATATAGCTCAGGTCTGGTCTAGCAGTGCAGTTTAGGATGCCTTTATTGGAGGATATATAGCCCAGGTCTGGTCTAGCAGTGCAGTTTGGGGTGCCTTTATTGGAGGATATATAGCCCAGGTCTGGTCTAGCAGTGCAGTTTAGGGTGCCTTTATTGGAGGATATATAGCCGAGGTCTGGTCTAGCAGGGCAGTTTAGGATGCCTTTATTGGAGGATATACAGCCCAGGTCTGGTCTAGCAGTGCAGTTTAGGATGCCTTTATTGGAGGATATACAGCCCAGGTCTGGTCTAGCAGTGCAGTTTAGGATGCCTTTATTGGATGATATACAGCCCAGGTCTGGTCTAGCAGTGCAGCTTAGGATGCCTTTATTGGAGGATATACAGCCCAGGTCTGGTCTAGCAGTGCAGTTTAGGATGCCTTTATTGGAGGATATATAACCCAGGTCTGGTCTAGCAGTGCAGTTTAGGATGCCTTTATTGGAGGATATATAACCCAGGTCTGGTCTAGCAGTGCAGTTTAGGATGCCTTTATTGGAGGATATATAGCCCAGTTCTGGTCTAGCAGTGCAGTTTAGGATTCCTTTATTGGAGGATATAAAGCCGAGGTCTGGTCTAGCAGTGCAGTTTAGGATGCCTTTATTGGAGGATATATAGCCCAGGTCTGGTCTAGCAGTGCAGTTTAGGATGCCTTTATTGGAGGATATATAGCCCAGGTCTGGTCTAGCAGTGCAGTTTAGGGTGCCTTTATTGGTGGATATATAGCCCAGGTCTGGTCTAGCAGTGCAGTTAAGGATGCCTTTATTGGAGGATATATAGCCCAGTTCTGGTCTAGCAGTGCAGTTTAGGGTGCCTTTATTGGAGGATATATAGCCCAGTTCTGGTCTAGCAGTGCAGTTTAGGGTGCCTTTATTGGAGGATATATAGCACAGTTCTGGTCTAGCAGTGCAGTTTAGGATGCCTTTATTGGAGGATATATAGCCCAGGTCTGGTCTAGCTGTGCAGTTTAGGATGCCTTTATTGGAGGATATATAGCCCAGGTCTGGTTTAGCAGTGCAGTTTAGGATGCCTTTATTGGAGGATATATAGCCGAGGTCTGGTCTAGCAGGGCAGTTTAGGATGCCTTTATTGGAGGATATACAGCCCAGGTCTGGTCTAGCAGTGCAGTTTAGGATGCCTTTATTGGAGGATATACAGCCCAGGTCTGGTCTAGCAGTGCAGTTTAGGATGCCTTTATTGGAGGATATACAGCCCAGGTCTGGTCTAGCAGTGCAGTTTAGGATGCCTTTATTGGAGGATATATAACCCAGGTCTGGTCTAGCAGTGCAGTTTAGGATGCCTTTATTGGAGGATATATAACCCAGGTCTGGTCTAGCAGTGCAGTTTAGGATGCCTTTATTGGAGGATATATAGCCCAGTTCTGGTCTAGCAGTGCAGTTTAGGATTCCTTTATTGGAGGATATAAAGCCGAGGTCTGGTCTAGCAGTGCAGTTTAGGATGCCTTTATTGGAGGATATATAGCCCAGGTCTGGTCTAGCAGTGCAGTTTAGGATGCCTTTATTGGAGGATATATAGCCCAGGTCTGGTCTAGCAGTGCAGTTTAGGGTGCCTTTATTGGTGGATATATAGCCCAGGTCTGGTCTAGCAGTGCAGTTAAGGATGCCTTTATTGGAGGATATATAGCCCAGTTCTGGTCTAGCAGTGCAGTTTAGGGTGCCTTTATTGGAGGATATATAGCCCAGTTCTGGTCTAGCAGTGCAGTTTAGGGTGCCTTTATTGGAGGATATATAGCACAGTTCTGGTCTAGCAGTGCAGTTTAGGATGCCTTTATTGGAGGATATATAGCCCAGGTGTGGTCTAGCTGTGCAGTTTAGGATGCCTTTATTGGAGGATATATAGCCCAGGTCTGGTTTAGCAGTGCAGTTTAGGATGCCTTTATTGGAGGATATATAGCCCAGGTCTGGTCTAGCAGGGCAGTTTAGGATGCCTTTATTGGAGGATATATAGCTCAGGTCTGGTCTAGCAGTGCAGTTTAGGTTGCCTTTATTGGAGGATATATAGCCCAGGTCTGGTCTAGCAGTGCAGTTTAGGGTGCCTTTACTGGAGGATATATAGCCCAGGTCTGGTCTAGCAGTGCAGTTTAGGTTGCCTTTATTGGAGGATATATAGCCCAGGTCTGGTCTAGCAGGGCAGTTTAGGGTGCCTTTATTGGAGGATATACAGCCCAGGTCTGGTCTAGCTGTGCAGTTTAGGATGCCTTTATTGGAGGATATATAGCCCAGGTCTGGTCTAGCAGTGCAGTTTAGGATGCCTTTATTGGAGGATATATAACCCAGGTCTGGTCTAGCAGTGCAGTTTAGGATGCCTTTATTGGAGGATATATAGCCCAGTTCTGGTCTAGCAGTGCAGTTTAGGATTCCTTTATTGGAGGATATAAAGCCGAGGTCTGGTCTAGCAGTGCAGTTTAGGATGCCTTTATTGGAGGATATATAGCCCAGGTCTGGTCTAGCAGTGCAGTTTAGGATGCCTTTATTGGAGGATATATAGCCCAGGTCTGGTCTAGCAGTGCAGTTTAGGGTGCCTTTATTGGTGGATATATAGCCCAGGTCTGGTCTAGCAGTGCAGTTTAGGGTGCCTGTATTGGAGGATATATAGCCCAGGTCTGGTCTAGCAGTGCAGTTAAGGATGCCTTTATTGGAGGATATATAGCCCAGTTCTGGTCTAGCAGTGCAGTTTAGGATGCCTTTATTGGAGGATATATAGCACAGTTCTGGTCTAGCAGTGCAGTTTAGGATGCCTTTATTGGAGGATATATAGCACAGTTCTGGTCTAGCAGTGCAGTTTAGGATGCCTTTATTGGAGGATATATAGCCCAGGTCTGGTCTAGCTGTGCAGTTTAGGATGCCTTTATTGGAGGATATATAGCCCAGGTCTGGTTTAGCAGTGCAGTTTAGGATGCCTTTATTGGAGGATATATAGCCCAGGTCTGGTCTAGCAGGGCAGTTTAGGATGCCTTTATTGGAGGATATATAGCTCAGGTCTGGTCTAGCAGTGCAGTTTAGGTTGCCTTTATTGGAGGATATATAGCCCAGGTCTGGTCTAGCAGTGCAGTTTAGGGTGCCTTTACTGGAGGATATATAGCCCAGGTCTGGTCTAGCAGTGCAGTTTAGGGTGCCTTTATTGGAGGATATATAGCGCAGGTCTGGTCTAGCAGTGCAGTTTAGGATTCCTTTATTGGAGGATATATAGCCCAGGTCTGGTCTAGCAGTGCAGTTTAGGATGCCTTTATTGGAGGATATATAGCCCAGGTCTGGTTTAGCAGTGCAGTTTAGGATGCCTTTATTGGAGGATATATAGCCCAGGTCTGGTCTAGCAGTGCAGTTTAGGGTGCCTTTATTGGAGGATATATAGCTGAGGTCTGGTCTAGCAGTGCAGTTTAGGATGCCTTTATTGGAGGATATATAGCCCAGGTCTGGTCTAGCAGTGCAGTTTAGGTTGCCTTTGTTGGAGGATATATAGCCCAGGTCTGGTCTAGCAGTGCAGTTTAGGATGCCTTTATTGGAGGATATATAGCGCAGGTCTGGTCTAGCAGGGCAGTTTAGGATGCCTTTATTGGAGGATATATAGCCCAGGTCTGGTCTAGCAGGGCAGTTTAGGATGCCTTTATTGGAGGATATATAGCCCAGGTCTGGTCTAGCAGGGCAGTTTAGGATGCCTTTATTGGAGGATATATAGCCCAGGTCTGGTCTAGCAGGGCAGTTTAGGATGCCTTTATTGGAGGATATATAGCTCAGGTCTGGTCTAGCAGTGCAGTTTAGGATGCCTTTATTGGAGGATATATAGCCCAGGTCTGGTCTAGCAGTGCAGTTTAGGATGCCTTTATTGGATGATATATAGCCCAGGTCTGGTCTAGCAGTGCAGTTTAGGGTGCCTTTATTGGAGGATATACAGCCCAGGTCTGGTCTAGCAGTGCAGTTTAGGATGCCTTTATTGGAGGATATATAGCCCAGGTCTGGTTTAGCAGTGCAGTTTAGGATGCCTTTATTGGAGGATATATAGCCCAGGTCTGGTCTAGCAGTGCAGTTTAGGGTGCCTTTATTGGAGGATATATAGCTGAGGTCTGGTCTAGCAGTGCAGTTTAGGATGCCTTTATTGGAGGATATATAGCCCAGGTCTGGTCTAGCAGTGCAGTTTAGGTTGCCTTTGTTGGAGGATATATAGCCCAGGTCTGGTCTAGCAGTGCAGTTTAGGATGCCTTTATTGGAGGATATATAGCGCAGGTCTGGTCTAGCAGGGCAGTTTAGGATGCCTTTATTGGAGGATATATAGCCCAGGTCTGGTCTAGCAGGGCAGTTTAGGATGCCTTTATTGGAGGATATATAGCCCAGGTCTGGTCTAGCAGGGCAGTTTAGGATGCCTTTATTGGAGGATATATAGCCCAGGTCTGGTCTAGCAGGGCAGTTTAGGATGCCTTTATTGGAGGATATATAGCTCAGGTCTGGTCTAGCAGTGCAGTTTAGGATGCCTTTATTGGAGGATATATAGCCCAGGTCTGGTCTAGCAGTGCAGTTTAGGATGCCTTTATTGGATGATATATAGCCCAGGTCTGGTCTAGCAGTGCAGTTTAGGGTGCCTTTATTGGAGGATATACAGCCCAGGTCTGGTCTAGCAGTGCAGTTTAGGATGCCTTTATTGGAGGATATATAGCCGAGGTCTGGTCTAGCAGTGCAGTTTAGGATGCCTTTATTGGAGGATATACAGCCCAGGTCTGGTCTAGCAGTGCAGTTTAGGGTGCCTTTATTGGAGGATATATAGCCCAGGTCTGGTCTAGCAGTGCAGTTTAGGATGCCTTTATTGGAGGATATATAGCCCAGGTCTGGTCTAGCAGGGCAGTTTAGGATGCCTTTATTGGAGGATATATAGCCCAGGTCTGGTCTAGCAGTGCAGTTTAGGATGCCTTTATTGGAGGATATATAGCCCAGGTCTGGTCTAGTAGTGCAGTTTAGGATGCCTTTATTGGAGGATATATAGCCCAGGTCTGGTCTAGCAGGGCAGTTTAGGGTGCCTTTATTGGAGGATATATAGCCCAGGTCTGGCCTAGCAGTGCAGTTTAGGATGCCTTTATTGGATGATATATAGCCCAGGTCTGGTCTAGCAGTGCAGTTTAGGATGCCTTTATTGGAGGATATATAGCCGAGGTCTGGTCTAGCAGTGCAGTTTAGGATGCCTTTATTGGAGGATATATAGCCCAGGTCTGGTCTAGCAGTGCAGTTTAGGGTGCCTTTATTGGAGGATATATAGCCCAGGTCTGGTCTAGCAGGGCAGTTTAGGTTGCCTGTATTGGAGGATATATAGCCCAGGTCTGGTCTAGCAGTGCAGTTTAGGATGCCTTTATTGGAGGATACATAGCCCAGGTCTGGTCTAGCACTGCAGTTTAGGGTGCCTGTATTGGAGGATATATAGCCCAGGTCTGGTCTAGCAGTGCAGTTTAGGGTGCCTTTATTGGATGATATGTAGCCCAGGTCTGGTCTAGCACTGCAGTTAAGGATTGTACGCTCTATTGTTCCTTACTTTCTCCCAACCCACTCTTCTCCCATTTATACCATACTTCCGTCTCAATGTCAGCTTTGGCACAGAGTAAATGTTTAGCTTTGTTCGGCCCAGTGAACGATGCTAGCATGTGAGTAATGTTTTGTGAATGGATATTCACAGCCGCTTTCCTGGTGTTTAGATAAGAGCTTCTCCAGCCAGTCACTTTGAATGGAAGGCACAGAGACAGGGCTCTTATTGGCTTGGGAGTGAAGACCGGAGCAGTGAAAAGCTCATACCATTTCCATCTCTTGGCGTTCATAATATCTCAAACAAAGTAAGTGTTATTTTAAAACCTTAGAAGTTTTGAGCAACTCCCAAGTCAAGCCTGCAGCTTATTGAGTTATGCATAAGAAACAAGTGCCGCTTCTGTTCACACAGTTGCTAGCCGTCATGTGTCTATCCTGGAACTAAACCACAGCAAACAAATGTGACACCAACCCCTGATCTCCAAAGAATGTAAACAGCACATAAAAGAAAATGCATGACTTGGAATCTCAAATCCAACTTCAGAGCACTCACAAATAACTAACAGTTACATCCAAGGGACAAGATATTGACAATGGGTAAAAACGAATTAACCTGTCTAATCTGCCCCTTTCCTACCTGGCACGAAGCTCTAGACTATAGATTATTGGAGGGTGTTGTTATACTTATTGCAGCCTTTGCTACCGTATATACTCGAGTATAAGCCGACCCGAGTATAAGCCGAGGCACCTATTTTACCACAAAATACTGGGAAAAATGAGTGACTTGAGTGTAAGCCGAGGGTGGGAAATGTGCTGCCCCCTGTGTCCCTCTTGTGCCCCCCTCTTGTGTGCCCTTTTCTTGTGTCTCCCTCTCTCTATCCCCTGTGTCTCTTCTCCCCTCTCCCTCCCCTGTGTCTCTTCCCCCCTCTCCCTTCCCTGTGTCTCTTTCCCCCTCTTATCACCCTCCTCAACCCCCCTCCTCATCCTCCCTCCTCAACCTCCCTCCTCATCCTCAAACCCCTCCTCATCCTCAACCCCCTCCTCAACCTCCCTCCTCAACCTCAACCCCCCTCCTCAACCTCCCTCCTCAACCTCAACCCACCACCTCATCCTCAATCCCCTCCTCATCCTCCCTCTTCAACCCCCCTCCTCATCCTCAACCCCCTCCTCAACCTCCCTCCTCAACCTCAACCCCCTCCTCATCCTCAACTCCCTCCTCATCCTCAACCCCCTCCTCAACCTCCCTCCTCAACCTCAACCCCCCTCCTCATCCCCTTCTCCTCAACCCCCATCCTCAACCCACCCTCCTCATCCTAAACCACCCTCCTCATCCTAAACCCCCCTCCCCAACCTCCCTCCTTAACCTCAGCCCCCCTCCTCAACCTCAAAAACTCGGCTTATACTAGAGTATATACAGTACTTATTTCCTAAGCTTTTTGGATATAATTATAGGCTACACTTAGTTCTTTGCAATATTTTAGCTTCAGAGAATGAAATATTCTTCCAGTACTTCTCTCACTTCTTTGGAATCACCTAGCTGGTGTGTTTGAACCAAACACAGTCATTTTGAGCTCAACATATATTAACATAACATAAGACCACAAACTGTCTCCTAATGAGCCCTTAATCCCACTCCAAGACAACAAATATTATTCTCAGTATCCCACTTCCCATTCAAAGAATACCTCTCCATCAAAATGACTTCCAATCAAGTGAAACCCATGTACAAGAGGCCAAATCTCCATATCCATGTGGTGTGCCAGAAATACCTTTACAGCAATTTCCTTGAAAGAACTTGAGTATTACAGAGAATACTGTATGGGAAATGCTGCTGTAAACAATATAATTGAAGATCTTTTATTCAATCCTCACAAGATATAATGCACATGAATCATTTTAGGTATCTTTTGTGCACAAGTTCTAATTTGACCTGTTGGAGATATGATCTCAAGAAATGAGCACACTACAATGTGGGTTCTTCCCCCACATGCTCATTTCTTGAGAACATACAGTATCTCCAAAAGGTCAAATTAGAAATTGTGCACAAAAGGTACCTAAAAAGGTACCAATACAGAGACATATTTTGCTTTCTGCAGTAGTTGAAATGTAGCATTGTGTTAGATTATCTCTGTCTTTCCTGCACTGCTTGCGTAAACAGATGACTCCCAGATGTCTTCCCTCTAATAGATGGCATTATACAACTGTTAATCCCTTATTTCTGCTTTGTAGTTGTATGACTCAAGTGCACTCTTTCTATTAAATGTGCGTCTATTCAACGCTATATCTAAATACTTAATTATTTTGTTACCCACCCCAAGCTTGGGATGTCCACCCATTTCCAATGTTTTTGTATCATCAGCAAAATAGCATAGTTTTTTTTGTGAAAATGTTTTATCAAAAAACTATTAAGCTACAAGGGAATTAACCATCAAAAATGACAGCAATAACATTTTAAGCCTGGCAATGCTGTTTGCCACACAATGCGAGGCTCTCCCCCTCTAACTTGCGTGCCTCGCGATGAGCGCCTTTAGCACTCCTCGCTTGGCTCACAATAAATGCCTTCGCCTCGCGCTCATTGCGAGCCCCGTAAAGTCGAGGGGAGGAGAGGCTCGAAATGAGCGCCTTTGGACCTCATTGCGAGCCCCGCCACGAGCGGCTTTGCCTCTTATTGCAGGCATTGTCCAACCCGCAACTTTCGGAGTTCATCGCGAGCCTCTCCCCACTCTCTTAACCCTGTGTCTCTTTCCCCCCTCTCCTTCCCCTGTTTCTTTTCCCCCCTTTCTCCCTCCCACTGTCCCTGTGATTTGTTTCCCTTATCTCCTACCTTTATGTCTCGTTCCCCCCCTCTCTCACACCTGTGTCTCTTCCCCCCCACCCCCTCCCCTGCATCTCTTTTCACTCTCTCCCCTCTCTCAATCCCCCGTGTCTTTCTCCTCCCTCTACCTGCTCTGTGCTGTACGGGTCAAAAAACATTTTCGGCCTTGGGAAATTGATCAATTTCCCCAAGCCCAAATGGTCTTCCAATTTGTGGTCTTGAAAAAAAATTAAGTCTTTACGGCCACCATTTTTTTTCACGCATAGCTGTTTCCAGACCTCAAAGAAACGCCAATTGAAAATCAAATTAGCTTTCAACCTCACTTACATGCTCCCTGCCTCTCCCCCTGTGCTGAGTGTGAGGTTATCAGTTCATTTTTTAATCAATTGGTGTCTTTTGGGGGCCTCTGAATTGCTTCTGAGTTACAGGCTTGAAAAAAATGCTGGCCATTAAATCCATAATTTTTTCAAAGGCTTGCCTTTTTCTAAGCGGTGCGTGCCGCGCAATAAGCATCTTGGGCCTCACCATGAGCGCCTGTGGGCCTTGTGATAAGCGCCAAAGGCTTTCAGCGCTCATTGAGATGCTTTTTCTAAGTGGTGAGTGCCTCGCAATGAGCGCCAAAGGCCTATGGCCTTCGACGCTCATCTTGGGCCTTTAGCTCTTATTGCAAGCCTTTTTGTAAGTCTTGCAGGCCTCGCGATGAGCGCCAAGTCGAGGCCCGCAATGAGCACCGAAGGCATGCACAAGCCCGTAGCTTTTAACATAACGTTACCGTCAAACTCGCAATTACGACAACTATTATATGTGACTGGCGACTTGCCCGTCAAAAATGAGGGCATCATATAGCTTGATAAATTGGGTCTCTCCCCCTCTTCTGTGTCTCTTTCACCCCTCCCCCCTGTGTCTCATCACCCCCTTCTTCCTCCCCTGTGTCTCTCCCCACCCTTCTTCCTCCTGTGTATAGTCCCCCCTCTCTCTCTTCTGTGTTTCTCCCCCTCCCTCCCATCTCTTTCCCCCCTCACCCGCCCCTGTGTCTCCTCCCCCTCCACCTTTTCTCCTTTCCACCTCTGCTCACTCCCTTGTGTCTCATTTCCCTCTTCTCTCCCTCCCTTGTGACTCCTTCCCCTCTGCTCTCCCTTGTGTCTCATTCCCCCTCCTTTCCCTCCCCTGTGTCTTTCCCCCTCTCCCTCCCCTGTGTCTCCTCCCCCTCTCTCCCCTGTGTCTCCTTTCCCCCTCTCCCTCTCCTGTGCCTCATATTCCCCTACCCCTCCCCCCTCGTGTCTCCTTTCCCCCTCTCCCTCCCCTGTGTCTCTTTCCCCTCTCCCTCCCTTGTGTCTCCATTCCCCCTCTTCTTCCTTCTTTGTATCCTTTACCCCTCCTCTTCCTCGCTTGTGTCTTCTTTGCCCATCCTCTCCTTCTTTTGTGTCTCATTTCTCCCCTCCTCTCCCTCCCCTATGTCTCCTTTCCCCCTCCTCTCCCTCCCTTGTGTCTCATTTCCCCCTCCTCTTCATCCCTTGTGTCTCCTTTCCCCCCTCCTTCTTTCCCTCACACTCCACACACACTCAGGGGGTCACACACACAGGGTACAATCAGACACACAGTCATGGGGTCACATACACAGGGAGGGTACGATGAAACACAGACTCAGGGGGAGTCAGGGACACACAGCAGCACACACAGAGGTTAATTTGGCGAAAAAAAGAGAGCTTTGTGAGCTGTTCAGTGCCTACTGCATGGAAGTGAAATCGTGAGCTCTCGCCTGAAACATAGTGAGAAGGTCTCAGTACTCACTACATCCTCCCCCCCCCCACTCCTTGCCAGACGAAATATACATGATATGCCCGAGTCCCTACTATCCATCTCCTGCTGCCACCATATACTGCCAGCCTTGTCATCCATTACTTGCTGCCCCCATATCTTGCCAGCCTTACCATACATTAAATACTACACCAGAATCCTATTATACAACACTTGCTACCGGCCTTTGGTATCCATCACCTACAGGTAGGTCCATTCTCTGTAATCCCTGTCATACACCACCTGCTGCCCCCAATTCCCTGCCATATCTTGGATACACAATATTCTGCCCGTGTCTCCTTTCCTCTCTCCCTCCCCCCTCATGTCTCCTTTGCCCCCTCCCTCCCCTGTGTCTCCTTCCCTCCTCTCCCTCCTATGTATCTCCTTTCCCCTTCTTCTCCCTCCCTTGTGTCTTCTTTGTCCCTCCTCTCCTTCCCTTGTGTCTCCTTTCCCTCTCCTCTCCCTACCTTGTGTCTCATTTCAGCCCTCCCCCTTCTTGTGTCTGCTTTCTCTTCCCCCTCCCTTGTGTCTCCTTTCCCCCCTCCTTCTTTCCCTCCCTTATGTCTTTTTCCCCCCCTCATGTCTTCTCTTTCCCTCACCTTCCCGTCGTGCATCCGTCATGTGCGTAAGCCTCTGCGGGTCCCGTCCTCTGCCCAGAATTACTTTCCTGGATCAAGTTGCTCATTCCATGCTGCAGGCGTTGCGCAGGCGAGATGCGCATGCGCATCCCGCCTGCGTGACTCCTGCAGCGAGCAATGAGCAGCTTGATCCAGGAAAGTCGTTCCGGCCGGAGGACGGGACCCGCAAAGGAGAAGCTGGTGAGTGCTAGCAGGGTTGGAACCAGGTACAAGATTCGGCTCGCAATGAGCCCTGCATGCGCCTGAGCTACTGGCAGGGTTGGCGCCAGGTACGGGGAAGGCGCTCATCGCGTGCCCCGCTCAGCTACTGGCCGGGTCGGAACCAGGGCCTGTGGCGCTCATCTCCACCCTTCAATCCTGTGGGCCTCCACCCCCCAACTGCTTCCCTCTCTTTGTGAGGGCCGTAGTTGCAGGACACAACTGCGTCCCTCGCTTTCCAAGGTCCACAACGGGATGACAACTCACAGTACGACAACTATATTAGTAATAAAAATATAACATAGCTATGTTTCTAATAAATGGCTCTCACCTTTATTGGTACTGGAACTGGCTGATCCCAATTTAATGTTCATGGGGTCATTATTGCAACGCAGAACATTTTAACAAGTTGATTCTTTTAGTTTTGCACTGACTGATACATTCAGCAATAACATGTCGAGAACAATGACTATTATGAGTGCTATATTTAAAGTGTTAGGCTCTCCTCATCCCTGTTCCTGAGGACTGTAGATAAGATCTCAAGTACCAGGACTGGTCCTAGGACTTTCTGTTGAGAACCACTGGATATGATACACTCAGAGTTGACTCCTATCCCTCAACCAATGTTATCAAACTAACTACAGATTCACTGGCATAGTAACACTGCGATTGTGGTAAATAATAGTGAACAAACATAAGTTCACAAATTCGAACCCACCCCCATCGTGTATCGTGGATTCCTAGAGGAGCAAACGGAACGGCAGAAGCAACAGAAGTACCAACTATAAGGCAATAATACATTGGGAAGTGTTGGAAATACCTCATGTGGTGAGGTTGCTCAAGGTGAGGGTTGTACCTCTATCTTTCGGTACACACAGGGATACGGGGACTGTATGAAATTGTGGTTATCTGCACTAGAAATTGGTGCGCTCTCTCCCACCCCTCTGCAATCCTGATATGGAGCCTCATTCATGTACGGAGCACTGTAAATGCATATATAAACACTCTACTGTACTTATATTAAAAGTTAAAGTGATGTTAGGTATTAGAATTAATAGCACCCCATTCCCAAGCTTGCAAATCGGCCCCAAAAAATACTTTATTTCAGGTTTAATTTCCTTGATATAACGATCCTGGCAATCAATGTGTTAATACATATAATGGAACTCCACTTAATAGAATATCATATTTATAACTTTATCAATATTGCATTATATCTGGAATGTGGGTCCAATCGTAACTCATAATTCAAGCCCGTAGGACTTTGAAATTCAACCTCCATTTTTCATTGAAGTCCTACAGGCTTGAACATGATCGCTGACGCAAGGCCGTAACTCGCAGTTACAAACAGCCAATGCAATGTGGGTCCAATCGTGACTCGTGGTTCAAGCCTGTAGGACTTCAATGAAAACTGGAGGCTGGATTTCAAATTCATACAGGCTTGAACCAGGAGTCACGATCGGACCCACATTACATTGGCTGTTTCTAATCTCGAGTTACGGCCTTGCGTCAGTTCAAGCCCGCAAATACTACTTTCGATAGCATGGTTTGCGATGTGCGATATCGGGCCGGGACTTGCGGGCCCGGCCAATTGAATAGCACCATAAGTTGTGGCCGCTGCAGGCTCGCAGCAGGCCTGCAGACGTAAGTCCTACCTTCCCTAACTTCTGATTCCTCAATTGAATGAGACTCTCAAGTTGTATCTTATTTATACTGTGACAGAGAACACAATTATTGTAGCAAATCAGCCAGTCAAGGCCCTAAAGGACGGGTTAGCTCCTAGTTACCAAGCAGCTACCCCCTTACTCCTCTATCCAGAGGCACGACCCCATACCTATGATTGAACATAACAATTTTCATTGGTGAGATGCCATTGATCAGTGAGAGGTGATATACATTTTAGTTTGTGCCAAAGAACAACATATAAATCTGTATATATTATATCTTCTGCTCCACCTTAATCTATTATTTAAATCCACCATATTGCCTCTAGCTGTGTACACAGTTCATACATTGGTCAGCAATGGTTGGTTGTGATCCAAAAACTAGACTCATCAATAATGATATTGCCAAATCAGGAAGACTTCTCTTAACACAAGGAACTCATATATTTTCTAGCATGCACTTAAAAAAGCAGACATTGATTCTGCAGTGGAAATGAGCACTATATTGTATGAGTGCTGGTACAGGAATTGGCCAAAAATATGTTAATAATAAATGCATTTTAATGATAAGCACATTTATTAATCTCAGCTGTCAGTGTCTGGAAGAACCTGAGAATCTGTCACATTTTTATCTGAATGAAGAATATGTGAGAAAAGTCACATTGGTTTGTGTGTAATGCACTTTCCAATATTACATCTGGCACAGTCTGAACAATGGCATTTATATATAACTAGTCACTTGCCCGTCAAAAATGAGGGTATAATATTGTATTAAAAATTGCGTGTTCTGTCTTTTTACGCGCCCTCTCTCTGTGTACCCTGTCTCTTTCTCTGTGTGCCTTCTCTCTCTCTGCACCTTCTCCCTCTCTGTGCTCAGTCTCTCTATCTGCGCCTTCTCTCTCTATCTTTCTGCGCCTCTCAATGTGCAGTGCGCATGCTCAACTCATAATTCTCTCTCTCCCTCTTTTTCTCTCCCTCCGTCCCTCTATCTATCTCTCCCCTACTTATCTACTTCTCCCTCTCTCTCCCTCTCCTCACTATCTATCGCTCCCTTTCCTTCTTTGTCTCTCTCCTTCCTTCTCTCTCCTTCCCTCCTTCTCTCCCTCCATCCATCTCTCTCTCCCTCCCTCTCCTTCTCTTCCTCCTTCACCTTCTCTCTCCCTCGCATTGCACAGTGCGCATGCGCAACTTGCAATTTTGCGAGCGTTACAGACACTTGACTTCAAAGTATACAAAAACAGTAAATATAAAGTCTTTAATATTTAACTATTGGATTCGGTTTTACTTTGTAAAGTTCCCGTACAATCTTGGAACTGTCATGAGTGTTATTGAGCGATACATAAATAAGGAGACATTCTATAATGAGTGATGTAAAGAGATAGAATACCATAACAGAATGGAGAAGTCAAGAGAGTTGTTCTCATTTGATCTCTAAAGGAACCTTTCATGCCAAAATGGGCATGATAAATGACAAATATGGTAGGGACTTAACAGAAGCGGGTCAGATAAAGAAGAGGTGGCAGGAATACAGAGAAAATCTATACAGGAAGGAAGGATCTTAACATCATTGATAACCTCAATAGTTTGCCAATGAGCTGTAGCCAGACATCTTGGAGAGTGATGTGAGGTAGGTTCTAGGACGTCTTGCTGGTAATAAGGCTGTAGGAGTTGATGCAATCCCAGCTGAACTATGAAATATCCTTCAAGATGATGCTGTGAACGTGTTGCTTGTCTTATGCTAATCACATATTATAATTGTCAAACTGCCAGTTGTCGTCACACTTTGCAAGCTTCGCGAGGGACGCAAAGCGAGGGATGCATTTGGGGAGGTGGAGGCTCCCACATCAGCTGCAATGAGCCGCAAAGCGAGGGGCCGCATTTGCGGAGGTGGACATAAACTGCAATGAGCTGAAGGCACATTGCAGGCTGCAAATGGGGACCTTGTGAAGCTAGTGTCCGCATTTGCGGAGGTGAAGGCTCTACGGCGCCTCAAACTCTGTAAAAAACAACCCAGAAAAAAGGGGGGGGGGGGGAAGAGCCGCGGGACTTAGAAAAAAAAAGAACTAAGACCCGAGTGACTTAGAAAAAATATTGTATTACGAGGTCGCAAAAATACGAAGTTAACGGCCGAAACATGGACATACAAAAACACCAATGAGCGCCGAAGGTCCACAGATGAGCAAAAGCCTTACATTGTGTGGTAAACAGCATTGCCATGGCTTAAAATTTTATTGCCGTCATTTTTGACGGGCAAGTCGCTAGTACATTTAGAAAACTCAATATCGGCCAATAGACTGGAAAAGGTCAGTCTACATTCCAAATCCCCCAAAAAGGCCAGAGTGCTCCAATTATGGAACAATTGCACTAATTTCACACGCTAGCAAGGTAATGCGTAATATCCGGCAAGCTTGACTCCAATAATATGTGGACCAAGAACTACCAGATATTTAAATTGGGTTTAAAAAGTAAAGATATCTGGACTATAACAATGGCTGAGCGTTGAAATTACACCTTTGAATTGTGGTTCTGAAGAAAACTGTTTAGAGTCCATTGGACTGCAAGCAGATCCAATAAGCTCATACTTCTGGAAATCAAGCCAAACTGGAAGGTTTGATCATGAGGCTAAGTCTCAAATACTTTGGTCATATCATGAGAAGACAGGATTCCCTAGAGACGACTCTACTGTTGGGAAAGATTGGAGACAGACGAAGGAGGGGACGGCAGAGATGGAGATGGATAAATGAGGTCAATGAAGCAATGAACATGAGCTTGAAAGAGCTCAGATGGGCAGTGGCTGACAGATGTGCTATATCCATTTTTTCGGCTGTGGAATCTGCTTTGAATATTTATAATGCATGTATCTGCACAATGTGATTCTGGCATCTACAGCTGCTAGTGCTCTAAATAATAATGGTCTAATGGAGTGGTAGTCAACCTGGTCCCTACCGCCCACTAGTGGGTGATTCAAGCTTTCATGGTGGGCATCAGGGTAATCGCTAGGTGGCATCGCTGACGAGTGACGTCACACGCCGGAGCCCCGCAGCCCCGTGCTTGGCTGGTTGGAGAGCTGGTGAGAGCCTAGGGACAGCAGTCAGGACCGGATCACTATCTAGTAAGTTCAGGGCGATACATTGGGTAAATTGAGTTACTGCAGCACGGATGTAGGTAAGCACATTTTGCCATCAAAAGTGGGCGGTAGGTATTAAAAGGTTGATGATCCTTGGTCTAATGGATTGTTATTGAGTTTACAAGGACATACCTTGTTCAGACAGTAGCTGCAAGAAGCAGGCCCAGTAAAGAAAAAGTGTGTATAATAGCAAAAAATGTAAAGGCTGTGTATTTTTATTTTTTTATAAATACATTTTGAACATTATCAGAGAAAAAAATAACCACACTGGAGCTTTAAGACAATGTACAGATAAACAGTGAATTATAAAACAGAGGGTGTGTTTTATTCTGTTCAGATGTGTTTCTATGCTTAATACATTTAATTTAATATACATTTTTCACAGTTGTTGTGTAGTTTAATGTTGATTCATCTAATGTTCTGTTAATGATCTAAGCAATTCTTAGAAAAGTTTCTAATATATTATAATCAACATACCTACAGTACTTGGCTTCATTGTAAAGTCAAAGTATTTTGTGACTTGACTGGTACCTCCCACATAAATAATTCCCTTACAGCATTCCTGCTAGTGGTGATAAAGCCCCACACAAAGAATCAAAGGAGCATTATCTTGATGGGGAAATACACCATTGTCTATGGCTTCAATGTTTGTATGAATCAGTCTATCTCTACATGTTTAACTTTTTACCAATGTTAATGGGACACAGTGCAGGTCCAAAATAAGTCATGTATAATTCTGCATCTCACTATATACCACAAAATAAAAAAAATAAAAAACAGGACTCCTTTTGCTTAGAAAGTGCTACAAGATGCTAAAGCTTTTTAAATTATATTGTGGTATACCGTGAGATGCAAAAAAAAAAAAATATATATATATATATATATATATATTTCTATTGCGTCATTCATCTTTATGTCCATGGTCATGCTGATCCACTTGTTTTTCAAGGCAGAGATACTGGAGTGGGTTTCCAGTTCCTTCTCCAGTGGGCCACAGCATACAGCTCCTGGAATTTCTAGGTGGACTCCCATCCAAGTACTGACTAGACCCAACCCTCCTTGGCTTCAGATTGGTGTGACCTCTTGGTTCCTTGACTGGAATTGAACCCAGGTGAAAGCGGTGAAAGCACTGAATCCTAATAACTGGATCACCAGGGAACAAATATATATATTTATTTTTGTCAGCACCATTTTAAAAAACAGGACAGCCCACCTTGATATTTTCAACTTCCTTTAAAATGCTGACATTCAGATGTCTCAAGTCCATCAACTCAGCTAAGACTTGAAGCTCTGTGTGGAGAGAGCTTCAAGTCATCTAAATTATTTACACTTGTCCCTTCAAGGCAAACCAAGAGTCCAGGCTTACAGTACATTCATAGTACAAATCAGCATAAGTGTCTTAATCTGGATTGTGGAGACTGAGACTGATTAGCACATCTGTACTCGAGTAGGGATATCCTCAAATGCTGGTCTATTTGTGTGCCTCGAGGTCCAGGGCTGGGAACAACTGGTTTAGTTATTAGTATGGATGTTTTAGAGTGACGAAGATGATCTTTAAGTGCTCTAATTAAAGGGTGTTGATCTAAATTCCAGCTTGCTGGTACATAGCATTTAGCTCTAATTAGCATATCACACAAAGCGTGGGAAGATATTTTAATAGGAATTCTCAAGGAATGTAACAATTCTTTTTCGAATTATACATATAATAAGAATTACTTCAGTCTTGAGTGAGGTTCATGGCCTCACAGTTTCTAATAGATCTAACCACATTAAGGTTCATTTTGGCTCAATCCCTGTAGATGTCTTCAATTACAGACAGTTGTTGCAAATGGAATAGAAATAAATATTATTAGGGTAGTGGAAGGCCTTATCTTCCAGTCATCCGGGGCAAAGAGGGTTGAGAAGAGCCCAACACTTCAAAATATATCGCTGCCATTAGTAGCAGCTGTAGATAGGAAGGAACTTGTCTGCAGTTAAAATGTACTCTATTCAAATCAGTGCAGATCTTGAAGAAAATTGAGTGTGCCACAAGTTGTACCACCAAAATATTCTCGCAGCAGTCTTGACGAGTATCGGTAGGTAACCCAGCTGGTCCCACATTAAGAAGTTTCAGAACCCTCAGTTTAACGTATATGTGTTTTAACTTTTCTTCTTACTTGTCCGGGGTATATTCTACTCGCTATAGTTGACATTGTATAGAACAGAGCTTGTGTGAGCAATGCTGAGCATATAATTATACTTTAAGTTCATTGGCAGAGAAGCTTAATTTATCGAGTTAGTACTAAGTACTTAAAGGGATATAATGTTTCCTGGGTTTCAAATGTTTCCTAAAACCAGCTACTGATTAGTGGAAAAAATGTGTATTATATTAAAAAGTTGAATGTACTTACATCTTTATATGCTGGATACTGCTTTCTGGATTTGCACACCTCAAGGAAGCTTACACAAAGTGCACCCTGCTGCACAGCATCTGGGTACAGATTGTGACCTGTAAAGGAAATGCTGCCAGTCACATGGTTGGTGGGGTCACAGATGAAATTCCCCACAGACAGAGAGAAAAACACACCAGCGGCAGTTGATGCAGACAAACAGACAAACTGCAGGGTTGTAATCTAGTGTGAATGAGCTGCACAGATAGACTCCTATATGAAAATACATAGCACATTCTAACATGTGCCAGACTACATATCCCAGGCTGCTTTGCAGCACAGACAGCAACCCAGGATTGTGATACAAAATGTTTCAGCCTCTGCTTCCTCCTGATCGGCCAAAACAATTTTTCAAATTGTATGCTAATTTAGCCTGGGTTTGTAAAGGGTGTTAAGCCTAATTTTCAAATGACAAATTTCAAGACATTTTGCTAACTTCAAGGTAAGTGTTTAAATGTTTACTTTGGTTTTTTTTATGCAATTTTTTTTTTCATATACTACTGATTCCCCTCTATCAGATGCACTCGTAATCCAGGAAACTTAGGTATCCCTTTAGATGATCACTGTATTATGAAAAAATACAGTGGATATAAAAAGTCTACACACCCCTGTTAAAATGTCAGGTTTCTGTGCTGTAAAAAAATGAGACAAAGATAAATCATTTCAGAACTTTTTCCACCTTTAATGTGACCTATAAACTGTACAACTCAATTGAAAAACAAACTGAAATCTTTTAGGTGGAGGGAAGAAAAATAAAGTCTGCACACCCTCTGATAACTGTTGATGTAGCTGTGTTCAGAATTAAGCAATCAAATCGTGTTAAATAGGAGTCAGCATACACCTGCCATCATTTAAAGTGCCTCTGATTAACCCCAAATACGGTTCAGCTGCTCTAGTTGGTCTTTCCTGAAATGTTCTTAGTCGCATCACACAGCAATGGCCATGGTCCACAGAGAGCTTCCAAAGCATCAGAGGGATCTCATTGTTAAAAGGTATCAGTCAGGAGAAGGGTACAAAATAATTTCCAAGGCATTAGATATACCATGGAACACAGTGAAGACAGTCATAATCAAGTGGAGAAAATATGGCACAACAGTGACTTTACCAAGAACTGGAGCTCCCTCCAAAATTGATGAAAACTGGTCTGGGAGGCTACCAAGAGGCCTACAGCAACATTAAAGGAGCTGCAGGAATATCTGGCAAGTACTGGCTGTGTGGTACATGTGACAACAATCTCTCGTATTCTTCAAATGTCTGGGCAACGAGGTAGAGTGGCAAGACGAAAGCCTTTTCTTACAAAGAAAAACATCCAAGCCAGGCTACATTTTGCAAAAACACATCTGAAGTCTCCCAAAAGCATGTGGGAAAAGGTGTTATGGTCTGATGAAACCAAGGTTGAACTTTTTGGCCATAATTCCAAAAAGATATGTTTGGCGCAAAAACAACACTGCACATCACCAAAAGAACACCATACCCACAGTGAAGCATGGTGGTGGCAGCATCATGCTTTGGGACTGTTTTTCTTCAGCTGGAGCTGGGGCCTTCGTTAAGATAGAGGGAATTATGAATAGTTCCAAATACCAGTCAATATTGGCACAAAACCTTCAGGTTTCTGCTAGAAAGCTGAACATGAAGAGGAACTTCATCTTTCAGCATGACAACGACCCAAAGCATACATCCAAATCAACAAAGGAATGGCTTCACCAGAAGAAGATTAATGTTTTGGAATGGCCCAGCCAGAGCCCAGACCTGAATCCGATTGAAAATCTGTTGAGTGATCTGAAGAGGGCTGTGCACAGGAGATGCCCTCGCAATCTGACAGATTTGGAGTGTTTTTGCAAAGAAGGGTGTGCATACTTATGCAACCATATTATTTTATTTTTATATTTTTTCTTCCCTCCACCTAAAAGATTTCAGTTTGTTTTTCAATTGAGTTGTACAGTTTATAGGTCACATTAAAGGTGGAAAAAGTTCTCAAATGATTTATCTTTGTCTCATTTTTTTACAGCACAGAAACCTGACATTTTAACAGGGGTGTGTAGACTTTTTATATCCACTGTATATGAGTGTGAAAATTTTGAGTCTAAGAGCGTAATTCGTCAGGAGAAATGCCATAAAGCTAGTTATTAAGAGGAGAAAAACATACACATTTCAATCACTCTCTGGTCCCTGGAGGTATATTTTATTGCCTGTTTAAGAGTAGGTACAGGAGAAGGCAGTTGGCGTCAAATACTAAAAGCTCCAATGTTACACCAAATCCCCTTCCCCTCTCATCTACACCTTCCTTCAAACATATATTATTTTTTCATTGTGCAATAATGCTCTACGATTTTCTGTAAAAAAATGTTTTTTTGCTCATGACTTTCACAGCTGCTAATGTCAGTAGTGTTACATAATTCACAATGTGAGTTTTTTTCCTAAACTAATATGGTTATTTAATTAGGCCACTTATTGGTATTTGGATGTCCTAGGCTGCTGTGATGCAATTGGTGTGACAGCCTGCCAAGGAGATGAGCATTGCACAACCAAGAAAATGATGCTTCAATTAATTACTCAATTAAAGAGAGGCACTGAAACCACAAATTTTCCATTATGCATTTAGAAGAGGGTGCATTCAATATCACAAAGATGCTTTTGTAAGAAAAATTAATGATTAGAAGTTTTTAAAATGTACTTTGACCAGTCTCTTTTTGAAAATGTTAGGACTTCTTAAAGTCGTAAAGGCATATCTAAATTTCCTAGGTTTTGAATGCATCTGACAGAGGAGAATCAGTAGTGTAGAAAATAAAATTGATCACAAGAATACCAAAATAAAAATTGACAAACTCACCTTAATGTTTGCTAAATCTTTTCAGTTTGCAAGCTGAGGCTTTTGTCAGTTGACACCACTGAAAATCCCAGCTAAGATTAGCATAAAATTCATAATTCATTTGTATCATACTCTGGGGTTCCTACATTGCAAACCAGCCTGGGATAAGTAGTCTCTTTCTCTCTATATCCTTGTACTTTGATTCAGTTGTGAGCTCAGCCCCCACCCAACCATGTGATTCCATCCAGCAGAAAATAGTTCCTTTGAAATATCAAACTCGATACCTAGTGTGCAAAGCTGGATTTGACTTCCCTGTCTATTACTTTGTAAGTACCCTGAACTTCTCTACATAACACATATTTTTGTCATAATCACTGCCTGTTTCTAACCAAACATTTGAAATTCAGGAAACTTATATATACCTTTAGGTTTGCAAGCAGTTGGTTTTTAGAGTTAACATTCCTGGAAATCACCTACTATAATTAGCATAACATTCATAATTTGTTTTGGCCAATCACAGGCAGCTAATACATTGTATCAATCTGTGATGGTAGTTTGTACAGGAAGGCATCACAGGATGTGTAGTCCCCTGTACTAAGAAGCAGGAGGAGTCAGACACTACTCTGTAGATCGTTGCATTGAGCTGCTGCTGAATTAAAGGTTAATCTGTATCCGAATGCAGTGTTTCTATTGGTAGGTACCAGATGCCTTTGTAAGAAGCTCTGGGGGTTTGGAAAGCTAGTTTTATTTTTAAATAAAAAAATATGTTTGCGTATAAAATAGCTCTATGTAATGTGTGTTTATGATATAAGCAACATGTGTAAAAACAGGAGAAATTTAGATATACATTTAAAGAAATAATTTATGCAGCAGAATCAGTTAAAATAGATAATTTTTCAAATTTAAAATTCACTAGTGAGTTATTATTAGTTATTAGGCCAAACAATCCCAGTGCAACACTAATTTTAATAGCCATTCAAATTAAATGGGATTTTTTTCCTTTATTGTTACATGGGATAAACAACGCTGCATACAAAAACCTGCACTGTTAAACCTTTAATCTAAAGGGGACCACATTTTGGTAGGGGCAGTAATCCCCAATGGGATGCCTCCAACCTAAGAGCTTCAGTTATCCTAAAGCCTCCAATTATTCTTCTATCCCTTTATAGATAATGTGAAAGAAAGGGAATACATCTTACATATTTATTTAATGCCAATTTCTTGCATATATAATTAAATTTCCAGCAAAATCTATTTCCTCTTAGGTTAACATCTTTCTCCCCATTATAAACGCCTAACCAAGGCTTCTTATAGTATGCCAAACTTTGAGGAACCAGGAGACTGAGTGAATTTTAAGTGTCCTAATACAGGTTTTTAACAAAATTGGGCTTCTATGCCCAATTCTATGAGGGAGAAATATATTATATCTCACTATTCCTCTATAATGTCGCAAGTGCAGAATGTCAGGAGAAATGAACAATCATTCACCAAAAATGAAATAGTAAGTAAAAATAAAAACCTATCCTCTTATTGAAGCGCAGCACAAGGCAGCAGCAGTGGCGGTGAGCATCCGGAAGATGTCGCTACCGATATTCCAGTGCCATATCATAGAGTCAAGGCTTAGGTAAACTGTTAGGGTTAGGGTGAGTGTTAGGGTTAGTTCAAGGTTTAGGCTAACATTAAAAGCTTCGAACTTTTCTCACATATCGGCAACTCTGAAAAATATCGGCATCTAGCGGTTGGACCTGTCCCGACACCCTAACAGGATAGATCCAACCGTTCTTCTCCTTAATAATATAATTAGTATATAATACAAATAAGTACAAAGTATAAATATAGGTAAATGTTTAATGTGGGTGATTATGACTGTGCCTTCATAAAACTGGCTGGATAAACATTATAATCTTTAACCGATAACAGATCAGATGTCTCACTTCTTCATTTTGGCAACAGAACATTTTCTTTTTATAAGTAATAAAAAAATAATTGCTTATTACAGACATGATTCCCTATCCGGGAAACTTACTTAAATAGTAATTAACCTCTGACACCTTAGATTCTGTGTGCTGACTAGAAAGATACCTAATTAACTAACCCATTCACTGCCAGGAGTTCGTCTAAATGATAACAATGAGGAAGTCATCTCAGTAGGAGACGTGAAATAGCTCTGTCATGGGAACTGCACCTTTAGCAAATAGAAGCAAAGTTTCTGGACTTTCACTATACTAAAAATAAGGTAGCAAATACAGCAGCTGGATGTCTCAAGCTGTTCGGCGTTACTTTGATACTTGACTGGCTTAGGACTTGAAGTGCATCTTCTCTATCTTGTGATGTGCTAGTTTAGTCTCAAGTTCAAACAATGCTTTTGGTAATCATGGGGCCCGATTCAATTGTCCAATTCGTAAAATCACTCTTAATATTGCTACGTATTCGGCAAATATGACTTATTGGCACTAATGAATTCTTAAGTCAATAGAATGAATATAAACATTTATTTAAAAAGAGTTCAAGGCATTTGCAAGTAGCTATTTGAATATCGCTAATGGTGTGGCCACAATTTAACTCTGGACAACTCATTAATTCATTACTATTATTTTACGAGATTTGCAATACAATTAAAAAAGAGCTTCAACTGTATTTTACATCGACGGCTGGCTCATAGAGGGCAGCAGAGCACATGCGGGGGGTTCATAAACCCCTCTCATTCATTTTATATTATTTAACCTCTCCTCTGCGATAGCAAAGAAGAGTATCACTTTAAATGTATTGAGAGTTGTTAATTGTATTGTTGCTGAGTCGTTCAGTCATGTCTGACTCTCCGTGACCCTGTGGACCGCAACATGCCAAGGGGGTAGGGATCCAAAAAAATCTAGGGGGGACAACAGACAAACTATATGTATATATACTAGTCGTTTGCCCGTCATAAATGACGGTATAATATGAGATGTGTCTCTTTCCCCCCCTGTCCCTCCCCTGTGTGTTTTTCACCCTCTCCTTCCCCTGTGTCTCTCCCCCCTCCCCCACCCCTGTGTCTCTTTCCCCCCTCTCCCTCCCCTGTTTATCTCCCCACCCTTTCCCTCCCCTGTGCCTTCTCTTTGTCTTTTCCCCCATCTCCCTCCCCTGTGTCTCTTCCCCCTCTCCCTCCCCTGTGTCTCTTCCCCCCTCTCCCTTCCATGTGTCTCTTTCCCTTCTCTCCCTTCCCTGTGTCTCTTTCCCCCCTCTCCCTCCCCTGTGTCCTATCCCCCACTCCTTCCCCTGCATCTCTCCCCCACTAATCCTCGCCTGTGTGTCTTCCCCGCTCTCCCTCCCCTGTGTCTCCTTCCCCCTCCACTGTGTCTCTTCCCCCTCCCCTGTGTCTCTTCCCCCCATTCTCTCCCCCTCTCCCCTGTGTCTCTTTCCCCCATGTCTCTTTCCCCATGTCTCTTTCCCCATGTCTCTTTCCCCATGTATCTTCCCTCCCTCTCCCCTGTGCCCCCCCCCTTTGTCTCGTCCCCCATGTCTCTTCCCCCTCCCCTGTGTCTCTTCTACCCTACCCTGTGTCTCTCCCCCCCTGCCCTGTGTCTCCCCCCACATGTCCATTCCCCTGTGTCTCTCCCCCCTGCCCTGTGTGTCTTCCTCCCCTCCTCCCTCCCCTGTGTCTCTCCCACCTCCCCTGTGTCTCTTTTCCCCCTCCTCCCTCCCGTGTCTCTTTCCTCCTTTCCCCCTCCCCTGTGTCTCTTTCTCCCTTTCCCCCTCTCTGTCCCTTTCCCTCTCTCTGTCCCTTAACCCCCCCCTCACCACCACCACCTCTGTTCCTGGCGCCGCACCATCTACGCTGTGGTAATGCATGCCAGCTTTCTGTAAGAGGTGCGCTCTAGCGCCATCTATACAGTATATTGTGGTATTGCAGTCTACTTAAATAAAAATACTTCATATATGATTCTGTTCTTTTCTATCACATTTAATAGTTGTCGTAATTGCGAGTTGTGGTCACGCAATGTTAAAAATTATGGGCTTGCAAATGCAAAATGAGCACTCTAGCGCCATCTATAAAGTATATTGTGGTATATTGCGCTTATTGAGAGGCCCACGATTTGCACCAAAGTCCGTAGGCCTTTGGTGCTCATCGCTAGACACAAACGACTTAAATAAAGAAAAGGCTCACAATGAGCGATGAAGGAGCTCATTGCGAGGCCCGCGATGACCGCTGATCTAAAGACCTGCACAATTGAAAAAGGCAAGACTTTGAAAAAATAGTGGATTTAACGGCCGCCATTTTTTTCAAGCCCGTAACTCAGAAGTCGTTTGGAGGTCTCCAAAAGACGCCAATTCATTACAAAATTTACTGACAACATCACAAACAGCACAGGGGGAAAGGCAGGGAGCCTCTAAGTGAGGATAAAAGCTACTTTTTTGTGATTTGGCATTTTTTGGAGGTCTATAAACGGCTAAGCGAGAGAAAAAAAGGGCGGCCGTAATTTTTTTTCAAGCCCGCAAATCGGAAGTCACACTCGTACAGAAGAGAGCAGGGGGAGGGAGGAGAAAGACACAGGGTAGAAAGAGGGGGGAGAGGGTGGAAGGAGACACAGGGGAGTGGGGGGGGGAGATACAGGTTGAGAGAGGGGGAAAGAGACACAGAGGAGGGAGATAAGGGGGGAAAAAATCACAGGGCAGGGAGAGGAGACAGCGGGAGGGAGAGAGGGGGAAAAATACACAGGGGAGAGGGGAAAAAGAGACACAGGGGTGAGAGAGTGGGGAGAGGCTCGCTATGAGTGAGGCCCGAAAGTTGCCGGTTGGACGACGCGTTCAATGAGCGGCAAAGCTGCTCACTGCGGGGCTCGTGATGAGCACCAAAGGCGCTCATCGCGAGATTGTTGAAGTAGAAGGAGGGAGAGGCTTGCAATGAGCACCAAAGGTGTTTACTGCGAAGCATGAAAGTGGGGGGTTGCAAAGCCACTCATTGCGGGACTCGTGATGAACGCCAAAGGCGCTCATCGTAATGCCCGTAAAGTAAACGGGGGAGGGTCTCGCAATGAGCGCCAAAGGGGGGAGAGCCTCGCATTGTGTGGCAAACAGCATTGCCAGGCTTAACATTTTATTGCCGTCATTTTTAACGGGCATTTCCCTAGTGTTTTAATAAAAGGTGAAAGGTGTGGTTATGGTTAAGGTTAGGCATAGAGTTACTGTTAGGGTCAGTGGTTAGGGTCAGAGGTTAGGGTAAGGCATAGGGTCAGGGGTTAGGGTCAGGGGTAGGCATAGGGTTAGAAGTTAGGGCTAGGCATAGGGTTAGGATCAGTGGTTAGGGTTAGGCATAGGGTTAGGTTCAGGGGTTAGGGTTAGGGTCAGGGTTAGAGTCAGTGGTTAGGGTTATGGTCAGGAGTTAGGGTTAGGCTTAGGGTCAGGGTTAGGATTATGGTCAGGGGTTAGGGTCAGGCATTAAGGTCAGGGGTTAGGCATAGGGTTAGGGTCAGGGTTTAGGTTTTGCCATAGGGTTAGGGTCAAGGGTTAGGGTTTGTGTTACGCATAGGGTTGGAGTCAGGGGTTAGGGTTAGGCATAGGGTTAGGGTTAGGGTCAGCGGTTAGGGTTAGAAATAGGGTTAGGGGTTAGGATTAGAAATAGGGTCAGGGGTTAGGCATAGGGTTAGGGTCAGGGGCTAGGATCATGGGTTAGGTGTAGGGTCAGGGGTTAGGGTTAGGCATAGGGGTTAGGGTTAGGCTAGGATTAGGGTCATGTGAAGTTGTGAGATATACCATGTAGGGTCACCCAATATGGGCAGGTCATTGCAGAGAGGTCAGACAATTCGCAGCCCACTGGAAAAGGAACTGGCAACCCACTCCAGTATCCTTGCCAAGAAAACCCTGTGGTTAAGCATAACTAGAGACATAGCAATAGTTGTGTCTGCTGCAGTAAGTAAGGTCACAGAGAGTCGGACACGTCTGAATGACTAAACAACATATATATATATATGACATATTATATACAGTCAGGTCAATAAATATTGGGACATCGACACAATTCTAAACTTTTTGGCTCTATACACCACCACAATGGATTTGAAATGAAACTAACGAACAAGATGTGCTTTAACTGCAGACTTTCAGCTTTAATTTGAGGGTATTTACATCCAAATCAGGTGAACGGTGTAGGAATTACAACAGTTTGTATATGTGCCCCCCACTTTTTAAGGGACCAAAAGTAATGGGACAATTGGCTGCTCAGCTGTTCCATGGCCAGGTGTATGTTATTCCCTCATTATCCAATTTACAAAGAGCAGATACAAGCTCCAGTGTTCATTTCAAGTGTGCTATTTGCATTTGTTGCTGTTAACTCTCAATATGAGATCCAAAGAGCTGTCACTATCAGTGAAGCAAGCCATCATTAGGCTGAAAAAACAAAACAAACCCATCAGAGAGATAGCAAAAACATTAGGTGTGGCCAAATCAACTGTTTGGAACATCCTTAAAAAGAAAGAACGCACCGGTGAGCTCAACAACACCAAAAGACCCGGAAGACCACGGAAAACAACTGTGGTGGATGACCAATGAATTATTTCCCTGGTGAAGAAAACACCCTTCACAACAGTTGGCCAGATCAAGAACACTCTCCAGGAGGTAGGTGTATGTGTGTCAAAGTCAACAATCAAGAGAAGACTTCACCAGAGTGAATACAGAGGGTTCACCACAAGATGTAAACCATTGGTGAGCCTCAAAAACAGGAAGGCCAGATTAGAGTTTTCCAAAAAACACCTAAAAAAGCCTTCACAGTTCTGGAACAACATCCTATGGACAGATGAGACTAAGATCAACTTGTACCAGAGTGATGGGAAGAGAAGAGTATGGAGACGGAAAGGAACTGCTCATGATCCAAAGCATACCACCTCATCAGTGAAGCATGGTGGTGGTAGTGTCATGGCGTGGGCATGTATGGCTGCCAATGGAACTGGTTCTCTTGTATTTATTGATGATGTGACTGCTGACAAAAGCAGCAGGATGAATTCTGAAGTTTTTCCGGCAATATTATCTGCTCATATTCAGCCAAATGCTTCAGAACTCATTGGACGGCGCTTCACAGTGCAGATGAACAATGACCCGAAGCATACTGCAAAAGCAACCAAAGAGTTTTTTAAGGGAAAGAAGTGGAATGTTATGCAATGGCCAAGTCAATCACCTGATCTGAATCCGATTGAGCATGCATTTCACTTGCTGAAGACAAAACTGAAGGGAAAATGCCCCAAGAACAAGCAGGAGCTGAAGACAGTTGCAATAGAGGTCTGGCAGAGCATCACCAGGGATGAAACCCAGCGTCTAGTGATGTCTATGCGTTCCAGACTTCAGGCTGTAATTGACTGCAAAGGATTTGCAACCAAGTATTAAAAAGTGAAAGTTTGTTTTATGACTGTTAATCTGTCCCATTACTTTTGGTCCCCTAAAAAGTGGGAGGCACATATACAAACTGTTGTAATTCCTACACCGTTCACCTGATTTGGATGTAAATACCCTCAAATTAAAGCTGAAAGTCTGCAGTTAAAGCACATCTTGTTCGTTTCATTTCAAATCCATTGTGGTGGTGTATAGAGCCAAAAAGATTAGAATTATGTCGATGTCCCAATATTTATGGACCTGACTGTATATCATACCGAGGCGAGCCATTAACTCCCAGCACTTGGGCGCTCATCGCCTGCGAGCCTCGCATAGCGAGGTGAGCCGTTAAGGCACTACAACTCCCAGCACTTGGCTGAAGGAGCTCTTTGCCTGTGTGCCTCGCAAAGTAAGGCGAACAGTGAAGGCAATGAAACACTTAGGAAACGCGTGATCGTGTTACAGCCTTATTAAATTGCCATTCGCCCAACTTAATAGGGCTCTATATAAGCACATAAGAAGTTTTTAGTTACTGAAGACCTTGCTTTTGCATAGAAGTTCAATAACTAACACTTCTGGAAAAAAAAAATGCTATGTGCTTATATACAGCCTTATTCAATTGTCCGATTCGCAATTTAATAAGGGTATTAGGCTGCAAGCAGTTGACGAACGCACAACTTAGAAAAAACATTACAAGACGCAGGACTTAGAAAAAATAAAATATGAGACGCGGGACTTAGAAAAAAAAACACAAAAAAACACGAAACACAAAAAATACACAAAAAAAAACATCACACACAGCACGGGGAACAGCCAGGAGGTGGAACGCAAATTTAAGTTGATTTTCAAGAGTTTCGGCACTCGGAAATCGGGTAAGCGAGAAAAAAAATGGCAGCCCAAAAAAATGAAAACGATGCCATGGACTGCGCAACACACCGCCAACCGCGTACCACTTTCACAGAGGAAAGTACGAGGTAGAAAATACACTACTACAAAGGACGCCAAATATTCGCGTACTGCATAGCACATACACTAACAACGCTACTTTACACTCCGAACTTCCAAATCACAACATTACGCATCTACAGTATCGCTTTACACAAATAAACCAACGCTTTGCCCTCGCGCACGCAGCCTACTTCTAATACACAGTTTGGACATTCATAAAACTATCTCCACAGGCCAGCAACAGTCCAACTGGACATTAACAGCCTTATTAAATTGCGATTCGGCAAATTGAAAACGGCTCTATTTAAGCACACAGCATATTTTTTTTACAGAAGTTTTTAGTTAGTGATCTTCCAAAAGCAAGGTCTTCACTAAATAAAAACTTGTAAAATATGCTATTTACTTAAATAGAGCCTTTTTAATTTTGCAGAATCGCAATTTAATAAGGCTGTATATGCTGCAGGAAAATGAAAAAAGATTGTTAGCTCTTCAGCTTATTGATTGATGGATATTTAATTCCATTTAAAAAAAAAAAAAATTCAAACGGTAGGTAGGTTCCTTATCTCTCCTTATATCTCCCTATCCCTATCTTTCCTTATCTCCCTGTCCCTCCCAAGCAGTTCCCCAGTCGCGCCTCCTCACCTTCTCTCCTTTTGGCCAGATAGTTCTCATATTTGCTTCTCACTAGATCTCGCGAGGATTATCACACGTGATCTCATGAGACCCAAATATGAGAAAGTGTCCAAAGGGACAGGAGGGGAGGGATATACCCCGCTTGATCCAACGCCTCTGACGCCAGGCACATCTTGTGTCTGGTTGTGCTCCTCCATAAGGTTTTCATGGCAAAGATACTGGAGTGAGTTGCCAGTTTCTTCTTCAGTGGGCCGCAATTTGTCTGAAATCTCTGCTATGACCTGCCCATCTTGGATGTCCCTACATGGTATAACTCACAGCCTCATTGGAGTACACAAGCCCCTTCAACACGCCAAGGTAGAGAAAGTGACTTGTAAAATGGTAGCTCTCAATACAGGTTTAGCTGGTGCTGTGGGAGGTTGATTTTACACGTAGGGTTTAGGCGCATTGCGAGTTCTCTAAGGGCTGTTCAAGAACTCGTAGGATTATGGAAGATATCTTATGGGAGCCATGTAATTGCACTTTAGGTGAAAACAAACTTAGAGCAGGGAACATACCACACATAGCAGTCACAGCAGTCACTCATTAGGGGTTACACATTTTGTTAATAGCTACGTTAGGGCTTATGTGAACTTTTGACTCATAAGATTTTTACCGGAATCATGTAATCGAGCCCCAAAATGGTAGATGCCACATCAGTTTAATTGCATATAAAATAAAATAAATTAGAGGCTGCATTATTTTATTTCCAATGCTAAAAACATTTTGCATATTTTCAAATTTGCTTCTTTAAAATAGTATATTTAAATATACGATCACAGTAATCCTTTAAGCTTTAGGTCAGGGTGGATATATGTACTGTTTGCCCAATATGAATAGAAGTTGGAAATCCCATTAGCTTTAAGATAAGTGTGGTTCTGAATATTGATAATGTGCCACAAAAATTATATTGTTTGAATACATAAGAATTGTGGGTAACTGACAGCCGCTGGCTATCTTTTGATAAAAGAACAGAGGTAAGTGAAATAAAAAAGAAATAAAATGAGCAGCAACTGAGCAGTTATATTGATTTTGACTCTATTAAATCTTTTCTCACAATTCATGACCTTTAAATATTTTTTTGTTCTTTATGTGTCAGTGCAATTACCTTTAAGAGCACCTCCACCTAGTGGATGCTTGATCATATAACATGTATTATAGCGTTTGTCTATGCAGCAGGATGGAGCAGAATAATTGTCATTAAAGGCATATTTAAGTTTTATCGATTAATGCATCTGATCAGTATTGTATGAAAACATTTTTTTGCATGAAAAAATCCCATAATAAACATTAACAAACTTACCCAAAAGTTACCAAATTTCTTCAGTATGGATATTGAGAAGGAATGCCCCTTGAAAACCTCAAACTAAATTAGCATACAATTCATAATTTGTTTTGGACAATCACAGGAAGCTATAGCATTGTTGCAATCTCTGGGAAGTCAGTTTCTGCAAAGCATCCTGGGTTGTGTAGTCCCCACCACAAGGGACATTGCTGCTGTGGATTTCTGCATTGTTCTGCTGTTGACTTGAAGTTAGTATAGGGTTAAAAACCATACTTGAATTAAGTATTTCTATTGGCTAGTACCAGGTGCCTATGTAGGCAGCTCTGGGGGTGTGGAAATCATTAAAAAAAAAAAAAATCTGCTTGTGTATGACAATGTAATGTGTGTTTCTGGCATAAACAGGATGTGTTAGATTGGGAAAACAAAAAACAAAACAGGGAATCTTCCAAATGTGTGCAATTAAAAGACCATTATTTTAAATAATGACTCACTATAATGGTTAAGTGGTAAAGATCATATTAAATAGTTTTTCGATCTTGATAAAAAGTTTGTTTATGAAAAACCATATACTAAAATATTTGGTATTCCACTCATCTTTCGACTGGCACTACTCCCATATTCTAAAAAAGTGCTTATCACTGTGGCCAGTGGTGTATTTTTGCTTAGGCACATGCCTAGGGCAATACATTTTCATTAGGCTGACCCAAATTGTTTTTACTGACTTTTATCACATAAAAGTTCTAAAAGATAGCCTTTTACAGGTGATAATAGCCCTTTAAACTGGTGATAAATAAGTAGACTGGTTATTTAGGCATTAACGATAGACTGAATATATTACTATAAACATTTTGTAGTAAAAAAAGCAGACACAAAGCCCCACATAGTGAGCTCTGTAAAACAGTTGCATAAATATCAGTAAAACAACATAATAACAGGTAGGGTGTACAAAACCCTTTTTTCTGGGGGGTTTTGTAGACCCCACCTATCACAAGATAGGACCTCTCAGATATGGAGCAAGGGGAGTCCCCACTAATGATCCTCTTTCAGAAGCTGTGGTTGTTCAGTCATTTAGTCGTGTCCGACTCTCTGTACTGGTGGTAATATTCAGTAGTGTAATGTACACTGCATAAGGAAAGCTATATACTTTATTAATAAACAGGAGTATAATACAAACAATTGACTTCATCCCAATATTTTTTCCCTTTTCTTAAGGATCCTGCATATCATTCAGAGGTTAACTACAAATCAGCACAAGAAATAGCCTATATAAGCTGTGCAACCTTTTTTTTTTTGCATTGTATAGGTACCAATGTATGACTCGGAACTGGCCAACCCAAGCATCATGACATCACAAGCTTCTGTCCTATGTATTTTGGGACCATGTGTTTCTTCCTCAGGGATACCAAGATGTTCTCCAGTTTACAGCAGAAAATATTCAAGATATATCAATGTATAGTGCAGGAAAACTGTCCCCTGTGGATAAATAAATCTCCCTACATGTTTTGTTGAAAAAAAATCTTCTTCAGAGTATAGTAATTTGTATTCAAGATATGTTTAGAAAAAACTTCCTTGCCTTCATTTCGTGTATAAAAGAGTATTTCACTATTATTAATCAAATGCCTATAATACATTAGATTCAGGTAAACAAAATATTTCAAAATGACAGTTTTATTAATATAGTACTTAAAACATCAGAGATATATATTAATTAATTAATTAACTGTTACAGAGTTACAAAGTTATATATACCTATCCAAACTTAGGGCCTCATTCTATTAAGGGCCGTAAAATGGCTGCAAAACTGTGATTCCTTGTGGCCAGCTTATGGACCTGCGTAGCGCTATGGCTACGCTGCTATTCAAATGGACGACGCCGCAAGGAGGTCCCCCTTACGGCCGATCGCAAACTATGCAATCGGCTGCAAGCATTTCCAGCGTGCCCATAAATTGTGTTTCAAGGCTGCAAAGTCGGAAAACTGTAAATGCAAATATAAATTCAATACAGCACTGTAAAGCACTGTAAATGATGGGGAACACAATGGGTGACATTAGGATTAATAGCAACACCCTCTCAAGCTTGCACATCGACCAAATCCAATATCAGGGGTTTAATCACCTCAAAGCCAGTAAATCGTTGTTAAAACTCGTACGGGTTCGGAGGTTGAAGGCCACAAACTCAAAGCATTGTAGAAGCCAATATATTTTCAATCCAACACTGTAAAGTACTGTAAATGATGGGGAACATAATGGGGGGGCATGAGGATTAATAGCAAAACATTCTCAAGCTTGCACATCAGCAAATTATAATCTTTGATTTTAGGTTTAATTTCCGTCCAAAATCCCATGGGCATCAATGACCTCCAAGCCCGTAGCTCGTTATTCAAGCCTGTGCGAGCTTGGAGGGTGATTGACCTCTAAGCCCGTGGGACTTGCATGATAGATAGAAGATTGAACATGAAATTAAATGTCTTTATTTGCAGATTTGAGAGTAGGGGAATGTTGAGTTATTAATTCTAAGACCAAACATCACTTTCACTTTTAGTAAAAGTACAGGATGGCTTTTCTATTTGCTTAATTAGTGCTATGATTTGTAAGTAAGCCCTTTGCGACACCTCCGTGGCCCAAGTAACCTGTGGTTCTATTTTACCCATTTACGGACTTGACGGAGGCTGATCCCTCAGCTGTTGTGGGTCTGATGTGCTCCAAGCCCGTGGGACTCTGGACACGGAAATTGAACATGAATTACAATAAAAATGATTTTCAGATTTGAGTGTAGGGGAATGTTGTGCTATGAATTCTATCACCTACAATCACTTTCACGTCTCATCAAAGTACAGGATGGCTTTTTTATGTGCTTAATTGGTGCTCCGATGTGTAAGTGAGAGCCTTGTGGGACCTTTTTGGTGTAAGTAAGCTGTGGCATGGTTTTATCAAATTACGGCCTTGACGGAAGTATTCGCGTAGCATTTGAATATCGACTTAGGGTTTCTTGCGGCCGCCTAACATCAAAGGCTGTGACGGAAGTAAGCTGCGAATCAGCTCATCGCACGCAGCCACAGCTCGCCGACCGTAAGACTCCCGGAGGCCGCAAATTGAATAGCTACGTAGTCAGTGGCCTCACAGCTCTTACGGCCCTTAATAGAATGAGGCCCTTAGTAGTTAGTATCTATCGTGTGTACGCTGATGATGTCACCAATGTGGTGACATCACCTTACATTAACGAAGAGGGTTTGTGGGGGAAGAAGCGCAAGGAGACCTTGATAGTATAGTATCTTTGGGTACGTTTATTAGACATATAAGTATAATACAGATATACGGTAGGTATCACGCTCACATTTTAAATCTGCAATAACTTATTTTTTGGTCCTACTTGGTGAAGGATTACTTATCATCATTATTATATTAAAATCAACAAAGATCACATACCCTCCCTCCTTCTATGTACTATCTATATGCCTCATGATTATTGAGCATTTCAAATGTGAGTGTGATACCTACTGTATATCTGTATTATACTTATTTGTCTAATAAACTTACCAGAAGATACTATACTATTAAGTTCTCCTTGCGCTTCTTCCCCCCCCCCCCCCCCAAACCCTCTTCTTTTCTTCTCAAGCACCGATGAACAGTCTGCAGGAGTCCGGGTTATCCTTCTTCTGGAATTTTGTTTGATAATTTCTACGGACATATTCATTTGACCCACAGTCTCAAGACCAAGAGTTGGAATATAAGTAAGTGGGTGTATTGCCCAGTGATTTACTGCACCCCACTTAGACTTTGTGATCTATTTTGAATCTAATTTGGATACTCTACTATTAGCAGAGTGACTGTGTGATAGCCTCATTTATATTTCTCGTGGACTTTCAGGACTTAAGGGATCTAGAGCCTCACTCAATGGCAAGGCCGCAAGTTATGGAGTATAGGCTGTATGTCTGCGGGCCTGCTCTGGGCCCACAGCGTCCACAACTTATGGTGCTATTCAATTCGGCAAGGCCGCAAGTTAGGGGCTGATAGCGAATTTCGGAAATCATGCCTTCATATGTAGCATTTGCGAGCTTGAACATGATCAATTAAGCAAGGCGGTAACTCCCGATTTGAAACAGCCAATGGAAACAGAGATCGTCATCATTATGGCAATTAAAAATGGAGGTTGGATTTCAAAGTCCTACGGGCTTGAATTACGAGTTACGGTTGGACCTACATTCCAGATATAAAGCAATATTGATAAAGCCGTAAATATGATATTCTATTACATGCGAGTTACAGTATATGTATTAACACATTGATTGCGGGATCGGAATTAAACATGAAATAAAGTTGTTTTTTTTGGCCGATTTGCGAGCTTGAGAATGGTGTTCTATTAATTCTAAGACCTAACATCAGTTTCACTTTTAATAAAAGTACAGTATTGATTTTTTTATTTGCATTTAAAGTGCTCCGGACTTGTCTTTAAGCCCTTTGCGAGTCCTCCTTGGAACCCCTAACTTGTGGAGCGACTTTTGCCATTTGCGGCCTTGGTGGGATGGTTAGCGAGGGGGAATCGGAGCAATTTAATAGCGATTTGCGATTTTAGCCTTGTGAAAGTGAAAGATCAAAGGCTTTGGGGGCATTAACTTGCGATGTAAACCATTGCAATGAATCGGACGCTGGAGTCCCTAACCTGATCGGAGCCCACAAAAAGACGCCAATTGAATAGCAAAATAACTTATGGGCTCCATTTCCGAAGCCCGGATCCCCCGAAGCCCAAATTGAATGAGGCTCCTAGTATTTACACTAGTGGGCTGGTGGTATTGGGTTCCCCTGGACAATTAATATTGTTTAGATCATACAGTTTTTAATATTAAAGTATTATTTTATCATTATTTATAATTTATTATCTATTATTTCATATTGTGTCTAGCATACTTGAGCACTTCAGGTCATACACTTTTTAGTTAGCTGAGAAGTGTTCTTTTAATTTCATTTACATTAACAAAGCTGGCACCGTATGATGTCATAGCACTCTGGCAGCTTTTGATCATGGCTACACATGACAACAAGAAGCATAGAAGAGGGCTTCATGACCACATAACACAGTCTATAAAGCTAATATTTTTATAGCAGAATTAACTTAAAATAAATGAGGTTTTAGTATGTGACATTTTTATCATGATAATTTAATTCACTGAGTGATATACAACTTTTTATTTACTAAAATGTCTGTGTTTTAGTGCTTTTCCTGATGTTGATATTATTTTATTATTTTAAGTTAAAATGTGTATTTCTTATTTATATATTCCAATGTACTATTGATAAAAGTGTTTTGTTAATCGGCTACTCGTGCTATGATTTTTTTTTTGTGTTTTAAAATATTAATTTCCTAGTGTTAAGACACATGCGAAATGGGTGTTTGGACTTGTAAAAATAAAGTAGTTTTAAAAAGCATCTATCCAGTATAATATTTAACAAGGTGTCTGTAACGTCTATGCAGTCTGTTCTGCGCCAGCGTTACATTTCACATTTGTTAATAAAGTTGGGGAATGGGTGCAGAGAGTACCCCGCTCACCAACACTCACCGCCGCCATTATACAGAGTCGGGGGAGAGACACAGAGTCAGGAGAGACAAGAGAGAGAGACACAGTACAGAGAGAGACAGAGGCAGAACAGAGAGAGAGACACAGGACAGATAAAGAGAGAGAGAGAGAGAGGACAGGGATACATACACAGGACAGAGAGAGAGAGGGAGGGAGGGAGGGAGAGATAGAGACAGGACAGAGAAAGAGAGGGACACAGGACAGAGACACACACGACAGAGAGAGACACCCAGGACAGAGAGAGACACACAGGACAAGGAGAGAGACACACAGGACAAGGAGAGAGACACAGGACAGGGAGAGAGACACACAACGAGAGAGACATAGAGAGAGAAGAGACAGGGGGAGAGATAGACAGACACAGGACAGAGAAAAAGAGAGACAGACACAGGACAGAGAGACATACACAGGACAGAGAGAGACACACAGGACAGATAGAGATAGACCCAGGACAAAGAGAGAGATATAGACAGACACAGCACCAACAAAGAGAGACAGACACAGTACAGAGAGAGAGAGAGACATACACAAGACAGAGAGAGGAAGGGAGAGAGAGACAGGCACATGACACAGAGAGAGAGGGAGAGAGAGAGAGAGAGTCAGGACAGAGATAGAGAGAGACACACCGGACAGAGAGAGACACACACACAGGACAGAGAGAGACACACACAAGACAGAGAGAGCGAGAGCACACAGAAAGAGAGAGCACACAGAAAGAGAGAGCACACAGAGAGAGACCACAGAAACAGACCGCATACAGACAGGCACAACAGAGAGAGAGACAGCATACTCGCCACGTAACACACACATAACACAGAGAGACAGCACACAGAGAGAGTGCACACAGAGAAAGTGAGAGCGCACAGAGAGAAACAAAGAATGCAGAGAGAGAGTACACAGAGAGAGAGAGACAGAGCACAGAGAGTAAGAAAGGCAGCATACTCTCCACATAACACACAGAGACGGCACAGATAATATTCTATGATATCTTCATTTATGATGGGCAAGTTTCTAGTGAAATAATAATAATACTAATAAATCAAGTGCTGATTTGTTTTACTTTATAAAAGCAATGTACACGATATCAGGATTAGTTCGTCAAGACACAACACTGGATCTTTAATGAGGAAGAGGCTTCATACATATGATCAAGCCGTGTTTGGTGTCACATGCATTTACTAGGGGAGGTGATTACTCTGCTGGCCTCCTATTGTCTTGTAAGTGCAACAGAGGAAAAACTAGGTAAAAACTAAACTTTGCTGGAGAATTTCCAGAGCTGACACTGTGCAGTCCTTTGGGTGATATTGCTGTTTTATTATAACATATGATCTGTTCATGGAACGTTAAGCTCTAAATTATATTCTTTCACAATTTATTGTTAAGGTCACCACAGAACAGTCCTTCACGATTAACGCTGACCTACAACCAGTTTCGCTATGCAGGGTATATAACGTAAGCTGGAAAGTCTAGAAATACAATTGTATTTTTCTTTTATAATTTCTGATTATAAATTGCTGTATGAACTAGGGCAGCAGATAAGTTTCTCAAATACTAGTAGGGATTGTTCACAGCTATATATATGTGGCAGGAAACAGTCTTGTAGGGTGCTTTGGGATAAAGCAGTTTCTGCTAAGATTCTAAGCTCAAAACAGGGCCTTTCAACTTTTGAATTTGTTAAACGTGTATTTCCCCTGTTCTTATCCCCTGTACAGCGCTACGGAATATGTGGCGCGATACAAATAAAAGATAATAATAATAAGGAAACAATTTTCTTAACTTGTTTTATACATTAAAATGTGGACACAAATGTAGAAATTATATATATATATCACATATATAGTTGTGAGCATACGAGCCGTTGCTCACGCTTGCCGGCTCGCACAGCGAGCCGCGGCCCTCGCTTCGTGAGGGCTTCAGTTGTTGGCATGGAGCGCCAAAGGCGCTCCTTGCCAGCAACTGCGACCCTCGCAAACTTTATGTCGTAACGCAAACAAAATACGAGACACGTTACGAGCAATTACGACCTCGCAAAAATCGTCCGAAACCCGCGGACATGAAAAAATGAAAAAGACAATAAATACACACAACACATACATAAAAAGCTTACCTACAGCAAGAGGGAGCATCCAGGACCTCAAAAAATGAAGTTACACCTCAATTTAACTCAAAAGAAAAGAGTTTAGACACTAAAAAATTCTCCCAGCGGGAGAAAAAATGGCCGCCGAACAAAACGAAAACGAGGCTACAGCACTCTAAACACGCAAAACACCACCAGAAACACGCAAAACACCACAAAACAGCTACGGATATTCCGCTACAGACGCATACCACACATTTTAGAACAATAACTCATACAATGCGAAAGTACACAGCTACGCTAACGGTTTTGTCTCGCGCACGCACACTATTACACTACACACATTCATCACGCTTACACAGCAGCTCCACACCACTAATGCTCCAGCAACATCAAAACAGATTGCCAGCTCTTCAACACAATGCTTCCTGCATATATTACTTCAAAATAGGTAAAGTATATTACTTTATTAATCTATTAGTTATTTTATTATCATACACCAAACAGCATTAGCTCACTTACAATTTCATTGCCGTCATTTTTTGACGGGCAATATTCTAGTATATATATAAACTCAAAAGTACTTCAAATAGGGAGCAAAAATATCAAAATAAATTTGAAATTCACTGTACCAAATCATATATAAGTTGATACCGATTCGCGTAGCATGCCCATTGAGAAGAGACAGCAGTGTAACCTTTTGTAATGTATTGTTTTACAGCATAATTTAAGTGATAGGCGAGTTTGCAATCTGGCTGCTTTACTGCCATGTATTTTAAAAAGGTGACATATTGGAGAATTTCTATATTTCCATAATGGTACTTTTTCCAAATAGTATAACATTTGACATCTCCAACCCGTTAGTACAAACTAGTAACATGCCCATCAAAAATGATGGGATAATATTTATTGTGTCTCCCCCTTCCCATGTGTCTCCTCCCCCCCTCTCCTGTGTCTATTTCTCCCTTCCTCCCTCCCCTGTGTCTCTTTCCCCTCCTCCCTCCCTTCTCTGTGTCTCTTTCCCTCCCACTCCCTCACCTGTGTCTTTCTCCCCTCTTTCCTCCCCTCCCCTGTGCATGTGCTAACGCCGTGTGCTGCGCATTGCCTAATAGTTTTCATAGTGAGCATGTGCTCCTGCCTAGAGCTTTACACACTATGAAAACTATTATATGTGATGGCCCTAAGAGCTTAGTATCGCTTAGTATGTTTCATTGAAAAGAATTAGCGCTAATTAAACTGTTGCCTTCCCTAGTTCTATATTGTTTCATCACTATATTGTTTTTCTAACACAGTCCCTAGCAGCTTATCTTACACATAACAAGACTTAGAAACTTGTGTTAATATTATACAGTATATTAATTAAGTTGTAGCAGTGTTTTATGAATTTGTGTCTTCCAAGCCCTTCTTTTGAAAGAGTAGCACAAAAACCCTATAGAACCATAGGAAATAAAAACAGCTACAAAAAAACAGGTACATTAGAATAAATGCAAAATAAAGCTCAAATGTAGGAATAGAAGCCAGAGGCCTAGCACTGCCTGCAGGACCATGCTCAGTATTGCGTTGCTGTTTAAATGGGATGTATCAATATTGCTAAACTGATTAATTCCTCTTATCACAAAGCTGTTGCGCATATCCTCCAGTACAGCACACTCCTCACTATATTGATCTCCCCTGCCACCTCCTCAAACTGCAAAATTCTACAGTTTTTAGGGCATTTATTAGGACTGTGTGCAGGGAGCAGTTATAGGGCCTCATTCAATTGAGGTTTCAGGAGATCCGGTAGTCCTTAAATGCGGTCGCAAGATAATTTGCTATTCAATTGGCGTCTTTTTGCGGGCTCCGATCGGTTTCCGAGTTTTGGCCTTGAAAAAATGGCGATGGTTAAACTCGTACTTACAGCCTCCACAAGCCTTTGATCTCTCACTTTCGCAAGGCTAAATCGCAAATCGCTATTCAATTGCTCGATTTCCCCAAGCCCGCAAATGTTTTCACACCCGTAAATGGCAAATGAAGGAGAAAATCCTACCAGTGCTAGAGAGGACTCGCAAGGGGTTAAACACCTATTTGTAGCACTGTAAATGCAAATAAAAAATCAATACTGCACTGTAAATAACGGGGAAAGCGACGACAGACATTAGAATTAATTGCACAACAGTCTCAAGCTCGCAAATTGGCAGGGAATTTACTTTATTTTTTATTTGTCCTTCCAGGGTTAAATCGATCTCGAGTATTAATGAGTTAATGCATATCAGGACATCGATTTGGACTAAAACAGTATTGGCAGTCATTTTCATAATTTATTATTTTGAGGGTTTTGAGTATGATCGCATATCGGACCCCCGAACCTAATTGAATGACATGTAACTTCCATGTTTTACTGAAAATGATGACAGTCTTATTTTCTATTGGCTTAATCGAAATGGGTGGTTACGGGCTTGCTGAATTGATCATGTTCCCGACATGAACTGCTCTGAACCAATGCATGGTTTACGGTTTGGGTAATGGGCCCGTAACTTGCGGGCTTGAGCAATTGAATAGCATCGCAATTGGAGACAAACGGGAGCCAGCAACATACTTGCAGACATTCGGCCATCTGTGATCGAGTTGCGGGCTTGCAATTGAAGTTTGTGCTCTATAGAATATTGATTTTAAACACCTGCCCTCATTATATCTATGACTGAACACAGGTGTAACAATTAAAATAAGTAAGTCAATCCATAAAAATCCATAAATCTAGACTTTGAGCACTGGAGTTAATAACCACTATAACGATTACACCAGAATGCACTGGTCAAAGGATCGCTCGAATGTAGACGTGTGAATTAGGGACTGATCATAAATACATTTCCTTCTCCTATCAAGTACAGATCTTCAGAATAGCATACTGTAAATATGATTCTTTAGCAGTCCTTTAAAAATACTCTAAACACATTTTTACTGCACTGCACCGTCATGTCGATCAGTCAAAATCAAGTACAATATGTTTGTTAAGCAATAAAATATTTTGTAAAAACATAGGCCTCTATTCAATTGAGCAATTGTAAGTTACTGGAGCCTGTAATGTAGCCCGTAAACTAATTTGCTATTCAATTGGCGTCTTTTAGCTACCCGCAAACGATCTACGCGTTACAGGCTGAAAATCCCTGCGGTTGTCAAAACCGTAACTCTAAACCCATCTAAGCCTTTGATCTTTAAAACCTGTAAATGTTACAATCGCAAATTGCTATTCAAATGCTACAATTCCTCAAGCCCGCAAATGTTTTCACACCTGCAATACTGCACTTTAAACTACGGGGTCAGCGATGAAAGACATTCTCAGTGGCCATAACTTCTGTTCTCTCAGCCATAGGAACCATAGACATAATTATTGGCTTCTATTGCTTATTGTGATGTCGAATGTGTTGGATGAATCTGCAAGTTTATACTGGGGAAAAAATGTACAGAATCTCAATTACAGTTAAAGATTATGGCTGTATTGAAAGGCGAAACGTCTTACATACACGATAAATAATATAAATATAATATAAATATATGTGTTCCTTTAAAGGGACACACATTTGATGGAGAGTAGCCTTCAGCATCATTTAGATCTTATTAAAATATGTGGAAATAGTTTTTGAATTGTTGAAATTCAAGTGTTTTTAGGTTTTATGAAAAGGCTAGATAGATAGATGCTTTTATGCTCCCGTGATCTACACTCCTTCCTCCACCCATTATCTCCTCCCCATCTCAAACTCATAAGCAGAAACACTTCTGTGAGTCCCATATGCATCTCCCTTCCTTCTCTCTCCTTATGGCTTCTGGAGACACATTTCCTAACCCAGGGCCTGACCTGACATCTCCACTAGCAGTTACATTATCTGTCCACTAGGGACAGATAACATATTACACACCTGAGCCATTCACCTCACAATGTCACATACCTTCCAACCTAAGTAAACGTTCACTTTCTTCCTCACCCTTGCTATCCCCTATCTGTTCCTCCCCAAGTTTCTGCCACTTCCATTACCTTTAGATTGTAAGTAGCGAGTTTTCAATCTTGTAAGGTGCTTTGGAAAAAAAGCAAAGATTCTAAACTTAAATGACACAGACAGAAATATATACATCAGTGTGAATCTGTGGGTCTCTAAGCACGACACATCAGTTGAAGCATACTGTCTCCTCCAATCAATGTATGTAGAATGAGAGGCTAGAACAGCCTCCAGAAGTGACATCACCACTGAACATGCATGGAGCCAGTAACTGACTGAGTTGTTAGCCACAGCCAACTCTATTCCCCTCCAATCAATCCCTGGGGAATGAGAGGCTAAAGACAACCTCCAGTAGTGACCTCACTAGTGTTTTGAAGATATTGGGGGGGCCTAACTGACTGAGCTATTAGTCACAGCCAACTCCACAGACTCCAAAGCACCGCTCAGTACGCAGAATAATGGCTGCAACTGCCACCCACCCCTGCTCATTACTAATGATGGCTATAACGAGCACCAGAAGCCCATATAAACACAAAGATATATGGGTAAAAAAGTCAACATTTAAAAAAAGAAAACTATAAATGCATTTTTACATTATTTTCACTATTCTATCAGTATTTGATGAGCAGTGTGGATGACTTCAGTGGCCCTTTAAGGGTCTATTGCTGAACATCCTGATTGATCAGTAGCAGCTATCTCTGACAGCAGTGCAGTTAACACACCAACCTCCTCTCATTGATCTTACCCAGAACAGAGCAATCCCAGCCAGCTGCTAAGTGAAATGTCAAGTGCTGACAACTGCTATTGATGATGCCTGGAATTTAATGCATTTTATAGGACTTAGGGTACCAAGAAGATTGAGTCAGTCAGGTGTTTTTTTTTTTCTACAATGTTTAATAGAAACTAAAATGGTAGCTCACACTGCTGCATGATTATATATTAAAGTAGAATTTGTATATTTTGTTCATTGTCCAATGCTCTTCAAAAGAGTATAATTTACCTATAGGACTACAGTGACCCTTAGATCGTATAAAAGTCGATGTTTTATGTTAAATCATTTAGTGAAAGATATATGGAAGTTCCCCGGTTTTTAATATTAAAATAAACTGATCTATATATCATATTATTAACAAGTGCTTAAAAGCTTGCTCAATTTTTCCAAGCAGTCCCTGCAAAGGTTTGCCCCCACAGCTCATACTTATAATGTTTATATTGGTAAGATATGTACTAGCCACTGTCTCAACTGCATTTTTGCTTCACAGCTATTAATACATTTGTACAAATTCCCAGGGCCTGAGATATTCTTAAGTACAAGCCTCCCTGTATTGACTTCTGTTGACTACTAATATACATTATGATGAAGCATGAAGTCCACAAGAGGGCAGTGAGGATCATCATTACATGTCTAGCATTTTTTACACTTCTTGTGCCTTTCACAGATGTAAGATTTCTTCATGAATATTTTATCCACGATCTACTATAGAAGAGAGATTGCAAGTTAATTTGAAACGCAGCTTTACAACAAAAGCAGGACCTCCTTCAGACTTCAGTTTGGGATATGCAAGGGTGCTGCTGTCTCTTTATGAAGCCCTACACTCCCTCTAATGGTTGCACCTAAAACAGCCAAATACATTTTTCACAAGTCGGTCCTGACATGGTTGCAAAAGCAATTTGTACTCTGATTAAAAGTTTTTTTCATATTTGCAGCATATTGTAAAGAAAAACATATTTAGTGCCTACATTTTGGAACCTGTCCAGCGAAACCGGTGTATGGTCTTGCCCACCGTGCTGAAGCAGTTTCAGAGTCTTGGAAATCTTCTTATAGCCTATGCCACCTTTATATAGAGCAACAATTCTTTTTTTTAGATCCTCAGAGAGTTATTTGCCATGAGGTGCCATGTTGAACTTCTAGTGACCAGTATGAGAGCGATAATACCAAATTTAACACACCTGCTCCCCATTCACACCTGAGACCTTGTAACACTAACGAGTCACATGACACCAAGGAGGGAAAATGGCTAATTGGGCCCAATTTGGACATTTCGACTTAGGGGTGTACTCACTTTTGTACTCACGGTTTAGACATTAATGGCTGTGTTATTTTGAGGGGACGGCACATTTACACTGTTATACAGGCTGTACACTTACTACTTTACATTGTAGCAGAGTGTCATTTCTTCAGTGTTGTCACATGAAAAGATATAATAAAATATTTACAAAAATGTGAGTGGTGTACTTACTTTTGTGATATACTGTATATATATATATATACATATATATATTGTTGTTGTTGTTTAGTCATTCAGTTGCATCCTACTCTCCATGACCCTATGGACCACAGCACGTCAGGCATCCTTGCCATTATATATATTTATTTGTGATCAAGTCCCTCTCTGACGGTGAGGGGTAGCTGACTTGTGTCTGGTGCGATGGACATTTGGCTTGCTTAGATGAATGCATGGGCAAGGACGCTGATGGGGATCGAATCAGCAATGAGGTGCTTAGCGAAAGCCAAAAGCATTGCTTCGAAACATGGGCAAGGATGCCGTTTAGTAGATATGGGCTGAATCTACAATGAGGGCTTGTTGAAATCCATGTGACGATGGAAAAAGGTGCATTCTTGGGTATGGGCAAGGATGCTTATGGGGGCCAAATCAGCAATGAGGGGATTAGAGAAAGCCAAAAGTGTTACCTTGACACATGGGCAAGAACGCTGAATCTACAATGAGGGTTTGTTGAAAGGATGCTGATGGGGCTGAAGTCAACAAAATTATGCAAATCTGATTTGGAACCATAGCTTTCCAGCAATGTAAATTCCCTCATAGGTGTTCTAAAAGGGTTAAAAAGCGGGAAACATAGGGCTTGGTGAAGCCAAAAGACAAAATGTAGTGCTTAGCAAAAAATGATTAGGACTTATGGAACGCCCCTGAAGACATAGCTCTCTTACAGTGTAAATACCCTTATGGATATTAGATGCAAAAAGAGACCACATCTGCAAATGTAGGCCTTGGAGAAACCAAAGACAAGGGAGCACTGAGATACATCCTCCAGTCATAGACTCAAAAATTATCTGAGGTGTGCAAGGTAGATGCAGGCCGGAAGTTTTCATGAAAACTGGGAGAGAGCCCTTCCATCCGGAAGAGGCAGGGGAGGGTGAGGGAGTCTTCCACAATTCTAGGTAACACCTGGCCATATATATGCATATATATATATATATATATATATATATATATCCTATTATAATTGTCAAACTGCGATTTGTCGTCACGCTTGCAAAGCGAGGAGAGCCATTGAGGCATTGAAACCTTCCGAGCTCGCAGGACTTAGTCAATGAGTGTAGAAGGCGCTCATTGCGCTGCGCGCCTCGAGAGGCGAGCAGTTGAGGCATTGAAGCATGTGGGACTTAGGCTGAAATGAGCACATGCGCGCCTCGTCATTAGCATATACCTCGTCATTAGCATATACTGGCACCCGGTATATGCTAATGACGCGGCGTGCATGTGACGTCACATGCGCGCCAGGGTCAAGACGGAGCAGAGGCCGGAGAAGAAGCAGGTAAGTGAGGGGGAGGTATTTAGAGGGGAGACATTGAGGAGGGGGTTGAGGAGGGGGTTGATGAGGAGGAGGGGGGTTGAGGTTGGGTGGGTGAGGAGGGGGTTGATGAGGAGGAGGGAGGTTGAGGTTGGGGGGGTGAGTTGGGGGATGAGAATGGGGGGTTGAGGATGAGGATGGGGGGGTTGAGGAGGGGGGTTGAGGAGGGGGGGTGGAGGAGGGGGTTGATGAGGTGGAGGGAGGTTGAGGTTGAGGAGGGGGGTTGAGGTTGGGTGGGTGAGGAGGGGGGTTGAGGTTGGGTGGGTGAGGAGGGGGTTGATGAGGAGGAGGGAGGTTGAGGTTGGGGGGGTGAGGAGGGGGGTTGAGGAGGGGGGGTTGAGGAGGGGGTTGATGAGGAGGAGGGAGGTTGAGGTTGAGGAGGGGGGTTGAGGTTGAGGGGGAGTGAGGAGAGGGTTGATGAGGAGGAGGGGGGTTGAGGATGAGGATGGGGGGTTGAGGATGGGGATGAGGATGGGGGTTTGAGGATGAGGATGGGGGGTGGATGGGGGTCGAGGATGGGGGTTTGAGGAGGGGGGTGAGGAGGGGGTTGATGAGGAGGAAGGAAGTTGAGGTTGAGGAGGGGGGTTGAGGTTGAGGGGGGGTGAGGAGGGTGATGAGGATGGGGGGGTTGAGGATGAGGATGGGGGGTTGAGGATGGGGTGTTGATATTGAGGGGGGGTTGAGGAGGGGTTTGAGGATGAGTGTAACGGATCTCCTGGCACCCCGACTGGGTACCTCCGTTGATGGACGCGTCCTAGTTTGCATCGAGGCCTACAAGCACCGCACCGGACAAGACAACCACCACAGACTCCACAACCGCCGTAGCTTAACTGGAGCCGCGCCGTCTTCCTTCCACCCTATATGAATCTCCAGCATCCAGGATCGTGTGGGGAAGACCTCTCCTCCAACGAGAGTGCATCAGGAACAAGGGTTCAGTAGTTACAGCTCCAGGGAGTATGCAAAAGCATAGCAATTCCCAGTATGATATAGCGATCCCCTCCAAGAACGAGACGAGGCTACGTTTTGAAGGGTCAAGCAGGACTCTCTTGCTGGCACACCCAGCCTGGTTTTTATTACAGTCAGGAAAACAGAACACACCCAGGGGAAGGTATAAACAACCAATAACACAATAGTAACGCCCACAGTTTCCCTCCCCTCTACTTGAGAGATAATTGAGTTTATTACTGTATCTACTCAATTATCTCTCAGCTAAAACTTACACATTTTTATACATTTTTATAACTTTATGATTTTACATAGTACATAAATAAATCTTACATTTTTATGAACAACAAAAATTGTGGAACAACATATTAAAAAAATGGCATGAATCAGACCAGGGGTTCAAAAGTTAGTAAAAGTATCTTTTACCCATAACACACAGACATTTCACAGGCAATACACATCCCTCATAGTTGGCCACACAATACACATAGAGGGACAATAGGTGGGTCACACCTCCCTGAGGCTACCTGGCAACTTTGATACAATCAGACATGGATTAGATCATCCTTCTTTGTTCTTATGTCTGAGAATGAAAACACTTTATACAATAGACTTCCTTATCTTATGAGGAGTTTCTGTAATAGGATTATCTCCCATGCCAAGGTCTGCACTAGTCTGGGCCAATATTCTGCAGAGCATAAACCAACATACATACAGTATAATAGTAGGATCATATTTTAACCATAATAATCATAAAACAGGGTAAAACAGTGATGGGTTCCGTTACACACCTCCCCCGTGACCATAAGCCGGCATACACAGTCTGATCCCAACGGATCGGCCTGGGGATGTCCGGACAAAAGTATTTGTTGGTCAATTCTCTAGTTGGACAACCCATCAGCATTACTGCAATTCACATTTACTCACATTTCACATATCCCCAGATAGCTGGGATCTGAGCGCACAAAACTACCGAATAGCGCTCAGATCCTCTTCACACAGTTCAATTGCCATGTAGCTAAAGTCTTTCCCATAGTCTTTCATTATATGAATGGGCTCCATGGCATGGCTATCTGTGGTATCACGGTTCACACAGGGCAAGTACCGAATGACCCCCCTGTATGTAAAGGGCCAGAATGAGTGACATACACTCTGGTATGGCCGAATACTGTGTTTAAAGGGCAATATGTCCCAGGGCCATAGTCGCAGGGCAGGAGGCTGGCAAACAGTCCTCTCCAAGACAAAGTGGCGAAGGGCACTTCGTCACAATGAGGATGGGGGGTTGAGGATGAGGATGGGGGGTTGAGGGGGGAGGATGAGGATGGGGGGGTTGAGGAGTGAGGTTGAGGGGGGTTGAGAAGGGAGGATGAGGAGGGGGTTGAGGATGAGGAGGGAGGTTGAGGATGAGGAGGGAGGTTGAGGATGAGGAGTGGGGTTGAGGAGGGAGGCTCAGAATGATCCTCCTCATCAACCCCCTCCTCAACCCCCTCCTCACTGTCTCCCCTCTAAATACCTCCCCCTCACTTACCTGCTTCTTCTCCAGGCTCTACTCCGTCTTGACCCCGGCGCGCATGTGACGTCACATGCGCGCCTCGTCATTAGCATATACCTCGTCATTAGCATACAGGGAGTGCAGAATTATTAGGCAAGTTGTATTTTTGAGGATTAATTTTATTATTGAACAACAACCATGTTCTCAATGATGTCCATTCAGGAATGGCAATGCCAGATAGAGCTGTTCCCTCTAACAGCCGGGAGAACAGTTCTACTGGAGGAGAGGGAGGGCAGAATAGGCAGAGCAACAGACATGTTTTGGTGGTAGGGGACTCTATTATTAGGAAGGTAGACAGGGTAATTTGTCACCCAGATCCCAGCAATCGAACAGTTTGCTGTCTCCCGGGTGCTCGGGTTCGGCATGTTGTGGATCGGGTGGATAAATTATTGGGAGGGGCTGGTAATGAACCGGCGGTCTTGGTACACATTGGTACCAATGACAAAGTTAGTGGAAGATGGAGCGTCCTAAAGAATGATTTTAGAGAATTAGGGAATAAGCTTAAAGCAAGGACCTCCAAGGTAGTATTTTCTGAGATACTACCAGTGCCACGTGCTAGCCCAGGGAGGCAGAAGGAGCTTAGGGAGGTTAATGCGTGGCTAAAAAAGTGGTGCAGTGCAGAGGGTTTTGGGTTTTTAGAGCACTGGGCTGACTTCTCACTTGGGTACAATCTCTATAGCAGGGATGGATTGCACCTTAATGATGAGGGCGCTTTTGTGCTAGGGAATAGGATGGTAGAACGGCTGGGGGAGTTTTTAAACTTGTAGGTGGGGGGGAGGGACTATATAGAAGTATTGGGGTAAATAGGGTAGAGAGGGAAAGGGATGAATAATTTACCCATGGGGGAGGAGAAGGGGGGAGGGTTACAATAGAAAGTAGGGAGATATTAATAGGGGCCTCAAATACAGTGGCAGGCACTTCACAACAGCAGAGCCATAGCAACATAAAGTGTATGATTGCAAACGCAAGAAGTTTGCCTGGGAAAATGGATGAGCTAGAAATATTAGCAGTACAAGAAAAATGGGGCTTAATAGGCATTACGGAAACATGGTGGGATGAATCTCATGACTGGACTGTTAATCTGGATGGTTATAACCTATTTAGGAAAGATAGGGGAAATGGTAAAAGAGGAGGAGGGATCTGTCTTTATGTTAAGCCTGAATTTAAGCCTATAGTTAGAGAAGATATTTATGCTGGCACTAACGGCATCATCGAATCCTTGTGGGTTGAGCTAAATAGTGGAGGAGCTAATTCTAAATGCATATTGGTGGGAGTATGCTATAACCCCCCAAATATAGCTGAAAGTAAGGAAATACAATTATTGTTACAGATTGGAAATGCAGCTAAGCATGGGCAAGTTCTAATAATGGGAGACTTTAATTACCCTGATATAAACTGGATAAACGAGACCAGCAACTCAGCTAAGGGGAGCAGGTTCTTGAGTACACTCAGGGATCATTATCTAGCCCAGGTAATACAAGAACCTACTAGAAATGGGGCCATCTTGGATTTAGTCATCACAAGTAATATTGATATAATATCAAATGTAAAAATAGGGGAACCCTTGGGGAACAGTGATCACAACACAGTCTCATTTGAGATTGAATACAAAAAACAGAGTTGTAAGGGGCCAACAAAAACTCTAAATTTTAAAAGGGCTAACTTTAATGGACTACGGGCAGCAATACAACATATAGACTGGGACAAAGAACTTACAGGGAAGAATACTGAAAATAAATGGACAACATTCAAATCCTTACTAAATAAACATACTCATCAGCATGTACCATGTGGAAATAAAATGAATAGGAGTAAATCACATCCCATGTGGCTTAACAATGACTTAAAGATCATGATGAGGAAAAAGAAATATGCATTTAAATTATACAAGAAAGAGGGAACAGAGGCAGCTTTATGTGACTATAAGGAAATAAACAAGGCTTGCAAAAGGGCTATTAGACTGGCTAAAATAGAAAATGAGAAGTCAGTTGCAATGGAAAGTAAGACTAACCCTAAAATATTTTATAAATATATTAATGGGAAGAAGGCCAGGAAGGAATCGATAGGACCATTACAATGTGACACAGGCCATCTGATAATTAGTGACCAGGAAAAGGCAGATGAGCTAAATAGGTTCTTTTCGTCGGTTTACACAAGGGAGGTACCAGTGGTTGGGACACTGCAACATAATGGGGCTACACTACCTTTACTAAATAATTGGTTAACGCAGGAAGAAATACAAAAGAGGTTGGAGAAAATAAATGTTAATAAAGCCCCAGGTCCTGATGGAATACATCCAAGGGTACTGAGGGAGCTGGGTTCTGTAATAGCCAAACCATTATATCTAATCTTTAAAGACTCACTCACTACAGGGTCTCTACCAGATGACTGGAGAAAAGCAGAGGTGATACCTATATTTAAGAAGGGATCTAGAGCAAATCCGGGCAATTATAGACCAGTGAGCCTCACTTCTGTAGTTGGGAAGCTTTTAGAAGGGTTAATAAGGGACAGAATACAAGAATATGTCTATTTGAACCGGATCATAGGTAGCAGTCAACATGGATTTATGAAGGAAAGGTCGTGTCAGACCAATCTAATTAGTTTTTATGAGGAGGTTAGTAGGAACTTGGATGTAGTCTTTTTAGATTTTTCAAAGGCATTTGATACAGTGCCACGTGGAAGACTAGTGAGCAAACTAAGGGATACAGGAATTGCAGTAAATATCTGCTCATGGATCGAGAGCTGGCTAAAAGACAGGAAGCAAAGGGTTGTTGTAAATGGAACATACTGCGATTGGTCTAATGTGATAAGTGGGGTTCGTCAGGGCTCAGTATTGGGTCCTCTCCTTTTTAACATATTTATTAATGACATTGAAGTAGGACTCGAATGTAGTGTCTCCATTTTTGCTGATGACACTAAGTTGTGCAAGGTAATAAAATCAGATAATGATGTACTTTCCCTACAACAGGATTTGCATAAATTAGAGAAATGGGCGGCTAAATGGCAGATGAGATTTAATACAAATAAATGTAAGGTTATGCATTTGGGAAGGAACAATAGCCAAGCAATCTATAATCTTAATGGAGAAAATCTAGGGGTATCAGATATTGAAAGGGATTTGGGAGTACTAGTGGACAACCACTTAGGTAACAGCGCTCAAAGCCAAGCAGCGGCTGCAAAGGCAAATAAAATATTAGCATGTATTAGGAAGGGTATAGAAGCCAGGGAAGAAGATATAATTCTGCCACTATACAAATCTCTAGTATGCCCTCATTTGGAATATGGAGTACAATTTTGGGCACCACCTCATAAAAAAGACATTTTAGAGCTGGAAAAAGTACAGAGAAGGGCTACAAAACTAATAAGGGGAATGGAGGGGCTAAGTTATGAAGAAAGACTAGCAAAATTAAACTTATTTTCGCTAGAAAAAAGGCGTCTAAGAGGAGATATGATTACGTTATATAAATACATCCAGGGTCAATATAAGGCTTTGTCAAGTGAACTTTTTGTAGCAAGAGATTTTCAACTGACAAGAGGACATCCGTTGAGGTTAGAGGAAAAAAGATTTCACCTTAAACAAAGAAAAGGGTTCTTCACAGTTAGGGTGGTTAAACTGTGGAATTCTCTACCAAAGGAGGTGGTGACAGCGAATTCGATAGACAACTTCAAAAAGGGGTTAGATATATTTCTGAATAAAGAGGGCATTCAAGGCTATCCTAGATAACTAGCAAGGAATATTGATCCAGGGAGAAATTTGATCGCCAGTTTCTGGGGTCAGGAAGGAATTTTGCTTTTTTTTCCCCTTATGAGACAATTGGCAAAGTTTCAATGTTTTTTTTTTTTTATGTTTGCCTTCCTCTGGATCAATTAACAATAATAATAAATAGTCCAAATTAAAAAGATCAATAGAGATCTAAAAAGGTTGAACTTGATGGACTAACTCTTTATTCATCCTCCAATACTATACTATTAATAATTATTTAATCAATAATTTAATTAATAACTAATCCGCATATTGCAGATCAGAGGAGATCTTAACAGGTTGAACTTGATGGACTGAAAGTCTTTTTTCAACCTTAATTACTATGTAACTATGTAACTATGTAACTATGTAACCCAAAAAACTCATTAATATCAAAGCTGAATATTTTTGGAAGTAGTTTTTAGTTTGTTTTTAGTTTTAGCTATTTTAGGGGGATATCTGTGTGTGCAGGTGACTATTACTGTGCATAATTATTAGGCAACTTAACAAAAAACAAATATATACCCATTTCAATTATTTATTTTTACCAGTGAAACCAATATAACATCTCAACATTCACAAATATACATTTCTGACATTGAAAAGCAAAACAAAAACAAATCAGTGACCAATATAGCCACCTTTCTTTGCAAGGACTCTCAAAAGCCTGCCATCCATGGATTCTGTCAGTGTTTTGATCTGTTCACCATCAACATTGCGTGCAGCAGCAACCACAGCCTCCCAGACACCGTTCAGAGAGGTGTACTGTTTTCCCTCCTTGTAAATCTCACATTTGATGATGGTCCACAGGTTCTCAATGGGGTTCAGATCAGGTGAACAAGGAGGCCATGTCATTAGATTTTCTTCTTTTATACCCTTTCTTGCCAGACACGCTGTGGAGTACTTGGACGCGTGTGATGGAGCATTGTCCTGCATGAAAATCATGTTTTTCTTGAAGGATGCAGACTTCTTCCTGTACCACTGCTTGAAGAAGGTGTCTTCCAGGAACTGGCAGTAGGACTGGGAGTTGAGCTTGACTCCATCCTCAACCCGAAAAGGCCCCACAAGCTCATTTTTGATGATACCAGCCCAAACCAGTACTCCACCTCCACCTTGCTGGCGTCTGAGTCGGACTGGAGCTCTCTGCCCTTTACCAATCCAGCCACCAAGACTCACTCTCATTTCATCAGTCCATAAAACCTTAGAAAAATCAGTCTTGAGATATTTCTTGGCCCAGTCTTGACGTTTCAGCTTGTGTGTCTTGTTCAGTGGTGGTCGTCTTTCAGCCTTTCTTACCTTGGCCATGTCTCTGAGTATTGCACACCTTGTGCTTTTGGGCACTCCAGTGATGTTGCAGCTCTGAAATATGGCCAAACTGGTGGCAAGTGGCATCGTGGCAGCTGCACGCTTGACTTTTCTCAGTTCATGGGCAGTTATTTTGCGCCTTGGTTTTTCCACACGCTTCTTGCGACCCTGTTGACTATTTTGAATGAAACGCTTGATTGTTCGATGATCACGCTTCAGAAGCTTTGCAATTTTAAGAGTGCTGCACCCCTCTGCAAGATATCTCACTATTTTTGACTTTTCTGAGTCTGTCAAGTCCTTCTTTTGACCCATTTTGCCAAAGGAAAGGAAGTTGCCTAATAATTATGCACACCTGATATAGGGTGTTGATGTCATTAGACCACACCCCTTCTCATTACAGAGATGCACATCACCTAATATGCTTAATTGGTAGTAGGCTTTCGAGCCTATACAGCTTGGAGTAAGACAACATGCATAAAGAGGATGATGTGGTCAAAATACTCGTTTGCCTAATAATTCTGCACTCCCTGTATACCGGCACCCGGTATATGCTAATGACGCGGCGTGCATGTGACATCACATGCGCGCCGGTGTCAAGACAAGGCAGAGGCCGGAGAAGAAGCAGGTAAGTGAGGGAGAGGTATTTAGAGGGGAGACAGTGAGGAGGGGGTTGAGGAGGGGGTTGATGAGGAGGAGAGGGGTGAGGAGGGGGTTGATGAGGAGGAGGGAGGTTGAGGAGGGGGGTTGAGGTTGGGGGGAGGAGGGGGATGAGAATGGGGGGTTGAGGATGAGGATGGGGGGTTGAGGAGGGGGGTTGAGGATGGAGGGTTGAGGAGGGGGTTGATGAGGAGGAGGGAGGTTGAGGTTGAGGAGGGGGGTGAGGTTGAGGAGGGGTGAGGAGGGGGTTGATGAGGAGGAGGGGGTTGAGGTTGAGGGGGGTGAGGAGGGGGATGAGTATGGGGGTTTGAGGATGAGGATGGGGGGGTGGATGTGGGTCGAGGATGGGGGTTTGAGGAGGGGGGTAAGGAGGGGGTTAATGAGGAGGAGGGAAGTTGAGGTTGAGGAGGGGGGGGTTGAGGGGGGGTGAGGAGGGTGATGAGGATGGGGGGGTTGAGGATGAGGATGGGGGTTGAGGATGGGGGTTGAGGATGGGGGGTTGAGGATGGGGGGTTGATGTTGAGGGAGGAGGAGGAGGGGTTTGAGGATGAGGATGGGGGTTGAGGGGGGAGGATGAGGATGGGGGGTTGAGGAGTGAGGTTGAGGGGGGGTTGAGAAGGGAGGATGAGGAAGGGGTTGAGGATGAGGAGGGAGGTTGAGGATGAGGAGGAAGGTTGAGGATGAGGAGTGGGGTTGAGGAGGGAGGTTCAGAATGATCCTCCTCATCAACCCCCCTCCTCCTCATCAACCCCCTCCTCAACCCCCTCCTCACTGTCTCCCCTCTAAATACCTCCCCCTCACTTACCTGCTTCTTCTCCGGCCTCTGCTCCGTCTTGACCCCGGCGCGCATGTGACGTCACATGCGTTCCTCGTCATTAGCATATACCTCATCATTAGCATATACCGGCACCCGGTATATGCTAATGACGCAGCGCGCATGTGACGTCACATGCGCGCCGGTGTCAAGACAAGGCAGAGGCCGGAGAAGAAGCAGGTAAGTGAGGGGGAGGTATTTAGAGGGGAGACAGTGAGGAGGGGGTTGAGGAGGGGGTTGATGAGGAGGAGGGGGGTTGAGGTTGGGGGGGTGAGGAGGGGGTTGAGGTTGGGGTGAGGAGGGGGATGAGAATGGGGGGTTGAGGATGAGGATTGGGGTGTTGAGGAGGGGGGTTGAGGATGGGGGCTTGAGGAGCGGGTTGATGAGGAGGAGGGAGGTTGAGGAGGGGGGTTGAGGTTGAGGGTGGGTGAGGAGGGGGTTGATGAGGAGGAGGGGGGTTGAGGGGGGGAGGAGGGGGATGAGGATGGGGGTTTGAGGATGAGGATGGGAGGGTGGATGGGGGTTTGAGGAGGGGGGGTGAGGAGGGGGTTGATGAGGTGGAAGGAAGTTGAGGTTGAGGAGGGGGGATGAGGTTGAGGGGGGGTAAGGAGGGGGATGAGGATGGGGGGTTGAGGATGAGGATGGGGGGGTTGAGGATGGGGGGTTGAGGATGGGGGCTGATGTTGAGGGGGGTTGAGGAGGGGTTTGAGGATGAGGATGGGGGGTTGAGTATGAGGATGGGGGGTTGAGGGGGAGGATGAGGATGGGGGTTGAGGGGGGAGGATGAGGATGGGGGGGTTGAGGAGTGAGGTTGAGGGGGGTTGAGAAGGGAGGATGAGGAGGGGGTTGAGGATGAGGAGGGAGGTTGAGGATGAGGAGGGAGGTTGAGGATGAGGAGGGAGGTTGAGGATGAGGAGTGCGGTTGAGGAGGGAGGTTCAGAATTAGGAGGGGGGTTGAGGAAGGTGATAAGGGAGGGGGGAAGAGACACAGGGAAGGGAGAGGGGAGAAGAGACACGGGACAGAGAGGGGGGACACAGGGGGCAGCACATTTCCCACCCTCGGCTTATACTCAAGTCACTCATTTTACCCAGTATTTTGTGGTAAAATAGGTGCCTCGGCTTATACTCGGGTCGGCTTATACTCGAGTATATACGGTAATAAAAAAATGAAAATAAAAACACATTCACACACAGCACACGGGGAGAGCCAGGAACCCTGGGAGTGAGATTGCAAGCGATTTTGAGCCTTATTCGACATGTTTTGTCACTCAAAATTCGGATAAGCGAGAAAAAAAATGGCGGACGAAAAACATAAATAATTCTGAAACTAGATGAAAACGAGACTGAGCAAAGCCAGGCATGCGGGACTTAGAAAATACACGACAGCAAAGACGCTAACGCTTACACCAACAACGCCAGGCACGCAGGACTTTGAAAATAAAACAAACGCAGTCAGCGTTCCCCACACAAACATTCAGCAGACACACAGAAGAGAAACACACAGGGAAGGCACAGTGGGAGATGCTGGAAAGAGACACATGGCATTCCCAAGCACAAAACTTGCAAGTTAACGAAACCTGCAATGAGGCGCCGAAGGTGCTCAGAGAATCAAAAGCCTCACATTGTGTGGCAAACAGCATTGCCTGGCTTACAATTTTATTGCCGTCATTTTTTGATATATACTGTATATATACTAGCGACTTGCCCGTCAAACAATGACGGCAATAAAATTGTAAGGCAGGTAATGCTGTTTGTGCGCTCATTGCAAGGCTGGCGCTGAGCGCCTTTGGCACTCATCATGTGGCTTGCAATGAGCGCCTTCTGGGTTGGTGTATTTGTTGTTATCATAGGCGCTTTTGCGCTTATTGTAAGGTCCGCAGTGATCTGGTTTTGTTGCTTTTTGCAAGGCTCTCCCCTGGTGTAGTTTGTGTCCTATGAGCACCGTTGGAGCTCCTTGTGGGTGGCGTGGTGAAGGAGTTTGTGGTTGTTTGCGATAGTGTGGTGTTAATTTGTTTTTGTTTTGTGTATATTTTTGTATGCTAATTAATTAATTAAATCATAAATTAATATACTTTACCTATTTGTAATTAATATATGCAGCAAGCAATGTGCTTTAGATCTAACAATCTGTTTTTATGTTCCTGCAGCATACAATGTAGATTTGCACTGTTGTGGAGCTGAGGTGTAAGTGTCAGCAATGTGTGCAGTGTGAAGTGTAAATAGGCTGCGTGCGCGAGGGGAAGCCGTTAGTGTAGCTGGGTACTTCCGCATTCTGTAAGTTTGTGTTGTAAAATGGCGGCGATTATGTATGTGGTACACGAGTGTGGATGATTTAGCGTCCTTGCTAATGGTGTATGTTGTAGGTCGTACCAATTTTGGAAAAGCCGTATTTGCTTTGTGGTATTTTGCGGCTTTTGGGGTCATGTAGCCTTGTTTTCATTTTTTCGTTGGCCATTTTTTCTCTCGCTTAGGGGATTTTTGAGTGTCTAAACTTTGTAAATTTGACTGAAATCGAGGTTTAACCTGTGTTGCAGAGGTCCTGGGTGTCCCCCCTTGCTGTGGGTAAGGTTTTTATTTTATTTTTGCCTGTATTTTTGTGTTTTTTAATGTGTGGCGCTGTGCGTGGGTTGTCCGTTAAGTTTGTATTTTTGCGAGTCCGTAATGGATTTTTTCTAAGGCCGCGGGTCGTATTTTTTTTGGTGTAAGTCCGCAATTTTTTATTTTCTAAGTCCCGCGGCTCGTATTTTTTTGTGTAAGTCCGTAGTTAGTCATTGCGTGTTTAGTGGTTGTTTGTAAGCGGTTGTGAGGCGCCGTAGAGCCTCCACCTCCGCAAATGCGGCCTCTCGCATCGCGAGGGTCCTCATTTGCCGTCCGAAAGTCGTAGGGGGTCGTAGGGATGCTCATCGGCACTAGTGCAAGGAGCCCCTTTGCGGCTCCTTGGCAGCAACTGCGGCCCTCGATTCAGGTTTTTCTATGCCATTATAGTATCAGTCACTCACTACCTGTGGCAACTGTCAATGACCTCTTCCAGGAGAGCCAGCAATACTGCAATAGTTGCAAATAGGACAAATGCAGTAGTTGATCACATTGTTTCCAGTGCGTGAAATAACACTGGATCACACTGCACTTTCTAATTGCAGGGTTAATGCTGTTATTGATGTCATGGCAGTGTGTTTGCATGTAGGACAGCTGAAGCTGCCATTTTAAGTTTCATTTTTGTTGCTGACACGTAGAATTCTGAGCTGACTGGTTAAAAATTCAAGAGCCAATTCCAGACACCTTGAACCCTAACATACATATGATATCTTCACAATGTGTTTGCATTAGAGCTGTAGATACGTTTTTTTTATTAAGAGTATTTTTGTCCCTGTGTAAACAGAAATATCCATTTTGGTTCTGAAGAAGTTACTGGTTGAGATGTCTTAAAAATATGCATTTTATGGAAATTGTATATACATATATTTGTTGTTTCATTTTTTCACCTGTCTTAATTAGCCAAATTGCAAACCATTCAGATTAGCAGACACAACTGAAAATCAGAATCTAACATGCTTGCTACAAAATATTTTCCTGTTCAGATAGGAAGTGTTTGTTTCCTCAATAAATGTTTTTTTTTTACTTTTCACATAATGTTATGATATATTATTTGTACCACTTCCTCCAATATTTGCGGAATTGGTGGAAAATAAAAATGCTTATAATGTAACATTGGAGGAGAAATGAAATAACATTAAAAAAGCTGTTTATGCTGATAATAGTAGTTTGAGTTGAATAAGAAATATGATTTAATGTCATACAAATGTTGTTCTTAAAGGATTTATTTTGGTTTGAATATCTAAGTAAATATATTCATATTCAATCTTGATTGGTGCTTCAGGGAAAGCCCTGTGTATGTTTGATTTTAAGCTCAAAGGTAGGGGCCTCCATTATTTGCAACTAGCAACTTGCCCGTCAATAAAATTGTTTGACAGGTAATGCTTTGTTTTTTTCGGCGGCCATTCTTTCTCTCGCTTCGGGGATTTTCGTGTGTGTGAACTCTTTAATTTGTTCTTAAAATGAGTTGTAACTTCACTTGCAGAGGTCCCCCCCCCCCACCACCACCACCACCACCACCACTTGCTGTGGGTAAGCTTTTTATGTATTTGTTGTGTGTATTTATTGTGTTTTTAATCTTGTTATGTGCTTGCGGTTCGGGCGTTAAGGTCGTATTTTTGCGAGGTCGTAATGCTTTTTTTTTCTAAGTCCTGCGGCTCATATTTTTGGATGGTAAGTCCGGAAATTTTCCGGTATAAGTTCCGCCTGCGGCTCATTGCAGCCGACATGGAAGCTTCCACCTCCGCAAATGTGACCCCTCGCTTCTCGAGGGTCCGCATTTGTGGGCCGAAAGTCAAAGGGGGTCGTAGGGATCAGCGCCTACGGCGCTCATCACCAGCGCAAGGAGCGCCTTTGGTGCTCCTTGCCATCACCTACTACGCAAGCCTGCAGCGTTAGCAACGACCCACATGCTCACAACGATATTTGTGATGTGTTCAAATTATTTTTGACTTTTTGACTGTGGCTTGGTACAGTTAGTTGTTAAAGTTTTCTTTTTCTTTCTTTCCTACAAGTTAATTATAAAAGTGGTTCCCAACTCCAGCCCTCCAACCCAACAGGACAGGATTTCAGCATACCTGCTTGAGTTCAGATGCGCAAAACAATGGTTCAGAGTGGATAAAGTAAGTGCTATGAATGAGATGAGACAGACTGATGTAGAGGATTAACCCCTCAAATGGCAAATTACACCAAAATTTAAAGGGTCATTTATCTCACTGTGTTTGCTCTTCATGGTATGAAAGAGCACAAGCTTGTTTGCTAAAATGATATATTTTTTAACTACACAAATAACTGATATAAAATCTAGACTTTTAAGCCTCTATTTAAATACAAGTGTGTCCTGCATACTGGCTGTTGAATGAGTAATAACAGACAGCCGAATCCTGTGCGTGCTGTGGGGAAGATAGCAGCTTTTTCCTGGACTGCACTGAACTGTTAATCCATAGCTGACATGTGTAGGTAAGTCCAGCATTCCATGCCTGCACAGATAGGTATGTTAAGGGTTAACTTGTTTTCTGATCTCTACATGGACAGCACCGGACTGGAGCACAGAGCACTGGTCTGCATTGTTTCCAGAGAGACAAGAGAGCAGAAACCTAAATTTTATGCTGCAAGAAATTACAAAAATTACAAGGTCTGTTCCCTTTAAACTGGAAATGTAAGCAGCCTTGCCATTGACTTGAATAGGGGAAAAAAACATGCAACCTAACTGGCTGCAGTAGTGCAAAAGCAAGTGGTCAGTCTGTTACACATGTAAACACAGGTTTTATTTTATTGAATTTCTCAGTGAAAATGCACATATTTCTAAAATTAAATTAGTATTTCAATATGGTTTTAGAAAATCTTTCCTATGATGTATGCCCTTGTCCAGTCTTCACCCCAGGAATGCCTTTCCCGAGCCAGCACAAGATGGTTATGACACCATGTGATGATTCCAGGAGGGGGCACTATTCAGCTCCAGAAATTCCCACTTTTGTCTACAGGAATACCCCCTCTCAGGCTATCTTATTAGAAGGAATGGGCTTCTCGGTGCCTGGCGGTCAGATCAGGATTATCTGCATCAGCTCAGGAGCCCAGGGTTATAGGATCCGCCTAACCGGTGTCATATGCTTCTTCCAGGGGGCTTGAAAAGGCCAAGGTGACCAAGTGACCCAAGCAGATTCCAATCAGGTTCCCAATGGGAGCAGCAGAGGCTCAGGGCAGCAAAGTAATTTTATCTCAGTAGTCTTCCCTCTAAATGAAACCAGTGGCGGCTGGTGACTTTTCAAGTTGGAGGGGCGACAGGGCGAAACATAGCCACTCCCCCTTTTTTCAAACCACACCCATTTTTATAACTCCTCCCCCTGACGGCATAATGACCTTTATAAGCCCCGCCCAATGACCTTATGCTTGTAAAGCCCATTGAAATACATGATCTGCAATGCAGAAATGTCAAGAAGTAAAGTAACAATGTGTTAAATTCATTGGTATACAATATAGATTGAAAAAACTCATGTGACAAGACTACAGCAATATCATAATTGCACCTATACGTATTAACAGAAAAATTAAAGGAGTGACACCTACCATTAGTCGGCTCTTCTTCTCAGGGTATTCACGTTCATTAAGTTGACCAATGAGTAGAAACAAATCTGCAGCCACATAGGGTTTGCACCTGGGGTTGAAAGAAAACAAGCAAATCAATCATACCATTCAAGAACAAAACCATACTTAAAAAACATTAAACGACCAAGTGGAACCATATAGGCCCCAAACATACCTTAGAAGACCAAGTGTGACTATATAGGCCCCAAACATACATTAGAAGACCAAGTGGAACTATATAGGCCCCAAACATACATTAGAAGACCAAGTGGAACTATATAGGCCCCAAACATACCTTAGAAGACCAAGTGTGACTATATAAGCCCCAAACATACCTTAGAAGACCAAGTGTGACCATAGGCCCCAAACATACCTTAGAAGACCAAGTGTGACCATAGGCCCCAAACATACCTTAGAAGACCAAGTGTGACTATATAGGCCCCAAACATACCTTAGAAGACCAAGTGTGACTATATAAGCCCCAAACATACCTTAGAAGACCAAGTGTGACCATAGGCCCCAAACATACATTAGAAGACCAAGTGTGACCATATAGGCCTCAAACATACCTTAGCAGACCAAGTGGGACCATATAGGCCTCAAACATACCTTAGAAGACCAAGTGGGACCATATAGGCCTCAAACATACCTTAGAAGACCAATCAGCACTGCATAGGCCCAAACCAGTGGATCTTGGGATTCAAGAAAACAACAACATTTCACTTCTGTTTAGACAACACAATAATCAATGTCAAACAAACACGTTGAATTAGCATATGGATAACCATATGAGCAGTAACGCCACGCCAAGGCTTCAACAATTGTTACTGACCATTCACACACCTTTCATAGCTCCTTCAATATGCACACCCACACACCATTCATACTTTACTTACCACTAGTTATTTTTGGTAGTGAGGTGGTGCCATTTCTGAGAACTTTACGTACCCTTGAAGGTGCCTCCAATTCCTTCAAACCAATGCATTTAACCGCTACAGGGCCATGGTGCTTTTTAATTACTTTTTTGATCCTCTTCAATGTGGAGAAGCATCTTTCTGGTTCTTTAGTAGTCTTCGTTGTTGTAAGCAGGATTCCTTATAGCTTCACTCACTCTGTTAAATTATGTAAATTAAATTGATGCTAAAGTTGCTGCAGAGCAACAGCACTTGTACAGACATGGAATTCTTGCTTCCTGTACACAAGTGACAGCTACCCTTGGAAGTGCCTCCAATTCCTTCAAACCACGCCAAGGCTTCAACAATTGTTACTGACCATGCACACACCTTTCATAGCTCCTTCCATATGCACACCCACACACCGTTCATACTTTACTTACCACTAGTTATGTTTGGTAGTGTGAGGTGGTGCTGCTTAACGCAGTTTATCTTTGCACACCTTGGGGGTATGCATTCTTCTTTGCTTCAATCACTTGTATTTTAATTTTGCACGGCGATCTTTCAAAGAAGAAAACTTCTCAATGGTTTTTTCATTGAAGTCTGGGATCTCGGAAATCAGTTGCTTTTCCATTGAGAGCATTGCCAATGCATTCAACCGCTCCAGGGACATGGTGCTTCTTAAAAAGGTTTTTATCCTCTTCAATGTTGAGAAGCATCTTTCTGATTCTGCAGTAGTCATTGGTGTTGTAATCAGGATTCTTAATAATTTTACTGTCTCTGTGAAATCATTCTGCAGATTGAATTGATGGAAAAGTTTGTGCAGAGCAACAGCACTTGTACAAGTATGAAACTCTGTCTTCCCATACAGAAGTGACAGCTCAGTGCGTAATTGTTCCTTCTTCAGTATTGGATATGCTTGCACAGTGTCTTCCAGAGCTTGGGTTGGAAAGCAAGTGTCATGGGTTTTATACAAGTCACTTTGAACAAGTTTGGCACTGACTAGGTGATTTGAAAATGAAAAACGTTCTTTTGCATGAACCACCACTATGTCACATACCTCTCTTGAAAGTTGTCTCAAGGTTGAGATCTCCGCACTCCGTCTGTTGACTGTTAGATCGCTCGGCAAACTTGCTTCTATCTCTTCCACAGAATTACGGATTTTCTGGATGCTGGCGACAAAGTCTTCTGTGACTTTTTTGATATAAACAGTATCCGTGTCTCGCTTCTAAAGCTGACTATAGAGGATGTCTACATGTGGCATTATTAAATGAAATAATTTAAGGAAGTAAAGGAACTCCCTGTCTTCCAGCATTCCAATGAAACCTGCGGCTTCCCGTATAGATGTTGGATCAAAGTTTAGACATGCTTCAATTGTCTGGAAACACTCAAGTAGCGCATCTCTGTTCTCGTAGATCACGTTCACGGTCCTAACGTTGAAGTTCCATCGTGTCGGTGCACCTCTTGGAAGTCTTCTACCAACTACCTCATCCAGAACTCCAGTCCTTTTTGGAGAGCGTGAAAAAAAAGATGGTATGCCGCCTATGTTTGAAAAAAAAACTCTAACTCTTCCAATCCTTGAAACTGCTTTCTCCATTATTAGGTTCAGTTGGTGAGCATAGCAATGGACGTAGTGTGCGTTCGGGTACACGTCTTTTATTTTTCTTTGAACTCCTCCTTGATCTCCACGCATCACACTGGCACCATCGTAGCTTTGAGCTATGAGTTTCTTCTTGTCTTCTGGCTCTGGGAGAACAGTATTCAGTGTTTCCAGCACAACAGCAGCAATGGAGTCTGCATCCGTTGATTTCATTTCCGTGAAGCCATCAAATCTTTCCACCACTTGATGCTTCTTGTCAATGTAGCGATAGACTACAACGCACTGTGTCCTAGCGGAAATATCGGTTGTTTCATCCGCTTGGATTGCCACAAACTGGGCTTCCTTAAGCTCTTGGTGAATCACTTCCTTTATAACTTCATGCATGCAGTCCAGTAGCTCATTCTGCACGGTTTTGGAAGTGCCCTTAAACACAGTTGCAGTCTTCAAATGCTGTTCCATTGCACTATCGATACTGCCAACCAAATCCACCAGGCCTCTAAACACTCCTGGATTTAGCGATGTTTCACTCTCGTCGTGTCCTCTTAATGCCAGTTCAAAAGCGCCACAAAAGCGAACACAATCAATTATCTTGGAAAGGATGTACCGGTTCTTAGCCACTTCTTCGTTGTGTTTTTGAATGCTGACTTGGTATCCTTGGTCCAGTTGAACAGCAATGTTCGCCTGTCCAAGCATCTCAAACTTGATCCTGTTATCCAAGTGAGCTTTAGAACTTTTGTGTTTTGCCAATTTGTCAGCTAGATGTTTGACGTCAGTCACTCCAGTTTTGGTCCAAGCAGCGTCACCACCAAATAGGATGCATGGGAAACAATATAAGGACTTCCTAGAAACGCTTCCAGAAAGCCAGTCGTTCTTCTTGTACCATTCAGTATTGAAATTACGGACATATTGCTTCCCTCTATCTCTTGCGATTTGCTGCAGATTTATCTCTGGTTGGTCAGCTCTCAACCGCTTTACTTACAGCTTCTCCTGATAGGTTAGGGTGGCGAAAGGCTTCACAAGTAGAGAGTCAATAGTATTCATTTCTGATATTGATACCAATAAAAGAAAGAGATCACGGTATATTAATTTATATTATGTCACAAAATTACTTTAAAATAACAGTGTGTTGATTTCATTGGTATACATTACAGATTGCAAACCCTCATGTGACAAGACTACATCAACATCAAATTTGCAACCTATACACATGGACAGAAAATTAAAGGCAATGATACTCACCAACAGTTGACTCTCCTTCTCGGGGTATTCACGTCCAGTAAGTCAACCAACGAGTCCAAACAAATCTGCTTTCACAGATAGTTTGCACCTGGGGGGTGATAGAAAACAACAAAAAAAACATTAGAAATCTCAAGACCCAAACCGTAACTTTTAAAACCTTAAAAGACCAAGTGTGACCATATAGGCCCCAACTGCACCTTAAAAACCTTAAAAGTCCAAGTGTGACCATATACTCACCAACAGTTGACTCTCCTTCTCGGGGTATTCACGTCCAGTAAGTCAACCAACGAGTCCAAACAAATCTGATTCCACAGATAGTTTGCACCTGGGAAGTTATAGAAAACAAAAAAAAAAACATTAGAACGTTTAAGACCCAAACCGTAACATTTAAAACCTTAAAAGAGCAAGTGTGACCATATAGGCCCCAACCGCACCTTAAAAACCTTAAATAACAAATTGGGACCATATAGGCCCCAACCGCACCTTAAAAACCTTAAATAACAAATTGGGACCATATAGGCCCCAACCGCACCTTAAAAACCTTAAATAACAAATTGGGACCATATAGGCCCCAACCGCACCTTAAAAACCTTAAATAACAAATTGGGACCATATAGGCCCCAACCGCACCTTAAAAACCTTAAATAACAAATTGGGACCATATAGGCCCCAACCGCACCTTAAAAACCTTAAATAACATATTGGGACCATATAGGCCCCAACCGCACATGAAAAACCTTAAATAACTAATTTTGACCATATAGGCCCCAACCGCACCTTAAAAACCTTAAATAACATATTGGCCCAAAAAAAAAAAAAACAATATATAAATAAATATATATATATATATATATATATATATATATATATATAAATATATATATATATATATATATATATATATATATATTGATAGATATATATATATATATATTGATAGATATATATAAAAATTTATATCAATATATCACAATAAATAAATATATATATATATATATATATATATATATATATAAAAATTGATATCAATATATCACAATAAATAAATAAATATATATATATATATATATATATATATATATATATCAAATTGATATATATATATATATATATATATATATATTTATTGTGATATATTGATATTAATTTTTATATATATATATATATATATATATATATATATATCCAAATATATATATATATACGCATAAAAAATACACATAAATATACATAAACATATACATACAACAATATATATTAATTGATATTTATTATTTGATTAATTGATGTTCTTTATTACTTGTTATATTATATTGTTCATGCATTTCTATTACACTTTATTTGTTATACATATTACAGTGCTATTTTTTGGCTATACATGTTACAGGATATTATCCTGTAACATGTATATCACATAAAATAGCCCTGTAATATGTATAATACATACAGGGTCAAACAAGTTCACACTAACCTTTTTTACCCTTACAGGCTTCCATACCTGCTTGCTGATTTGCTAATTTTTTGAAGACTCTCATTGGTTGAAATCGATGTCAATCAAAAATTTCAGCCAATCAGAGTCCTTCAAAAATTAGTATATATAGCAGACCGTGGGAAAAAAACAATTAATCGCGGGAGGGGCTCCTTGCAGGAGGAGCTCTTTTAGTGTGTTGTTTTTTTTTTTTTAGAGCGTCGTTTTTTTTTTGTGGAGGCCTCTTTCAATGGGCCAGAATGGATGGATGGACAATGGCTTCAATCAAGATTGGATTATTTTTGACCATTGGCTTCAATCAACATGGATTATTTTATTTTGACCATTGGCTTCAATCAACATGGATTATTTTATTTTGACCATTGGCTTCAATCAACATGGATTATTTTATTTGACCATTGGCTTCAATCAACATGGATTATTTTATTTGACCATTGGCTTCAATCAACATGGATTATTTATTTTTCATGACTATATCCAGAGAGGACAGAAGGCCAACGCTGGAGGGGTCAATTTTACAGGTAAGTATGTGCTGTTGTTTATTTTATTTTTTATTAATGTTTGTTTAAAGCTGTTTATTTTTGTATAAAATGTGTTGTGTTACTAACTGTACTAACAATGTGTTAGCTTACTGTTTAATTGTAATAATGTTTTTACTGTATTTTTTTTTCCCTTCCCTTATTTTTATTTTATCTTTAGAAGTGACAGGCACATATACATGCCTGTTACTTCTAAAAATGGAATAAAAATAGGGGGGGGGGGGGGTAGGTAGTTGGTTCATCCAGGGTGGGGTCGGTCACGGTCAGGCGCCCATCGGTCGCCCATAGGCCACGATCAGGGGTGGCACAGGCCTCATGGGGGTGAACATCCACCCCCATGTGGCCTGGTCAACCCCGCTCACTGCCCGAATACCCGGGGTAGCATAGGCCGCATCGGGGTGGTGCCGGCCCGGTGGTGATCGAGCCTCGGGGGTGGCATAGGGCGGCAACATGGAGGTCATCAGGGGTGGCACAGGCCTCATCAAGGGGGTGATCCGATCACCCCCATGTGGGCCTGTGCCACCCCGATCACCAACCGACTACCCGATCCCGTGATCGGGGTAATCCGGCGGTGGCATGATGGCATAGCTAGGCTAGCATAGGGCAGGCCTGATCGGGGGTGGCACAGGCCACATGGGGGTGATGGCTGGGGTCGTCGGTGGTAGTTGGTGGGTGGCTGGGTAGGTGGCACTGGCAGGCCAGGCAGGCATAGTGGGGGACTGGGGGTAACTGGTCACCCCTAACTTTTATTAGGGGCTACTAGGGGTTTTGGTTTGGCCAGGGGCAGGGCAGGTGCCAGGCAGAGGCAGGTGTAGACTTACTGTGTTAGGCAGGCAGAGCAGATGAGTAGATTCAGCCAGGGAGGTCTCTCAGTCTCAGCGTGACCAGGGTCAGGAAACAGAAAGGGGGAAGGGACAGGGAACTGGTGGTTTTATTGACTGTATCAGTCAATCAAAATGATAACTCGAGGCCCTATTTGCTGGCGGGCGCTCAGGGCTAACGGTCTGGGTGGGTTTAGATTGATCACTTAGTAACTGGACAGCCTTCCATCATTGATTGGTCAATGATGGAAGACTGTCAGTTATTAATTGATACATTTTATGACCGCCCATGCATATCGTCACTGTGATGGTGGGCGGCATGCATTAACGGTCAGGGGGCCAGGCCAGGACTCATTGAAGAGAGAGAAGACTCTAAGGTTAGTGTACACAGTGTATAACTATTGTAATTTGATCACACAGGGTGCAGGCAGGGGGCTATATAGATACACAGCATTAGTTAATGTAGCGCAAGGGTTATTTTAAAGTGACAGTGTCCCTTTACTAACTTTACTTCATTTTTAATACTATTTAGACTTGAAATGATGATGTACACCTTATATTTATTTGTTTTTGGGTTATACTAATACATTGTTGTGTTTTTTTTATTGCAGGGTGAAGAAAATATTTGGGGGGGCGTTTGCCCTGACGCCCCAATGGACGGGCCGCCCCTGAATGAAACACACGATTGTCTATGTGTCCCAAGAAGAGCATTGATTTTATTTGGTACAGGCACAGTATTTATGCACTTACAGAACAAAGGATTTACATGTAAGTGGGCTGAATCTATGCAAACTCTGCCCCCAGATTAGGATTACCCAATAATGTCACCCAGATCCCAGCAATCGAACAGTTTGCTGTCTCCCGGGTGCTCGGGTTCGTCATGTTGTGGATCGGTTAGATTATTGGGAGGAGCTGGAAATGAACCGGCGGTCTTGGTACATATTGGTACCAATGACAGTTCGTGGAAGATGGAGTGTCCTCAAGAATGATTTTATACAACTAGGTAATAAGCTGAAGGCAAGGACCTCCAAGGTAGTATTTTCTGAGATACTACCAGTGCCATGTGCTAGCACAGGGAGGCAGAAGGAGCTTTTGGAGGTTAATACATGGCTAAAAATGTGGTGCATTAAGGAGGGGTTTGGGTTTTTGGAGCAATGGGCTAACTTCTCACTTGGGTACAATCTCTATAGCAGGGATAGATTGCACCTTAATGATGAGGGAGCTGCTGTGCTAGGGGATAGGATGGTAGAACGGCTGGGGGAGTTTTTAAATTAGTAGGTGGGGGGGAGGGACGAGATAGAAGTAAAAGGGTTGAAAATGGGGGTAAGGAACACATTAAATAGTCATGGGGGAGGAGATGGGTTAGTACAGTCAATATGGAGGTATTGCTAAGTAACTCAAGTACAGTGGCAGGCACTTCAGAACTACAGACTCATAACATAAGGTGTATGCTCGCTAATGCCAGAAGCTTGCCAGGAAAAATGGAAGAGTTAGAATTATTAGCAGTTAATGAGAAATGGGATTTAATAGGCTTTACTGAAACGTGGTGAGATGAATCTCATGACTGGACTGTTAATCTGAATGGTTATAACCTATTTCGGAAAGATATGGGCAATGGTAAAAGAGGAGGAGGGATTTGTCTGTATGTAAAGCCTGAATTTAAGCCTCTAGTCAGAGAAGATATTTATGGCGGAAATAGCGATAATGTTGAATGTTTGTGGGTAGAGTTAAATATCGGAGCAGCAAATGCTAAAAGAATATTAGTAGGAGAATGCTATAAACCCCCAAATATAATTAAAAGTAAGGAAATGCAATTATTGTTACAGGTTGGAAATGCAGCTAAACATGGTCAAGTTCTAATAATGAGAGATTTTAATTACCCTGAAATAAACTGGATAAGTGAGTCCAGCAGTTCAGCTAAGGGGAGCAGGTTCTTGAGTACACTCAGAGATTATTTTCTGGCCCAGGTTATACAAGAACCTACAAGAAATGAGGCTATCTTGGATTTAGTCATCACAAATAATATTGATATGGTATAAAATTTTGAAATAGGGCAACCTTTGGGAAACTTGTATTTGAAAATTGTATTAAACAAATATTACTGTAAGGGGCTAACGAAAACTCTTAATTTTGAAAGGGCAGATTTTAACGGGCAGCAATACAAAGTATAGACTGGGACAGAGAACTGACAGGTACAAATAATGAACATAAATGGACAATGTTCAAATCCTTACTAAATAAATATACTTATCACAATATACCATGTGGAAATAAAAGTATAAAGAGTAAATCACAACCCATGTGGCTTAACAATGAATTAAAGATGAAGATGAGGAGTAAAAAACAAGCATTTAAATTATACAAACAAGAGGGGACAGAGACTGCTTTACGTGAGTACAAGGCTTGCAAAAGCGCTATTAGACTGGCTAAAATCGAAAATGTAAAATTAGTTGCAAAGGAGACTAAGACTAACCCTAAAATATTTTTCAAATATATTAATGGGAAGAAGGCCAGGAAGGAAGCTATAGGAACATTACAATGTGACACAGGCCGTTTGTTAGTTAGTGACCAGGAAAAGGCAGATGAGCTAAATTGGTTCTTTTCTTCAGTATACACAAGGGAGGTACCAGTGGTTGGGTCACTTCAACATAATGGGGCTACACTACCTTCACCAAATAATTGGTTAACGCAGGAAGAAATCCAAAAGAGGTTGGAAAAAATAAATGTTAATAAAGCCCCGGGTCCTGATGGAATACATACAAGGGTACTGAGGGAACTGGGCTCTGTAATAACCAAACCATTATATCTAATTTTTCAAGATTCACTGAACACAGGGTCTCTACCAGATGACTGGAGAAAAGCTGATGTGATACCTATATTTAAGAAGGGAGCAAGAGCAAATCTGGGGAATTATAGACCATTGAGTCTCACTTCGGTAGTGGGAAAGCTTTTAGAAGAGTTAATAGGGGTTAATATACAAGAATATGTCTATTCAAACAGGATTATAAGTAGGAGCCAATATGGATTTATGAAGGATAGGTCATGTCAAACAAATTAGTTTCTATGAGGAGGTTAGTAGGAACTTGGATTAAGGCAACTCAGTGGATGTAGTCTTTTTGGATTTTGCTAAGGCTTTTGATACAATGCCACATGGGAGACTATTGAGCAAACTAGGGGATACAGGAATTGCCATAAATATTTGCTTATGGATTGAAAGCTGGCTAAAAGACAAAGGGTTGTGGTAAATGGAACACACTCAGATTGGACTAATGTGGTAAGTGGGGTTCCTCAGGGTTCAGTATTAGGTCCCCTCCTTTTTAACATATTTATTAATTACTTTGAAAGTGGGATTGGAGTGTGGTGTCTCCATTTTTGCTGATGACACAAAGTTGTGCAAGGTAATTAAATCAGAAAATTATGTACTTTCCCTCCAAAGGGATTTGCATAAATGTGCATAAATTAGAAAAATGGGCAGCTAAATGGCAGATGCGATTTAATACGAATAAATGTAAAGTTATGCATCTGGGAAGGAAAAATAAGTGGAGTTCCTCAGGGTTCAGTATCGGCTCCTTTCCTTTTTAACATATTTATTAATGACTTAGAAGTAGGATTGGAAAGTATTGTCTCCATTTTTGTTGATGACACAAAGTTGTGCAAGGTAATTAAAACAGATAATGTACTTTCCCTCCAAAGGGATTTGCAGAAATTAGAAAAATGGGCGGCTAAATGGCAGATGCGATTTAATACGAATAAATGTAAAGTTATGCATCTGGGAAGGAAAAATAGCCATGCAATTTATAATCTTAATGGAGCAAATCTAGGGGTATCACATATTGAAAGGGATTTGTGAGTACTTGTGGACAACCGCCTAGGTAACAGTGCTCAATGCCAAGCAGCATCTGCAAAGGCAAGTACAATATTAGCATGTATTAAGAAAGGTATAGAAGCAAGGGAAGCAAATTTAATTCTCCCACTATACAAATCCCTAGTACGCCCTCATTTGTAATATGGAGTTCAATTTTAGGCACCACTACATAAAAAGGACATTTTAGCGCTGGAAAAAGTACAGAGAAGGGCAACAAAGCTAATAAAGGGAATGGAGGGGCTAAGTTATGAAGAAAGACTAACCAAATTAAACTTATTTACTCTAGAAAAAAGGCGTCTAAGAAGCGATATTATTACCTTATATAAATATATCCAGGGTCAATACAAGGCTTTGTCAAGGGAACTTTTTGTGCCAAGAGGTTTTCAATTGACAAGGGGACATCCCTTGAGATTAGAAGTAAAAAGATTTCACTTTAAAGAAAGAAAAGGGTTCTTCACAGTAAGGGTGGTTAATCTGTGGAATTCTCTACCAAAGGAGGTGGTGACAGCGGATTTGATAGATAACTTTCAAAAGGCATTGGATATATTTTTATATAAAAAGGGCATTAAGGGCTATCCTGGAAAAATAGAGAGGGAGTATTGATCCAGGGAGACATCTGATCGCCATTATCTGGGGTCAAGAAGGAATTTTATATATTTTTTCCCTGTTGAGACAATTGGCAAAGTTTCACTGGGTATTTTTTCTCTGTTTGCCTTCCTCTGGATCAATTAACAATAAATCCACGTATTGCAGATAAGAGGAGATCTAAAAAGGTTGAACTTGATGGACTAAAGTCTTTTTTCAACCTAAATTACTATGTAACTATGTAACTATATGTGCCTCCGTGGTATGCAGCTGATTGGTCCATAAAAGAGCCAATCAGGAGGCAGGGGAAACCGTGGGCTTGGCTTGCCCGCCTTGGGGGTGGATCAATGGGAGGCAACATCCAGGACATTTTGCCGGGAACATGCAAACAAAAGAAAATAATACACTTATACAACCACAAGATGTCACTGCAGGATAACAAATCGAACTGTCCCTAGTTCAGCAGTGAATTTGCTACATAATGAGAAATGTAATGGTTCTTTAGAACCTGAAAGTCTCTTGTTTAGGGAAAACAGATCTTCACACACCACTGGGCTTTTTTTTTGTTTCCAGCACTGGGTTACCTTTGTGATCACCAGGGTTTCCCCTCTATGGACTATTTAGGTTCTGGAGACTGTCATCCCCAGTTAATACCTGCATGTTTTGGACATTGCATGACTAACCTCTTGTTATTTGTTTATATGTAGTTGTATAATTCTTAAATTATGATTCAATTATTGTTTGCAAGGGCAAGTCTAAGATATAAGTTGTGAAACTAACAAAATAGGGTATCCTGCTGAGTGATTCGACTATCTGGCATTCCTATCTTAATTATATTACTTTTTATTACTTTGTACTCAGGGTAATGGACTTACTGGGACCATTTTGTTCTACCATGTATAAAAGTCCCTGTGTGTTTCAATAAAATGCATTGTGCCTTTTTAAAGTATACAAGCGCTGTATTTCTGAGGGAGGAAAAGAGCTTTTTAATCACTTGTTCCAGTCCAGCTACCAGGAAATTCTCTCCACAGATCATGACGACGCCTCCTTCCAGCGAAATACCTAGCACCGATAAACAGAAACTCACAGAGGCCGCAACTCACCTAGTGGGATCCATTCAATGGGTGGTCCAGCTGGTCGCACCTCGTGACAAATATGGCATGGGAAGAGGTGCTTACCACATTACTGGGGAAGAGCAGAGGGTGAGTACAATGTAATGTAATGAAGTGGTTAGGCCAAAGTCAAAAGGAGGCCCTGCTGCGCATGTGTCTGCAGGGGAAAGGAAAGTCTGCTGCTGCAAAGAACAATTCAGCATTGGAACCTGAAATGTTAAAACTATTAAGCACGGCAAACTGAACTTTGTAAAAATGTCATGATTAAAAATTAATATTCTGGGAATTAGTGAACCTAAATAGAGCATTGCATATCAGACAACCACCAGATCTTATACTGTGGTCAAGAATACTGCATAATAAATGGAGAAGCCCTCATAATAAATCAAAGGATAGCCAAAGCATTGCTCTCTTACAATCCAAAAAATGACAGAATTACTTCAATTCAAATTCAAGGCAAGCCATTCTAGACGCTGAAGTTATTCAATTCTATGAGAATATTCAACAACTCCTAGATATAACAAAAATAGAAGATGTTACTCTCATCATAGGATGGAACGCTAGTAGGGAAACAAAAAAATACCTGGAATAATTGGCAAGTTTGGCCTTAGAGTACAAGATGAAGCAAGTCACAGATTAGTAGAATTCTGTCAAGATAATTCTCTGGTCTTAGTAAACATCCTCTTGCAACAGCCTCCGAGACAATACTACACATGGACAATATAGAAATCAGATTGACTATATACTTTGTAGCTAAAGATGAAGGAACTCTATACAATCAGCAAAAACAAAACCTGAAGCTGATTGTGGCTCAGGAGATGAGCTTTTTATTGCAATGTTCAGAATTAAACTGAGTAAAATAGGGAAATTATCAAACCAAGCAGATACAAAATAAATTATATCCCCAGTGAATATGCAGTGGAAGCAATGAATATATTTAAGGGACTAGACATGGAAAGTAGAATGCCTGAAGAATTTGGACACAACGAGTTAGAAGAGAAGAAACAAGAACTCATTCTATAATGAGCAATGTAAATACAGTACATCATGCGTAAGGCTGGACGGGATGAACCCAAAGCTGGAATTCATGTTGCTGGGTGGAACTAAAGGTCCTATTGATGAGGGTGAAAGAAGAGCGTACAAAAACTGTCCTGCTGCTCAACATTAAAAAGATTAAGACTATGGCAAACAGCAATCTCGGTTCCTGGCAAATAGTTGGGGAAGAAGTAAAGGCAGTGACAGATTTTATCTTCCCTGTCTCCTAGTGGTGACAGCAGCAAACATATTAAAAGACATTTGCTTTCTATGGAGGAAAACTATGGCAAGCTATTAAAACATAAGGATATTACACTATTAACAAAGGTCCACATAGGTAAACTATTGTATTCCTAGTAGTAATTTATGGATGTGAGAGTTGAACCATAAAGAAGTCTAAGCACAGTAGAATTGACGCCTTTGAAATGTGGCGCTGGAGCAAACTGCTTAGAGTTCCTTGGACTGCAAGGAGATCCTGTGAATATATGTTTTCCCTTAACTGATTTTCAGGTTTTAAAAACAGTTGTATAAAATAAGCCGCTGATTAACTGTAAAAAAAACAAGTAGTTCCATTTCTTGGCCACAAGATGGCACTGCAAGATGTTTGTGGTAAATATATGCATGTCTGTTTCTTTGTTCATTTTCCCTCCAAAATTTCCGGATGTTGCCTCCCATTGATCCACCCCAAGAGGGGCCAGCCAAGCCCACAGTTTTCCCTACCTTCTGGTTGGCTCTTCTATTTCTGTTATTGGTTAGTTCTAATCTGGGCATAGAATTTGCATATGTTCAGCCCACTATGATTTAAATAATTTGTGCTGGAATTGTATAAATACACTGCCTGTAACCAGAAATAAACATAGACAATGGTGTGTTTCATTTAGAGGGAAGGCTACTGAGCTAAAATCACTTTGCTGCCCTGAGCCTCTGCTGCTCCCCTAGGGACCTGGATTGGAATCTGCTGGGGTAGGATTGGTCACCATTGCCTTTTCAAGCCCCCTGGAAGAAGCAGATGTTACCAGTTAGCTGATCCAGTGACCCTGGGCCTCTGAGCTGATGCTGATGATCCTGATCTCACGCCGGGCACCGAGAGACCCATTCCTTTGAAGAAGATAGCCTGATGGGGATTCCTGTAGCCAAAGGCAGGAAGTTCTGTAGCTGAATAGCACCCCCTCCTGTAATCTTCACAGATCCTATCAAGCAATACTATAGGAAATTAAGTCAAACTGTTCACTGAATGGTTTGATCATAAAGCTAAAGCTCAAATATATTGGCCAGGTCATAAGACGACAGTATACTCTAGAGAAGACAATGATGCTGGGAAAGATCGAAGGCAAAAGTAGGGGACGGCAGAGGTGGAGATGGATAGATAAGGGAGCTCAGTAGGGCAGTGGCTGACAGATGTGCCTAGCGTGTTGCCATCTATAGGTCATAGTTAATATATGCAAGTCTATAATATTTGTAGTATTGTTATATTCCTATATAATGTATTAAATACATATAAAATATATCTAATACATATGTTGAATACATATAATACATATGTATAATACATGTAAAATATGTCCACTATATAATACACGTGCAATTCTGTCTGTCTATCTATGTATATCTACCTATTGTTTTATCAGTCTATCATACTCAGACTCTTTCAGGAGTTCCAAGTGATTATTATACATATGAGAAAAGGCACTCTTGCTAGAAGCCTGCTGTTTGATCTTTCTGTTCACTTTTTTCAATGACTTAAATAGTGCCCATGGACTTTTTGTGTTTCTATTGTGGATTCCTTTGCTACTCAAGATTAGATATTGTGGATTACAAAGACAAAATTATCACACTAAACTTTGCAAACCAGATGTGTATTATTTTCACATAGATACTGTTGTTTTGGCCTCTAGTATATTCTTTCTCAAAATGCACCCATTATTAACTTGTTGAGTGCCTGATGAGGTTATACAACAGGTGAGATAAGTGAAGTCTGGAGTAATCTTAGAGATCTTTTGCAAAATCTCTCCAGTTCATTGTTACACTGTGAGGCTTATGGGTCAAGCATTGTAAGATCTGACATCTTTTAAGATTTCTCCAAACTTCATGTCTTAGTGCATTCTTTTCACAAGACTTGCACATTACACATTTTATTTGTGTAATAGGTATATTAGAGCTCAGACATCTCTTGAGAAAGCGTGAAGCGAAACTGGTCCAGATGTCTTTCCTGGTATTGGGGTCCCACTGATGTTTGAGGACTAAATTCAGCCTCTTTAGAAATGATGTGGGCTTGGGGGGCGGGGGGGGGGGGGGGTATAGGGTTATGGAGTTTGGAGCAGTTGGTCAGTTGCTTTTATGTATGTATATATATATATATATATATATATATATATATATATATATACACATACATACATACAGAGACAGGCATACAGAGACATGCATACATGCAGGCACACAGAGACATACATATAGAGACATACATACAGAGACATACTTATAGAGACATACATACATACGTACATATACTGTATATATAGACACACATACAAAAACATACATGCATACAGAGATGTACATACATACAGGCACACAGGCACACAGAGACATACATACATACAGGCGCACAGAGACATACATACAGAGACATACAGAGACATACATGCACACAGAAACGTACATACATACAGACACACATAGACATACATATAGAGACATACATGCACACAGAGACTTACATACACATAGGCGTACAGAGACATATAGGCACACAGAGACATGCATACATACAGGCACACAGAGACATGCATACATACAGGCACACAGAGACATACATACATACAGGCACACAGAGACATACATACATACAGGCGCACAGAGACATACATACAGAGACATACAGAGACATACATGCACACAGAAACGTACATACATACAGACACACATAGACATACATATAGAGACATACATGCACACAGAGACTTACATACACATAGGCGTACAGAGACATATAGGCACACAGAGACATGCATACATACAGGCACACAGAGACATGCATACATACAGGCACACAGAGACATACTTATAGAGACATACATACGTACATATATATACAGACATACATACAGAGACATACATGCGTACAGAGATTTACATACATACAGGCACACAGAGACATACAGGCACACACAGACGAACATACAGTATATAGAGACATACATACTATATATATATATAGAGAGAGAGATAGAGAGAGAGAGACATACATAGATACATACACTGACATACACCCACACACTGACATACACAGACAGAAACTCACACTAACATACATACATAGACACACACTGACATAGACACACACTGACATACTCATTTGGGAATGCCATGTGTCTCTTTCCCCCATCTCCCCCCTGTCCCTTCCCTGTGTCTTTTTCCTCTGTGTCTCTGCTGAATCTTTGTGTGGCGCGCGCTGACTGCCGTTGGTTTTATTTTCAAAGTCCCGCATGCCTGACGTTGTTGGTATCAGTGTTACTGTCTTTTGCGTTGTGTATTTTCTAAGTTCTGCGGGCCTGGCCCTGCTGACCCTCTTTTTCATCCTGTTTCCGTATTTATACGTTTTTTCAGCCACCATTTTTTTGCCCGCTTCGGCTATTCTGTTTGTTAAAAAAGACAAAATATGCCTCAAATTAACTTGCAACCTCACTCACGGGCTCCCTGGCTCTCCCTCATTGCTGTGTGTGAGAGTGTAAATTTATTTAAGGCATATTTGTGTGTTTTTGCCATCTTTTCCAGTTCGGTGGTTCGGCCGTTAAAGTCGTATTTTTGCAAGCACCCAGGCCATCATACGGGCCGTAATTTTGCATCCGTCTCAAAGTCCAGGGCCTCGCAATGAGACCTCATTGCAGCTGAGCGCCAGCTAAGTCCTGGGTGTTCATCCATGCCCTCATTTGTTAGTATCATTTCTGCCAATGTGTAAAATATGGATTATATCCAGGCAATTTTTAACCTGACTTCAATGTGTATTTTATAAATATAACCTATTATATACAACTCTTAATTGTTAAGTTAATAATTGGTTATTACAATTGTGTGTTTGTGTCAAGACATTATACCTCCTGTCTTTTTGATATTATTCCCACAAATGCATCATTTATTATTTTATATATGTGTATGTATGACTGTAATTTGTTTTAAACCAAGTCTGTACTGTGAGGAAGTGGTAACAGTTGCGGGTAGCCTCACTCAGGTTATTAGAATAACTAAGAGAATCAAAAGTGATCTTATTTACAGTAAAAACAGAAAGCCTTAGGAAAGTGTAGGAAATACTTTTTTTAAGTTTAGACAGCTGAAAACAAGACCCTAGATGGGTGTAGTGTTACAGCCTGTATGGAAGCCAACAGTTTAAATCCAACGTATTACCATGTATGATGTATAGAGAGGGTGGGACATAGAACAAAATCTCATATAAAAAGCCAAGAATCTATGGCACAGGCACAGAGACTGATGGGCACAGGACAGAGAGGGGCACAAAGAGATTGGGCACGGGCACAAACAGTCCCAAGTCCAGAGTGCCATGAGAATGCCAGATGAGCCCAGCTGACCAGAGAAATCCTGACCAGAGAACCTGATGAGAGTGAACTACAAAAGCTTACCATAGGGGGTAGAGAACTGTATCTTTATATGACATAATGTAGAATTTATAAAAGTATTACATTAGTAAATATTGTCTTCTTGTCTGGTATCTGTTTTGTCTAAACCCATGGTGTAACCGTATCTTGATTTATGTAAAATATTTATCTTTAATTATACCTTATTTGTCTGCTTGTTTATTGACCTGTCCAAAAGAACTTATGATTTATGGAAATCATATATTAATTTCTTACAAAAGTGTCAAATGGGCAAAGACTGGCACTTATGTTCTGCCAAATTATATAATGTTGCCACCATTCAGTACAATGTGTAAACTAAGTTTTAGGGATAACACACTTTGTGTTTGCACAATGCTCCATACAGAAATATATATTTATTGGAAAAACATATCTATCTTCTTCTTACACAATTATGCTCCTCACATACAGCCTCAGAATATCACTGTCACTCAGAAAATCTGTGACCCTACCCAGAAGACCGACTGACCTCATAGTACAGCTGTTGGAATTATGTTAGTTTTGGTTATTAATATAACTGATATAAAGACCGGGCTCCACATGCTGTCATAGAGTGTAAAGGAAGTATATAAATTGGCAGAGCACAGTTCAGCCAATCAGAGACAAGCTCTGCTATTCCTTCCCCAAAAGCACTCAGTACTTTCTCAATGGAATATATATTTTTTTTTTAACAAAAAACACCTGCCACCCAACCATCGAATGCCCGTAGGGTTCTGCCTACTCTGCCCAATGATAAATGTACCTCTTTTATACAGTATATGTTATAGAACTACTTTCTTATGTGTCTATATCATTTATATTAAGTCAAAATTAACACAATGGGTATATTTAAGTTAATACTGCTTTTAAACTTGCACATTTTCTGGGACCTTTTCTGTATTAAACTCAAAGAAGATGTGCACCACTGCACTTCTCTTCTAGTCCCATACTGAGAGAATTCTGCTTACAGTTCATGACGACAATCAAGTGGATAATAAAGATTTTATTGATATATAAAACAGGCCTATGTAATTGCCATACTTTGTTCTCAGCTACTGTTAATATTTACACTCCAAGCTGGCACCAAAAGAAAATGTCAAGGATACACTGGTGGGGTATATGATATATACAATTGTTTCAAATTTGGGAATAGACTGAGCAGCTGCACATAAGAAGTAATAAAACTGTACAGATTATAATGCTGAGGATTGATTATATCACAGTGTAGTTTTTCTCTGAGTGTGTCTTCACTTGATCTGAATTTCCAATAAGATATTTCTACTTCATGCATTGAAAGTAAAGGACGACTGTGTGACAGCTTGTTTTTAAGGCATAATGTCATGTAGGTAGTATGCCAAAGATCAGAATTATCATTTAAAAAAAAAAAAAAAGATTATTTTTAAGAATTTTGACTTTTATTTCCTGCTTTGCTGCTCAGTCACTCTAGGACGATTCTGTGTAAATTAAAGGAGTGTTCACGGCTGACCTGAGAGTTGCTTCTGGGCTCACTCACAGAGCCTGGAGTAATAATGTGCACTAATACATTTACATAGAATCCTCCTAGACTCTGAGTGACTCAGCAGCAAAGGAGGAATGTTGTGCTTGATCAGAGTTACAAATGGAAACATGAAAAATAAAATAAAAAAACAAAAAATAAGTTTACTTAAAAAGATATTCAACTCCTATTATTTGGCATACTGCCCACATGGGCTGTATGTCTTTAAAAATAACTTTGATGCTATGGTCCTTAAATATCTTGTCACACAGCTCAGAGTTCTAAGTGTTACTGAACGTATGTTTTACTCTTCAAATCTGCAGTAATTGGTAAACTAGACATAATGTGTAATGTTGCCAAAAAAAAAAATACATTTTTGATTATACTTGTCCTTTAAAACATCATTTTGTGCTGTGGTTAAATACCTGGTGGTAGTTAATGTTTATTAAGTGAGTTCTTATAAAGTCATGGCTGGCAGATTTAAAATGACACTGACATGTGACAATGTAAATAAAACAGTTAGTAATAAACCATACATTTATTCCTATTCTTTTGAAATTGATTTTGGTACAGCAGACTCTCAGTTAACCAGAACTCAAGAACTCTCAAAAAAACTGTTTTTTTTTTTTTTAATACTGTACTTTAAATAAAAATGTAAATTTACAGCGCTCTGCGAATGTCAGGAGCCAGGTTGTCATGCCACAAAATGCTTACAGGCACCTAGATTTCATCCTCTGCAATTCAGTTTTACCTTGAAGCAGATAGGCATGAGTGACTGAGCCAGTGTAGTGTTGGCGTTACATTCCCCGGGTTTAGCACCGCACCCTCCAACCCAACATACCTGTGTGTAAGTGAGGAGTGAAAGCTGCTGCTGCTAGAACAGCCCTCTATGACAAATATACTTAGCTAACATACCTAGCTTATCTAGGACTCTTTTATATGTAACTCTAAAGCAACCAGAAAATACATTTATCCGGCATCTACCTATCCCCATGGGTGCCGGATAACTGAGAGTCTACTGTAGTTTACAACTTGACTCTTTATGGCACTGATTTCCTGTAAGATCACAACACATCCTACATAGGTGGAGCTGAATGCTCTGTATCAAAGTGTACAGAACTGAGCATCTCTTCACCCTGAGAGCGTGGAACAATCTCATAAACAGATCATAGTCAGAGCCAGTAGTGTCTCAGACAACTTAATGTAAAAAGTGCTTTTCAATAGAATAAAAATTTGATTTTTTAATGTTTGTAAATAAAATTGATTTATACATGATCTTACAATGTAATGACAGTGTAAATTAACTAATGTAAAGAAAGGTGAAAAAGTCACCAACTCCAGATACATGGTCACCTCTCCTAAACTACCCAGCATCCTTTAAAACGCAGAAATGCAAGCAAAGCAAAAGTCTAGCCAAACAAATTTACACACAGTACTAAGGAATGGACATGATTATCAGCATCATTATGCCCTTTTTCTTATGCTTTATAAATACCCTGAGTGTGTCACGGTATTAAATCTGATTATAATAGCAAATTATATGACAAGAGCCAAGCTCCATGGCTACTTATAATTCCCAGTTAACAGTGAGCTGCCATTTTGAATCTCCATTATGACTAAATTGTCATTGTAACTCACACTTATATAGGGACCTGTGCCCTATAACTATCACAACTATGAAATGTAAAATATATGTTAAAGAAGCTGAATTTTCATGTAATATTCTGAACTTATTTACATGTTTTGAAATCAGCAAACCCACCCACCACATGAGTTACAGATAAGCATTTAACTGCAGATTAACACACTAGTGCCTTAAAGTATTTGATGAACAGCTGACTCCAGTCACAGGATTGTTGGGCGCTCTTATCTCAGACATCACAGGATGAGTATTTATCTCTAGATTGGTCTGTGTGGTCTCTGCTCATAGACTGAACTGGCTTTAAATGTGTTTAGTGCTAATTGGCCTATGAAGGAGCCTTGTAGTTGGGTTGGCAATGCTATGCGTATAATTTTGGGTGTGGTTTCCTATGGATCCAGCACAATTTGAATGAGTTCATGTAATGACTTCAGTATGAAGAAAAATGTTCTACTTCTGCAAGCAGGACTCAGAGTACTTAGGGCTAAGCTATAAACTTGTGCATATGGAACCAATGGTTTTTGGAAGTTGAATTAAAGTTGCACAGGATTTGATGCATCCGTTGACTTTTCAAAGTCTCAGACTCCAGTCTGGGAGCGCAGAACCACAACTCAGGGCAGCCTTGCAGTCTTATATAAGTAGAGGTAACATTAAGTAACAGTCTTTCATCCCGTTGTATGTAACCTGAGCTAACACCAGGACACATAAGGACAGCAATGAGACAGTCTTTAAGACTCCTTGCAGTTAGCTGGCACTATTCATAATACTTCTCGGCTTTGAGGACTTGGCAATACATCAGCATTGAGAAGATCAGCCCGAAGACCTACACAGAAAAGAAACATGGACGTGAGTCGCAAGAGTAAACTCTCACTGAGAGGCAGCAAATACAACGTAATGGGACACAGAAGACCTATTATAAATAATAACATTTAAAAACACAATGCTTGATGCTATTAAAATAATTGAGTAGCCTAAAGCTTATGATGAACGTACTATGTTCTGTCCATGAATAAGCTCATTGATCCTTTCCCTTCTTCTGCGTGTGTATACAGGGAGTGCAGAATTATTAGGCAAGTTGTATTTTTGAGGATTAATTTTATTATTGAACAACAACCATGTTCTCAATGAACCCAAAAAACTCATTAATATCAAAGCTAAATATTTTTGGAAGTAGTTTTTAGTTTGTTTTTAGTTTTAGCTATTTTAGGGGGATATCTGTGTGTGCAAGTGACTATTACTGTGCATAATTATTAGGCAACTTAACAAAAAACAAATATATACCCATTTCAATTATTTATTTTTACCAGTGAAACCAATATAACATCTCAACATTCACAAATATACATTTCTGACATTCAAAAACAAAACAAAAACAAATCAGTGACCAATATAGCCACCTTTCTTTGCAAGGACACTCAAAAGCCTGCCATCCATGGATTATGTCAGTGTTTTGATTTGTTCACCATCAACATTGCGTGCAGCAGCAACCACAGCCTCCCAGACACTGTTCAGAGAGGTGTACTGTTTTCCCTCCTTGTAAATCTCAAATTTGATGATGGACCACAGGTTCTCAATGGGGTTCAGATCAGGTGAACAAGGAGGCCATGTCATTAGATTTTCTTCTTTTATACCCTTTCTTGCCAGCCACGCTGTGGAGTACTTGGACGCGTGTGATGGAGCATTGTCCTGCATGAAAATCATGTTTTTCTTGAAGGATGCAGACTTTTTCCTGTACCTCTGCTTGAAGAAGGTGTCTTCCAGGAACTGGCAGTAGGACTGGGAGTTGAGCTTGACTCCATCCTCAACCCAAAAAGGCCCCACAAGCTCATCTTTGATGATACCAGCCCAAACCAGTACTCCACCTCCACCTTGCTGGTGTCTGAGTCGGACTGGAGCTCTCTGCCCTTTACAAATCCAGCCACGGGCCCATCCATCTGGCCCATCAAGACTCACTCTCATTTCATCAGTCCATAAAACCTTAGAAAAATCAGTCTTGAGATATTTCTTGGCCCAGTCTTGACGTTTCAGCTTGTGTGTCTTGTTCAGTGGTGGTCGTCTTTCAGCCTTTCTTACCTTGGCCATGTCTCTGAGTATTGCACACCTTGTGCTTTTGGGCACTCCAGTGATGTTGCAGATCTGAAATATGGCCAAACGGGTGGCAAGTGGCATCGTGGCAGCTGCACGCTTGACTTTTCTCAGTTCATGGGCAGTTATTTTGCGCCTTGGTTTTTCCACACGCTTCTTGCGACCCTGTTGACTATTTTGAATGAAACGCTTGATTGTTCGATGATCACGCTTCAGAAGCTTTGCAATTTTAAGATTGCTGCATCCCTCTGCAAGATATCTCACTATTTTTGACTTTTCTGAGCCTGTCAAGTCCTTCTTTTGACCCATTTTGCCAAAGGTAAGGAAGTTGCCTAATAATTATGCACATCTGATATAGGGTGTTGATGTCATTAGACCACACCCCTTCTCATTACAGAGATGCACATCACCTAATATGCTTAATTGGTAGTAGGCTTTCGAGCCTATACAGCTTGGAGTAAGACAACATGCATAAAGAGGATGATGTGGTCAAAATACTCATTTGCCTAATAATTCTGCACTCCCTGTATAACACTGTCTGAGGTTTGGGGACATTATTATAAGTGCATGTATTATAATGATGTTTCAAGACTTCATTATATTACCTAAAGTGGTTCATCAGTCAAATAAATATAGTAATGGATAATGTCTGTTGCAAGCTTATTTAGTGTGTCAATGAATGAAAACAAGTTTAATGTCAGATGTCTAACATTGAATGCAAGCAAGTTTAAAAGCTATTTAGGTGTCTAACATTTCCTGACCTAAGACACTACCAGGGACATAATGATTTTGCCTCAGCTGCAATTTAAAAACATCTTGCAAAGTTAAACATGGTTGCTTGCATTACAGCTTTCCCAGGAAGGCCTGGGTCCTTTCCTTTTATGAGTGCACCATCACACCGCCAGCACACGCAGCAGCAGTGGCGGTGAACATCTGCTAGATGTCGCTGCCAAGATTTTGCTGCCGATGTCATAGCTTTAGGGTTATGGTTCAAGCTTGGAAATTGTGTACAATCTCAGCAGCACTTACAAACTGTCTACAATTTTGGCAGCGCCATCTAGCAGCTCCTTGCTGCAACTCATAAAAGGAAAGATCCCAAGTCTGTTGTGACTCCGGAAGTTTTAGATATTTAAATTAACTTAAAGGTTTTACTCAATTAAATCAGCTAGCACATCAGCCTCTAATAATTATAAAGGGATTTTTTACTGATGTTGAATGAATAATCTTTTGAAATCTAAAGTAACTTTCAAGTAACTAATTAGTGCTTGTCAGTAGAACTCTAGATTTAATATAAGGAATTTTACTAAACTGCTTCACATAACTCACGTGTTGAAATTAAAAAACATACCATAAATAAAATGAGTTTATCTTAATAGGTCACTTCTGCCATAATGTATTATAATATAATCCATATAGAATGGAACACACCAAGGAGCATTTCCTTACCTGCACAATAAGAATACAGATGCCGAATATGCCCACTGAGGAGATGTTGTTTCCCACCCATTCTTTCACCTTCATATAGCAGGGCTGGAAGATACAAGTTATACAAGACTCAGAATACATAGAGCCACGTTCAATTGCAAGCCCGCAACTTGATCGTAGTGTCTTGTGTCCGAATCCGGAGCTATTCAATTGCTCAAGGCTGCAAGTTACTGGCCCAAAGCCGACTCTGCATACCATGCACTGGTTCGTAGCAGTTCAGGACGGGAACATGATCAATTAAGCAAGCCTGTAACCTCCCATTTCGAAACAGCTAATAGAAAATGATACCGGCATTATTACGGCAGTAGAACATGGAGGTTACATGTCAATCAATTAGGTTCGGGGGTCCGATATGTGATCAGACTCACAAACCCACAAAATAAAGAATTATGAAAATGAATGACAATACTGTTCTAGTCCACGTGGGTGGCCTAATATGTATTAACTCATTGATACCCAAGATCGATTTAGCCCCAAAATGAAACATAAAAATAAATATAATTTCCTGCCGATTTGCGAGCTTGAGACTGCTGTGCAATTAATTCTAATGTCTATCATCGCTTGCCCGTTATTTACAGTGCAGTAGGATTTTTTTATTTGCATTTACAGTGCTACAAATAGGTGTTTAACCCCCTTGTGGGTTCTCTCTAGCATTCATAAGATTGTTCTCCTTCTTTTGCCATTTACGGGTGTAAAAACATTTGCAGGCTTGGGGAAATTGAGCAATTAAATAGCGATTTACGATTTTAGCCATCGTAACTCTTGCGAAAGTGAAAGATCAAAGGCTTCGGGAGGCTGTAAATTACCGGTTAAAAACCACAATTCTTTCAAGGCCGTAACTCGTAATCCGTTTGGAGCCCGCAAAAAGACGCCAATTGAATAGCAAAATAACTTGAGACCTCACTTACTGGCTACCGGATCACCCAAATCCTCAACTGAATGGGGGCAATAATATTTAAATTATAGCCAATATATAAACATATTCTAGCATACAAAATCAAGGTTTTTGAGAACCAGTATTTGATTACTTAAAATGTTTTAAGCTTCCAGTTAATTTTGTGCAGGTTGATTGACTGATATGAACCTTTGCTTATACAGTACACGGCAGGTTTAGCTCAAAGGGGTCCAAGTTTGGTCCTGGTTGGCCGCACACAGGCCTGGACCTTTGGATCTGCCCTTTGTTTGTTTCCTTCACATATAGAAAGGAGTCTGTTCTACTTCGAACCTCTCATAAATAAAACTAGGTTGTAATCATAGCAGTACATTTCCCTTTTTTATGTTCCATGACCCAAAGTACTATATCTCTGTGTCACAACACTGTACATTGTGTTTCTGTTTATTAAGCTCTAACATCATTATCTTCACATGAACATGGGAGGGGAGCCATGATATTGATTAGAGAGAAGCGTGGGAGAATAAGAACTGTGCACTCAGCAACACTAAGATTCTGAGTTTAAGTGGGCAGCAGACAGAATGGATGCAGAGGAGGACTGGATAGTTAATACTAGTAATCTAACATTATGGTAGACAATCTGGGCTCAACAAGCTGCTTAAAGGGACAATGACGGCATTGTTTCCTTTGTCGTATTTAAAAGAGAAAACTTAATAATGGTGAGAAGTGTGTTTCTTTTTCTTAAAAGTTCCTGGAGCAGAATATACTGCATTGGATGTATAACTGTCTTTTGGGGGTTTGTCCCTCTTAGCCAATGTGCAGAAGTAGCTGTATGAGCCATTAGTGTCTGCCAATGAGTTCTACAGTTGCGAAGGCATTTCCTGTTAGGTTTCAATAATGGCTCATAAAAAATAAAATGTAATAATGTTTAAAACATGCTCTTTTAAATGCATGGTAAAAAATTGCATTTCATATCCTAGGCCAGAAAACCTATCGTTTTTTTTTTCAAGGTTTGTACACAGAATGGTCTTAGAAGCTCTGCGCTACAAGAGCTGTTTAGAGTCCTCACTTTCTAATGAATCCTTAAGTTTTTAAATACTTCAAGACTGGTAGTTCATAAAAACTGTATAGAAAAAGGAATTATGCTGCTTGACCAGAAGTCTGCCGCAGGAAAAAAGACACCAAGAAAAGCTCAGGGAACCAAACAATATCTAAACCGCAAAAAACCCTGTATTCATTTAAATAAAAAAAAAGACAAGTGACACTACAAATTACAAATAGTGTGATTGTTAAAAAAGGATCTGCGCGTTATAAGTAAACCAAACTACTGACAGGTGATTTCCATGTTTTGTGCATATTCAGCATTTCCTGGTGGGTTTCTACTTACCATGGAAATGTTTAATTATTTTAATGGATATGGAAGGCTCCTGGATTTTACTAGGTATCACATATATAGTTGTCATAATTGCGAGTTTGTCGGTCGCGCTATGTTAACGCCCTCATAGCGAGGCCTGAAAGTTACAGGTTGGACGAGGTCTGCAATGAGCGCAAAGGCACTCATTGCGGCGCTCATGATGAGTGCCAAAGGCGCTCATCGCAAGGCCCATAAGGTAGAGGGGGGAGAGGCTCGCAATGAGCACCAAAGGCGCTCTTTGCGAGGCCCACAATTTACGGGGGAGAGAGGCTCGCAATGAGTGCCGAAGGTAGAGGGGGGAGAGGTTCCAAACATGGACGCCATTTTTTTTTCAAGCCCGTAACTCGGAAGCCAAAAGACGCCAATTGAGTAGGAAATAGGCTTGCAACCTCACTTATGGCCTCCCCCTGAGGCAGGGAGTCCATAAGTGAGGTTGAAAGGTAATTTGATATTCAATTGGTGTCTTTTGGGGGCCTCCCAACGCATTCCGAGTTACGGGCTTGAAAAAAAAAAATTCAAGGCCAAAACTCGGATACACTTTGCAGGCTTGGGGAAATTTATAAATTTCCCCAGGCACGCAAATGTTTTCAAAGCCGTAAATGGCAAAAGGAGGACAGGGAAGGGAGAGGGGGGAAAAAGATACAGGGGAGGGAGAGGGGGGAGAGGGAGAAAGAGACACAGGGGAGAGAGTGGGGGGGGGGAAGACACAAGGGTGAGAGAGAGGGGGGAAAGAAACGCCATTGTCAGAGAGGGGGAAAGAGACACAGGGGAGGGAGAGAAGGGCAAAAAGACACAGGGGAGGGAGAAGGACGGAAATAAGACACAGGGGAGGGGGGGGGGGGAGCATGCCACAGCCTTCAATGAGCGGGCAAGTCGCTAGTATAATATATTATAGGTATATACTATATTATTTACTTTTATTTTATTAAGAAGTACTTATATGCTCTGTTTTTACAGCTTATGCTTACTGTATTTCACAGTTTTAGGCATACAGGTGTGTGTATATATATATATAGATATATATAGATATATATGTATATAGATATGTATATATATATATATATATATATATATATATATAAAACAATCATTTAGTTTATGGTGAGCAAAAGAGTAAGAAAAGATCTCGACAAAAAACAAATAAGAGCCCAGTGGCTCAGAGTGCAGTACAATGACTGTATTTCTGGAAAAGCTAAGCGAGAAATATGTTTCTTAATTTATTTTTAGACTTGCCAATGGGCTTACAAATGTATTGTTTTTATATATTTGTATATATATATATATATATATATATATATCAAAATAATATCTGCACCAGACAAAGCTCTAATCAGATCTAATCAGAACTTACTGTGCAGGCTGAGTGAGAAAGTGGATCAAACAACTTCTGTAGCTATTCTGTGTGGGGCCTTGAGTTCTCTTTCAATTATAATGGCCACGCACTGGTATTTTTTTGGGAAAGCTTTAATACTACAGTTAGTGTAAGTTTTAGAAACAAGGACAGAAATCTGTTATCCAGTAATTTCCTCGCTTGCCCACTATAACACCGGGCCACGCTTGATGCAAATCATGTTTGACTAAGAGATTGGACAAAAAAAAACCTCAGCTTACACAGAAACTAATGAAACATAAAAATAGCAATCACAAAGCGCTCAGCACTCAGAGCACGTAGCTGTGTGTTTATCACATGGAACGTACAGAAAGTCCCTCAAGTGTAAAAAGGGGAATCAATCCACAGACAAGTAAACGAGGCAGAAAGAGAGAAGATGTTGAGCCTTTAATTGCTGCTATATGTGTCACAGCGCCCCGGGGTGAATAGAGCTGACATAAATATGTGGCTGGAGAGGAATATACAACTTTCCAGAACATGGAGATGCATTTATAGTAAAATAACACAGATTTCTATCAGTGCTGTGATAGTAGAGCTACAGTAACTCGTTTTGATCGAAACATACTAGTTACAAAAAGCTAAAATTAAAAATATATGGAAAATATTAACCAACTTTGGTTGGGATAACCTATTTATACATGGATGTCCTTATGCTCCTCGCTGTTTCATTGGATACACCTTTAATTTAAAGGGCCACTTTGGTCAATTGATTTATTAATGGTCTTTTGAATAACTAAACATGATAATGGGGAAATATTTTTAGGAAGCAAATAAATAAATCAAATAAACACAACCTTTACATTTTGCAACTTTTCTATGCAATTATTGTTTACTACATATTACCGTACATTTTGCTTTCTTCTCCGCTCCTATATGTTGCTTTAAACTGATAAGATTCCCTTTACAGCTGGACATGTTTCTGTTTTAACCTTTTTCTAATCTAACACATGCTGCTTATATCAAACAATTACATTACACAGAGTCATTCTATACACACATACATTTATTCTATTTAAAAATAAAACTTGTTTTCCACACCCCTAGAGCTGCTTACATAGGCACAGTGAACCTACCAATAGAAACACTGCATTTGGGTACATATTTTAACTCTACTACCTTCAAGTAAACAGCAGCACAGTGCAGAGATCTACAGAACAGTGTCTGACTCCTTCTTACTTCCTTGTGCAGAGCAATACACATCCCATGATGCTTTCCTGCACAAGCTGATTGATTGATACAATGTATTAGCTGCCTGTGATTGGCCAAAATGAATTATGAATTTTATCCTAATTATAGCAGGGATTTCTGTTAAAATCAGCTGTTTAGCAAAATTTGGGTAAGTATAATCATTTTTATTTTGGTATTTTTACATGCAAACAATGTTTTCATACTGATTCTCCTCTGTCAGGTGCATTCATAATCCATGAAGCTTAAATATGCCTTTAAGAGCACTCGCAGCTGCAGATGCCAAATTCCCATTGTGCAGACATAAACTTCTCCCCACCTCAGGAAGTTGAGCTGCTGAAATCAAAATGGTAGCTTTCTCACCAGCATAACAAATGCAATAAATTAATAAGTTGTATTGTTTTTCTTTTCTAAAATATGTTGCATATTTTAAGTGTGGTCGTTCAAAATAGTGCATTTTAAAAATGTGGTCAGAGCAGTGTTTTATTATTATTATTATTATCCTTTATTTATAACGCGCCAACATATTCCGCAGTTAAAGCTTATAACATAGGTATTATAGTGCATTTATAGTGGCTAGATACCACTTGAGCACTAAATAAAATTCAGAGGTTTAGAGGTAAAGGCAAATAGCAGTTAGGAAGAACCATGGGAATACAATCTAATGAAATCACTATTTTAATATAAATAGCAATGTTATTTATGGGTTTCATTAAAGGACTACGGTAGTGTTCATATAATATAATTTTATTTGTATATTTAAAAATATTAGAACTTGAAGAAAAAATAAACTATAGTTTTTGAAACTTACAATGGAACCCAAGTGTTTCAGACATTAATAGATGCTTCTCTCCATCAGCTATTATATATGTGGGGTAGGACAGACTCTGCTTTCTTCCCTGCAGGCCATTCTAAGCCGTTCTGGACCAGTCTAAAATGGAAATGTTAGGACATTTTCTTGGACAGACATGGAAAAGTGGGTTAAAAGCTCTCCCTGAAACACTCAAGATCAAATGTAAGTTTTAGAATCTACACTAGGGCCTCCATTCAGTTGGGCAAATTGTAGTTACAAGAGCCCGTAAAATAATTTGCTATTCAATTGGCATCTTTTAGTTACCCAAAAAAAAAACTCAAAATTCCTGCGGTTGTCAAAATCGTAACTCAGACCCATCTAAGCCTTTGATCTGTCAGGCCCGTAAATGTTACAATCGCAAATCGCTATTCAATTGCTACACTTCCTCAAGGCCGCAATTGCCTTCAAACCCGTAAATTCAAATGTAAAAAAAAATCCTACGGGTACCAGATAGGGCTCGGAAGGGGGTTAAGCACCTGATTGTAGCACTGTAAATGCAAATAAATAGTCAATACTGCACTTTAAAAGACGGGGAAAGTGATGAAAGACTTTAGAATTAATTGCACAACAGTCTCACATATCTGCAATAAAAAATATATTTTTCGTTTCTGTGTTATATCAATCTCGGAAATCAAGGAGTTAATACATATCAGGCCACCCACATGGACTAGAACATTTCCTTTATTCATTCTTATTATTTTGTACATTGCTGGATTGCGAGTCTGATCTCATATCGGAGGTCTAAGCGATAATTGATTGACATGTAACCTCCATGCTTTACTGACGTCACAATGACGGTCTCATTTACTTTTGCTTGTTTCTAAATCGGTAGTTACGGCCTTGCTTAATTGATCATGATCATGCTCTGAACTACTACTTACCCGTAATGGTTTACGGTTTAGGCTTTCATACCGGCCGTATGTCTTCGGGCTTGAAAATTGCAACATTTACCGATCGATTTAATTGAACAAGCCTGCAGCTTCCTGGCCGAAAGCCTAAATCACAATCGATAGACATAGATTTTTTGCTTAAAAATACTTATTTTATTACTAAACAGTTAATAAATAAATAAATTAAACATAATTGTAACACCATTACAGTGGCCATTTAAAAATGAAAAATATTGCAAATAAAATTTCTTCAAGGGGCACTAAAGTCACCATAAGCACTCAGCATAATCAGATAGAGAGTGGAAAATCATATGGAAAAAAGTATTGCCAGTTTTATTTTTTTTGCCTGAAACCCTCCCACTACTACCTCTTCTTGAACTTACCGCTACTACTATGGAGCTAATAATGAAATATAACCGTTCTTTTCTGCCAACCGGATTCTAATCAGTATAACTAACTGGTGCAGCTCATTATGTTTTCTGCCAGGGCAGGGGAGGTCGTAAACAGCCAAAGCAATTTCCATATGTTTACTTATCCTACATAATAAACAAAAAGAGTCAGAGGTGCTCATCTGAGAGCGAACAACATCTAAGTAGGTTTGTTCTATAGGTCTGGTTACATACTCAGAGAGCAGCCTCTTTTAGCTCACTTGTGCCCTTCACAGGGAGAAATATCCTGTAAAATATTAGTCTGGTCTCATTCAAAAGAGTGATCCAGCCCCGAAATACCAGGCAATTCTACCCTGAACAGGAGAAACAGCAAACCCCAGACGCGTTTCGGAATCTGTGGGCCTCGTCAGTGAGGTGTAGCTGTACTCCCTAAGGCACAGTGAGCAAGGAGTCCACATCTGGATGCCCCTATAACAAAGCAAAGCACATATGACGACTTTAGTGTGCCTTTAATTCAGCCAAAGAAGTTGATGACTCAAGTGGATCAGTTGAACGCTTTTGCTGCATCAAAATAAATGAAAGTTTTGTGCAGGAACCATGAGCAAATGTTGTTCTCCAAACATCAGTTTAAAATCTTTTCTGGTACAGAGAGCACACACTAAAAAATAGTGCAGTTATTTTTCCCTTTGCCAATTCTCAGAGAAAATGTTCTTTTGTTATGCTCGATAAACCTGTATCTAAACCTCCTTAGCAGGGCAGGCAGTTTCTCTGCATATCATACAAGACAATGACGTTTTTCTGGAGATGATGTATTTCCTGATTTATATCAAGTATAGAATCTTTGAACTCCATTGGGTTTATCCACTTGAAGGACCACTGTAGTCATTTTTTTATATGATTATTTGAAAAACTAAACATGATAACAAGCAAAATGATGTTAGAAAGCCCCCCAACCAAAAAAAGAAAAACGCCTTCCAATGTTTCACTTTTATATGTAATTATTTTTTACTGCAGGCATCAGTTTCCATTACTAGGTTCATTCATGATGCTTCTGTCTCTGGAGGACATGTCCTTGTAAACTAATAATAGTTCTGATAAAATCACTTGCAGTTTTAGCTGCCATATTTCCAATGTATAAATAGAGGCTTCCTGTGTATATAAAGTCTCCTCCGACCTAGATCACTGGCAACTAAAATGTCAGCTTCCACTGCAGCATAATTTAATATAAAAAGCAGCAATTTGAAGATTTTTTTTGCATATGTTTTTCTTTTGAGCCTCTTTTCAAGTTATAGAAATGTATTCACATTCAGACTGCAAAAAATAGCATAGACATTAGAGACATTTTTCTCATCAATGAGAATGCTCTCTCAGAATATATCTTATTGAACCTTCTTCGCTTAGGGGTAACCCTAGTCCAAAAACAATTTGTTGTTTAGTTGTTCAGTCGTTTCTGACTCTATGTGACCCTATAGAACGCAGCATGCCAGGTACATATTGTGTCTGGTTGTGCTTATCCATAAGGTTTTCTTGGCAAAGATACTGGAGTGGGTTTCCATTTGCTTCTCCAGTGGATTGCAATTTGTCTGACCTCTCTGCTATGACCTGCCCATCTTGGATCACCCTACATTAGGGGTGGGCAAGTTCGGTCCTGGAGTGCCACATACAAGCCTGGATTTGATGATATCCCTGCTCCGCACCGGTGAGTCAACCACTTCCTCAGTCATCCTGATTGACTCACTTATGCACAGAAAGGAAATCCAGGCTTGTGTATGGTCCTCTAGGACTGAACTTGCCCACCCTTGCCCTACACAGCTGTTGTAGTACACAAGCCCCAAGCCACCAGAAGATGGCCAATTTATGTCTCCTGGGAAGGAAATAGTGATATTTGAATTTTACTGAGATTTTATGGTGTGCAGTGTATTAATCTGTTTAAATATGCACTCCAGCAAAATGAAAATGAGTCAGTGTGTGGGATGAATATTGCCAGTCATTGAAACCAGTAATCACATATATAGTTGTGAGCATGCGAGTTGTAGCTAATGCTTGCGGGCTCGCGCAGCGAGCCTGCGACCCTCGCAAAATTTACGTTGTAACGCAAACAAAAGACACGTTGCGACCCATTACGACCTTGCAAAAAACGGCCGAAACACGCGCACATCAAAACATGAAAATTACAACAAATACACACAACAAATACATAAAAAGCTTACTTACACCTCAATTTAACTCAAATTAAAGCAGTTTTGACACTAAAAAATTATCTAAGGGAGAGAAAAAATGGCCGCCGAAAAAACCCAAAACGAGGCTACAGCAGTCTAAAGACGCAAAACAAAACCAAACACCTATGTATTTGCCGAAAAACACCTACGAGATTAGAAAACAAGGACGCAACCTGCGCAACCCCAAAAACATTACAAACACAACAAATACAAACAACAAACACATAAAAAGGTTACTCACAGCAAGGGGGGCACCAAGGACCTCTGCAAGTGAAGTTACACCTCCATTTAACCACAAATGTCGGAGTTTAGAGACCCGAAAATCACCTAAGCGAGAGAAAAAATGGCCGCCGAACAAAACGAAAACGAGGCTAAAGGTCCCTTAACAAGCAAAACACCACCATAAAAACGCAAAACACCATCAAATAGCTACAGATATTCCGAAAAAGCCCACTAAACAGCTACGGATATTCCGAAAAACTCGCACGACATAGAAAACGAATATTCCGAAAAACTCGAACAACGCTACATCAGCCACATTATATACACCAAACACCCTTAGCTCACTTACAATTTCATTGCCTTCATTTTTTGACGGGCAATTCGCTAGTTCCAAATAGTAGATATATTTTTAAACTATATTATTATTAGTTGTACTTCTGTTTACACTGTTCAAGAACCAATTAAACTACAGCTGCAGTTCTAAGCAGTGGTCATTTCACGCCAAGGTAATGATCCAGAAGCGGAAAAACAATTAGTATAATAAAAAAAAGAAGGGGCACTACGTGGTCTGATGCTGCACACAATCAGATTATGTGAATCAAGATAAAATAAGCATAGCTATCTTTAACATTTAATTAAAAGTGAGTTCTTTCATCTTCCTTTGCTTTAATTTAGTCTTAATGACAGTGTGCCTTTAACAAAACAATATCCTGCTGTTATATTATGTGGTCCCTTTGATGTAGCAGTGTATAATTGTAGTAAACAAAATACAATGTTTTACAGTGCTTAATTAGAGTGGTGTAAACAGAAGTACAACTAATAATAATATAGTTTAAAAATGTATCTCCTATTTGGAATTACTGCTTTCAATGACTGGCAATATTCATCCCACACACTGACTCATTTTCATTTTGCTGGAGTGCATATTTAAACAGATTAATACTCTGCACATCATACAATCTCAGTAAAATTCAAATACCATTATTTCCTTCCCAAAATACATAAATTGGCCACCTTTTGGTTCCGTGATGTCATTTCCTACAGTCCAAGAATGAAGTACATTGAGATTCATTGCTAATTGCCCTGGTAACAGATTCTTCTAGAAAAGCGCCAATTTACCTTCTCCTTGCAGCTGTCAGCCAAGAGAAGAGGAATAGACAGATTTAGGGTGTTTCAGAAGTAATAAGGGCCTCAGGGATTACCAATAAACTCTCACTGCACCTTACATTTGCAGAGTCATAAATAACTTTACAAATTCAAGATGGCCACCTACTGAGTCCTGAGGAGAATAAGGTCTCATCCTGATTTCATATACTGTAGCTGCCCTATATTAGAAGGATATTGTCAAATTATTTTGAACTTACATTTCAAAATGGACATAGCCACTAAAACAAAGGATATTACACTGTGTGGCTCCTCTAGAAGTAAAAGCTTTAAACTTCAAGTTCCACCTTAACTTAAGTTTCCTGTATATTAAATAACACTCTCAGAGAAGATTAACAAACCATGCAGCAGTTATGGAACTTGCCTAGTTTGACAGTTACTTCTCCATTTTTGTGGAGAGAGGAAGACCTCACCAGTTCCATTTCTGTCACTGACACTTAGAATGGTGAGCTGATTGTGTCAAATGTTCAAGACTTCCAGGGGTGGCTGCTGCATAGGGGCAAATGGGCAACCGTCCTCCCAAAATGTTATCATTGACCTCATTTTGTAATTTAATTAATAAAAATGAAACATTATTATTTCATGTTTATTAATAGTTTGAAAAAACTGTTAAATGATCATCCCTTTGTGCAGCAGACTAATCTATCTCTAATATATTGAATACCTTTCCCCCTCCTAGTGACTTGCCTAGCCCAGCCAGTGCTACAAATCAGAGCACATGTGAGAATTTATAAAAAGAACAGTCAAAATGCGGTCTCGCCCGATCTGTGCTCTAAACTGCAGCACTGTCACTGTTCAAGAACCAATTAAACTACAGCTGCATTTCTAAGCAGTGGTCATTTCACTTGTTTTCTGTGTTCTTCAAAAGCCCTAATCACATTCTATATTTCATTTTTACAAGTGTTCTGTTTCATATTAGAGCAACTATATTTAGGTAAAACTTCCCCTTTGAAGGAGAACTATTACCACAGTGGTAGTCAACCTGGACCCTACTGCCCACTAGTGAGCGATTCAGGCTTTCATGGTGGGTAGTGGGGTAATTGTAAGGTGGCGTCGCTGATAAGTGACATCACACACCGGAGCCCCGCAGCTCCGCACTTGGCTGGTGAGAGAGTCTAGGGACAGCAGTCAGGACCGGATCACTATCTAGTAAGTACATGGCGATAGCTAGCTAGGGTCATATGATCTATGCGACCAGAAATTAGGTAAATTAAGTTACTGCGGCACCGGTGGGCACTAAGGAAATTTTACCATCAAAAGTGGGCAGTAGGTATTAAAAGGTTGACAATAAACATAAGTAAATAAAAGTACACCTTGTTCTAGAACAGCTTCTTCTACATTAGATGTTTCTTCTGATATAAACCATTTTCCCTGGGTGGCATTCTGTACTAATTTATGACACAGGTACAATCTAATTCTGTTCTGGACAGTATTTTCCTACCCCTGTGATATAATACGTTTTATCCCATTTTCTATACAGAATAGCTGGGTGAGTGCATAAATATGTCACAAACTGTCCAGTTTAGAAACAAAATGCACAGTACAGTGTAGCATCACTAAATAATATTCCCTAAAAATAACCTAACTTGCTTTCTTTTAGCAGATCTAATTTTTTGAAGACTTGGACACTTTTCTGCAATATGTCTCCTTGCTCATGTTTTACAAGTAACACAAACATAATGTCAGATGACCCCAGGGACCTGCACTGTCTGACTATTGTTGGGGGGTTCTGAGCAATAACAGACTCCTGTTTCCCTCTTATGACCCTTGGTTGTTATGACTATGTGCTTACATCTTTCCACCATGTGCTGGGGGTTGTGTTGCAGTTTGGGCTGTGCTCCATGCAGCAGGAATGAGGTACAGCAGAATCGTTTCTCACTTCGAACCAGTCTGAGTAATTCTTCACTCCACAGCATCGGAACTAAGGAGATAAAATTTGTGAAATTCTACAAATTATCTGTTACTTGGTCTTTGTAGGAAAGGGTTTAAATAAAGCACTGTAATTTCAATACAAAAGCTAACACATAAAAAATGCACAGAGTTACTAAAATACTGTCAAGACAACTCCATGTTTTTCTGTTAAATAAGGTCCTTGTCAACAAAATTATTTAAAACAAGGGAAAGTCACAATTTTGATTTAATATATTTTTTATTTATTTACATTCCTTATTGTCCCTAAACTTATTGTACATAAGCTTGAGGTCCTGGGAAGGAATCCATAATGAAATTAACATGGATGGGAGAAGTACTCTTCCCAAATACTCTCACGCCCGTATAAGCATAGGACTCCCATCCTGTGTCATATTGTGTTTGTGGAGGCTACTCTTTACTTTTTGATACTGGCAAATGAACCTTGAGCTCATTCATTGGGTAGAATCCACTCTTTCCTAGTCCTTGCAAAATAACGGTTAGAGAAGGGAAGGGACCATTCACTGGTTATTGTCCATATTAAAGCGCAGTCCACCATGAATTATTGTTTGCATAACCAAGTTAAGTAGGCAATTTAGTGTTAAAGTGATCCAGAGGTGGTACTTTGTCCCAGTAAAGATAGCAATTATTTACAATAATCCTAATAGGGGGCTTTGTTGGAGGCTTTGTAATCAGCAGGGGACGCACAAACATAAGAAACTTTGGAGTTTGATTTTTGAATATATTTCTAAAATTTGCGGTAAAATCATTAAGCCGACGTGAAATGGCTATTCTTCACATCATGGACAATAGGCTTAAGATGGAAGAACAAGCTTTAATTATACAGGTAGTCTCAGTAGTCAAATGGCTTATTGCTAAACACTGGAAATCAGAACTTATTCCATCACTGAATGAAGTATTAACAATTCTCAAAAAGAACAGAGAATTAGAAAGGAATCTATACGACATGGGCATTGTTTTATCCAGGGTTAACAGTTGGCTGATTTGGGATAAATATTTCCATTCTTTAAACTCATAAGACATAACCTTTTTTTTTTTTTTTTTGTATGACTGTAATATATCTTGTATTTGTATATTTGTGTTTTGTATAATTTTGTAATATCGGTTTGTTATTTGTAGAAACTGAAGTAAAATAAAAAAAGGAAAAAAAATATATATATAAAAAAAAAAAATAATAAAGTAGGCAATTTAGTTATTTCCAAGGGATTAATGAAAAGGAGTATCCCCTAGGGAAGGTTTCCAGGGTATCCCCCAGGGAACGTTTCTGTCTAATGACCTATTCATAATTTGGGACATTGGTGTCACTTTAACCAGTCTAAAATACTTCGGTCTGCGTATTCTGTTGTGGTCATCTTAGGATAGGGGCACAACATGGCTAAAGGAGTAGTAGTAACTGGTGCCTATGTGTGCACAAATTTGAATGGGCCTAGAACAGCATAAAACTGAAATACACCCCTGACTCATCTGGCGAAAAAACATGTCTTTATTTCATAACAAAAGTTTATCTTCTCCTTTCTAAAAATTAATATACTCTGCCTAACAGGATAAGCACAAAAGCTATTTAAAAAAGCACCAGCCTTACTGCAAACTCAGTTTTGCCACTGTATACATTTCACACTCCCAACATATCTGATTACGGATAGTTTAATACTCTCCAATACATCATAGTCCAGTTGAGAACGATTAGCAGGATGGAGGGATTTGTTAACCACAAACAAAATGACAGAAGTGGGCTCTGAGTAATGGATCCTCTGCAATGTGTGACCTTCAGTATGCGACTGAATAAAACAATGGAGATAAAGCTGATCTTCATAATATTGCTGCCACCTACTTTATGGTTTAATCCTACAGCTGCTAGAGGCCAAAATCAGGAAGATGTTTAATATGTTTGTATTTATGCATTCCTAGCAGCGTGGGGTTATTTCTCTTACCTCTGTCTGAACTATATCCCAGGCGTTGGTCAGTCCAAGATTTCCTTCCGTTTTATAATGTTTTAGTCCTTTTTTTAGGTCTTCTTGGGCATAACTGTGAAACTGGTAGAAATGGGAAATAAATAGCATTAGTCGGATTGATAAATATATAAACACACACTATAAATATATATGGTGGGATTACAGTAAAATAATGTGATTTGTTAGGTAACATTCAAGTTATACTAGTACTTCTTGTTGTCTGTAGTTTTAAGTTATACCATACTTGGAATCTTTTCTGTGTTCTGACCTAGTAATTTCCAATTGAGAATCAATATCGCCCATCTCTAGGGGTCTGCTTTGTGGTTCCTATCTTAGGAAGAACAGCAAGTCTCTATCACACAGATGTCATTTTCACTCTTCTAATTTGCCCCAAAGACACCTCCTCTCATAATGTACACTATATTAATTGCTGTCTGGGTAATCCTAGCATGCAGCCATTGTGAGGATTCTGTGACTACATAAAGCTCTATTTCCTATCACTGATTTTACCCAAATTACTTACATCATCCTTGTAAGCGAGGAAGAGAACCATGCCAATAATCTCAAGGAGGAAGATAATCAGTAAAACGACAAAAAACTGAAAAGGAGAAGAAAACCAAGTATTACTACATTATACACAATTAATTACTGATTTAACCCTTCTTTTTCCTTTCTGTAATGATCTAACCCAGCTCCTACAGTTTATTTATAAGACTGCTATAGACCTGCAGGCAAAAGCTCTGATGAGTAGGTTGCAATGCAAAATGCCAGATTCCTTTCCTTCCTCATAAATAATTTACCCCATTCATTACAGTAACATGAATTATTACTGTTCACACAGGAGACTGCCCGACAGGAAGATTGGGAAGATACGTCTAATGCCCAAACATATGTAGTTGTTTTAATGCAAGATGTTTGTGCCTTTTATCTTTATTGTAATTAAAGGGCTAACGCAATAATCCAAATATTCTACAGTATAATATAGTATATATTAACACAAATAAAGCTCTAATACACTTTATTTAAAAATTAAACATTGTATTTTGTGTCTTTCCTAGCATACTAGCTTTTATCTGTGCATCAGTTTGGCTAATTTTTTCTAGTGTGATAAAATGTTTGTTGTGCGATAAACCATGTTGGATTAATCAGTAATTTTTATGACTCTCTGCCACGTATGCATTTAGGTTATATGCTGCGCTAGGCCATTCAGATTTGTGCACCCCACTCTCTCCACTTGCAGCTCTTTCTTTTTCTGCACGACTTTTGGGCGCACAAGACGTGCACAACGTCTCATGTGCGCCCACAAAGGCTGACAAATGCGCGCACCCACACCAGCGCGGCAGTTAAGCACTCACCCTCTCCTCCCCCTCCTTCTCCAGCTCAACCTCTGTCCCTCTGGTACTCTTCCTCTCTCCCCAGCTCTCCCTCCTTCCCTCAGTACTCTCCCCACTACTCACTCTGTCTCTCCCCCTAGTACCCATCCTCTAATCCCAGGTCTCTCTCCCCCAGTACTCATCCTCTCTCTGCGCTGGTGTGGGAGTGCACCTTTGTCGGCGCACATATGCGTGCGCCCAAAAGGCGGTGTTCCCTCAAATCATAGTCTAAGTGTGTCTATGTATATATGGTAGGTCAGAAAGTGTCAAGTACAATCACAGACAGAAATATCACTGCATATAGACATTTCTGTACATATATTTCAATGTACTGCACTGTATCTTCAGGCAGGCTACTGCTCCCTGAAAATGTGCTGCCCTAGGCTGGTGCCTCGTGAGCCTAAGCAGAAACACAGCCCTGCTCCGTCATAAACAAATAGGACTTTAAAGAAGAGGGGTGGAATTACATTTCTAAGGAAAATATGTTCATAACAGTGAATGTAATAGCTGTTTATACTGATGTTTTTCTATTATTATTATTACTTTTATTTGTAATGCGCCAACATATTCCGTAGCGCTATACAGGGGAAAAGAACAAGGAAAAATATAATTTTAACAAACTGCAGAAAATGGAGGGCCCTGTTATGAGCTTAGAATCTTTGTAGAAAGTGTTTTTTTCCCAAAGCACTCTACAAGATTGAAAACTCTCTACTTAGAATGTAAAGGGGATGGAAGAGGCAGATAAGAAATAGCAAGGGTCAGGAAGAAAGTAAAGTTTCATTAGGTAGGAGGGTATGCAAAGTTAGAATGTTTTTTTCATATAGAAGGAAAAGGAAAGCATCTGAGAAAGTAATTTGGTAAGTGATTCTAGTATGTATTATGTTATCTTCCCCTAGTGGTCAGATAGTATAATCTGTGAGTGGGAGGTGAGGGGCCTGTGTTAGGAGGTATGTCCCAAGAACCCAGCAGAAGAAAGAGAGAGAGGGAGAGGAGGTGAGATTTGGACTTGCAGAAGTGTTTCTGCTTATGAGCTTTAAAAGGGGGAGGAGATAGTGAATGGAGGAACGAGAGTAGCTCATGGGAGCTTAAAAGAGGAGAGTAGAGCATGGATGCTCTCCTCCCCTGAGACTGATTCACAGCATCATTAACTAGGAAAAACAGTTGTACATCAAGTTCTTAATTAGAAAAAAAAAATACATTTTGATGTCTCTGGAGGACCATAGATAGTTCCATGATACATTGGTGGAAGTTGAGTGAGAGAGAAGCATTTACATTTCTGGCGAGCTATTATTGAATTGAATGATTCAAGGGGTCTGCTTCTGGGCCAGTGAGAGGGAATGGGCATTGTGTCTATTTCAATATTATCCAATTATCTTTCCAATGGCTCTATGTTGCCTCCTCCATCACCTCTTTCTTCACTGAAAGCCCAACCACACCCCCTTGTGATAGTGACATCACAAACACAAAATGGATTCCTGTTATTATAAAAAAGTTTTATGCCCATGGTTTACACGGCTGCTATTATTATTAGTTTAGTATATACTTGAGGAACAAGTGTATTTTTCTTGAACTTTTGTTGTCCTTTATAGGACCACTGCAGTGTCTTAACAACAAAAGCTAGATGTGATAAATAGACATTAATCATGAAAATCCTATAAGGTGATTAAAAAATGTATTGAAAATTAAACTTATTTCCAAAGATAAGCTTCTCAGTCTCTTGCCAAGCTGCTCGATTCACTCCATAATGTAATCAAATGGGTGGGAGTAGCTGGTATGCATGTGCTATATGGTCAGACACAAGCTTCAATTAAGCCAGGGAGATAGCATGTTAAGTGTTTTGCTGCCAAGGCAAATGTTAAAGTTTCCAGCTAACGCAAAGCACATGCTCCTGTCTAAACATAAGCGTGATTCTCACCATTTAGAAGGGCCTCCCCATCAGAGATGCTCTCATCCCCTTGATGACCTCATAGAAGTTGAAGAAAAGCAATTTGAAATAAGGATGAGAAGCTGATGCTTGAAAACAAGTTTACTATTTAATATTGCCTGAATAAGAAAATGATTAATGAGTAGTTCCTAATTAAATATCTAGCTTCTCTTGTTAAGGGTTTATAGTTGTGCCTAAGTAAGGCTAATGCTGTAAAATGACTTGGCTTGGGAGTTCTGGTTTGTGCAAAGATGACCAGAATGAACTCAGCCAACACCAGTGAAAAAGCAACTTCCATGCAGGAGAGGTTATGTATCAGGCTTCCTTTATAATAGAAGTCACTATGTGATATGTATCATACGTACCGTGAGGAGGAGGCAGCGATGCTCAGTCACAGCACCCAGGCATCCAATGAAGCCCACCACCATTATTACAGAGCCTGTAACCATGAAGAGGCTGGCAGCGGACAAGGAGGGGAAGGAGAATGATAATGTGGCAAACTTGCCTTGTGTGACTGCCAACCATACTCCAACCCCAAGGATACCACATCCTCCAAGCTAGAGTGAAAAGAGAGCAAAGGGTGAAAGATGATTATTAAACAGCAGCAGAGCCCACCACTACTCCCTGCAGCTCTGACCCTGCTGTGAGGTTAAGATTAAAGACCTTGCGTCCCTCACACCAGCAGGAACATAAATAATGCAACACGTATCACAGTTGGTACAGCTAATAATACCATTTGTTTGTGTTGATTCCATCTACCTGAAAATATTGACCCAGGAGATCATCATAAAAATTACATTTAACATCTGAGATATGCAGCTTGCTGAAATCATCTCCTTGTATTTCACGCATCAGGGAACACAGATTGGCAACTTAATGAAAAAGAAAAACCCTGTAGCTTACTGCAGTAGAACTATTGATGTGTTCCTGGGGGAAAAATAGAACTTGAATTTCAAAGACAGAACATATTTTATGGTAAGATTATAATAAATAGCTAACATTGTAATTAGGGACTATTACAATTGAATCTATAGTCTCAGAAATAACAAAAGCTCGCTGTCTATATATAAATTTTGATGAAAACTCAAAATTACTTTAGTTATAGGACCAACATATGTTTCATATTTATAATATGCTCTTTGGGGGGAACAAACAGTATTGACAATGGAAAAAATGTTTAAGAAAGCAAATAAAAAATAATATATATAAAATGTCTTTATTGTGTGCGACCATTGCTTTATTTGCTTTCCTGATTTGTCATTTGGGATAATTATCCTAATGCAAGCTGCATAAATTCCATATAATAGCTCATGAATTAAAGATTTCTTTTCAGAAATCATTATGACCATTATCAAGTTAATTTCTTCAAGTCAACGATCTGGGGCCCAACTCTCAAATTTAGATATCCCCAGGATTGAGCAAGAACGATACACACAGTCAGCCTTAACTGACAGTTGATACATAATCGCCAGGTTTTCTATGGAGAATCTAGATCAGTTCAAGATGAAGTTTACCCAAAGATGTAGAAATGAAGGTTCCAGTCTTAGTTCAGCTTCAAAAGAAAGCCAGGCAATTTTTACGTCAACCCCCTTTACAAGTTAATGAGTATGTATATATCCCATGCCAATTTCTACCCTCCGATAAGCTTATACCTATCAGCATTTAGATGCTCTTTGTACTCACCCAGAAGATGAGGTTGAAGATGAACATGGTGATTTTGATGCACAGCAGGCAGCCCCGTGTCATACTCATCTTCTTAAGTTCTAGGAGTAAAAGAAATGAGAGGTCCAGGTACAAGACAATCACACGGTTTTCCTTTCGGGTCTCCCCAGTTGTCGGCTCCTCAGGATTTGGTTGCACCCCGCTGAAGGAAGAGCTGCCAGCAACCCCCCACCTCCCGCTATACACCCCCTTCCAGCGAGCTCGGCGCCCCAATGGAGGAGAGCTCTGGCTGAAACTGTGATCTTCACTACTAGAAGTTTGCATTGTTTCACAGGGAAGGGAGGGTAGATCCTCTTCTCTTACACCTCTGCCAATGTGTCTATTTCCTTTGCTAAGTTTGCAGGTAGCACTCTATTTTTCCAGACAACTTCCTTTAGTCAGAGCAGAATTTTTGGATCCCTAATAAAAAACCCATCAACTCATCTTCTCCGGTAGCTTTTTTTTATCTCTGTCAGGCCAACTGAAACTTAACAAATCTTACCAAGCAAACTAAAACTTAAGCAGATTAAATATTCCGGCAGATTATGTTATAAATAAAAGATAATATCACATTGCCTTGCAATGTGTGCGTACTATTTCAGCAAATAACTAAACATTGAAGCTAGGCCCATGTTAAAATGTGCTCCAAGGAGCTAACAGTCAAAGTAATAGAACATGTGTAGTAAGTAATGCTGATATAGAAGATACTCTGGGTTCAGTCTGTTGCTCAGAATATATGTAACTGTAATCAGCATGAACAAATTGAATTTATAAATGCCTTTGATCTCCTACTGTGCATTTTAACATACACTCGCTTCATGCTAGACAACTTACACTAATTAGAAGTTTAGTCCTTATATCCTTGGGCTGTCTCTCATGCTGCTTTCCAGAAATCCCAAGATAAAAAGGCTTTATATCACTAGAAACTATTAAAAGAACTTTAATCTAGATAGACCAATATTAGAAATTCAAGAGGTGAAGATGCCATGCTTTTACCACCTGATGGTCACATACAACGTTGCTTTAAGATACTCACCACAGCACAAATCCATAAAAAGGCACACTGAGTGCAAACAACTATGCCTAAAACGGGTTGTGGCGTGCCTGGGGTTAGCTTCCCTTTTTTCTTAGCTATTGCTGAGGTCTAATTTCAAAAAGGTCAAAGTGCAACCACTGACTTCCAAACTAAGCATAGGTCAAATGCACCAGTCGGAATAGCACAATGATGACAAACTGCATGGAAAGAAGGTCCAGATACTATTAATGTATCTCCTTTTTCCAGTTGCCTTTGGAAAAGAAATGCAGTGCTCTTGATTTTTTTGGCCTAAAAGCAGATTATGTGAAAATTATATAAATATATAATTAAATAGCCAGAAGATAGTGTAAAATCCAAGCATATTGTTGTAAGCAGATCTAGTGATCATTTACTAGCCCTAAATACATAGTAAGGCCAAAAATCTCCCATAGCAATAGATATCAAAATGCTGAAAATGTAAAAATAAAAAAAAAAGTGTAGAGGGGGCTGAAAATAATGAATTTTTAATCTATACTATATACGGTTTATTATAATTCAATAAAACTATGTTTTTAAATTAGCATTTTGAAAAATTAGCAGATAAAATCTCATATATAAATCCCAATAACATTGGTAAGGATTGTGCTTCTCAGCAGGGGAGTCCCGGTAAAGTGCCGAAAAAATAAATGGCTCTGCCAGGACTTTTACTGGAACATTATAAAGTCTCTAATACGAGAGTTCCTGTAAGATGTGTCTGGATCCAAGATTCATATTACACAATATGAAAGAAAATACCAAGTAAACAATGATTCCCAGGAAGAAAAACTCAGGAGAGTGAAAAGCTAACATAGCGAAGACAGGGAGTCAAAGAAACACATGGTTTATCAAAACTATTCTCACCATCGCAATGTTGAGTAGCCATACAATCATCCTATCCATATAAACTCACAATCTACATTATATAGTCTAAATCATTAGGAAACATGGGATCTGCAATGTCACGAGCAGCTGTAACTGGGATTTAACATCACACAGTTCTTTTTTTCACATCTTTAAGATTAAATTGAATTTATAATTAATTTCTAATTAAGTTGCTAATTGATATTATATTTATAAAACAATACAGCATATCTGACTGTTATTATTTGTCTGCTAATATAATAATGTGTAATGGAATTGTCATTTCCCTAATATGTTTAGTCAAATGCTGAAAACAGTATTAATCTTAAAGACTCTAAATAAAGCCATTGTGTATCCAAGGGTGCAGAACGCAGGTTAGGAGAGACAGAAGAAAAAGCAGGAGGACATAGTTGCCGACACTGCAGGACAAAAAGTAATGTATAAGGACGAAGCAGAAAGTCAGGAGAAAGAAGGAATGTCGTGAAGAGAAGTTGCAAGTAAGATGATATAAAATCACAAATCAAGAGTGGTGGGCAATGAGGAAAAGCTGCTGACCCACAGTGCCTTGATTTAAGTTCTTCTATTTTGGATTGACCAATTGATGTTCCACAAAAACTCCGTATCCAAGTGTCCTCTGAAAAGTCCTTGATGGTATAAGATCCCTGTAGGACGTATCCAAAAATCTTGAGATGGAAGCTAGATAATAACAGTGCATCCCAAAGTGTGAATGAGGATTTCTTCTGCAGGTGCAGTGGCTCTGTCAAGTCAGTTCTTAAAGTGGCACGTGTGCTTTACTGCAGAGCTGTCCAGAAAGTCCTCTGTCTGCTCCACACTGGTATAGTAGGTCAGTTAGAGGGGGTCTAAAGAGACTCGGGACACAAAAAACATCCCTGTGGTATCTCTAGATCCACTTATATTATGTATTTGGGTGTAAAATATAATAAATAGCTTACTTCACCATCAGGAGAGACAGGTAATTGGGATGCTAGGGTATCCCTGCACACTTCTTAGCAAGATTCAGGATCTTTACACTGCAGCTGCATCATAACTTAATGCACTGTGAAGATCTCTGCTGGCTTGCACATTAAATACAGATATGTGAATGATGAAGTGCAGCGAGGACGCTTTCATAAACAGTAATCTGGTTGTGTATTGAAGCTCATACCAAGGACACAATAAGAAACCACTGATACAATCCTATTAGATGTAAGCACGATAGTGCGAGGGGTGCAGAGGTGCTTTACTAGTAGTCCTGGCGTCTATGCATCCTGGATAGGTTGTGTTGTCTTCACAGAGATTTCTTTCATTGTCTATTCTGCGGTCTCAGCAGATCATCACTTTCTCATTCCCATACACTTTGCTCTTACATCCAGCAGCTAATCTTCAGGGAACGATGCAAATTCCAGCAGCACTTCCCAGATGCATTTTATCATCTTCCTTGTGATTGCCATTACTAATAATTAGAAAGGCATTCCAGTTATGAGGTCCCAGAATGACAAGAATCCCAGAGATATTTCCCTTTTTTTGCTTGTTTTACAAATGTTCCAGCGCTGACAGCTTCGGATATTGGAACCTGCTTCTCACAAGCTACAGCGGTAAGAGGACATGAGGTGGGGGAGAGGGAAGAGAGAAGGGGGGCGAGACTGGTAATCTAAGCATAGAGATGTGGGGGGGACAGAGAATGAGCAGTCAGAGAAGGGAAACATAAAAGGAGAGAGAGGGTGAAACGGAGAGTAAAACAGAGCAAAGTGGGACAGATTGTTAGAACAAAATAGGCTGACAGGAATGGAGAAAAAAATACTAATTGCTAAAAAAGAAAATAGAGCATAACAGAGTGGGATATCAGATTGCACTGCAATGCAGCAATGTGTATTTTTTTTTACTGAAAATACAGAAAAACAACTATACAGGTCTGTTTGTGTGATCTGTCTCCTACTGTGTGAGTGGCAAATTCAGTGACAGATTCAATAGTGATGGGAGAAAAATGGGAGCAATATGGACAGATATGTAGGCACAGTGCTCTGCCCCTTCTGGTATTATACTGTGCTGGCAGAATAACCCAATAGTAATAATAATAATAAAGAATAATGGCATGCAAACATTATCCATCTACATAGGGACGTGTGACAGATCTAATACCCATGACATCATATAGACCTCTGCAATGTGATCACCATTTACACGTTACTAACTGTCATTGTTCATCTTGTAAAGCTACTTGCAATTATATTTTTGGAACAGAGCATTTGAACATAAGTGATAGGAGATTAGACTATCTGAATGAATGTATTAATAATTAAATATGTTGTACAGTATGTCAAGATGATGTTTCATTGGCCAGAATCTAAGCTTTCAGTTCTCCAGTATATTACATAATATTTGCATAAAATGGTCTTGCAGAGGTCTGCAATGAGCGCCAAAGGCACTCATTGCGGGTCTGGCGATGAGCCCAAAGGCGCTCGTCACAAGGCCCATAAGGTAGAGGGGATGTAACAAGCACCAAGGGCGCTCATTGAGGTGCTGGCGATGAGCGCCAAAGGTGTTCATCGCATTGCCCATAAGGTAGAGGGGGGGCGAGAAGCTCGAAATGAGCACTGAAGGCACTCATCACCAGGTTTACAAAAGAGGCTCTGACCGGCTTCTGAGTTAAGATAAAGCAGCCATTTTTTTTTCAACCCCCTAATTCGGAAGCTGTTGGGAGGCCGCCAAAAGACGCCAATTAAATAGACAATTGGCTACCAACCTCACTTATGGGCTTCCTGCCTCCTCCTGAGACAGGGAGTCCATAAGTTAGGCTGAAAGCTAATTTGCTATTCATTTGGCGTCTTTTGGCGGCCTCCCAACGGCTGCCGAGTTATGGCCTTGAAAAAAAGGCGGCATTAAACCTGTAACTTTTTTCAAACCTGCAAGGCTTGGAGCAATACCGATTTAAGCTTAAAATCTTGCAGGCTTGAAAAAAAGTTACAGGTTTAATGGCGCCAAGCCGGCAAATGAGAGAGGGGAGGGAGAGAGGGGAAAGAGACACAGGGGAGGGGAAGAAGGGGAAGAGACAAAGGGGAGGAAGAGGGTGGGAAAGAGACACAGGGAAGGGAGAGGGGGGAAAGAGACGCTGGGGAGAGAGAGGGGGGAAAGAGATGCTGGGGAGCGAGTGGGGGGAAAGAGACACAGGGGAGGGAGAGGGGGGAAAAGAGACACAGGGGAGGGAGAGGGGGGCAAAGAGACACAGGGGAGGGAGAGTGGGGGAAAGAGACACAGGGGAGGGAGAGGGGGGAAAGAGACACAGGGAAAAGAGAGGTGAGAAGACACAGGGGTGGCCCGCGATGTGCGCCAAAGGCGCTCATTGCTAGGCCTGCAATGAGTGCTAAAGTTATGGGCTTGCGCATTTAGGGGGGGGGGGGGGGGGTGGAGACTTGCAATGAGCACCAAAGGCGCTTATCGAAAGGCCTGCAAGTTAAAGGAGGGGAGAGCCTTGCATTGTGTGGCAAACAGCATGGTGAGGCTTCACATTTTATTGCCGTCGTTTTTGACGGGCAAGTCACTAGTTATTAATAATGTCCTACATTATAAGACATTGTAATATGGTAGATGTAAGTCACTGAATGAATGAACCTGCAACATACATTTAATCAAAATTTCTAATTAGTTTGAGGGCAATGGCCAAGTTTTAGATGTTACTTTTGGCCTTTTTATAAAAGAAAATTAAAAAATAGTATTTTTTTCTAAAAAAAAGAATTCATGGTTTATGTAGTCTTTGGTACTGAACCACACAACAGTGGTTATGACTAGCAAAAAGGGCAAATAAATGTAAATACAGACTTCAATAAAATAAGTCTCATTGGTGTCAAAGAAATATGGAAGACCTGTTTGGCTATATTTCATTAGGCACAATAGCTGTATATACACATAACATATATTATAACTTGGAAGACAGTAGGGTAGGAGGCTATACCTGTTGCATGGATGTTCATTGCTGCACATGGTTTGGGATGTGTTGGTAAAATCTTGTCTTCAACTCACAAGCATCTCAAGTCCCACTCACAATATGCAGCAATGATAGGCAAAACGATTCACACAGGTCATTTATCTCTACACAACAAACATATCCCCTTTTCTTGACCCACAAACCAGTTAACCTCTGTACATTCTTCTAGTGTCTTAATTCAGTCTTCTCTCGCTCTATTTTTGTTGTGTATTTAATTAAGGAAAAAAGTACAGTGCGCCCATTTGTGCATTTGAACGGCAGCATATACATTCTTTCAGGTTAGTGTTTCAGTATATTATCAAAATATAAATATATTTAATTGTAATGAGCTGCATACACCAACATACGCTAACGGTAAACTATAATAATCTCAATTTAATAATAAAAGGCTCATTATATTGACAAGTATGAGCCTGTCTAATTTATTAATTTACTGTTAATTATATTTTCTATAATGTGTGTATTGAGAAATATAATGAACTGAAATTATTGGTTTTGTAATTGACATCACTACCTTCTTTTACAATTTGATATGCTGCATGTTTTCTTAGGCAACCTTTCAGAAGGATGCGCCAAATCTTAATTTAATTACTCTAGTTTAAGGTACTAATACATTTTAAAATGTAGATAACCTTTGCCTATGTTAAAGCAACTGGTGTATATAACGTACTGAAAATTAATTATTATATGAAATGGCTGTAGTCTCTTAAAGGTAAGTTTCCTGGGTTTAAAATGTTTCCTAATAAACAGCTACTGATAATACATATAAAATATGTATTATGCTGAAAACTTGAATGTACTTACATATTTATATGCTAGATACTGATATGTGGATGTGCACACCCCTAGGAAGCTTACATAAAGTGTACCCTGCAGGGTACAGTGTTTGACCTCTAAAGGAAATGATGATTGGTGGGGTTACAGCTGAAATTGCCAATAAGGAGACAGGCAGAGAGCAAAAAACAGACAGCAACTGCCAAATTGTGATACAAATGTTTCAGTCCTTACTTCCTCCTGATTGGCCAAAACAATCTTTCAAATTGTATACCAATTTAGCCTTGGTTTTGGGGTTGTTAACTCTAAGTTTCAACTGAATGAAATTAAAAGATATTTTGCTAACTTCAAGGTAAGTGTTTAAATGCTTATTTTGGTATTTTTTCATGCACTACTAATTCTCCTACACTCATAATCCAGCTCACTTAACATCCCTTTAAGTCAATATCAGAGGGTGCACATTAAGTATTATTCTATACAAAACAAAACAAAAAAAAATACTTATTTTAATGCACTCTTCTCTGGTCTAAATAAATACAGAAGTAAGTCTACTTATTTCTGTTAGTTTTTAACTTGTATAGAGCAGTGGTAGATAACCTGGTCCCTACCGCACACTAGTGGGCAATTCAAGCTTTCATGGTAGGTGGCAGGGTAATCGATAGGTGTCGCCGTTGACAAGTGACGTCACACGCCGGAGACACGCCAGAGACCTACCGCACCACGCTTGGCTGGTTGGAGAGCCGGTGAGAGAGCCTAGGGACAGCAGTCAGGACTGGATCACTATCTAGTAAGTACAGGGTGATACATAGCTGGGGTCATATGATTTATGTAACCAAAAATGAGATCGAGTTACTGCAGTATCGGTGGCCGGTAAGGAAATGCTACCATCAAAAGTGGGTGATAGGTAATAAAAGGTCGACAACCCCTGGTATAGAGTGTCAAGCTGCAGTTGATGCTGTAGAGAGTTAGGAATGACTCCTGGTTGGAGAGCAGCATTCTGGTTGGAAAGTAGTATTCTGAACCCTATATTACCGTATATACTCGAGTATAAGCCGAGTTTTTCAGCCCTTTTTTAAGGGCCCCTCGGCTTATACTCGAGTCACTCCCCTAGTGTCTCTCTAACCCCCCCCCCCCCCGTGTCTCTCTACCCCCCTGTGTCTAACCCCCCGTGTCTCTCTAACCCCCCGTGTTTCTCTAACGCCCCCGTGTCTCTCTAACCCCCCCTGTCTCTCTAACCCCCTGTGTCTCTCTACCCCCCGTGTCTCTTTCCCTCCCCCCTCCTCATCCTCAACCCCCCCTCCTCATCCTCATCCCCCCTCCTCACTTTCTCCCCTCTAAATACCTCCCCCTCACTTACCTGCTTCTTCTCTGGCCTCTGCTCCTTGCGTCTTGCCCCCGGCACGCATGTGACGTCACATGCGCGACGCGTCATTAGCATATACCGAGTGCCGAGGGGGGGGGGGGGAGTGAGGTTGAGGAGGGGGTTGATGAGGAGGAGGGAGGTTGAGGGGGGTGAGGAGGGGGATGAGGATGGGGGGTTGAGGAGGGGGGTTGAGGTTGAGGGGGGGTGAGGAGGGGGTTGAGGATGGGGGGGTTGAAGATGAGGATGGGGGGTTGAGGGGGGAGGATGAGGATGGGGGGTTGAGGAGTGAGGTTGAGGAGGGAGGTTGAGGAGTGAGGTTTAGGAGGGCGGATGAGGAGGAGGTTGAGGAGGGAGGATGAGGAGGGGGTTGAGGATGAGGAGGGAGGTTGAGGAGGGGGTTGAGGATGAGGAGGGAGGTTGAGGATGAGGAGGGAGGTTATGGAGGGGGTTGAGGTTATGGAGGGGGGTTGAGGTTGAGGAGGGGGTTGAGGATGGGGGGTTGAGGATGAGGAGGGAGGTTGAGGAGGGAGGTTGAGGAGGGAGGTTGAGAATGAGGAGGGTGGTTGAGGAGGGTGATAAGGGAGGGGGGAAGAGACACAGGGAAGGGAGAGGGGAGAAGAGACACAGGAGAGAGAGGGGGGACACAGGGGGCAGCACATTTCCCACCCTCAGCTTATACTCGAGTCACTCATTTTACCCAGTATTTTGTGGTAAAATAGGTGCCTTGGATTATACTTGAGTCGGCTTATACTCGAGTATATACGGTAACTAAATTATTTCAAATTAGTTTTTTTTTATATAAAAAAAGCATAATTTTGATACGGCTGTTTATGATATTTTTTGTATGAAGAACTGTGTGCTTATTTGTATGTACATTTCGTTGTTGTTTAGCCATTCAGTTACGTCTGACTCTCCGTGCCCCTCTGGGCTGCATCATGTTCATTGCTTCCTTGACCCCATCTATCCATCTCTGCCTCTGTTGTACTCTTCTTCTTGTGCCTTCAATTTTTCCCAGCATCAGAATCTTCTCTAGGAAATCCTGCCATCTCATAATATTTGAGCTTCAGCCTCATGATCATACCTTCTAGTGAACAGTTTGTCTTGATTTTCTGAAGTAGGCAGTAATTTCTATTGGATTTTCTTGCAGTCCAAGGTACTCTAAGTAGTTTTTGCCAACACCACAATTCAAAGACGTCAATATCTATGATGTGTTTTGCAAGAAGAACTTATTTGTATGTACATACTGAAGTGCTAATAAAGCATTTACCATTTATATTGTTTTCCACCATTAGAGGATAATCTGTTTACACAGTAATGTCAGATGCAAACACAAATTTCCATTACATAGATATTATATACAGAAAAAAATACATACACATATTTTAAGCTTAGTATCAGGTTGTCAACCTGATAAATGGCTTCTATCCAAATCCGGCAAGACATGTTCCACCTGTCGGTGAAGTGTTCCATCTAAATATTTACATTCCAGTTCAGACTCCCCAGTTCCCCAGTGATTCTGGTAGTCAGATTTACTGAAAAATAGGCAAGTCTGGATTTCATCGGTAGGATGATGAAGTAATCTGACAATGATTAGTTGGGACATAGGACATGGAACTCTGGAATGTATTACTGAAGACCATGCTTAAACATACCTTTGCAAGAAAGTGAAGTGCTAAAAAACAAAAAGCATCACAACACTTGTATCCTATCTTCCCACGCCAACTCACCTTCATCCTCACTCTACTACTCTATTTCTCGTGTTCAATGATAACGACTTGGTTACGCTGTATTATTTAGGTAAGAATCTATACAGTCATAGTAAATATGATACACACTACTATATTTAATTCTCAAGAACTAGGAGTCAAATTAAGGTGCATGACTGGGTGCTCCTTTTGACATGTTACACCCCTGTATATAAAGTCTATAAATTGTGCTCACCAACCTACAGCAAATGCATGATTTGTAGTTTAGCCAAAATAGGATGAGATATATATATATATACACTTGAGAACAGAGTGATATGTATGGAATTGTACCTGGGGTATCATTGACCCGCAAGGTGCAAACTACAGCTGCACATTTTCTGCTTGGTTGTGCAAAACAGAACTAATTTCTTATGTTGAAGGAAAAACTATATAATAAATAAATATGCTATCATATTTTTTCCTCTCCTATCTAATGATACCAAGTCTCTAAGCTCACAGGAGAAGGACCATCACAACCTTTACCTAGGTGAATGTGCATTGAATTTTGGAATATTTTGGTGTTTAATGTGAATATATGGTTTTGGTGTAAACATCAAGGATGTAACAATAACTTAATTACAAGCATAATGGGAAAAGTCGAGTTCCACAACTTTTCCGACTTCTAAACATGAGACTAGGATCCTCTGCTGCCCTGACACACATCTGCTGGACATATGAGCTTTTAAGGTCTGTTTTCCATGCTCTCAGCTTTAAGAAATAATTGACCTCCAGAGGCCTCTTGACCTTTGCCTAAATGTATCTGGAGATGTTTGGTTAACTAAACAGATATGGAGGGTTGCAGGATGACAGTCTATTAGCCATGATCTTTCTCATTCACACTCAGAGGTTATTAGAGGGTCATGACAAAGAATGGAAGAGTGCAAAGGGCTATACTTAAAAGGGCCCAATGGAGCCCGTTAAGGAGATATTATGTAAACTAAATAAATTATACAGAATATTTGTCTTTCTAAATACAGTGTGGTCAGGGTTTCAAGCTAACTTGCTTGCCTTGATATATGCCTTTATTAATGCTCACTTTCAGCTGGCCTACACAACATCCCAATACCATGGGCCATATTTTATTAGCTACTTGCAAATGCCTTGAACTCATAAATTTGGCTTTGGGTGTTTGTTTTTTTTATAAATGTTTATATGCATTCTGTTGACTTAAGAATTCATTAGTGCCAATAATTAATATTGGCCGAATATGAAGCAATATTAATAGTGATTGTAAATGTGTATACATTTACGAATTTGGCAATTGAATCGGGCCCCATATGTCTGCATCATATTGAATGTTCCTCATACAACCACTCTACTAGTGGCTTCTCATTTACTACTACCTTTTTGCATTCCAATTTTTGTATACTTTACAAAAGTCTTCAGAAGTTAACTCAACCATAACTGGTTAATAGTCACATTAATTTATTCTTACCATTCACCAATTTAATTTATCCAGAGCTCAAGCAACTAACACTTATGAAGCCTAATCACTTAGTGCCTCATTCAAATGCGATTCGGCCAATTGAATAGGGCTCTAAATAGGCACAGAGCATATTTTTTTTACAGAAGTTTTTAGTCAGTGAACTTCTTTCCAAAAGCAAGGTCTTCACTAACTAAAAACTTCTGTAAAAAATATGCTCTGTACTTATATAGAGCCCTATTCAATTGGCCAAATCGCAATTGAATGAGGCCCTTAGAACTTACATGCAACTGGTGTGAGTTTATCAAATGGTTTCCAAATGATGTTGAGTGTCTGACTCTATGGGAGATTTCAAAATGCTGCCCGCCCACTATTATACTTGACCTATCTGCTAATAACTTATTATCTCTGTTCTGTAAAGCACCAAACATATTACATTAATTAGAATATAACAAAACACGCAAAACAACCCAAAAATGGTAGGATTTGAGAATCCTGCTGAGCTTGCTTATTCAATTTTAATTATTATCAGTTGCCATTTACTTGGCACACAGCCCTACTAATGAGTCTTATTTTTCTTGATTCTATTTTTATGTAGGTAAAGTCTGCCATTTATGTGCCCACGAGATACATTTAATTTTAGAATACCCCAGATGGTATTGCATTCCTTTACCGGGGATGCCACCAAGACTTCCACTGAAAGTCATGCCATGCATCTACTACCATTTCTGTAAAGTAGGTTCCAGCTGATGACTTTTTTTGTAAATTTTAATTTATTTGACGATCAATCCATTTACATTATAAAAGAAATGGCTAACGAAGGTACTCATTTTCTGCATAATAAAATAGCCATGTTTGACGCCCAGAGCTCACTCCCAATTGTCACAATGAAACTGTCAGACGTGTGGACCTTTTTTCTTTTCTGCCTCTTTATATTAAGTTTTTAATCTTTAGATCACAAAACAAACTAATGCCTAAAACATTCCAACTGCATGATAGAGAACGTGGGACTTCGGGTCGCTTTCAAGAATTATAAATAAATGAAAGACAGTGGAACGATTATCTCTGAATATTTTTAATATTTCAAACTTGGATGAGAGCTTGAGAATTAATGTAATCCGTAGTATTTTAATAACTTTGGGGACACTGCATGTTACAGTTCCATATTAGCTGACTCCAAGAATAGCAGGCGTTCATAATCAATGCAATTTATCAATCAAGCGCCTTCATGAGACTAGGAGGCTCCAGCAGTGGAGAGCTGGAAATGTTGACTGTGATAGATCTATTTTAGCAGCTATGGAAATAACAGAATTCCCTAATGAAAGTAAAAGATTTCATGAATAGCAAAATGTTCTAAATTGAAACCAGAGCTAGAGTAATCCCCCACCTTCTACCACAGGCAGGAAATTCCTGAGTTTAGTCATAGAAAACAATGCTCAGGAATTTATCGGAGACCCTAAAAAGGACATGAGCCTTCTCCATCGTTCTGTATGTGACTGTAAAAAGGACAGCGACGGGAGCTGGAGCCATACCCCAACTGGAACTGTGATAGAGTTATACAAATTGTTAATATAAAAATACCAGCTATAGCCAATATTTGTTTTTAATGCCATATAAAGAAGAATTACTTTACTCAACACATATGGTTTTGTTTGTGCTAAAGCGGAGATTTTTATTATCATATTCTATTCATAGAGCATCTGTATTTTCTGTTTCCAGATATCATCTCCGATCTCTAGTCATGTGTCATTATAGTCTCTCTGCCATTTTCTTTTGGATTTCCGACCACTACCTTGTACATCAATGTGGCAAAAGAAGGAAGCATATTATTGAAAACTGACACTATTTATTAGTCATGTTACTATTCACGGCACGTGTAGTGTCCACATGTTAGAAACATGTTTGTTTAATATGTACACTTCTGTAAAAAACATATAATATTGAACGCACACTCTCTTGCTCTTTCTGCTTCAGTCTTGGAGAAAACAACTGGACAAGAACTGGCAAAGAAAGAGGTGGAAACAGAGGTACTTAAAGTTTTGGACATGCTTTCAGAAGAAGGATATTTGAAAGTCTCAAAGAAATATATGATCTCTTGAAAGAGGGACTAAACCAAAAGAAGAACAGTTAGGAAGCATGGTACCTGAAACTCAAGATGCTCAAAACTAATTCACTCATCTTTCTTATCTATTGTTCCTTATCTGCCACTCCACTTTGTAAATTCTTGCACAGGCTCAACTTCTAGTAAACGTTTTCGCCTACTCAACACTTCTCTCTTTCCCTATAAAAATATAATAAAGTAATAAATGCTTGATAGAAAGGGTGCAATTAACAAATTTGCTTTAGCCATTGCATTGACAGAAGAGTAAGTTGTGTAGTGCTGGTCCCTCCGTCATTGAAAGAGATAAAAGGATCAAGATACTCCAAAATCAAGTCATTTTTATGTAATTTGTAGAGAGTATTAAAATAGTTATAGATTGTACCCAGTAAGTTCAGTCCTCCAGTTTGCTCATTATAGAGTACATGAGGACAAAAAATATGAGGACCCATATGGGAAGAAGAAGACCCATATGGGAAGAAGAGGACCCATATGGGAAGAAGAGGACCCATATGGGAAGAAGAAGACCCATATGGGAAGAAGAGGACCCATATGGGAAGAAGAGGACCCATATGGGAAGAAGAAGACCCATATGGGAAGAAGAAGACCCATATGGGAAGAAGAGGACCCATATGGGAAGAAGATAACCAAGCATCAAGACAAACATAAAGCAAGCAAAGCTGTAAGACTTGTAGCAGTGTATACAGTGGGTGTTAGTTGACAAAGTGATACGATTCCATTAGTAGATGAATTTCCAGAATTTTTTTATGTTGAACAGATTCTGATGGGGTGAAATAAATAAAATTGACATAAAGAGCATACATTCAACAGAGTGTTTGCATTTTTCTCTCTCAAAAAGGAATTTTATACTTATTTACTTCAATGTTTTCCTGTGTCCATGGTCACTCCTGTAGCAGAATAATGTATGTTCTTTGCAAACATCTTCCAGCTTCTGGCCAATCTCTCTCTATCCAGCCAAGCAATATTAAGTGTAACCCTCATAAATAACCAAATACCTTCTAGTGCAACAGAAGATATTCCTCAATGCTTCTGTTTACATTGGTTACACTATTATAGAAATGCAGTAGATAATTAGGCTTGTCCATTCCAAGGAAATAAGGACAACATACTAGTGTAAAAGCATTTTAATGTGGTTAACTACAAAAGAAAGAAGCAGTTGGCAAATAATTTAAATCATTAAGAATAATGCCATGAGCCAACTCTTTAATGTTTGGAATGATTAGCTACTGAAACAAAGAAAGAGGTATAACCCTAATAATATGGAAACCGTGACTTTAATATTTGCTTTTAGTTGAAAATGTATTAAGGAATAAGAATAGAGACAGTGTATTATATTTTAACGTTAGAAATAAAGATAATTGCCTTTTGCCTCATTTGTTACATCTGCATGTGTGATTCTGAATTATAATATTATTATTATTATTATTATGTTTATTTATATCGCGCCAACATATTCCGTAGCGCTGTACAGGGGTTTAGTACATGGCAAAAAACAAACTTAACACCTTAAAGAATGGAGGGCCCTGTTTTTGAGCATATAATCAAATGTACATAGTGCTGGTTTCCAAGACACGGACACACAATTGAAAACTCGCAAACTTACAATCTAAGGGTTTAGGTGTGATACAAGAGGGTGACAAATACAAAATGGCAACGCGAATACAATTTGTTTAATCAATTGGAGGGGTCTGTGAGCTGTACTGTAGATTGTGGGTGGGAGTGTTATTAGGCTGTGGAGTGTGCAGTTGTAATTATAAAGGCTGAAGGTGGTATGATTTTTTAAATAGGTGTGTTTTTAGTAAATTTTAAAGGTTTTGAGGCAGGAAGTTAATCTAATGGAGCGAGGCAAGGAGTTCCAGATAGTAGGGGCTGCACGAGAAAAGTCCTGAAGACAGGAGTGAGAGGAGGTGATGAGAGAGGAGGAAAGAAGAAGGTCGTTAGCAGAACGAAGGGGGCGATTGGGAGAGTATTTTGAAACAAGAGCAGAGATATAAGGGGGTGTACTACAAAATGGTAAATCAATGTACAAAGCTACACAATGTGCCGGCAAAATTTCAATTAAAAATTATAATGATTACATTTGTAGTATAATAAAAATATAATTTTTTCCCTTATTGTTTCTCAAACTACTTCAGTCAAGAAACATTATTCGACCATCAAAAGTGTTGATAGACCTCCAAATGAGTTCCCATTGAATGTGACAAGCCCCCTCCTGTACCCCAGAAAACTCTAAAAATGGTCATAGGACATCAAAATATCCATTATATCGTCCTTTTTGTCTTTCAAGGTTTCAACAAAGCTATACTTCTGAAATAATCCAGTTGTGGAATCCAAGGATTCTGGACACAGTTTATGAAACGCTACATTAAAGGGATAGTTTTAATTCTAAAAGTGTATATGATGTAAATTAATCACAGCTTTATTATATATGAAAATGTGTAATCAAAAGTCTGTAAATTCAGAATTTTGGAAACTTCAGGAACTTTCATTTGATATCTCAGTTGAAAGAAAAAGTAATAAAATAGAAGTGGGATCTTTTGCATGCTCTTTTGGATGGTCCGGTGGAAATAATCTCTATGTATTGTGTGGCAGCAGTGGATCAAACAGGCCCTTTTACATTTGTTTTCGATTTTAATGTTAGTGAGTTCAAATATGTATTATTTTTAGCTATTAATGGTTTTTACAGGAAAAAACACTGAATTTGACAAATGTTCTTTTTGGTGAATAAACCCATTTTTATGCAGTAATGTTAACATTGCTAGTGCTGGCAGCACTCTTTGAAAATAAACTCTCTTAAGACCTAGATTTATCAAAAAGTGGCCTTTTTTTCTCTCTTTGTATATACTGTATCACTAAATCCCATGTTATTCTAAGGGCTAATTTATTACGAAGCAGTGAGTTCTTTAGACAGATATATCATGTCTTTTGAATAACATAGAATTTTAGTAAAGTAAAATATTGCCATCTCATATATTTAGGCTTTACTCTTTAATCATTTCATAGCAAAATATGTCCTTGTTTTTTTTCTGTTACTTCTGCAGGGACACTGTCACAATGATTTCTGAAGGACATGAAAGCAAAATTATTTTCTATTAACTTAGATGGTAGTTTGTTTTTTTCCATACCACAAGATGGTTTTGGATTCTTGCTTTATGTAAGAAAATTCCTCTCATTAGAGGTATAAAATCATTATACTCCTAGGGCCTCATTCTATTATTGGCCGTAGAAGATGCGGGGCCACAAGGACCGGCCGCAAGCTATTTGCCTATTCTATTCCCTTCCGGCCGGGGATTCCGGCAGGCTTGCGGCCGGCGCCTTGTTATCCCTTGCGGCCGCACGCGCCGGAGTAAAGCCTTTGATCTTAAACAGCCGCAAGAGATTCGGCCGCAAGCAAATCCTGGTTGCTATTCAATTGCTCCGGGAACCCTCTCTGCAAGGCTAAAACCGAGCCGCAGCTTACTTGCAGCAAAAAGGTCCCGCAGGCACACAATTAAGCACATAATAAAGCCATCCTGCACTCTGAGGAGACTATAAAGTGATTGTAGGTGTTAGCATTAATAGCACAACATTCCCCTACACTCAAATCCGTAAATACATTTTTTTTTTAATTTATGTCACATATCCATGTAAAAAGTCCAGAGGGCTTGGAGCACCTCAGACCCGGCCACGCTGCGGCCGGAAAATAAACAGTTAATGTAATCTCGGATTTGGGCTGATGTGCAAGCTTGAGAGGGGGTTGCTATTAATCCTCATGTCCCCCATTATGATCCCTAGCATTTACAGAGCTTTACGGTGCTGTCTAACACTTTAATATATTGGATCAGGACTAGTCAATTATTTCCATGAAGTTTCATCCAAGTTTAATTATATTTATGCAAATTAAGTTATGGTCCAGAATTCATATATTTTTCCACATATAATAATAACATAACAGCATTTAGGAAAGCACTGGATGACAACATGAATGGGATTTAGGAAAATAGTGAGATGTAATGAATAACTAATATAAGCATTTCTAAGATTTGGTTGAAGTAAATTATTGAAGAAAGTGGCTGGAGGTCCAGTTTTGACCCCACATCCATTTAATGACTACTCTTTGTTTAGTTGAAGGTATCCAAGGTGGCATCTCTAAGAAGTAAAGCATCCCTTTAATACCTAAATTACATCACCTGCCTTGAATAATAATGTGAGATGGTATTACTTATTTTTACCACCCATTCTGCTATGGACTTCGAATCAGACCTAAAGTGTTTGGAAACGTTTATCACCGCACAGAGATTACAAGGATTAATTACTTACATTTACCAACAGTAACACCAGGGCACGAACACTACGTTAGATTTACCAAAGAAAACACTCCCATTATTATCAAACTGAAAGGTTTTTCTTGATAAATGAAATGAGTTTCTTGCCTTGGATTTCTTGCTAACAGAAAATTATTCTACTATCTCAACCAAAATTTTAGCAATTTTGTGTATGTTCAAAAAAGAAATAAATGCTTTTGATGTATCAGTAGGCTTTTTTCTATTTAATGTACTAAAATAATGGTTTCCTGTTATCTAACATGCATTACCGTTTCTTACATAATGTTCTCAAGTAACAGAATAAATCATAGATTAGGGTTATAGTTCTTAATAATAGAAAGATAGTTGCAGTTAGTAATAGTTTTTAGTCTTTCAAAGAGAAAATGTGGACCTTCTAAAATGACCATGTGTAAAAGCCTTTCAATGTGTTTTGTCTCAACTATTGTATATACCGTATATACTCGAGTATAAGCCGACCCGAGTATAAGCCGAGGCACAAATGTTGCCCCCTGTGTCCCTCTTGTGCCCTCTGTGTCCCCCTCTTGTGTGCCATTTTCTTGTGTCCCCCCTCTCTCTCCCCTTTGTCTCTTCTCCCCTGTGTCTCTTCACCCCTCTCCCTTCCCTGTGTCTCTTCCCCCTCTCCCTTCCCTGTGTCTATTCCCCCTCTCCCTTCCCTGTCTCTCTTCCACCCTCTCCCTTCCCTGTGTCTCTTCCCCCCTCAATGCCCTGTGTCTCATCCCCCCTCTCCCTTCCCTGTGTCTCTTCCCCCCCCTCCCTTATCACCCTCCTCATCCTCAACCCCCTCCTCAACCCCCCTCCTCATCCTCAACCTCAACCGGAGAAGCTGCAGATGAAGGTAAGTGAGGGGAAAGGGAGAGGTATTTAGAGGGGTCAAGTGAGGAGGGGGGTTTAGAATGAGGAGGGGGGAAATAGAATGAGGAGTGGGGGTTGAGGTTGAGCAAGTGGGGGGGGGGGGTTGCGTCGGCACCCGGTATATGCTAATGACGTGACGTCCCATGCGTGCCACGTCATTAGCATATACCGGGTGCCGACGCAGGAAGGAGGGGAGGCTGGAGGAGAAGCTGCAGATGAAGGTAAGTGAGGGGAAAGGGAGAGGGGGAGGTATTTAGAGGGGTAAAGTGAGGAGGAGGATTTAGAATGAGGAGGGGGATTAGAATGAGGAGGGGGGTTGAGGATGAGGAGGGAGGAGGGAAAGAGACATGGGGGGTAGAGAGACACGGGGGGTTTGAGAGACACGGGGGTTAGAGAGACACGGGGGTTAGAGAGACACGGGGGGGGGAGTGACTCGAGTATAATCCGAGGGGGCCCTTTTTAACATTAAAAAAAGGGCTGAAAAACTTGGCTTATACTCGAGTATATACGGTATGTTATCTAGATATACTTATTATATAGAAAGTCTATTATATAGAAAGTATTGCCAAAAATATATTTTACCAAAAAATAACAACAACAAAAATACTTCTTGCAACCGCAACAGCGTTCTCTTTTAATAGGATCATGAATAGCATTTTCTTGAACTAATGTATTTTGTAAATTCAAAATTGATTTTCTTACTTCATGCCCTGAGTCTAAATTAAAATAACAATTTGCTGCCATATAAGCTCAATAAAGGGAGGATTACGCCTGAAAATGGGGCTTAATTTTAAAGCAGAACCGGCTTAAAAACTGCGTATCCGCTTCCTTGGGGAGCTCTGGCAGAATTTACCCATGAAGATATTAAGCCACCTTAGTCAGAAATATATGATAAGTGAAGATTATGGCATTATTCCATTAACCTAGTAATTACATTTATACTACAGATTATCATTGTTTTTTGTGCTTTGTTCAAAAATATGGAAAAAGATAACAAAGAAATCCTGACCCAACAGATTTTTGTCTTGTTTTTAACCTCAGTTCCCGTATTTTAAATGCTGATACAAATAAATAGCAGAGGGGAATAGAGGAAATCTCCCTGCTGTGCCATCATATCTTCTACCTTGGATGTTGTGTCCCCAAATCATCTGATCCGTTCTCTGTTCCAAGCATGTGACCACAAAGGTCAAGATAGCATTGCGGGAGGAAGCTGGACAGCAGATATGCTATCTTTGGACACGTATCAATATAGATTATCTGTACTGCTGAAGCAGCTTTGTGTCAGGCTCACTAGAGGATATGAAGCGGATTGATTTGTTTATTGCAAGTAATATGGTACGGTAAAACTTTATTGTATTTGGAATAGTTTGTAGCATTTTGAACAAACTGGCACTTTTAGAAAATGTTCAGCATTCCAGCAATACGTACTTTACAAACATGTGCTGTCTTTCTCGAACTACAGTGGTCATTTAAATTCACAGTTTATAGTTTCTTACCATGTTGATTTTCATAGAAATGACAAGATTTTCCTATTGATGTGTTTTAGAAAGAATTTTATGAATATTGGAAGTCCCACATTTGCGAAAATAGACTTTTTCTATATTTTAATTGTGAAAACCTAATTATTGTAAAATCTGGTAAATTTTGGGTTGTTGAACCAGATCCCTTTCTAATCAAATTGGGAGGATGGAGGAGATGTTCCTTCTCAAACTTAAAGGAACATGAAACACAATTGTTTTTTTCCCATGCATTTAATAGAGCATGCTTTAAATATTACAAGAGTTGTATTTTGCATTAAAACATATTTAAAATATTTATTTGAAAACCTTAAGTCTGACTCAAAGCTAATTATGCAGGAAAAAATGTCATACCTCTAGTTCTTAATCAGAAAATAATAAAGGGTGTTGCCTCTGCAGGGTCCTGGAGAGATCCATGATACATTTGTGAAATTGTATGTGTGAGAGGGGTGTTTATTTCTGGAGACCTTTTGTTGCAGTGAATGATGCAAGGCATATGCTTCTGGACTAGTGAGAGGTAATGGGCGTTGTGTTTATTTCTATCTTTACCAATTATCTGCTCCCATATTCCCCACAGCTCTCTTCACTGATACCCAAAACACACGCCCTCATGATTCAGGAAGTGATGTTACAAATACAAAATTACTTCCTGTTCTCATAAAAGACTTTAAAAAAAATCTGATTTCCCCAAAAAATGCTTTATGCTCATGGCTTACATATCTGCTAATATTGTTAATTTGTTACCAACTGGACCCAACATGTCTTATTTCTTTGATTAACAGGAAGCTCACAGGGCATGCATACCTAGGTTTCATTGGGAGGCAAATACGACGCCTACATCTATATTACTGCTCATTGGCTGACAAGGACAAGCCCCCAGATCAGTTTAATTTTTTTTCTGCTTTGACAGCATCATTTACAAAAAGAAAACACACAATTCTACCTTTTAAAATGCCCTATTCAGATGCAACAAATAAAAATATGTTTAATGTCCCTTTAAGGACATATTAATGGCGCAGGATAAATGTCACATCACTGCAAAATCCAGATGGCTGCTTATTTTATCACTTAATCAGAAGGCAGGGCTTTGGATCAAGACTACATACAAGAAAGTATAACTGATGCACTGTCCAGCTTTTCCTCATATTAATTATGTATATACTAATACATAAAGACATATTTCATATTTCACTTGGGTTGGAGCTCAAGTGCCAGCAACTGGAGACTATAGTATGAAATTATATTGTACCATACATACAGATTAGATAAAACACACTCTGAGCTACCTGTAGTTTTTTCAATATAACTCACCATTGTGTTAAAGGGGAAAAAGATAAAAAGTCTTTTAACCCAGTAATACAAGCACAGAAAGTAAGGGTGTACTCATCTACAGCACTGCTGTACCATAAATATGGTGGATGTCATAATAGGCCCTCATCAGTCTCAGAAATTGTTATGTCTGACCTTGCATCAACCACTGCTCTAAATGGAAATGCCAACCACAAGCCAACAAGATATTCTTTTATACTACAAGCTGCACCATTCATGTTATATTACATCAAACAAGTTAGTAAATGTACAAAGAAAAATAAGACGGTTTGGTTATCAAATGAGGTGGTAAGGATAAGAAATGCTAAAAGAACAGCTTTTAGAAAATACAAGTAGACCCAGAGGGAAGAGCACAGGGAGCTGTATCAGGTGAGGCAGAAACAGGATAAGCACATAATTAAATGTGTCAAGACTCGGAGGGAAAAGCAGCACAGTCATTAAAAAAAGGAGACAAATCGTTTTTTTGTTTCAGATATAGTACATAGCTGAAAGGAGAAAATAAAGAAAGGGTAAGTAAGGCTAAAAGAGAGGAAAGTTGGAATGCAAAATATGGATGTCTTAATAGGACCATGAGTTTGTTAGAGAAAGGGGAATAAAAAGGATAGGCAAATAAGTACCCGTGAATTCATTAAAAAATAAGGTTGTACCCATTCACTTAAAAGAGCAAGGAATTTTAACTTCAGCGAGAATTAGCTCCACAGTAATTAGCAACAATTTAAGATGTTCTTTTAACATACTTAAATTAGTGTGTCTTACAGCAACATTAAATTCCAGCACCGTAAGTGCAACGTGAGACTTGCAATGGCTGCGGGCTTGAAATCTGTCCGAGTTACAGAGCGATTATATTAGACCATGCTGCGAGTTATGGGCTTGGGACGTAAACCCGTAAGCCATTTGTCAAACGTGGGATGCGCGGCCTTCAGCAGGATCGTTTAGTCAAACCCGTAGTTACGGATTTAGACAGAGCCAATTGTAATATAGATCATAATCATTACATCACTGAAAAATGGGAGGTTAGATTTCAAAGTCTTACTGGTTACAATTACGGGTTGCGATCGGACCCACATACAAGATAAAGTAATATTGATAAAGCCATAAATATGATATTCTAGTCCATGCAAGTTCCAATATATGTATTAACACATTGATTGCCAAGATCGATATAACACGGAAAATAAACATGAAATAAAGTATTTTTCTTGGACGATTTGCGAACTTGAGAATGTTGTGCTATTAATTCTAAGACCTAGGATCACTTTCCATTTTAAAAATGTATATGTGCATTTAAAGTGCTACGGATTGGACTTCACCCCCCTTGCTAGTCCTCTCTATCACCCGTTGGCCTTTGGGCTACATTTGCATGTTACGGTGTTGAGCGCAAGTGATATCGCGGCAATTTAATAGCATGATTGGAATAATAGCAGTTACGGGCTTGAGAGAACAAAGGATTTGCGGGCGAGAAGTTCCACATTCCGCATTCTGAAGGCTTTTTTTCGCTCCAAACCCGCAGATCGTCAGCAGTTTGTTTAACGGGGCCAATTTAATAGCCGTAAGTCTTACTGGCTACATTACCAGCTATGGATTTATACAGGGATTTAATAGGGCTGTTAGGGTTATTGTTAGCCTCTTCAGGCCTGGAGTCTAAACTGAGAGGCCCAGAAAGGATTCCTAAAAAAGGCCAAATTATGACCCATCCATTTAGGTTGCAAATACAAATGTGGAAATGGAACATGAGAGTGAAGGAAATAGGAATAGCAGCAGAAAAAAGAGCATAAGGGTTCAGTCTGAAGGTCATATTTCCAAAGTTTTTTGAGGACAGTGAGTGGAGACCAAGGTATTTTTATGGATGAAAAGGAAGGCCCCGACCAAACGCTTGTCTTAGGACACTGCATATGCCATAACTCTAATAAAACATTATGTACTCCATAGCAGTGGAGGGCAACAAGCAGTTCTCTGGAGTGGGACAGCATACCCCTCTTCCACAATATACATTATATATCTCTAAAACTAGCAAATTATACCCAATTGTACTCCTAATGACATCTCATTATCTATATCTCTATTAATAATTAATTCCTTTCCTATACAATTATAACAATCTAGCTTTGGGTACAAAATAAGGTTTAAAGCACTTTCCAGACCAGCTTGCTCTGTATTCCAAAATGTTGCAGGTGTAGTCCTGATGGAAAATTTGAGAATTTGGTGTCAATGGGGGGAATGTGGATCTTAGATTATATTTGTCCCGTATTCGATTCCAGACTTTTAATGAGTGTAAAATTGTAGCACATTCTATGGCAGGGGTGGGCAAGTTTGGTCCTGGATGGCCACACACAGGTCTGGATTTGGGGGGGGGGGTTCTGTGCACAAGTGAGTCAAATGGGATGACTGAAGAAGTGAGTCCTCAAGTCCTCAAATCCAGGACTGTGTGTGGCCGAACTTGCCCACCCCTGCTCTATAGGTCTATGCTCTTTTGGAAAATAGATATAATGGGGGAGGTAATTGGTTCTTAATAGATCGCTATGTCCAGCCATCTTTTTTGTCCTTTAGGAACGTGTCAAACTTGAGCTTGTGATAGAGCTATTGCTTGGTGATATTTTTCTAGATTCAGAAGAGAGCTCAACTTTTTTTTATCACAATCAATTGTTTATCCTGATCTATATCACTTTACATTTCTTCCAGATAGTTGCAGTGTCACTGCTGTTAAAGGGTCTATTGGAGAAGGCTTATTTGTTGGCATAATTATTTTGGGAGTCATCCAGATCAAAGCCGCGTTATCAGGTGGAATTCCGTGCTCTATATCAGATACCAGGACATGCAGCTGGCGGGTCTCGAGCCCTTTCCAGCCCCTGTGTATCCTGTTACAGCCCTTCCTATAAATAATCTTTGTGACACTCCCTTTCCGCGGCATGAGCAAAAGAATGGCACTTGAAAGACATACAACGTAGGGAGATTACACAAGGCTTATTTCTGATTACAGGGAAATAGGAAGGGAATTGGTTAACATATTAACGGACCACTGTAGTTTAATTACAAGTAAAGTTCATTTACTTGTTTGCAGGGCTTAGGCAAAACCGTATGCAGTTTAAAATAAATAAAAGTTAATATTTTCTCTTAGTTTGTTTTCTCTTTAAACTTTATTTTTAGTCTAGCACATAGGGAGAGCTGGCCACACCCCTGATAGACACAGGTAGGAGGAGATAAACAGATCTGATTGAGGAGAAAACAGACAGTTTGAAAGCTAAGAGAAAATACATATACATAGGAGCTTTACTTCTAAATGCACTATAGTTATTCTTTAAAGGATAATGTTAGAGATAAGTATTCCTTAACGTTGGTTAAAACATTCAGCTGTTACTTAAATATTAAGTCTGAATAATGATTCTCATATCTTTTACAATTATAGATATTTTCCTAACAAGGATGTAAAAGACCATTGTAATTTAGGAAAAATCTCACTTGTTTGTGCATTATGTAACAAACTGATAACATTAGCAACTTTGAGCCATGAATATAAGAAGCGTTTCAGAGAAAGCTGTAATATTGGAATACTGTGTTTTGTATAGACAATTCCCATCTTGTCTAAATAGAGCAATTCCTTACAGCTTGAATGAAGAGGGGTATGTTTATCTAATCTATGGGGGTGGGGGTCTGTTATAACTGGACCTTTTGGAATCTGCCACCTAAGCCCTTCCCCCACAAATGAGCAGAATGTCAATCTCACACATGCAACCTTAACCAAAGTATCATGGATGCCGCCATGATCCAATTGAGGCACCAAATATATTTTTCTACTTAAATACCTGCTTTTTCTACTTAAAAACTAATATTTCTCTTGCCTAATTACACTCCTAACTAGACAATTTAAAAAATGTAGATAGATAGCGCCCTGTAGAAGTAGGTGGCCACTATCAGTAGTCATTTTGGTATGGTTAAACCAATTAACCACACCAATATTTTATATACAACCAATGTTTGCTATTAAACTAAGCCATTTATGACGTTATGCCCTTTTCTTTTTTAAGTATTTGGCTTTGCTGTCACAGTATACAAAATACACCACTTCATAATTTCCAGCAGTAACAACATTAAGTTCTCACTGATAATTAGTTATAATGGCCACTGACGTAACGCAGAATTCATGTTTTAACTTAACAGTCTCCAGAAATTCCATCACATTAGCAAATGTTTTCCCATCTGAGTAAGTAAAAGGGCACTGCTAAGAAAAACATTGCTCGGACATAACTAAAAGGAAGGAAATTAGTATTTCTAGCTGTATGAGTCATGTATAGGGTCACACATAAGCACACCAACACATAGGCTTCATGTGATTTAGAACACTTACAGTATTTTAACCCCTTAAGTTTAGTGTCATTTATTGTGTTTAATTGCTTCAAAATGTTGCATTGCGCGTGAATGCACAGTGCTAGCCGCGCATTGTGAGGGGGGGGGGGGGGGGGGGGGGGGAGACAAGGGTGGAAGAGACACAGGAGGGATGCAGTGGGAGAGACACATGGGGGGAGCAGTGGGAGAGAGACAGGGGAGGGAAAGAGTGGGAGAGAGACACGGGGGGGAGAGACATGGGGGGAGCAGTGGGAGAGAGACGGGAGGGAAAGGGTGGGTGAGAAACACGGGGGGAGAGACACAGGGAGTAGAGAGACAGGGGAGGGGGTGGGAGAGAAACATGGTGGGGAGAGAGACAGGGGAGGGGGAGAGATTCATGGGGGGGGGAGATAACGGAGAGACATTGGGAAAGAGAGGCATGGAGGAGAGAGAATGAGGGGATGTGAAACAGAGAAGAGGGAGGGAACAAGAGAAGGAGTGTATGGGGAAGAGAGAAGATGGAGGGGAGGGGGAGAGAGAACAAGGGGTTAAGGTGAGAGAGAACAAGAAGGAGAGAGTGAAGGAGGGATGGAGAGACAGAAGAAAGGAAAAGGGAGGGAGGGAGAGAGAAGGATTGAGGGAAAGACAGAAGGAGGGAGAGAGAGAAGGAGGGAGGAAGAGAGAAAGATGGAGAGAGACAGGGCACAGAGAGGGAGGGCATAAAGACAGATAGATGTGCACAGAGAGAGAAGGAGAGACTGCACAGAGAGAGAGGGAGAGGGCGCACAGAGAGAGGGAGAAGGCGCTAAGGGAGAGTGGGGGTGCAGAGAGAGAGACAGAGCACATCAAATATTATACTGTCATTTATGACGGGCGAATGACTAGTTATATATACAGCTAAAACATATGGTACTGGAAGACTGTAAATACTCTAACACCATAAAGGCTGCATTCAGTTGAAAGTTTCTTAACTACTAGATATAAATATTGCCACTCTATAAATAGCCTGTGTACTTTAACATCTGGGGTTATTTAGTGAATATGAAAACTATTCAGTGGGAATTCACACTAACAATGCGGGGGAGAAGCACAGTGCCCAGCCAACTAGAAACAGCAAAAATCCCTTCCTCTGAACAAGTGCTGACACCTACAACAGATATGATCCTAGAACAATACCCAGTGACATGACTGGCCGCAGTCACTTCCCAGTCCTAAGCGCCGCTTCCTGTTTTCTGTATTATTCCCAGTCCTGTTTCACTGTCAGCTGCCTGGGGCTGACCGTGTTTATAAGGAAAGGGGGATTGGGAAAAATGTTATCTGATGGGCCCTTTATCAGAGACTGCTTGCAAATACTGTACACTCATATTTTCCTATTCTTATGGGATGAATGGCTGGTGCATGCCACACTTCTTATATGTAGCTCAATATGGTTGTGTACTTAGATGTAATCAGACTGAGATCCTCCATCCCTGGTTATTCTATTATCAGCAAATTGCAATATAGCAAGTTTTCCAAGTATCATAATTAAAAAATGGCTCTGATGCTGAACTCATGTGATTTACGTTTAAAGTGACTTGATCCTGTTTCAGGATTTTACTTTTCCTTAGCCATAGTTAACCAGTTTCAGCCAGAAATGACCACTGAGTACATTTGTTTTCTCATTTAATCAATATTCTTCCTTTTATCACACCCACCTACCATATATCATTAACAATATAATATAAAAAAACACTAACGCACTTTTTTAGCTGCCTTTTATCCTGTTTAGGTGGCTGCCATTTACAGGTTTGTGAAGGACACCTCCATATTCTTGTAACAAATGGCCATGATCTCATACTTGGCATGTTGAATTAGATTCATTCCGAATTAATGTATCAATTGTAATGTCACCTCTAAAGGTAAAATGGCAGACCCTAGCCAGGAAAAAAGACAGAGCTAAAAGTAAGTTAGTGGCACCAATGGGGATTGGTAGATGCTGGATAAATGTAGGTTCTGGTTGCTTGAGATTTACTATTCAAGAGGCCTAGATTAGCTGCACACAGGATGCTCTGCTAAGTATGTTTGTCAGTGAGGGCTGTTCTAGCAGCAGCAGCTTTCACTCCTCACTTACACACAGGTACGTTCGGCTGGAGGGTGCGTTGCTGACCCCGGGAAATGTAACGACAACACTGCACTGGCTCAGTAACTCATGCCTGTCTGCTTCCAGATAACATTGAATTGCAAAGTCGTACAGTGAATGAAATCTGGGTGCCTGTAAGCATTTTGTGGCATGAAAACCTGGCTCCTGGCATTTGTTGAGCCCTGTAAATATATATTTTTATTTAAAGTACAGTATTCAATTTTGTTTCTGGTTGCTTGAGAGTTCTGGTTGCTTGAGTTTGGGTTAACTGAGAGTCTACTGTACATATCATATTATAGGTTAATGTGGTCAAAGAAGGAATATTGATTAAATGAACAAGGATGATTACTTTCTTCACTTTAAGCTGCAGCATATTCACAATTTGCATAGGGCTTCAAGTCACTAGTGTAACAACAAATATCTACATACTGCTTATGGTTTTATGAACATATTAATAAATATCCAGTTGTGTTTCTAGATCGCTGATGTCAAAGTCATGACTTGAATCTATGTGAACTATAATATAGCAGACGGCACCATAGCTTAAATAAAACAGGACACAATCAACATTTAGTTTGAAAAAAAACACCATATATACATATATATATATATATATATACACACACACAGGGCTTGACAAATACTGGTCACCATGGAGACCTTAAAATGTCAACTGGCGCATTGATTCTGCAGTCCTGCTTCACTCTTGCAGTGTGTGCTCGCTCTCCAGACAGGCACAACAAGTTAATAAAAGAGCTCTGTGTTATAGCCTGGGCAGCTCGCCGGTTACACTGCATTTGTAGCTCCATTCTTCCTGGACACCTAAAATTCACACAACTAGCTCCTAAATATTTTCCATAAGTATAGTGCATCTCCATGAAATGCTTCCTTCCATGCTCCTAGCAAGCAGCCTGAGATATTTTGTTACCCTTCATTTATCTATCTATCTATCTATCTATCTATCTATCTATCTATCTATCTATCTGTCTGTCTGTCTGTCTGTCTGTCTGTCTATCTATCTATCTGTCTGACTATCTATATATCTATCTATCTATCTAATCTCTTGATCTATCTACCTCTATCTATCTATCTATTTATCTATCTATCTACCTCTATTTTTTCTATCTATCTATCTAATCTCTCGATCTATCTATCTATCTACCTCTATCTATTTATCTATCTATCTACCTCTATCTATTTATCTATCTATCTATCTATCTATCTATCTACCTCTATCTATTTATTTATCTATCTATCTATATCTATCTATCTATCTATCTATCTATCTATCTATCTGTCTGTCTGTCTATCTATCTATCTATCTGTCTGTCTGTCTATCTATCTATCTATCTATCTATCTATCTAATCTCTCGATCTATCTATCTACCTCTATCTATTTATCTATCTATCTACCTCTATCTATTTATCTATCTATCTCTATCTAATTATGTTTCTATATCTATCTATCTATATATCTATCTATGTGTCTATCTTATCTATCTATCTATGTGTCTATCTATCTATCTATGTGTCTATCTATCTCTCTATGTGTCTATCTTATCTATCTATGTGTCTATCTTATCTATCTATCTATCTATCTATGTGTCTATCTATCTATCTATCTATCTATCTATCTATCTGTCTGTCTGTCTGTCTGTCTATCTACCTATTTCCATAATCATTTTGAATTTAAGAACTATTTAATTTTTAAAGGGACTACACAAACCTTCTTAAAAATTGCAGATCTCAAACAAGTTATTATTAACATAACATCATAAACTGAATAATGTAAAAAAAATGCATAACTAGTTCAAGGTTTAGATGAAATGCAGATGTTTTGGACAAAGAACTCCTGCCATGCTTGAACATCATATGTATCTGGACAGTATATGCCCTGTACATATATTTTATTGGTGCAATTGGAATAAGGCACAAATTTGTTTTAGGTCGATAGTAGACTAGCTTGGTCTATATTTTAGGACCGAGACAGTGATATCCCATAATTGCAACAACATCTTTACAACATTTATACATTTTTCAGCACAATACTAATTCCACAGAAACAATTCCTTTATAGAGATCTATACTTATTAAACCATTTGTGGTTCTTTAAGTGTCTAAAACCTTTCATGTCTCCCCACAATGACTGTATTCTCACCACAGACGAATTGCCATGCTCACCCTACAGAGGATTTAAACCCAGCAGAAGCCACCGTAGTAATTCTCCAAGATCGATACTCACTATATAAAGTACACAGTGCACCTAATTTAGAAGAACCATTGATTAGTTGGCTGTTCCAAAAGACAACCATTGTTTTTGAAGAGTATTTAGACGCCACTTAAATATATGGCACCATTAAAAAGTCAAAGAAAGAGTTACATTAGGACAGTGTAAATTGTCCGACTCAAAGGAAGAATGATCTCACAGAATGTTCTTCTTAATATCTTTTAAAACAGACTATCTAAACATGGACAGGAAACCTCCCAGTGGAAAGAAAATGCCTCTGCTCGAAAGATAACAAACAAGAACTAAGGGAGCAAATATATTTAATGTCTTTAATCTGAATCATCTCCGAGCTTCTGTGACTTTCACAGACTAAATAAACATCAAGTGAAATGGGAGTCAAAAACTTCCGAATGAGGGAGTCGACAGCTAGAAGGATCCTTATCCAGTATCAAGTGGCAATACCTCCAAACCTTACTCACAACGAGAGCTTAGTATACTCTCTAAGGAGGCAAATAATATGTAGAGTGGGTTGGTTGGTGGACATTATAACAACATGAGGCAAGACAAGAGGGGAAGGAACGGATAAGTAAAAGAAAATTAAATTTAAGTTTAACACAGTTGATACAGTTTCCATTATTTTTTAATATAATATAGTCACATGCAATTTGTCAATGGAGCACAATGTGAACTATATTAAATCATTGTCATTTCCCCCTATTCCACTACATGAAATGAATAAAGTAAGTGTGTCTAGCTACTATTTCCTTTCCATATTACACTTTATTAGTATATTATTACCATCCTTTATTTGTCACAAGCCCTAATCACAACCTATTGTCCATGTGTTATGGACCTCATATTATATTCTGTTCTATATTTTAATCTTGTGCCGTTTTCATTGACATTGTATTAAAATATGTCTGTATGTCTCTATAAAAAAGTTGAATTTAGTTTTCACAAATACATTTGCACCTCAGTGGATTTTGTAAAAAATAATTGACTACTCCTGTTCCAGGCAAACAAGAATTCACACAACTTTGTGCGAAATGTAGTGATCTGTCATTGCAGAGCAGCAAAATAGGATTCAATGGATAATGTCATGGGAAAAAAAATATTTCTATTTAAAAGTAGTAGTTGTATCAGGCACAATAGAAGGGCAACTGTAGTCCAAAACACTTAAAAAAAATTAAAAACTTTAAAAAAAAAAAAAATAATTAAAAACTTTTTTTTTAAAGTATTTTTTTTTTTTAATTAAGAGAACTGAAGTATTGAAATATTGCATTAAAGTAAGACTGGGTTGAGTTGTTGTTTTCTTCTCCTCCCTCTGCCCTGGCATGTTACAGGAAGAAGATATGGAGTGAAATGGGACTCTGGAGGTCTGGGAATTAACTGTATTGTGCTTCTTTTTTTTTTGTTTTTTCTTTAGCTGATTTTCTGTTCCTTATGTGTTAATATTCCTAAATGAAAATACAGTCATTTATTTGTAATGCAAAAAAATGTTTTTATAATTTATAAACCATGTTCTTTTAAAAATGATATAAAGTTTCGGACTACAGTCCTATTAGCCCAAATACAACTAGTTACAATTTGTGCCATTTTTTAATATACCTTATGTCTAGGGGGGCTGTCATGTAGGTATCCCTCCCTCATCTTATCCCTCAGAGCATTTCACACTTTGAAGTGTTTGGGAAACTATCTGTGAATCTCCATATTGTGACTCTTCCCATTACCCATTCTAGTTCTCCAAAACATAGAACTATAAACATGGTACTTTAGTATCATAGACCCAAACTTGCTTTTGTGCATTTTAAAGAGCAGGTTACACATATATTACAGTCTTTTTCTTTTGCACGCATGCAAAATAGATTATACTAGTAAAGAAAATTAACAATAAAGTAACAGAGAGAGAGAAAAGAAATGTGACAGCCTTATCAATGAATGGGATGCAACTTGAAATGAAGTATAAAGCAAGACTCATGGAAAGTTTTCACATTTTAGAGATCCAAAATGCACTTTGCCCTCTGCCGCATGTAACATGCCAGGAGAGAAGAACAGAAAACAATCCCACCCCATCTCAATTTATTGTAAATAGTCCACACCAGTTTTCCCCGGCTGTGTTCTGTGGAGTCCTGGAGTTCCTATTTAGTAGGATCAGGAGTTTCACAAGCCAATTATATCAAAAACTTTAGGGTAAACTTGAAATGGTCTTGGAAAAAGGTTCTAAGGTTCGAGGTATCATTTTTTAAGACTTGTGGCTTCATTAAGAAAATAACTTAGTGAAGCTCACTCGTAAATCACTACCGAGCTATCACATTAGAGAAATGTCATCCGACTGCTCAAAATGTCCCTGATCCTAAGAGGGATTGCCAGGGGTTACTCAGCTCTTAAGAGGTAGTGGGATTTAAGGGGGAATACCAGGGATACCCAGCTCATAAGGAGTAGCAGGTATTAAGGGGGAATCCCAGTTCATAGAGAGTAGGGGGTCATAGATAGTGGGTACCATTCCATAGCATTGCTATAGAGCCTAATCATATTCAGACAATAAGTCTGTTGCGAGCAGAATACAAGAGCACGTTAGAGCAAGAGAGCTCTGGGCACAATCACCTGGGTGCGAGATAGTATATAAGAATATATTTTGCAGGAGCCGTGAAATAGCTCTGCAAATTTGATTTTCAAAACTCTCGTAGCTGTGAGTCAGCTTTACGGGAGAACTTATGAGGGCCATGGAATGAAGGCGTTGGAAAACTGGTAGATGCTTATGTTTTCAAATGATCCTGACGTAGAGTGGAAGGTCTTGTGGCGTCCCACAGGACCATTTTAGAATCCTTGGTTTTCATCAATACTTCTACACTAATATTCCATATAAAGATTAGTTAGTCAATCATTTTGTTTTACTTACCAGTGCTCCAACAAAATATTGTGAAAATCAGGTCTGGTCCCTGCCTTCAACGATTGCAGTTGAACGAGCCTGTGTGAAATAAAAGTATATATTAAGTTTTATTCAGTGAGTATAAATCTACTGATTGTATTTGAAATATAGTGCAATTTTTCAGAACAATGTGAAATCTTTATCCTACTTTGCATTATTAAACATGGTGGAGAAAACAATTTGCCTTGTGTACTTTTAAAAAGGTTTTGTAACTTGTTTTTTGATCAAAATACATTATAAAATGTTACTTAATGTAATGGTCGATTTTGGAATATTTAGGACATCACATATATAGTTGTCAGTATTGGGAACGTTTGCGAAGTTGGTCACGCTTTTGCATCCCTCGCACAGCGAGTCTCGCAAAGCGAGTCGAGCCGTTGACAGACGTATGAATTAGGCTGCAATGAGCGCCAAAGGTGCTCATTGCACTGCGAGTCTCGTGAAGCGAAGCGAGCAGTTGAGGAACGCCTGACCTAGGCTGCATTGAGCGCCAAAGGTGCTCATTGCACTGCGAGCCTCGCAAAGCGAGGCTCATAGTTGAGGCACGCAGTTGGTTCAAACGTGTAACTCGAAGACACCAAAATAATAAAAAATAATAATAACACACACACAGCACAGGGGAAGAGCCAGGAAGCCTGAGAGTGAAGTTGCAAACAAATTGGAGCCATATTTGGCGTTTTTTGGTCGCTCTAAAATAGGCTAAGTAAGGGGAAAAATGGAGGCCAAAAAAAAATTCTGAAACAGGATGAAAACGAGGCTCAGCAAGGCCAGGACTGCAGAACTTAGAAAATACACAACGGCGAAGACAGTAAGACTAACACGAACAACGCCAGGCATGCAGGACTTTGAAAATAAAACCGACAACAGTCAGCGCGTGCCACGCAAATGGTGCTCAGGGGAGCAAAAGCCTCATATTGTGTGGCAAACAGCATTGCCAGCTTTACAATAAATTCCCGTCATTTTTGACGGGCAATTTCCTAGTATTCATATAAAACGTATGATAGCAATTTTGGAGGGACACTTTTAATTTAGATCCATTGTTTGTATCGCTTGTACGTCATTATCTAGAATCCTTAGTTACACCAGCAAAAATGCTATTCAGGGAAATGTTTTTGCATGTATCTGAAAATTTTAGCAATGACCAGAGACAACATGTTCAACATGTGTTTTTCATTTGTGAATTACTGTTCAGAAATACATTTTCTGAAAAATCTTCCCTTACCTGCTTTCAGTTGGTTTTAATGATAAAAGCTAAGCAAATAATTTCTGCCTTATTGACACATTTCTCAAGAGTAGTAAATTGCTGCTTTTCCATATTATACCGTCACACTCATTAGTTTTGCAACTGCCTGACTAATATCATGGTTTTATCATGGAAGCTGTACACAATAGTGTGATTTAAACTTTCTAACTTTAAGTGTAAAGTTTGTTGACAGCTGCCTTTCCATCTATTGTTTGGTGCTCTCTTAGTTTTATTATTAGAAAAGGCTGACTTGTTCTTTGCTTCTAGCTGTGCAAACAGTCACACATAATGGAATCCAGATGTGAGCCTTGTAGGATTAAATGTCGGAGACTTGTCTGCAGTCCCTGTACACGTGGGGAGGGCGGGCATTCCTTCTGTTCTGGCTTTTAAAGCTTGGGGCTTGTCAATCACTTTGGTCCCCAGAAGTCACAAAATGTCTTTTGAAGTTATTGATTCTGTTCATTGACCATCTCCAAATATATGTTTTTACTTCCTAGCTCCACGTATATTTAACTAACTACAGCCCTTTGTGTAAAGCTCTTGTTAAATGTAATTTTTCATATAGGGATATTCTATAAAAGTACTGATCCATTGAGTGATGAGTGTGTGCTGGTAAATAGCCCCATAGGCAATGATTACACGTAGCTTCATGTCTCAGCTCTACATTAAATCTAATAAATGTTAACTTATAATAATTTATATTTAAATTGATATATATAGAGTTATGTCTACCCATTAGCCACTTAATATCTATGGACGCTACTTAGTGGAAAATTATTTAGCGGAAACAACTTAGTTTACCTGCTCTACATTGCTATGAGAACAAGACAAAAAGTCTGATTATCCTTATCATTGTCACTTGGTAATGTTCTTACTCGTATTTAGCTGTACATCTTAATATATAACAACAACCTGTTGCCATGTCTTTTTATTAATGGAAACTTCTGTTACAAAAGCAAAGCTAGTTTTTATTGGTATTTTAATAGGATCGAATTGGATCAATCCTATAGCTGTGTGATTCCCATGCAGCAATTTCCTTTCAATATCATTAATCCTTTAATTGTAAGGTGCTTGGAAGACATTGTGGGACATCCGAGGTCAGGCAGCATTTCAACATTTTTGCAAGGTTTCTCTTTATGCATAATCTCATTTCCTCAATGGACTGATTGTCCCACTCACAGTGATGGCAAGTTCCTTGACCTGTTCTTTATCCATCTCTGTTCAATCTCCAACTTTTTTAATTCTTCATTCCCACTATCTGACCATCACCTCGTCACTTACAGTGTCAACACATTCTTGGCACACATCTTACTACTTGTCTCCTTGATCTACTTGTCTCGTTTAGATCATCATTTTAACATGCACAAATCACTCCCATTCTAAAGAAACCATCTCTGGACACCCTCCTCTGCCTCCATCTACCACTGTATCTCATTACTTCATCTGGACTCTAAGCTTTTTAAATGGCTCATTTACAATCAGTCACTTAACTAGTTTCCTCACATCCAACTCTCTTTTTGACCCTTTGCAATCTGGCTTTTGTGCTCGACACTCCACAGAGATGGCATTCAGCAAAGTAGCAAACGACCTGCTCTCCGACAAGTCCAACGGCTACTACGCTCTCGTAATTTTTCTTGACTTATTTGTTGATTTCAGTATTGTTAATATTGTATATCTCTGACAGCATGTTCAGCTTTTCCCTCTGTGGCACTCCTTCCACTTCCACATCCTTCAAACCTGTTCATTTCCTCCTAAATACATCTTAGGGCTCCTGCCTAGATTTCTTCCATGCCACTCCAGTCTTTTGGAACTCCATACCTCGCTCTGTCAGATTCTCTCCTAGTTTTTGTAGCCTTAAATTGTTTTAAAAATCTATCTTTTCAAGGAAGCTTAGCATAGCACTCACACCTACTACTTACTGATATCAATTGACCTGCAGGGTCCGTTTTCGCCATGACACACAGCCACGTTTTTTAACCTGCTACTGGTGACTCATTTCAACTCCTTTTGTATCGCTCCTCCAACCATCTCCTTTAGTATGTAAGCTCTCAGGAGCAGGCGCATCTTCTGTTTTTTTAATAATATGAGTTACTGTATTGTTATGTATCACAGGATCTCTCTATATAATGTATTTTTACATTTATACAGAAATTAGTAAAATGTTGTCCTTTCATTTGCTGTTGATGTCCTGAGTATACTGGTACCATATATTTACAGGTCAGACACAGGACAGAATTTGGCAATGTCACAGAATTCCTCTTTTCAAACTTGTTGGAGTAAAAGTACATACCCCATGCCTTAAAAAGTTAAACAACGCCATAACATCAAAATAACCAAAGTATATATTTTCTGGAAAAAAAAAACGGATAATTTAAAAATAGCTTGCAACTCTTACTCCACAAAAATACAGTCACTAGTTGTTCCTCAAATTAGTGTTCTTTATAATTTTACAAAAAAAATAAAATAATTTTATATTTTAATCAACACTATGCAATTATTACAATTATATACAACAGTACAAATGAAAGACACGTTTCTACTAAATTCACAGATTCTACAGCTTATCATACTTAGAGGCAAAGAAAAATACCAATAGTAACAGTGTAACCCACCCCAACTTGCTAACAAAACTGTTAAAATAAATATTTAATATGTATGATTGTTATAAAACAGAGCTCACCCCCCTGTGGGAGACCAGATCATATTTGTATTACTTTGTTTGCAGATTTCTACATCAAAGGATTAATGACGAATATAGAATATTACAGAGTAACAAGGTGTTAATACATGCAGTATAGTAAATATCACAATGTGCACTGTATATGGTGAAAACCTGCTTGAGGTTTGCTTCTAGAAGCCATGCCCCAGCCTTAACCATCTTCTGTGTATAATATGTCTGTCATGTGTGTGCACAGATACTGGTTCCCAACTGGCCACCGTTGCAATATCATCATCAGACAAGCTGTGAAACCTCATATTGCATCTTGTAATGCACGTAATGCACACAGCACGGCCAGCAGTCCACACAGTCCTCCTATATCAGAAGCTGCGCCTCATGACTGGGTATACTAATAGGAATCTGTTGGCCATGCTGTTTGCTTTAGATAATGCATTATGTGTGTGCAAATACTACGAATTGTACTCATCATACAGTGACATACTTCAAGTAGTAGGATGAGGAGAGAGGCAAACATGGTAAATAAAAAAAAACAGCAATTCGTAGCTGCATTAAGATAGACTAACAGGACTTTAATTACTACACTAACAGCCTTATTAAATTGCGATTCGGTAAATTTAAAAGGGCTTTATTTAAGCACACAACATATTTTATTTACAGAATTTTTTAGTTAGTGAACTTCTATCCAAAAGCAAGGTCTTCACTAACTAAAAACTTCTGTAAAAAAAATATGCTGTGTGCTTAAATAGAGCCCTTTTAAATTTTACTGAATCGCTATTTAATAAGGCTGTAAATCCATACAACAGCAGGACACAAGGGCCCCTATTAAACTGAGCAATTGTTAGTTACTGGAGCACGTAATGTAGCCCGTAAACTAATTTGCTATTCAATTAACTTCTTTTAGCTACCTGGAAACGATCTGCGGGTTTCAGGCTGAAAATTTCTGCAGTTGTCAAAATCGTAACTCCGACCCATCTAAGCCTTTGATCTTTCAAGCCAGTAAATGTTACAATAGCAAATCGCTAGTCAATTGCTACAATTCCTCAAGCCCGCAATTGTTTTCACACCCGTAAATGGCAAATGTAGAAGAAAATCCTATGAGTACCAGATAGGACTCGCAAGGGGGTTAAACACCTGATCGTAACATAGTAAATGCAAATAAAAAATCAATACTGCACTTCAAAAGACAAGGAAAGCGATGAAAGACATTAGAATGAATTGCACAACAGTCTCAAGGTCGCAAATATGCAATACGTTTCATTTCCGTGTCATATTAATCTCGGTAATCAAGGAGTTACATATCAGGCCACCCACATGGACTATAACATTTTCTTCATTAATTTGTATAATTTTGTACATTGCCAGATTGCAAGCCCAATCGCATATCTGACGTCTAAACGCTAATTGATTGTGGTTTAACCTCCATGTTTTACTGACATAATGATGACGATCTCATTTACTATAGGCTGTTTCTAAATCGGTAGTTACAACCTTGCTTAATTGATCATGATCATGCTCTGAAATGCTACTTACGTGTGCATGGTTTACAGTTTAGGCTTTCGGCCAGGTAGCTGTGGCCTTGATCAATTGAATCACTCTGTAACTGTAGCAAATTTCAAGAATAGGGCCAAAGGTATCCTAACCTTGAACTTAAGTGATGCTGTTACACATAAATGGTTAAAATGAGTCAATGTGTGTTACATGTGTTCACAACAATTATTGGTCAAAACAGGAAAAATCTGTAGCCCACAGTTAAAACAAGAGTACATTTTAACCATTAATGCCATATTTTGACTTAATTCATTCTTGTGGACTAGTATAAATGTCATAAACAGAACAAAGAGAAAGATAAGGAGCCATACTCCGCTCCCCTAATTCTACTCCCATATAACAATGGCCTGAAGCACAGTAACAAGAACAAAGAAAGGTCGGAGAGAATGAAGAGAAGGTTGGGGGAGCCAGGACAGGCGTCACTAACACTTCTGTTAGAGAGATCCCTGGGGCTCAGAATAAAACATGAAATATGCAGAGCTCAAAGGTGCTGCAGACACAGCACACACAGCATAGCATACAACTGGCTCCATTGAGCCTGGCCAAGGCACTCACTGCTGCCAGCACGCGTGTGCAATAAAAAAGAGCAAGGGGGGGGTTGATTCATGTGAAATCCAGATGTGTATTTAATATCCCAGCATAGGGGCCTCAGCATCCAGTCTGGCTGCACATGCCTGAGTTTCAGGTTCATGTTTTCTATAGCGTCCATGTAAAACACAACCAGAAAAAGACAAGGGCCCCACATAATTTAAATCGTGGAACTGGAGATTTTGATTTATTTTGTCCTGTCTTAGATGTTATCATGTTGAAGCCATTTAGAATCACTTATTGTAGCACAAATGAATCATAACCAAGAAGGCCCTCACCACTGCTTAACTCGGCCATCCATTGTAGAGCGTTAGATAGGACCTTTAATTAACGCGTTGGTTTCGAAAGAGCTTCATTCCTTTCCTCTCCAAAACAAAGGTTTTCTTTTATTTATTCTTTTAACGACTTGTTTAAACTTCTCAGCATCTGTCAAGTTCCTTAAAACAAATAGATAATAAGGTAATTGTGCAATCACTAAGATGTAATGAGTTAAATTTGTAATCCAAGAAAGTTTATAACCAGTAGTGGTTGGTTCTGCAAATATTTCATTTGTCTAAACTATAAAGTCGTTAAGCTGTATATTTAACAACGGGCTCTTGTTTAAGTAAACTAGTAAAAGGGCATGGAAGTGTCAATTATTCTATTATGCATTTAAAGGTGTTTGTTTTAAACATTGTAAAAGTTATATTTTTTACCAGAAAAGTTCTTCAGAAGCTAATACCATACATAAGCCCTGTTCAATGGCTGCATATGTCCGTTCCTCCCACCTGCATACATTTTGTGTCTGCCTTGGCACTGTACCATCTGAGTTATTGAACTCTATGGAGAAATAATTTACTCCCCACAGGACAGTTTTTCAACCACACAGGGTTTTCATGATGCTCAAACAGGAATAGCTAGAAAGTGTTGGGGTGATCTGATTTTATCAGTGGGTCTCCTGAAATTTTTATTGTTTTAACCTTTAAATCATTTAAACCATTGTATAAAACAGCCTCTTCTAAATGGATGACACCATATTCTGGAAAATCAAGTAATACAGAGAAAGTGCAAAGTAAAATACTCACTGATTATATATTAGTCCACTAACCGCTTGTTATTAAAGAGGGTGTAGTTGGACTTTCCAATTGGATATTTTAATATGTACCTCTGAAGGAGTTGCAGGTCTAAACGCATTAGACATTATTACAATTTTTTATTCAGTTAGAGCTTTTTCTCCTGGTGGTATTTTTATTTTGCACAGTGCCGGGGGGGCCTATTGCTGGCCAGGTGTAATGTTACCCACCACGAGGTCTGTAGTTATATAGGGATTTTTTCAATCCTACTTGTCCCTTCACATTACACAGGGGTATGTCGGATATAATATTCCTTATATATTTTACAATATATTTGTATCTGCAATAGGGTCCATTATTTGGATAGTTGAGTCCATGTGAGGCAAGACACTATTATGTGGAATTAATTTGATACTGTTTAACAACTAAAATAACCATATAGAAGGGAAGATACTAGAAAATATTTCGGCAAATTCAAGGATGGGGCAATTTCAACTATCGAAAAAAAATTACATTTTATTATTTATTCCCAGGTCATGGTAAATAAAAGAGACACTCTATATTGTATGATTTTTTTCTTCTTTTGTCCTTTTTTATGCATCATACAATGAGCAATCCCTTTTGACCAATTAGAAGTTTTGTATGTTCGGTGGTAGTTCACTTTCTTTCCTTAAAAATACGTATTGGTTCATTACTTATTAATTATTATCATTTTAGTATATATAGTACACAGAGTATAGAAAATGAACAGGACATGTGTGATTCCATTTGCATGTCTAAAAAATAAGTTAATAAATGTATTTCCTGCTGAAGTTTCTCAGAAATACAGTTGTTGCACTGCACTCTGGGAAACTGGGCAGGCACATGCAAATGAGATCACAATGCACTCTCACACTATTAATCGAAAAAACATTTTATACATGGCTCCTTTTAGGCATATGCTTGTGGTATTACCCACCTTTAAGCATAGCACTGGATGGATTATGAACAAACCAGGAGACCTACCCACAGTCACTGTTTCGATCTTAATGGATCTCATCAGTGTGGGGCTGGTTCCTGGTTTATGCAGTAGATTTTCGTAGAGACGTAGTTCACTACAACAGTCATTAAATGTAGGGTGGGCTAAAGAGTAATAGAAGCCCTCCACTGTACAAAGTAGTACAGAAAATGAATAGTACATTTGTAATTCCATTTATTAAATATGCCTATGGAAATTACGAATTATGCGACAATTGCTTTAACAGAACAAGATTTCTTAAAGCAACGGGGCCCCTGACTTGTAAGGCTGCAGATGCACTTGTAGTGGCACATGCACAATACTGCCCTGAGACGGCTGTCCAGATGTGTCTGATTTTATGGACCTGTTTGTCTGATAGAAAACATACGCTACACACAGCACAACTCAAACACCACAATCAACACACCATGTCCAAGCAAGAATTTGTCCCCCAATAATGAGAAAAAGGTTTGGAATGGGAAGTAAACTTGAAACCTTATACATGGACGAAAAGAGTACAACATCTGATTTTAATAAAAGGATTAAGTGGCCCAAATTAATGAAAGCACCACTTTTTGGTTGTGCTATTGAACTAGTTTAGTTCTTCCCGACCTCCACTGCATTATTCCATGTCCATCTTAAAGCTTCCATATCTTTAGATTAGCTGTAGTTAAAAGGGCACTGTAGGGGTCATACAATATGGTTGATCTCTCTTTTTAGTCACTGACAAACATACATTTGTATTTTAGTGTTTATTGTTCTATCAGGGCTTACCTTCACCTCCAGAAGTCCACATTGTGGAGACAGATCTGACCAAAAGGCACATTTTTCAGACTAGTTTAGGTTTCTCTGCAGTACCTACTGCAGGGAAAGAGCCAGATAAAGACTCCTATCAGGAGTCCTGGAGAAATAATCTCCAATTGACAGCTAATAGGGTAGTAGGTCTGCCTCAATGAACAATGCTAAATTACAAATGTAGTTTGAAATTTTATTTCTAAGGCTACATTTTCTTGTGTTCAAATACTAATTTTATTTCTATCAGTTAATTAAGAAACAAATAAACCGTATTGTGTCGCCCTTTCTCTGAATTGCATCCATATGCAATATCCCACCCTGTGCTATTTTGGGTGTCAGTATAGTAAAATATGATCCATATAAAATATAATACCTGGACATTGACTTCGTTTTCACAAACACCTTTACTCCTTGGGTAATTTTGTATACATTCATTAGGGCTGTGGTGGGCAGCCATTTTTCCGGCAGGACATGGCAACCTTCAGCTCTACCTCTGCAGCGAAGCTTAGTGAATATAATGAGGTAACAGTGAATTAATCTCCTCCTTGCAACTTCAAGGTAGGTTATAGATCTTTTTTTAAAATACAGCATCATAAAAGTGTAAACTAAAGGAAAATACCTGTTCTTGTAGTTTTAATTTTTTTTATGTAAGGCCCAGATTGGAGACTTTAAGTGTTATATATGCACATTTATTGTAAAAACTAAAGTAACATAATATGATATATTGAACTGCAGACAATAAAATATATTTATATCTAAAGCAACGATAAAGCATAAGCGGTACCAGTGCCAAAATAGGCAAAAAAAAAATTCATTTAGTACAACCTTGCAGCAATATATCAAGCATATGTGCGCCATAAATCTACAAGACTAGCTGAATGTGTGACTTGGCTTTTACAGAGGCTACTACGATCCTTCATAATACCACATTATTCTGTACTCGGCACTGCAGCAACATACTGTATTAAAATACTGAACATATTAACAGCAATATACCCTTTTTAGTTTATTAGTGAAGTATTTTTTTTACCAATCCAAGTTTTCACTTGTCCCCGGCACATTGGTCTGTCTCATTATATCATCATCTATTATTATTGGCACAGAACCATAAAATTATGTCTATTAGCCTAGGTTCAAAAGACATTTAATCAACATCTTTAAGATTCCTTATAAAAAAGGTGGTGTACTCTGATTAGTCAGACAGTCTTTTTAATAGATCCCTAGAAACAGTAGCTGAGCTAGAGGATGGAGGGTCCTGGTGCAAAAAAACAATGTTGAACCCCCCTTTTGCGCTGAGATACCCCCGCCCGCCCCCAACTAACTCAGTGCATGACCCAATACCCCTTCCCATAACAGCTCCCTTCAATACCTCTTTCCATAACTGCTCCCATTCCCTTACCTCCTGCCTGTGTGAAGCACACATATATATACTATCTCCAGTCATCTCTACTTAACACCATGTCCTCTGAGCAGCCATTCCCTCTCATCACCAAACTCCTCTCAGGATCCACCTCTCCGAACTTATCCCCCTGTACTTTGCTGTCATCCAGCCATTGCTCTCTCTCACCTCTTCCCCGACACACATCCCCAGCAAGCTGAACTGCTCCACACTGCCACCACTTGAAGCTTCAGTAGAAATGCTCTACAGAAAAAAAAATCATAAAAAAAATGACACAGCATTGCCCCCTCCCTCCAGGGGGGCCTGCACTACTGGTAGCTCCGCCCCTCCCCAGAAATGTTATGCTGCCACCAGATAAGCATTTGAGCATGACTTATACTCTGGGGGGTAGAAAAGGTGGAAAAAATATAATTTTATAAGCAAGGTTTAACTAATAGAATGTAATATTGTATAAACTATATTGCAAACCAGTTTATCTTATTTAATAACGCCAAAGAGGGAAGAGTAACTTACAGAACAAAGAGGAATGCAAGAACACGAGGTCATGAATTAAAGTTGGAAGATTTAAGGGTGATGTGCAAAAGTAGAAAGCACTACTTCTGTAGTAGATAAGAAGAGGTACAATCAAGCACAGTCAAATAATTTAATCATGTTTAAGATAGAATATGTCTAACCCGAGGCTTAATTAAACCAAGCTGTTTTTGGTAGATACCATAGTCATGTTAGATGGACAGTCTAATAAATGTTGATATTTCTGTGCTCATTACAGACTGCAACACAGTACAGATTGTTGTGACATTACACAGTGGCCCTTTAAGATACTTGAAGCATAAAACGTAGGGGGTGAGTCAATTCTGCATACTTTTAATAAAAATGCCAAGAAATCCTTTTTTTTTCCTTCTTAAAAAGTTTGTCTTCTTCAATTTCTATGACTTTGAGTTGACCTAAAAAAGTCAGATACTGCACAGAAGTACAATCATTCATAAATATTAAGAAAGATTAAAGGAATATATTTCCACATAAATGAAGTGTTAATGGGAGAGCTTTTTCCTTTGCCCTATTTCTTGGTGTGTACATGATATGTAAGATGAGATCTGTCCATTTGGCACAAACTGTTAACCAGAAATGTTTATATTACTTCAAACTGGGAGAAGTTTATATAATCTGAGATAGAAAAAGTAGTATGTTAGGACTGGGAGTTTATTATTCATTTATTATTCATCATATATTTCTGACATGTTTAAAGGTCCACTATAATGGTCCAACATTCATTACTTTTTATGTATTTAAGGTCAGTATCAATTTACTGCTGGTTTCCCCCTCGTCTTGTCTGCTTAAAGCAGCGACGGGCAACCCTTGAGTTCTTAAAATGGCCTCACAACGCTTTAAAACCTTTAAACCACTTTATTTTACCAAAAGCCATATGTTAAAAGTGCTGCAGGATATCAATCAATGGTTTATAGAGGTAGAGCTAATGAGTAGCAGTATGTAGGAATACTGCTGGGTATTTGCTATTTTTAGAGAAATACAGTAAACTCAACATTATCCAGCACCCATTGCCAGATAAGTGTAGTTGCCGGTTAATCAGGAGTCCCCGAAAACCTGATTAACCCCCCCCCCCCCAAACCCATCAAAATGCCTTTAAAAAGGCATTAGCCCCTAAACTGGGCCATTTAGGCCCATAAATTAAATTAGAAAAAAAGTTTGTATTTTTTTTTTGCAGTCTCAAACTGCCGAATAGTGCCGGTTATGCCAGTTTAGCAGGAGTTTTTTTTTTATATGGGGAATTGATGCCGGTTGCTTGAGAGGCCTGGTTAGTTAGGTGTCGGATAACCAGATTTTTACTGTATAATGGAATGTGCACTGTTGGAGAGGATGCTCTCCCACTGCATGGAATAGGTTGGGGGCCGCGTGCGCCCCCCGGGCCGAATATTGACCACTATTGGTTTAATGTATACTGCTACCTCTGTCCACCTGCTTCTCCTCGGCACTGTGCAGAACAAAGTTAATTACACTCCATCACCATTACTTTACATGTTCAATATTGAGAATAAACTTTTTTCTAAATGGCCCAGTCTCAAAACAGCTAGTTTTACTCCCAAACAATATACCATTTGGGGATCATGTGCTTTCCAGTGACTAGAGGGCTCAGATACCCAATGTAGGGCGCTTCAATTACAATCACAAATACATGGGGAGATGATGTTGATCGCCCCTCAGAAAATCACTCACTGAAGGATTGAACAGTTTGTTTTCTGTTAAAGGCACACATTATCTACCTACATTTTGGTATTAAAAATAATATATTTTTGTTTTGTACATGTACTGGACTTTTTCTTACAGTTTGGTGCATAACATGATTTCTGCACCTAATGAGACTCCCAGTAGCCTACACTACAGGGAACTTTCTACAAAGCATGCCAGAAGTGAGAAGCCAGTCACAGAATATGATTAAAGGTTATCTCTACTAGTCGTTATAACACCTGGGAATTTCCCAGCAGAACTCGCCTGAGACGCTTTCCATCGAAACCATTTATGAAAGACTGGGGGACTTTTTCCGATGTGATCCTGAGACTCACGGCTCTCTTCTGGGTTATAAATACTATAGCAGGTCAACAAATTCCAGAATTCCAAGGAGAGGAACCCATATGGTATCCAGGAGCCAAACTGTAAGCCAAGTGATGGCATGCATTGCCTGACAAACTCTGGTGACTTCTCTCTATGTCCCTTAAATTTCAGATGAACTCCAGAATCTAAGGTCCAAACCCTAACAGCTACCAAGTCATTAATCTAAGCTAATTAAAGGGACATTGAAAGCATAGTTTTCTTGGTTTCATCGGATAATGTGCCACTGTGTATTTTCTTTTTTCAAGTGAAAAACTTGTTCAAATGTTTGACTGATCTGGGGGCATGTCAGCAAGTGAGCAGCAATATAGCTGTATGAGTCATACTTGTCCGCCAATTAAATCTACAGACTGGTGCTGGACTTGCACTATTAAAGGGGCAGGGAACGCATTTATGCATTTCTTGTTAGTTCCAATGAAGTTTAAACAGGTTTCACGTAATATATTTTAACAAAAAACACAACTTTGGTAATGTTTAAAACATGCTCTTTTAAGTGCATGAAAAAAAGAATTGTGTTCCCTGTCCCTTTAATAGTGCAGGTCAGATACCTTTATGTATGTATATATATTTTCATAAATATGGGAATCATCTTAGTGTATAATGGATGAGTACAATAACAGGATGAAAAGTAAACCTGACACTAAACCCATATATTTATTAAATATTACACAAAGTTACCTTTAAATGAATAAATGAATGCTACAAAGGTTAAAAACTGTTGTTAAAGGGACACTGTAGTCTAAAACATCTAGCATGCATTTAAAATGCAATGTTTTAATTATTACAAAAAATACTTTTCTATATTATAGAAATATGACATTAACTATAGACATGTCTGAACTGCAACATATACTGTTGTTCCAATTGGTTAACAGTAAATCAGATAAGAAGACAAATTACAGTCGTTTGGTCCACAGAAAAATACACCGATTTTAAACCAACCCAACAGACGTGAAATAGAAGAAAATAACTAAAATATAACCAAGTTAATGTGAAGTGACACAAGTTGTAGAGGGAACAGAGATTACAAAACTCAGTAATCCATCAATGATTATATTTTTAAATTGTATTGTGTACTACAATAAACTTACTTTTTTGAGGATCAACAATGTAAAAAACTCTACTTCTGCTATGTATGCAATATGCATACATTTCATAGGGCAGTGGAGGGGGGTAGGGGTCCTAGGGAAGTACTCATGAGGTCACCAACTTCGGAGTGGGAGGGCATGCCCCTCTTTAACATACACAATCCATTATACCCAATAGTGCTCCCAAATACTTTTCATTATCTATGTCTATTACCAATACATTTCTTTCCTACAGAGATTTTATTATTTTGCTTTGGGTAAAGCAATAAAAAGGTTTAAAGCTCTATGAGATCCCTTTAAGGACCCTGTGTCTGCATATGAGGGTCTTCAAGTGAAATGGGTTTGCCTTAGAGATTCTGCATTGGACCTCTAGACAACTGCTTGTTAACCTGAAGCCTGGGGGAAAATTCTTCTCCTGTGAGTTGTACTTTTATTTAATCCCGGTATTAAAGGTACACTGTCACCCCAAGATCAAGTTTTTTTTTGGTTATTCTTAAAGAATGTAAAAAATTGGTTCATTTTTTTCCCTAAAGTTTTTCTAATGTTGTTTGCATTCAAATTAGTGGTTTAGGATTATAATTATAGTCTGTCTGTCTCTGTAGTGGCCAAAATAAAGACCTGTAATGTTATCTGGCAGCAAACCCCACCCATATCAAACACTACAGGAGCCTCAAAATAAATTCTAAATAGTGAAGGAATGCTTTACTGTAGAAAACCACTGCTAGTACATTGTATAGCCAGTTTTTAAAATGAAACTTCATGTTGGGGTGACAGAGTCCCTTTAAGTGCCATTGTGGAAATCTTTTTAAAAACAGAATTGAGATTCTATCTGCATTTAAGATCCCTCCTAGGTGACTAATCGTATTAGGACAAAAAGTAATTGGTCCTCCCATTAAAGTTAAATTAAATATAATTGTTACAATTATACAAAGTCTGCAGTTTTTACATGATTTTAAGTTTATATCAGACATAATTGTTTGTCTGGAGTTACCCTGTAATGCAATTATAGCTCCAATGTAGAAACTGCGGGGGACTCGATTCTCAAAACTTGGGATTACTCACTAAAAAACCTACACTAAGCCTCGGATTTATTTAATAGTTTTAAAGCCCACCCAGTACATGATGGCCAAAAGCCTCACTCTGTGTTGCATTTTATCCCTCGCCAGACTTTTATTCCCACTGAGCATTAATTATAGGAACTGCCAAACCTTCATTCCAAAAGGACTTCGCCAAACCCAGAATTACAGCCCAGAACAAAGTGCCTCATAGACAAGTCCCTCCTTCACAACCATCCCAGAACTAAAGCCGGACTGGCTGCTACAACTAGAACACTTTGACAATCCAACTTTCCGATACTCCATGCTAAAAACATCCAACTTCTTTACTCAGTGGATGAGGAATTCCAAGACAGACAGCTCTGACTGAAAATACAGACACTAACAAGTGATGTAATATTGGGCCGGGGATACTCATACTCAAGTCAATAAAGAAATTCAAACCCGGAAAGCACCCGTTCAAAGCCACTTTTTACCATACCTGCTGAAATATAGGCACAGGGGGCTTATATATATATATATATATATATATATATATACAGGCAGTCCCCAGGTTAAGGACGAGATACGTTCCTGAGAACGTTCTTATGTCGGATTTGCATGTAAGTCGGATCCCTGATGAATAATAATAATAACCACAATACTATAATGGCTCATATATAATAATACAGTGGAATAATAACATTATCCCTGTATTGTAATAATACATTACAGAGACTATTGTACACTTTATTTTAATGCAAACAAACAGAACATAAAAAAAAAAACTCATACAAAAAAGCCTTAGGAGGCCGTTTTTATGTAAGGGTCATTTATAACCCAGGGACCGAATGTCATTTATAGCTGCATCTATAATGTAGAATCAGTAATTATAATGTGCATATACAGTAAAATCTATATAGGATATATAGACATCTATGAGGAAAAAAGTTACCTGATTGGTAACCCTAAAGGTGTTGTAGATACACATGTAACAGGGTTAAGTTTTATAACATTTTTTAATTGCTATAACAAAGTGGCTAACTGGTCTAGAGCCACTCGCTTCTAACCCACATTTTCTTGTTTTTTCTTTTAATCCTATATCTATTAAGACTGGATCACTGTTTTTGCTCCCACCCCTCAGTATCCTCTGCCTGATAATTATACATTATATAAATATGCAAATGTAGCTCTCTTACTATAAAAACATTTGCTATGATTACCATAATAAAAATGTATTGCTTCATTAAATTTTCTAACTAAAAATTAAATACGCTTATATGTATACCCATCGGCACCCGAGCTTCGCGCGCAGTTGAATAGCATGTCATCATCAGAGCGCCGAGAACTGCGCTCTGATGACGCTCTACGCTCCAGTCTGGTGCTGTGTGATCTGCCCCTGTCGGATGCCCCCCTTTAAACAAGACACCTCCAATGGATATGCGGCTGAGTCTCACATGCCCAGCCATCGCTTCTAGATTTTAAGCTCTCTATTTATTCTGTCTTGACCTAGTAATTAAAGTAATGGGCAGTATCAAGGTCCCTATTACAGAGAGCTTACAATCTAGAAGCGATGACTGGGCATGTGGGACTCAGCAGCGTAACCATTGGAGGTGTCTTGTTTAATGGGGGGCACCAAACAGGGGCAGATCACACAGCACCAGGCTGGAGCGCAGAGCGTCATCAGAGCGCAGTACTCTGCGCTCTGATGACGCCGTGCTATTCAGCTGTGGCGCAGGACGTGACACCATACCCATCATATAATGGTCATATAATGGTATATACGTATACCCATCATATAATGGCATGGTTATTCAAAGTATGAAATGTAACAAAAAATATGGCATCGGCAATTATCTACATAATATATAGCGCTGCGGAATATGTTGGCGTGTTACAAATAAAGCATATATATATGTATATATATATATATATATATATATATATATACTTTCACTGCATTCTCTCCATCCATAGTAGGGTAGGACAGTCATGTATCCAATACCACATCCCTGCTCAATGACTTATGCACTGTAACTTTGGGTGGTATTGGGTATATTACCCCCTCATTACCTCTGTATACTGCACTTCTGAAGCAGGAGGATCTCAGCAGACTCTTCTGTATCTCAGACGGGCCTCCAGCAGCCAAGTGTCCTCACTATAAAGCAGATTTCCAGATGCTTTCTGTGCGCCTCTGTGTTTCTCCACAGCACCATGAACTATGTCTTAATCCCCTGTAACTTTCCCAGCTCTGTCTGTCTGTGCTCTGGGACTGTCAGCTCAGCAGTGTCTGCAGCAGGGTGGGGGCTGGCCTGGTCATGTGACTGGGAGTGGGTAGGTGAGGGTCCTGAAGGAAATGGGAGGGGATGTTAGTTTATTTCCAGTATAGTACATGGCATGAGTGGGGGAGTTGCACAAACGAGCGCAAAAACTATTATTAACTAGGGTGAAAAGTTTGCAGGAGTTTTATATTTCTCTATAAAATGTGTTTTTTTGGGTTTTCTTTTGGAACTCGTTCAACTTACTTGGCATTTATAAAGAAGCATCCGCTGACTTTAAATAAAAAGTTATTTAACTAATGTGACTGAACACGCTTCCCATACAAAAATATTTTCTGTATTTTCAGCACTTTTCTTGTGCATTTTCCGGTGTGAATGTACAGGTACAACGTTGATTATCCGATTCCCAAGCTTTTCCGGATTAGTGATTGTGCCGGACCAGCGGTGGTTTAAATATTTTAAACGGATACTTCAGTTCTATCTATTTATGTGAGGGAATGATAATCAGAGAATTAAGGTGACTCAATTATAAAGTGTTCCTTTGAACCTGCCTCATTTACTTACAAAACTGGCTTTTATTTTGGGAAAGCAATGAAACGAAACAACTTGTGCTAATTAAAATATGTCCGGATTAAAAGAGGTGTCGGATAATCTGATGCCGGATTATCAGGTGTTGTACCTGTACATGCAGAGATAACTGAGCAGTTTGTGAAGGGTTATATTCACTAAGATGAGAGTTTTCTCAGTAGGTGTGAACCATCTCCATATATCTATATACAGGGCTAAGTGCATTTGCTTGTTATTAAAATAATCTATATTGTTTTTTTTAGTTGTTCAGTTGTGTCCGACTCTCCGTGACACTATGGACCACAGCACGCCAGGAACAATCTCTGTGTTTCCGGTTGTGTTGATCCATAAGATTATTTTGGCAAATATACTGCAGTGGGTTGCCAGTTCTTTTGTCTGACCTCTTTGCTATGACCTGCCCATCTTGGGTGATGGTATTGCTCACAGCTTCACTGAGGTACACAAGCCCCTTCACCCTTCAGCGATCCAGAAGGGCTTCTAAATGAAAAGATGCAAGCCTATAAAAGTCAGAAAACTATACTAGTTTGGGACCTTTCCTTTTCCGTGCCTGCCAGCAGTGGCATGCAGCAGCCACTAGGTGGTACAATGGTGGCATGCTGATACTTTGTTCAATTTGTTGTTTGGGTTTGGATTAGACTTATGGTTTAGGTAGTGTGTACAACACTATTTTGCTATGTAAAGCTTATCATCTGCCACTACCCTAACCCTGAGCCCTAACCCTAAACTCTAAGGGCCTCATTCAACTGCTGCGATTTACAGATCCGAGCTTGTAATTGGAGATCACAGGCAAATTTGCTATTCCATTGCCGTCTTTTTGCATGCTCAGATCGGGGTACGAGTTACGGCGTTGCGAAAATTGCGTCCGTCAAACTCTGAACCTACAACACTCTGAAGCCTTTGATCTGATACATTTGCAGTGCTAAAATCGCAAATCCCTATTCAACCGCAGAATTCCCCTCAAATGTATCCACATTTGTAAAACACAAATGAAGGACGAGGTAGCCCTTTTGTATGCTTCCCCTAATGTCCCCACTGCTCCTAACAGCCCAGCACACTCTGAAATAAGATCCCAATGATGCGGGGGTCCCGATCAGGACCCCTGTAGTGTCCCCACATTAACCCTTGCATCGGGGGTCCCTATTGGGACTCCGGCTGCATTTAAAAAAATTCAATTTCCCGCTGCGGGTCCTTAAAGGACTCACACTTCAATTAAAATGAACCCTATCACTCATGGGGCTCTATACAGAGCCACATGAGCCTCAAATCAACCCCATCACTCATGGGGCTCTATACAGAGCCCCATGAGCCCCTATTTAACCCAATCACTTATGGGGCTCTATACAAGGCCCCTAATTAACCCCATCTCTCATGGGGCTCTATACAGAGCCCCATGATCCCCTAATTAACCCCATCACTCATGGGGCTCTATACAGAGCCACATGAGCCTTAAATCAACCCCATCACTCATGGGGCTCTATACAGAGCCCCATGAGCCCCTAATCAACCCCATTACTCACGGGGCTCTATACAGAGCCCCATGAGCCCCTAATTAACCCAATCACTTATGGGGCTCTATACAAGGCCCCTAATTAACCCCATCTCTCATGGGGCTCTATACAGAGCCCCATGATTCCCTAATTAACCCCATCACTCATGGGGCACTATACAGAGCCCATGAGCCTCAAAATAACCCCATCACTCATGGGGCTCTATACAGAGCCCCATGAGCCCCTAATCACCCCCATCACTCATGGGGCTCTATACATAGCCCCAGGAGCCCCTAATTAACCCAATCACTCATGGGGCTCTATACATAGCCCCATGATCCCCTAATTAACCCCATCACTCATGGGGCTCTATACAGAGCCCCATGAGCCCCTAATTAACGGCATCACTCATGGGGCTCTATATAGAGCCCCTAATTAACTCCATGAGTCAGATAAGGGTCTATACAGACCTTTATGGGACAATAATTAACACTCACAATAACACTATAAGTGCCTTGAGGGTCCTCCAGGCCCCCCATGACACTAGGCCTAAACACTACCCTACACTGCACTATTATCAACCCCAACAAACTAAGAATTTTAAATTAACCAAATCTAAGTAATTAACCCCCTCTACTTAATTAACCCCCCTCTAATTAACCCCTTATAAGTAATGAACCCACTCTAAGTAATAAACCACCCTCTAACTAATTAACCCTCTCTAAGTAATAAACCCCACTCTAACTAATTAACCCCCCTCTAAGTAATAAACCCCCTTCTAACTAATTAACCCAGTCTTAGTAATAACCCCCTGTAACTAATTAACCCCCCCTCTAAGTAATAAACCCCCTCTAACTAATTAACCCCCTTGAAGTAATAAACCCCCCTCTAACTAATTAACCGCCTCTAAGTAAGAAACCCCCATCTAACTAATTAACCCCCTCTTAGTAATAAGCCCCTGTAACTAATTAACCCCCCTCTAAGAAATAAACACCCTCTAACTAATTAAAAACCTCTAAGTAATAACCAGAACTTGAAGTATTAAACCACCCTCTATCTTATCAACACCCCTTTAAGTAAGAAACCCCCCCCTCTAACTAATTAACCCCATCTAAGTAATTAACCCTTTTTAACCGTCACCATACCTAATTAACCCTATCACTAACTACTTATCCCTATCTAATCTTATGTAACCCTATCTGGACCCAATAACCATATCTAGTCCTACTTAACCCTAGCTTGTCCTATTTAACCCTATCAGGATCAATAATCCTATCTAGTTCTACTTAACCCTACCTAGTCATATTTAGCCCTATCTGGACCCTATAACCCTATCTAATCCTACTTAACTCTATCTAGTCCTATTTAACCCTATCGGGAGCCAATAACCCTTTCTAGTCCCACTTAACCCTATCTGGACCTAATAACCCTAACTGTACCGATTTAACCCTAACTGGACCTAGTTAACCATAACTGGGCCTATTTAACTCTAACTGGGCCTATTTAACCCCAAATGTACCCAGTAAATCCCTATCATATAAACCTCCTTTTACCATATTAACCCCCTATACCATGTTAACCCCCTCTACCCTATTACCCCCTCTACCCTAATACCCCCCTCATCTACACTATTAGCCCCCCCTCTACACTATTAACACCCTCTACCCTAATACCCCCTCTACACTATTAACCCACCTCTACCTTATTAACTCCCCTCTACACCTTTAACCACCCCTCTACCTTATTAACTCCAATCTACATGATTAACCCCCTCTACCCTATTAACCCCCTGCTACCATATTAACCCCCCTCTACACTATTAACCCTCCCTACACTGTTAACCCCTACACTACCTACCTAACACCCTAATAAAATCCCTATTACCCCACTAATTACATAAAATAGAAAACCCACCTAATTACACCAATAAAAAAAAACTAAATTACTGAAAAGAAAAAAGAATATTACATAAAATAAAATAAACAACTACTGACAATAAAAAAAAAACAATTACTGAAAAAAAAATGTTTTACATAGAATAAAAAAACAAAATTACATTAAAAAAGTCTACATTACAATAAACTAAAAAACCTAGAATTACAGAAAATAAAAAAAGACTATATTACACCAAATCAAATCATACATAACATACCATAAAAAACCCTAAATACAGTGCCTTGCAACAGTATTCACCTCCCCTTGACTTTTTACCTATTTTGTTACATTACAGCCTTAAGTTTAATGTTTGGTTGATCTGAATTTTATGTGATGGATCAGAACACAATAGTCTAAGTTGGTGAAGTGAAATTAGAAAAATATATACATAAAACTATTTTTTAGAAATAGAAAACAGAAAATTGGCATGTGCGTATGTATTCACCCCCTTTGTTATTAAGCCCATAAAAAGTTCTGGTGCAACCAATTACCTTCAGAAGTCACATTATTAGTGAAATTATGTCCACCTGTGTGCTATCTAAGTGTCACATGATCTGTCATTACATATACACACCTTTTTTGAAAGGCCCCAGAGGCTGCAACACCTAAGCAAGAGGCACCACTAACCAAACACTGCCATGAAGACCAAGGAACTCTCCAAACAAGCAAGGCACAATGTTGTTGAGAAATACAAGTAATGGTTAGGTTATAAAAAAATATTCAAATCTTTGATGATCCCCAGGAGCGCCATCAAATCTATCATAACCAAGTGGAAAGAACATAGCACAACAGCAAACCTGCCAAGTGACGACCGCCCACCAAAACTCACGGACCAGGCAAGGAGGGCATTAATCAGAGAGGCATCACATAGACCTAAGGTAACCCTGGAGGAGATGCAGAGTTCAACAGCAGAGACTAGAGTATCTGTACATAGGACAACAATAAGCCGTACGCTCCATAGAGTGGGGCTTTATGGCAGAGTGGCCAGAAGAAAGTCAATACTTTCAGCAAAAAACAAAATGGCACGTTTTGAGTTTGCTAAAAGGCACGTGGGAGACTCCCAAAATGTATGGAGGAAGGTGCTCTGGTGTAATGAGACTAAAATGTAACTTTTTGGCTATCAAAGAAAACGCTATGTGTGACGCAAACCCAACACATCACATCACCCAAAGAGCACTCGGGCAGCGAGTTTCGTTGTGGGGATTTGAATAGAGTCGGAAACGTAGGGGGGCGAGAGCCCACAACTCACTCGGAGACATGCAGCCATTGGCAAGTGAGCTGCGAGCTTGCAATTGAATGGGGCTCTATGTCTAGCCCTCACTCTAAGAACAAATTGAACAAAGTCAAGGCTTGCCACTGTCACGCCACCTAGTGGCATTTGCACACAACTGCTGGTGGGGACGAAACAGGAGAGGTCCCTCATTTGGCTTTAAAAATTATCTATTTATTCAGCTGAGTAAAAAAGCAAAATCAAGTATGAAAGATAACAAGCCCACATTGGACAGAAAAGGGGGTGAAGGAGCATTGCAAATGAAGTAATTAAAAAAATGTGTTAGCTAAAAAAAAATGTGCTAGTAATTAAAATAGTGGCATACAGCATTGAGAAGGATTTGCTCCAAGACAGACCAAGGCAAACACTCAGGAATTAGCAAGATAACTCACATCCAATATAAAAAAAACTATCTGGGCAAAAACCTCTGTATCTATATACATTTTACTGTGACAATACAATGTAGAATAGTGATCTGTTCAATAGAAAATATTTTAAAGAGTGAAAATTCGCAATAAAAGTGAACCTCAAAAATATGCACAGGCTAAAGTAATATTTCTTCCTTTTTTCCCAAGACTCTGTGTCTCAGTCTGTCACCTCTGCAAGTCTACCTTTAGAAGTAAAATCATCTACTTGGGTCTTTTCTGTCACCAAAAGTATCTCCAGCCTAGAAGTAACACAGCTGGCGCTATCTTAGAATTATTCATTGATCTGTTTAGTCTCCAAGTCTAGCACCTGTTTCTCCGATTCTTAGAAGACCAGCAATGCCTCTTCAGTTATCTTCAGTCCTTTTGTCATCAGTGTAAGCACAGTGGTCAGTGATCCTCCTAAACAGTCAATTAGGACAGCACTCAGTACACATTTTGGAGTAATGTAAGTGGATATGTTAATATATCACATTCTATATTGAAGCACAACTACCTCAGATCCCAAAGAAGTTTATAGTCTGTATGTTATTTTGCCCCATGCTCTGGGAGCTGCTGAAATATACCTTTATACCTTTATGTGATGTGTTATATTGCTCATCATATGGCTCTTTCATCATTCCAAAATCAAAAGGTGTGGAAAGCCATCAAATGCAGCAAAATACAAGAAAACTGAATGAGAAGAAAATGTACCCCAGGCAACTAAAAGAATTCAACTATAAGTTAAAATGTTTGCTGTGCATTAATAAGTAATCCATACCTTAGAAGGATACATCACAAATCTAGATAGTGTCACAATGGACAGTTTTCGTTCCTGCAAGATCTACCCTATGTAAAACTCTGCTAGCCAGGAAAAGGAATCTATTAGGACCCAAATACAGTAATCTCCAGAAATTCATTCACTGGGCCCACTGCTATTTTTCAGACATAATGATTTTTCTGACCCATCCTTATAACTCATTAGACCATACAATATACAATGAAGTAAACCAAATAAAACAGAAATACCTATTAATCAACTTTAAGACATAACTGTTCTCATGTAGCAATATTTATTAAGGTGAGAGGTTTCTTGTCAATGAAGTATGGGAACTTTGCAAGTATCCAACATGAAAAAAAAACTCCATAGAAAAAAATTGGAAGTGGAGTTGTGTAATTTAACTAATAAAAAAACGGTATGATTCAGTCAGATACCTGCAATTGTAATAAGTATACATATCCGTTCAGGGTAAAGTCACAAAAGGCAGCAAGTTACACACAATGATCAATTTACTGGTGCAGTACATCACTGGACACAGAACTACAAATACTACTGCTAAATCCTAACAGTAATGAACTGGATAAGGGATACTACTACTAAGTCCACACATCAGTAATGAAGGGAACATACTCATTGTCCTCATTACACAGTGTAATGGCAGCCAAGCAAGACAAGACATGTCCCGGGAGAGTAGAAGCCAGCAAAAGCAAAGAAGAAAGTATCCAAACAGTGGACAGGTGTCACTAAGAGGTAGCAACTTAGTGACAGGATAGCCAGACCTCAAGACAGGTGTCAGACAGTGGGCAGGTGTCACTAGGAAGCAGCAGCTCAGAAGCAGGATAGCCAAACCTAAGGACAGGTGTCAGACAGTGGGCAGGTGTCACTAGGAAGCAGCAGCTCAGAAGAGGGATAGCCAAACCTAAGGACAGGTGTCAGACAGTGGGCAGGTGTCACTAGGAAGCAGCAGCTCAGAAGCAGGATAGCCAAACCTAAGGACAGGTGTCAGACAGTGGGTAGGTGTCGCCAACCCATGAGATCAAGAAGCCTTTAAGGAGTGTCACAGGAACCAGCATAGACTACCTATGACTAAGAATACAAACAAGGAAGCCAGGAACCAGGATAACTAAACAGAGTGGCCATGAATCTGTAGAATATACCAAGAACTCGCAGCAACAATGCTTACACCTAAGCAGACAGAAGCCAGGATAGCTGGACAGGCATCAGGGCATTCAACCGGATCTAGGCCAAGACAGCAAATCAGACAGAGAAACAAGGAACTGTAGACTACAGCAGGAGTCCTAATGTGCATGCATATGCAGACAACAGGCTACTAGACAGTTGAGAAGCAGGTTTAAATAGACCAGATACTAATTAAATCAAACTAGCACTGCACCTGATAATAGGTTTTGGCTGTTTTAAACCCAAAAGGGTTTAGTGTGTGGCAGCAACTAACAGCAGGAACACACAAGGATGGTAGACTGGTCAGTACTGTGCTATGCAGGGGGTCTCTGGGGAGGACCCTGACATCAACTTGATGATTACAGACAAGTCATCCAGGCAACATATATAGAGCCTGATTCAATTGAGCGATCGTAAGTTACCGGAGCCTGTAAGTAAGTAAGTTAATTTTCTATACAATGGGATACACCCCCACAGGGTGATTGGCTAAAGGCATCTGCTCCTTCTGATAGGCTGCAGTCTGATTGACAGTTACAACAGCCAATCAGAAGGTTCAGATGCCTTCAGCCAATCACCCCTGGGGGTCTATCCCATTGTGATTGGCTGAAGGCAAAAGTGCCTTCTGATTGGTTTTAAAAAGATTGACAGGTCCATCAGCCAATCAGAATGGGATATAGGGGTGTATCCCATTATGATTTTCTCACACCTTGGCACCTTCTGATTGGCTGAAATTTTACTGACAGCCTTTTCAGCCAATCAGAAGGCGCCATTGCCAATGTTCTATCGGAAGAGGCTCTGGAAGCCTCATTAGTGTCGGGGAGCTCCGCAAGTGCGGAGCACCGTTAGTTTAAAAAAATAATAATTTTGGAGAGCCGATTCTTCAAGGGCCCAGCCTGGGCAGAAGAGGAGAAGGCCGGGAACATCGCGGACAGGTAAGTTTTACATTTATCATTTTTATTGTTTATTTATGTTGTGTATATTTGTGTATGTGTGTATTATATGTACTGTTTAATGCTGTAATAATTTGATGTTTTTTTTTTCCCTAGGGGGTGCGATCTGAAGGGACATCTGCAAAGGTAAGTGGTTTTATTTATTCTATTTTAGCTTAGATATAGGGGGTAATGTATTATAGATAGGGGGTTATGTATAGATAGGGGGTATTGTCTAGATAGGGGGTAATGTATTGTGGTTAGGGGTATATTTATAATTTATTTATTACTGTAATGTTATGTATATTTGTGTATGACTTTTCTTTGCAGGTGTGTAATTATTTTTTTATTTTTTGTAGTGGGGGGGTGGGGGTTTAATAGGGGGTTAGGTAGGAAGTGTTTGGTAGGTAGGGGTTAATAAGTTAGGGTAGAGGGATGTTAGGTTAGATTTATGGGCTTATTGGGGGGGATAGTGTAGTATAGTGTTTATACTTAGTGTCATGAGGGTCCTGGAGGACCCTCATGGCACTTATGGGGTTAATTGGGTTAAATAGAGGCTTACAGGGGTCTGTATAGACCTCCATAAGATATGGGGTTAGATGGAGGCTTATGGGGGTCTGTATAGACCCCCATAAGTGATGGGATTAAATAGGGCTACATAGGTATAAATAGGCCCAGTTAGGGTTAGATCGGCCCAGTAAGGGTTAGATAGGCCCAGTAAGGGTTATTAGGTCCAGATAGGGTTAGACAAGCCCAGTTAGGGTTAGATAGGGTTTAGTATGGGTTAATAGAGTACAGTAGGGTTAAGGGGTTAATGGAGTATAGTTAGGGTTAATAGTGTAGTGTATTGACCCCCATGAGTGACAGGTTTAATTAAGGGCTTATGGGGGTCTGTATTGACCCATATGAGTGACAGGGTTAATTAAATGCTTATGGGGGTCTGTATTGACCCCCAGGAGTGACAGGCTTTATAAAGGGCTCATGGGGCTCTGTTTAGAGCCCCATGGGTGACAGGGTTAATCAAGGGCTTATCGGGGTCTGTGTTGCCCCACATGAGTGACAGGGTTAATTAAGGGCTTATGTGGGTCTGTATTGACCCCTATGAGTGACAGGGATAATTAAATTATTATTGGGGTCTGTATTCACACCCATGAGTGACAGGGTTAATTAAGGGCTCATGGGGCTCTGTTTAGAGTCCCATGGGTGACAGGGTTAATTAAGGGCTTATGGGGGTCTGTGTTGCCCCACATGAGTGACAGGGTTAATTAAGGGCTTATGGGGGTCTGTGTTGCCCCACATGAGTGACAGGGTTAATTAAGGGCTTATGGGGGTCTGTACTGACCCCCATGAGTGACAGGGTTAATTAAGGGCTCATGGGGCTCTGTATAGAGCCTCATGAGTTATAGGGGTCATTAGGGACTCATGGAGCTCTGTTTAGAGCCCCATGAGTCATGGGGTTTATTTTAGGTGTCTGGGGGGTTACTTATAGTACCCCCGCAGCAGGGGTTAATATATTTTTAGCGCGGGCCCTTTCAGGACCTTTACGGTCCTTTAAGGACCTGCGAGGCTGGAAATGTGAATTTTTAAATGCAGCGGGGTCACGGTCGATGCCGATCGGGACGCCTGCTGCAAGGGTTAATATGGGGACACTTTTGGGGTCTCGATGGCGACCCCGAGCATAGAGGGGGGTTAATGTTAGGTGCTGCATGGGTACTTACAGTACCCCCGGGCGGCATTGGCTAATGGGCCCTTTAAGGAACCGCGTCCGGGAATTTTAAATGTATAAATGCAGCAGGGTCCTGATCGATGCCGATTGGGGACCCCACTGCAAGGGGTTAATGTGGAGGGGCTGCAGGGGTCCCTATGGACCCCTGCAGCAAGGGCTTAATGTGGGGTCACTTTGGGTGTCGCCATGGGGACCTCCAGCATAGAGGGGGTCTTAATTTTAGGGTCGGGGGGGTACATATAGACATTTCTCTGTATATATATAAATATATTTCAATGTACTGCACTGCATCTTCAGACAGCCTACTGAAAAAAATGCTGCCCTAGGCCTGGGCCTCGTGGATCTAAGCAGAAATACACACCTGCTGGAAGTGGACTCCTTTTAGTGGAAGTGGACTTCTTTTAGTGCTTAAATCTATAATATAATCTTTGAAGGAAATGACCTTCAAAATGACCTTAAAATGTTCCGAGGGTACTATTACCAAATTTCAAAGAATAATTGATAAATTCATTAATAGAGGCCGTAAGGCTTGGCTTAATGGAATGTGGACAAAAAGGAAAATTAGCTGTGGGGGATTATCTTCAACGAATCTAAGGGATTATTTAGAAAATATTGGTATTAGTCACCTTTTGAAATATAATGAGAGTAAATCACCTCCTACATCTATCCTGATTGAGAGAGAATTAGTAAAAATAAATGTGATTACGGGAGATAATTTGCTATGGATGAAAGAACTGTTTAGAGAGGATCTAAATAAGCTACCCCTGGTTATTCAATATTGCTTAACTACATGGTAAAATAAATGGAAGATATTACCATTCCCGTCGCCAGTAACCCCATTACAAATGCTATATGATATAAACGGTACAAAAAAAAGGGTAGACTGGGGCCAATGGAATGTTTGCATGGTTTGGGATCTCTGGAAGAATGATCATTTAAGATCATTTGAGGATTTAAAAACTACTAATAAGGTGCCTAGTTCCCTTTGGTTACAATATGGGTCACTATGGTATATGATTGGTAAATCAGAGTATGGCCAGGGGATAAGAGATATGATCTCTAACCTTGAAAAATAAATACTGTGTATATACTTGAGTATAAGCCAACCCGAGTATAAGCCAAGGCACCTATTTTACCACAAAATACTGGGAAAACGTAGTGACTCAAGTATAAGCTGAGGGTGGGAAATGTGCTGCCCCCTGTGTCCCTCTTGTGCCCTCTGTGTCCCCCTCTTGTGTGCCCTCTGGGCCCCTTTCTTGTGTCCCCGCTCTCTCTCCCCTGTGTCTCAACCCCCCTCCTCATCCTCCCGCCTCAACCTCTCAACCTCCCTCCTCATCCTCCCTCCTGAACCCCCCTCCTGAACCCCCCTCCTCATCCTCCCTCCTCATCATCCCTCCTCATCATCCCTCCTCATCATCCCTCCTCAACCCCCCTTCTCAACCTCCCTCCTCATCCTCAACCCCCCTCCTCAACCTCCCTCCTCATCCTCAACCCCCCTACTCAACCTCTCTCCTCAACCCCCACCCCCTTAAAAAAAGGGCAGAAAAACTTGGCTTATACTTGAATATATACTGTAATACAGATAAATAGAAAATGTTTTATTTCCAAGTGTGCGAGTATCTTAGATATTGAAAGATGCAAAGGAAAATCATCAGCAATGATGAAATGGGAAATATAGATAGGAATAACCTGGGATGAAAATACTTGGTTTGATGCTTGTGTATTGACGCAAAAAATGATTACATGTAGCTCTCTAAGAAAAACTCACTTTAAAGTTATTCCTAGATGGTATAGAGTACTGAGTGTATTAAATAAAATAGATCCAACATTACTGCCAGAGTTGTGCTGGAGACACTGCAAAGAAATAGGGTCACAGATCCACACGTGGTGGCTATGTGAGAAAGTCCAACTTCTATGGAATCTGTGTTTCCTAAGTATTTCGAAGATCTTAAAAAAAGACATACATTAATCACCTGAGAAAGTCCTCTTTCATATCTTTCCAAACAATGTTGAAAATAAACAGAGGCATTTTGATTCATATACTTTTGGTAACTAAATGGTTGTTGGCATTAACATGGAAAACGGACTGCCTGCCCTCATGGAGGGAAATTAGATCAATTGTAGCTTATAATAGAGACCTTGAAATGGACTACATAATAAATAAGGGGGGGGATATAAGAATAAAATGCTCCTGAAATGGGCTCCATGGGATAATTACGTAGATGAATATAAACAAGGGGACTCAGGGTAAATGGTTTAGTACTCTGCACCGTAATGTTATTAATGTTATATTGCTGTCTATGACAAGATGTGAATGTCTATTGTCATTATATTGTTGTTTGTTTTTGTACATCAATCTGACATAAGATATATTAAAAAAATAATAAAAAGTATAAAGAAAAAAAAAATGACCTTTATGAGCCAACTCCTGAAAACCTTAACAAGTCTGATCGCAGAACCCTGAAATGTATATTGTATAATTGGGATGGCTCCTACCTTCACTCTCAGCTCGGACCTACTCCAAATGGTAATCCAGGTGATAAGCATCCTCACACACTGCTTGTCTCTCCTCCCTTTGATCATTAGCCAAACTCTCATCTGGAGCTCATACTGCTGAGTGTAATACCCTGAAATACAAGTTGTAGTTCATCTTTAGTTACCAGCCCTGTAATGTCGCAACCGCATCATTCAATATTCAGATGGCATCATATAAACCCAACACTCCTGATAGCCACCTGGAGGTTTCCTGACTCTGCTCCATTCTCATCTGAATGAAAAATCTTTATTATTCAGTCCTTCAGTCTCTAACTCTGCCCATCTTGGGTGATCTGCCCATCTTGGGCGACCCTACATGGTATAGCTCACAGCTTCACTGAAGTACACAAGCCCCTTCACTACTACAAGGTAGCGAGAAGGGGGAATGAAAAATACAGTATGATTAAAGTTTGTAATGTGTGAGATCAGGGGCATTGTAGCTGAACAATATGCCAAGAATTATTTCACTGTATGTTTTTTTAAGTGAATTGCATTTACTGTTGTCATGGCTGATAGGGCTTCAATGCTCTATGTTAACCAATGGAATCTGTGAAAAATTCTACACGTTCATAAACTTATACTAAAGCTACCCTACAAGAGAGCCAAGCACAACGCATCAGCCTCAGCCAGTCATGGAGTCACATGAAGAAAAAAAAAAAAAGTTAACATGGATTTTAGCACAAAGAAAAACTCATGAGTTGTGGAGGAAGCATGTGAAAATACCTTCACTAAGTCTCAATTTTAGGGTGAGCTAACAACATCTTAAAAATGTTTGATTGATCCCTATATCACTAATTTTCCAACTTGCTATGGAGTCTATGTTTTTGATTCCATGTGGAAGCAATAATAAGGTTCTTTTGAAGGTTATTTATTTTCTATACTTGGTACAATTATCAACTGAACCGATGTTTATGGATTCTGGGACACTATGGAACTCCGGATAAAATGCAAATCACTGGTCTATATAATTACTTTGTGTAAGTACAGTTAATTGTTTCATCTTATAGCTGTGAGGGTGCGTCTTGAGGTAAGATGAGTGTTTGCATTGCTCAGCCATGTCCGACTCTTGTGACGTCATGGACCGCAACACACCATGCTGATCCACTTCTTATTCATGGCAGAGTTCCTTCTCCACTGGGCCACAGCATACAGCTTCTGGTATTCCTAGGTGGTCTTCCATCCAAGTACTGACCAGGCCCAACCCTGCATGGCTTCGGGTAATGTGAGCTCTTGGTTCCCTGACTGGAATCAAACCCAGATCGCAGTGGGGAAAGCACTGAATCCTAGCCACTGGACCACCAGGGAACCCTTGCAGAATCATGATCTGGCACATTACAGTCTAGCATCTTCCTTCTAAAGGTATACAAACAGCATCTGAACAATAGAGCGATATAGGGAAGTACAGTACTTAAATAGCCCCTAATGCCTGTAATGTAAATATCCCCTGTAATGACCTATCAAGAGCTAGATGTTTAGTTATGTACTGATCACTAATACATTTCATATTATAAAGAAGACATTTTCAATATTTAACTTACTTCTAAGGATCAATCGGCTGGTGTATGGTGGAGGCAGTTTTGTCTAGCAGGCAGTGCTAAATTTTTAGACACAATGTTACATTAATGAATGATTAGCTTTCTGTCTAATCAGGCTGTTCTTAAAACCCCTTAGACTTGTCTCCTAGCCAAACCGCTTTCCCTTGATGACCTTAAAATAGTGGAGACAAATAGCTCAACTGGGGGCTCATACTCTAACATGTAAAAGAGAATTGAATATCTAATATTGTTATTATAACCAACTAAGTAGGAATTTCATTAAAAAATCAATATATAATTAAAATATTTAGCTCCTCTTGTTATGACATTACAGTGGCCCAACAGTGGAGTTACTGTGTGCTAATAGTCCTTGCAACGGAAATAGCTCCAGAAGTTTTGGTAATCTGTGAGCCAAATGTATTCTATATGCCACAACATTCCTAAAATACCCCCTCCAGAGGGACTAACAGACTAACACCTGACAATAGATGAAATTATTCCACCTAATTCTGACTTACATTTTCAGATCAAAACTATATATAAATCTATATAAATCAATCCTAAGCACATTATTTTTTTTTTTACATTTTACCACCTGCAATTGAAGATGATTTCAGGACTAGTGGTTTTACAATAGCCTGCCAGTTCCAGAACGTGACTTCTTGTACTTACATCATTTTCTCCGAAATATATGACTCTCCTGTATGTTATTAAACCTTTGATGTATTAGAAAGCCTTTGATATTCTTACTTTTATCTTCTCCCTCTGGCTACAAATATCATTAGACTTTCCTCATATGTTTCATGACGCTCGCCATATTATTGTACCATCAATTTATTTATTTGTTACTGTACATATGGCCTCTGGCATTGAACATATTATACAAAGAAATAAAGTGCTCAGGGGAATAAGTGGTGTTTTTTGCCCCACAACAAAGTCTCACCTAATATATAAGTTCAATATAAGCATGGATCATGATCGTCTTGCATTGTGCAATTCCTTCAAATACAGTTATATTTAGTCCCAGGCCTAGGGAGGGGAAAGGATTCTTAAAAAAAATTCTACTCTAAAAAGGAGTGTATATTAGTGACTACAATAAACTGTAACATATATACAGTATAGATACAGTTCTGCTCAAAAGTTTGCGTACCCTGGCAGAAATTGTAAAAGTCTGGCATTTATTTTGAAAATATGATTGATCATGCAAAAAAAATGTATTTTATTGAAGGATAGTTGTTTGGCTCTTTTTTTAAATCATAATGATAACAGAAATCACCCAAATGACCCTGATCAAAAGTTTGCATACCCTTAGTTCTTAATGCTGTGTATTGCCCCCTGTAGCATCAATGACAATGTACAGTCTTTTGTAATAGTTGTCTACGAGGCCCCTAATTCTTGCAGGTGGTATAGCTGCCCATTCATCTTGAAAAAATGCCTCCAGGTCATGCAAAGTCTTTGGTCATCTTGCATGAACCGCACGTTTGAGATCTCCCCAGATTGGCTTGATGAGATTAAGGTCAAGAGGCTGTGATGGCCACTCCAGAACCTTCAGCTTTTTCTGCTGTAACCAATGGAAGGTCAACTTGGCCTTGTGCTTAGGGTCATTGTCATGCTGGAATGTCCAAGAGCGTCCCATGCACAGCCTTTGTGCAGAAGAATGCAAATTGTATGACAGTATTTTCTGATAAAATGCTACATTTATCTTGCCATCAATTTTCACAAGATTCACAGTGCCTTTACAGCTCTTTACAGCCCTAAAAAAATCCACATTAGTGAGCCACCACTATGCTTCACAGTGGGGATGGGATTCTTTTCACTATAGGCCTTGTTGACCCCTCTCCAAACATAATGCTTATGGTTGTGACCATAAAGCTCTGTTTTGGCATCGTCACTCCAAATGACAGTGTGCCTGAAGCTGTGAGGTGTGTCAAGATGTTGTCTGGCATATTGTAACCTGCCTTTTTTGTGGCATTGGCGCAGTAAAGGCTTCTTTCTGGCAACTCGACCATGCAGCTCATATTTGTTGAAGTATCATATAGTTACATAGTTACATAGGGCCTCATTCTATTAGCGGCCGCAGCCGTTGCGGGGCCGCAAGGACCGGCCGCAAGCTATTCTGCCATTCTATTCCCTTCCGGCCGGGGACTCCGGCAGGCTTGCGGCCGGTGCCTTGCTATCTCTTGCGGCCGCTCGCGCCGGAGGAAAGCCTTTGATCTAAAACGGCCGCAAGAGATTTGCAATTCAATTGCTCCGGGAAACCTCTCTGCAAGGCTAAAAACGAGCCGCAGCTTACTTGCAGGAAAGAGGTCTTGCTAGCACCAATTAAGCACATAAAATAGCTCAAATAAAGCCATCCTGCACTTTTAGAAGACTATAAAGGGATTTTAGGTGTTAGAAAAAATAGCACATAATTATCCTGTACTCAAATCCGTAAAATATTTTATTTTTAATATCCGTAAAATATCCATGTAAAAAGTCCAGAGTGCTTGGAGCACCTCAGACACGCCCACGCCGCAGCCGGAAAATAAACAGTTAATTTGAACTCGGGTTTGGGCAGATGTGCAAGCTTGAGAGTGGGTTTCTTTTAATCCTCATGTCCCCCAATATGATCCCTAGCATTTACAGAGCTGTACAGTGCAGGCTTGAATTTATATTTGAGTTTTTATATTTCTGAGATTACGGCCGGTTCCAAGATATGCGGCCGGCCGTAAAAGGAGATCCTTGCGGGGCCGTATAATAGAATCGCGAGTTAACTGAACCCCCGCAAGGAATCGCAGCCTTACGGCCGATTTACGGCCGATAATAGAATGAGGCCCATAGTATTTAAGGTTGAAAAAAGACCTTCAGTCCATCAAGTTCAACCTTTCAAGATCTCCTCCGATCTGCAATATGCGGATTAACTATTAATTAATTAGTTGTATTAAAAAAAAAATCAAATCCCTCCTGATCCCAGACACCGGCGACCGGACTTCTCCCTGGATCAATACTGCCTCTCTAATTATCCATGATAACCCTGAATTCCCTTTTTAATTAGAAATAAATCCAATCCCCTTTTAAAGTTATCTATCGAATCCGCTGTCACCACCTCCTCTGGTAGAGAATTCCACAGAGTAACCACCCTTACTGTGAAGAACACTTTTTTTTCTTTAAGGTGGAATCTTTTTACTTCTAACCTCAAGGGATGTCCTCTTGGCAGTTGAAAACCTCTTGGCACAAAAAGCTCCCTTGACAAATCTTTATACTGACCCTGGATGTATTTATATAATACATCATATTGTGCTCCTTGAAACAACCACACCATGTTTTTCCAGAGCAGCCTGTATTTCTCCTGAGGTTACCTGTGGGGTTTTCTTTGTATTCAGAACAATTCTTCTGGCAGTTGTGGCTGAAATCTTTCTTGGTCTATCTGACCTTGGCTTGGTATCAAGAGATCCCCAAATGTTTTGCTTCTTAATAAGTGATTGAACAGTACTGCTTGGCATTTTTTAAGGCTTTGAATAATTTTTTATATACTTTTCCATCCTTATGAAGTTCCATTACCTTGTTAAGCAGGTCTTTTGACAGTTATATTCTACTCCCCATGGCTCAGTATAAAGCCTGTGCAGTGCATCCATGTGAGAGCTAACAAACTCATTGACTATTTATACACAGACACTAATTGCAATTTAAAACGCAACAGGTGTGGGAAATTAACCTTTAATTGCCATTTTAACCTGTGTGTGTCAACTTGTGTGTCTGTAACAAGGCCAAACATTCAAGGGTATGTAAACTTTTGATCAGGGCCAGTTGGGTGATTGCTGTGTAGCCATTGTGGCTTACTAGAAATGGAAAATTGGACAATTCTATGGCAGTAACAAATTGTTGAATTTTACGTTAGACTTTATCACCGTGTTAACATGTTCGGGATGCTCCCTCGAGTACATGTCATGCATCACTGTTCGGTGCAGTTTCACAAAGATCGTAGTGTATGGAATTGACATCGTACAGACAAACCGAGTTCATCACAAAGCGAAGAAAAATCAAAGAGGCATGGTAAGACATCCTATATAGTGCTCAAAAATCTTCAGGACATGTTCAGCAGAGCTCTGGATTGCTCTGGTGCATTATGTGGAATGGGTTGAGGTGGCATCCAGCTTGCGCCACGTCTTCAGCCTTCAATAAACCAAAAACAGTTAATGCTTTACAGCAGAACATAACAGATGAGATTTGCAGAATAATTCATTACACTTTAACTACTTTTATAAACAACATTTATAAGGCTGGACCTTTCCTTATTGCTAATCTCCAGCAATGGCTGCCATTGGTTCCTAGGTGGCGCGGCTGAAATTTTAGTAAATTTCCTAGCTTTAGGGTTAGGGTTAGGGTACTGGCAGATAATAAGCTTTACACAAACAAGACATTTAGTAAAATATGGGCTGCGCCACCTAGTGGCCTATATCCGCCACTGTAGGAGGTCAGCGAATAGGAAAAAGCCATAAGGCTCAGTATATAGTTATACTTCACAAGGTACCACATCTGTGTTGATCACACTGACTTTGGAAAACCAAGAAAACAAACTGATCTTGAGGACATGCCATCCAACATTCTTGTAGCATTTTAAATATGGGAGCACCACACCATTAACATGGCTCCTATGTCTTATCCCAGTCCCACTGCTAAGGTGGAAATAGGCTGAACAAATACTTTGTATTTCAATCCAAGCTCATTCTGACACAATCTCACCTCACTATTTGTGTACTCAGCTAGCACAGTGTAACATCTTTATGCCCCATCTCAACTGACTAAAGCTACAAACACATTAGTGGGCTATATTTTAAAATTGGTTAATTGCTGGACTCTTTTTATATCATAACTTTGATGCTGAATAATTTAGATGAATAAACTTTCCACAGTAATTTCTAATGCAACCTTTCAGATATATAAGAAATTGTGGTTTATATTAAAATCTTATAAGTAGGCATTTAGCCCTCATGTTTTCATAAGTTAGCTCACATTATAACACTCTATACCTAAGTATATACAAGCAATAGTTCATAATGAGAACCTTGTACATTTATACTGTGGTGGACTGTTATATTCAGGCCATTATATTGCTATGCCTTCCAGCACCTTAAAGGGCCATTTATCTCACTGTTCTTCGTGGTGTGAAAAAGCACAAGATTGTATGTTAAAATTATCTATTTTTTTTAATTACACTAATAAAAGATAAATAATCTAAAGTTTAAAATCTCAGTTTAAATATAAGTAAATCCTTCCCACTAGCTGTTGAATAAGTAATAACAGACTGCTAAGGCAAGGCTATGATTGATAGGACAGCTTTCCCCTGCACCCTGCACTGATCAGTTAACCCATAGCTTTTCTGTTTAGGTGAGTCCAGTATTTCATTCCTGCACAGATAGATGGTAAGGGTTAAAAAATGTTTGCTAGGGTCACAGCAAGATGCCCCTGATGACGTCAGCTTGACGCTGACAAAACGCCCGTCGGGGTTGAGGTCTGAGCAGAAGAGTGCCCACTCTATTCGGCATTGCCAGGCTTGTCACTTTGATTTTTATTGTTTTTTTTTCTTTCATAGTGCACTTTGTAGTGTTTGGGCATTTTTCTGCGGTCTGTTTATGTGGGTGCCCTGCTCCTCTCTATTGCCTGTATTTTTCATGTCTTTATCACTCCCCTCATACTCTACAGTAAGAGTATAGAGGATAGATGTGATGTCCCTTTCTCTCCTGCTTTTGAGTGAAATTTATTAAGGGGAGAGACCTGGTGGACATGTGATTGACGGGTTTTTGTGTTGTCTTTGCTCCTTATGGTTCTTCTTTTCCTGTTTTTCTTCTTTTCTGTTTTCTACCCTATTGTTTTTCTAAATTTTTGGATCACAGCAAGAAGCTGCACCCGAGCACCCACTGAGCAGGGATCACAGAGCATTGCTCAAATTCTAGAGAGGCATAACCTGTTCCTTTCAAACCTAAAATATAAGCAGTCTGACAAAGCCTTACCATTGACTTGAATGGCTTAAACACCACTGCAACCCATTTGGCTGTAGTAATGCATGTGAAAAGTCAGTTTCTCTTAATACACTTATTTAAAAAATGCTAATAGTATTTCAACATGCTTTTATGAGATCTTCACAGTGATGTGGTTCAAATTGTGCTGAATTAAGTGGCCCTTAAGCCTCTCTCTACACCACACCACCTATTATTCCTATTAAAATAGAAAATACATTGACATCCATGGCCTAATTATCCATTAGGCCAACTAGGCAGCCGCCCAGGGGCGCTTCCCTGTGAGGGTCCCCAATTTTTTTTTTTAAATGGTTCCTGGCTTAAAAAGAAAGGAAATGTTGCAGTTCATAGACTGGCTACTAGGGGATAACCACCTAGAACAAGACAGTTACACAGGAAAGGGAACTTACACGTACAGAAAAGGCAAAAATGGGTCCTTGGAGGGGCTCCTCCACTTCACTGCCTAAGGGCTCCAAAAAGATAAATACAGCCCTGTTGACATTCATATTTACTATGAGACTGCTTTAATATCTTGATCACATGGTGTACCGGCACAAACGCCATGGGATCATAGAACAGCATGCCTGTCAAGTTCATGTATCTGTACTAATATGTCAGTTTGTACAACATATTACTGCATGTAATAACATATGATGGGTGCTTCTCACGTCTGTAATAAAGATAATTTAACAAAAAGATTATAAAATAGCTGAAAATAATGTAATTCTCCCTAAATAGATACCAACCTCTGCCATGTATAAAAATAATTTAAAAAAATGTATCAAAATCTACACTCAATTGATAGATTATGATTAGATATTGAGTAGTCTCTCCATTTATTTGTATGAATTCCCTTAACTTGAGCAAACCCCTAATTTAAAACAAAAACTAAGTAGAAATATCTATGAAACCCACTGATTCACATATATTTGTAAGTCAGTTCATGTGGGCAAATCAGTATAACTCTCCAAGAGGAATGGAAACAATATATTATACTTGCAGATTTTTATATAAGACACTAATGGACTCACCTCTGGAATGTCATTCTCTAGTCTATTATAGTCATTCGTCTTATTTGACATTTTAATTAGTTACTCCTCTGGAAATATGACATAATCCATAACTAGAGAAAGATGTCACCACTACAACAATGGACTTATTTATCTTGTGAACTCAGAAATTGGGCTAAGCAAATTAAATTGCAAATTTGTTCAAAAGAAATTCAGGTGTTCCAGAGCAATATTCCCAAGGTTGAGGGAAGTGGTCTGCAGCAGGATGGAACTTGCAGAGTATCCCACATTGCATTCATACAAATATTTTGTTAATGATCACATTACATGAGTCTGGATACTTGTGGAAGCTTTAATTGGCTGTGGCATTTCTTTTCTACAAAAATATAACAATGTACCATATAAATATTGTATATATCATAAATACAGTTAATAACATAGTACATTGAAATAAACAACAGAAAAAGGAAAAACATACAATACATAAAGGTAAAACATTTAAAAAAGAGCATTCACTCGTCGTGCATACACTTTCATTTAAATGATCATGATATTAAGCTTTAAATTGACAAAGATGAATAGTAATAAAAAAACAGAAAACAATTAGCAAAAGAAAAAAAAAACTAAAAGAAAAAGACCCGGAATCAATGAGAGAGAGACAGCAAAAATATTACTATAAGAAACCAAGCCGGGAACAGCAAGCATTTCCATTAGGTAAGAGGTAGCAGCTATTGTTGTGTACAGATTTAAGAAACCCTTTTATGTATAGAATCCCATAATTTCCGCTTAAGGGAGTTGTTGCGGGAAGTACCTGTAACTTCCCAATTGGCTTGAAGATCTCTTACTCGTTGAATCATTACTAAGATTTCATTCCAAGTAGGGATTTTATTAGATTTCCATCAGGAAATAATTGATCTTTTTATTGCCATACAAATTAAAATAATGAAAGCTTTCTTATCTAAATTTAACGATTTTGGAAAAATATGCAAAAAACTGTACTAAGGTAGAAAGGAAAGTTTAGATTCTATAGAGCGTTCAATAAACTCAAAACCTTCAAGCCACAAGGGTTTAATTAATGGGCATTCCCAAAATGTGTGAAGAAAATCACCATATATACCACATAGTCTCCAACACATACTGTCTTGAGGACTATGTGAAAATTGATAAATTTGAGAGGGCACCATGTACCACCTATTAACAAGTTTAATGTGGAGTTCTCTATTCGAAGGGTGTTTAACGATTCTGTTTGTCCCATAGAGTGAGGATTCCCATATCTCCCAAGGGAAAGAGATACCAAGATCTCTTTCCCATTTTCCATACCCGATGTCTTAATAAGGGCTAATGGTCTCCCTATAATATTATAGCATTTAGATAGTAAGCGACTATAGTTGTTAGAGTTGATAAGTTTTTCTAATGATGTCAAACAACCTTCTGCCGTGTTAGTTGAATAAAATAAGGATAAAAGCGTAGATAGTTGCTTGACTTTTAGCCAACAACTAGAAGGAAGCCCATAGGTAGAAAAAAGTTGGTCTAAAGAAAGGAGGCGGCCCTCATAATAAAGATCTTTTATAAACAGTGTTACTAGTTCTCTCTCAGAACATGAACCAAACTTTTGAAATGTAAGGGCTGGGAGGTTTTGAATTAAAATGCTATTGACGGGAATTAGCTGGTATTTATTATTTATCAATCTCCACGAATTATAAATGTTCTTAACAATTTGAGAGCCATTTAAAAAAACCTTAGGTACCTTACGGTCCATAAAAAATAACAGTTTGAGGTCTATACAAGGAACCAAGGCCCTCTCAATTTGAGACCACACATAGGACCCATTTAAATTAAGCCATTTTAAAGCATGAGTCAACATACTGGCACCTTGATATAATTGTAGCATAAAGTAAGACAATCCTCCTTGAGATAATGCTCTAGTGAGAGTTAATATCTTAAGTCTAATATGTTTTGAAGAATGGATGAATTTATCTATAATAATTTGAAATTTTTTCACTTGATATTGAGAAATTCTTATAGGAATACAGCTAGTGAGATAATTGAATCTAGACAGAAGCGCCATTTTAATAATGGATATTTTACCACTAAAGGATGCTTTAACTCCTTTACAACCACTTAAAATTTTTAACCATTTACCGTAGAGGTCGTTGTAGTTTATTTTAATCATATTTTTAAGCTCTACTGAAAAAATAATACCCAGATACGTAAAAGAGTTGGAGTTCCAATTAAATGAGTATGATTCCCTTAAAAATGTACTGGTGTTTGAGGAGAGATTTATCGCTAAAGTATCTGATTTTTGTGCATTTAGTTTGTAATTTGATATTAAACTGTATTCTTTAAACAGTAACATCAAGACTTTCAAGGATTCACCAGTGCTTGTAATAGATAACACTATGTCATCAGCAAAAAGAGACATTTTGTGTTCTCTCTCGCCCAGCCTAATGCCACTAATGTCAGGATTAGATCTGATGGCTACTGCCAATGGCTCTATTAATAAAGCAAAAAGGATGGGAGAGAGAGGACACCCCTGTCGGGTTCCATTTGATATCCCAAAGGGGCGAGAGTGACAACCGAAATTAGATACTGACACAGAAGGGGATTTATATAGAACCCCTATAGCGTAAGAACCAAAGTTTGCCAGACCAAATTTTCTCAAAGTAAGATCCATGTAATCCCACCCTACCCTATCAAAAGCTTTTTCAGCGTCTAGTGAGAGAAATAGGGTAGGAATCTTTATCGATTTTGAAAAACAGATCAAATTAGATAATTTCCTAACATTATCTGAACTAGATCGGCCGGAAATAAAACCCAACTGATCAATGTCTATCAGTTTGTGAATAATCTTTTGAAGCCTAATTGACAAGATTTTCGAGTATAACTTAACATCTGCATTTAATAAAGATATAGGTCTATAGCTAGAACAAAAATGTGATTCTTGTTTAGGTTTGGGAATCAGAATTATACTAGCATTAACCATTTCTGGAGAGATGACCCCTTTCGTCTTGATTTCATTAAACGTATTCATAAGATGAATACATAATGATGAGGAAAAGTTTTTTATAAAAATAATTGCTAAATCCATCAGGGCCAGGAGTAGTATAAGATTTTAGCATAGAAATTACCTCCCTCACTTCCTGAACAGAAATGGGGGTGGTCAGTTCCTCTAATTCCTCTTGTGATACAACGGGGAGCTTAAACTGATCCAGAAAGGATTGAATTTGCAACGCTGACGGTTTATGAAACTCATTGTCTTTAGATAAATTATACAAATTTTCATAATAATTGGCAAACAGATTGGCGATCTCCTTAGGGCACATCGTAGGTTGACCATTGTTCATTATATAGTCAATTCTTCTCCCTAAGGATTTCTGTTGAATTTTGTAAGCCAGTAATTTACTAGTTCTATTATCTTGATGGTAATAAAGTTGTTGCATACGCCAAATCTTTTTGTCTGACACAAGTTGGTTAATTTTTTTTTTTTCTGGGCCTTTTTAATTTCAGCCATTGTGGAATCTCTAGGGACCTTTTTATTTATGGTTTCCAATTTATTTAAGTTAATATATAGTTTTCTAAGGGACTCTCCTCTTTGTTTCATAACCTGAGACCTGAGCTTTATCAAAACTTCCCTGATGTAAGCCTTATAAGCATTCCAAAGAACACCCTTAGAGGAGGCTGTATCTTTATTTAATTCAAAAAATTTGGTTGACTCTTCGATTAAAAACTGTTTTCTGAATTCCTCCTTAATCAAATAATCATCTAATTTCCACTGTGGACGACCAATTTTATACAAGTTAAAATTAACCTCCATAGAGATACAAGCATGATCTGAAAGGGTTATTGAGTCAATATTGACCTTTGTTATATTGTTCATAGTGTTGCTATCCACCAAAAACAAATCTATACGGGAATATAACTTATGAACATTAGAAAAAAAGGTGAAGTCTCGTTGATTTGGATTTAAGACGCGCCAAGCATCAAGTAAGTTGAGTCCATTAAACCAATTCGAAAATGTAAATGCTACATTCTGGATTCTATTTGCGTTTTTACAAATGGTTTGGGATTTTCTGTCTTTTTCAAAGTTGGGAATAACATTGAAATCTCCTGCCACAATCAAAGAACTATTAGAAAATTTTTTGATAGAAGCCCCAAGACGTTTGAGAAAGGATAGTTGATTGTTGTTGGGGGCGTATAAGTTAACTAAAGTGACTTTATGGTCATTTATCACACACCCCCACAGAATATAACGTGACAAATTATACCCACACCAGAAAAAAACATACAAAGCTTTAATAAAGATATTAACAGGCTGTCATTTCAAAAGTTTTTAGCTACTTAATGTGTACTTACTGTTTGGGAAATGCTACCCGCGTTTGATGTACCAAGTTACTAAATGCGTCTGCCATCCCTATAAAATGACTATATGATGTTCAGAATTTGTTTCAGAAAGTCCTTGCAGACTTGATTACTACATGGGCTGGAGGGGATAATGGACTGGACTCAATACCTTTCTCCTATTTTCTTTACTTCTAAGATTTGAAATATTAAGAGTTACTATTACTAGTCTATGAGATAACATGGAAAAATATCACATACTGATCTATATGTCCCCATTGTGACTTTGTTCATATGGAGACTAATATATATTACATTTTCTTGACTCTGATACAAAAGCACAATATTTTTTTTTTATGATTTGTCGTAATGTTCCACGTTGAATAATATGTCTCCAAATTACAGATCTTTGATTATGTGCACTGGATAGTCTTTAAGTTTGAGAAAATTAATAAACTTAATATTTGAAAAAGGAGTTCTAGCTGACGCCTATGGTTACTCATTTTATGTAAAGCTAGTGTTAATGCTTATGAATTTTAGTTTCTCTCAGTCCAGTGGAGGAGCAACTGTATGAGCAACAGGGGTTGGTGCCCTCTTCTACTGGTGCAAAGAGGGACTCAATTTATGAGAAGAGAGAGGCAGAAATTTGTTGATTTTATCACTATATATTTTTAATTACCATATATACTTGAGTATAAGCCAAGTTTTTCTGCCTTTATTTTAAGGCTAAAAAGGGCCACCTCGGCTTATACTCGAGTCACTCTTCCCCCCCCCCCCCCCGTGTCTCTCTAACCCACCTGTGTCTCTCTAACCCCCGTGTCTCTCTACCCCCCCCGTGTCTACCCACATGTCTCTATCCCTCCCCCCTCCTCATCCTCAACTCCCCCTCCTGATTCTAAACCCCCCTCATTCTACCCCCTCTAAATACCCCCTCTCCCTTTCACCTCACTTACCTGCCTCTGAAGCTCCTGCTCCGGCCTCCGCTCCTTCCGGCGTCTTGACGTGGCGCGCATGTGACGTCACGGCATTAGCATATACCGGGTGCCGGCACCCGGTATATGCTAATGACGTGGTGCGCATGTGACGTCACAGCATTAGCATATACCGGGGGGATGGGAGATGGGGGGAAGAGACACAAGGAAGGGAGATGGGGACACAAGAGGGGGACACAGAGGGCACAGGAGGGACACAGGGGGCAGCACATTTCCCACCCTCGGGTTATACTCGAGTCACTCATTTTACCCAGTATTTTGTGGTAAAATAGGTGCCTCGGCTTATACTCGGGTCGGCTTATACTCGAGTATATACGGTAAGTCCTACAGGTGCCTATCTTGTATAGAGAAATTGCAAGGTTAGACCCTAAATTAATTTGCACTGGGGCCCTCCACTTACTAGCCCCACCTTTATTTCAATGCATAGTAATAATTAAATAGGTTTACAAATAAATCAGGTGCCTACATGTATACAAATCATTCAGACATAGGCCCCTATTCAATTGCAAGGCTGTAATTACCTTCAAACTGAACTTTTGGCTGTGTGTTACACATTTTTTACATATATAAATGTATTCAACTGACTCAAGTACAGGCTCACAGCCCCAACATGAACCCGTACATAGCAGTTCAGGGCATGATCATGATCAATTAAGCAAGCCAGTAAGTTACAATTTAGACAGAGCCAATAGTAAATGAGAGCGTCATCATGATGTCAGTAAAACATGGAGTTTAAACTACAATCAATTTCGCAATCCAGAAATGTAGAAATCAATAAAGCTACTATTCTAGTCCATGCAAGTTCCATAATATGTTTTAACTCCTTGATTCCCGGGATCAATATAACACGGAAATAAAACATGAAAAAAATATTTTTTTATTGCAGATTTCCGAGCTTGAGACTGTTGTGCAATTAATTATAACGCCTTTCGTTGCTTTCCCAGTATTTTTAAGTCCAGTAGTGTGTTTATATTTGCTTTTGCAGTGTTATAAACAGGTGTTTAACCCACTTGCGAGTCCTATCTAGTACGCGTCATTTTTTTTTATACATTTGCTATTTACGGGTTTGAAGGCAGTTGCGGGTTTGTTGAATTGTTGAAATTGAATATGGATTTTGCGTCTTTAGCACTGGTAACAATTGCGGGCTTGAAACATCAAAAGACAGAGTTACGTTTTTGACAACCGCAGGGATCTTGAGCCTTTAACTGGCAATTAGAATGCGAGTTGCTAAATGTATCCAATTGAATATCAGTAACATTTACGGGCTCTATTATGATGCAATTATGATTTGAAGAATTGAATAGCGGCCATAGAGTATATTAGATTTAGAGCCTTGTTCAATTCGGTGGCCACAAGTTAGGGAATGTAGGCCGTACGTCTGCCATCCTCCTCCGGGCTCGCAGCGTTTGCAAGTTATGGTGCTATTCAATTCGGCAAGAATTACACAGGTTATGGGCCGCTAGCTAAAGTCTGAAACCATGCCATCCTATGTAGCATTTGCAAGCTCGAGCAGATCAATTAGCCAAGGCCGTAACTCCCGAGATAGAATCAGCCAATGGAAACAGAGATCGTCATCATTACATCAATGAAAAATGGAGTTTGGATTTCAAAGTCCTACCGGCTTCAATTACGAGTTACGATCGGTCCTACATTCCAGATATGATGCAATATTGATAAAACAGTAAATATGATATTCTATTACATGCAAGTTCCATTATATGTATTAACACATTGATTGCTGGGATCGATATAGCACAGAAATCAAACATGAAATAAAATATTTTTGGGGCTGATTTGCGGGCTTGAGAATGTTGTGCTATTAATTATAAGATCTAACATCACTTTCCCTTTTAATAAGAGTACAATATTAATTGTTTATTTGCTTTTAAAGTGCTCCGGACATGTCTTTAAGCCCTTTGCGAGTCCTCCTTGGTACCCGTGACTTGTGGCTCGACTGTTGCATTTGCAGGCTTGACGGCTTGCTTTGAGAGGGGGAATCGGAGAAATTGAATAGTGATTTGCGATTTTAGAGATCGCAACTCTTGCGGCCGTGACAGATCAAAGGCTTTGAGGGCCATTAACTTGCAATGTGAACCATCGCAGTGAATCGGAGGACGGAGTCCGTAACCCAGTCAGAGTCTGCAAAAAGACACCAATTAAACAGCAAAATAAGTTGCAAGCTACATTTCCAAAGCCCGGATCTCCCGAAAGCTCAATTGAATGAGGCTCTTAGTATGAAAGCTTTATTTGTGAGCTTTTTTCTTTAGTGATTTTGAAGTGCTCCAGACCAGTCTGTAGGTAATCCCACTATACTGCACAGCACACAAGCCAAAATCATATTTATTAAAGCATTTTTACAGTGTGTTCCTATGAAGAACCTAGTAATCGAATGTGCGAAAAAAAAATTAGAAAGCAAATACAAATAAATGAATACAGCCTTTAATTTTGAACTAAGTTACCGTATATACTCGAGTATAAGCCGACCTGAGTATAGGCCAAGGCACCTATTTTACCACAAAATACTGGGAAAAACTTAGTGACTCGAGTATAAACTGAGGGTACGAAATGCGCTGCCCCCTGTGTCCCTCTTGTGCCCTCTGTGTCCCCCTCTTGTGTGCCTTCTATGCCCCTTTCTTGTGTCCCCCCTCCCCTGTGTCTCCTCCCCCTCTACCTCCCCTGTGTCTCTTTCCCTCCCTCTCCGTCGTGTCTCTTTCCCTCCCCCTCCCTTATCATCATCCTTATCCTCCCTCCTCATCCCTTTATCCCTCACCAATTACCCCCCCCCCCTTTCCTCTCTCTTGCCTTCCATCAGCTGCTCCTCTGCGCGTCTTCCGGCTGTGTCGGCACCCGACATATGCTAATGACGTGACGTCACATGCGTGTCACGTCATTAGCATATGCCGGGTCCCGGCACAGCCAGAAGACGTACAGAGAAGCAGCTGATGGAAGATAAGAGAGGGGAAAGGGAGGGAGAGGGGTAGTTGGAGAGGGGGGAAGTGATGAGGAGGGAGGCTGAGGAGGATGATAAGGGAGGGGGAGTGAATGAGACACGAGGCAGAGGGAGCGAAAGAGACACGAGGGAGAGGGAGGGAAAGAGACACAGGGGAGGGAGGTGGAGGGAAAGAGACACAGGGGAGGGAGAGGGGAGGGAAGAGAAACGGGGGGGAGACACAGGGGAGGGAGAGAGCAGCAGGAGCAGGGTGAGCCGAGGGGGGCTTTTTCAGCATTGAAAAAAGGGCTGAAAAACTCGCCTTATACTTGAGTATATACAGTATATAATTTTGCTTTAATTCATCAGACATTTTGCATATGATCTTAACAGGATTAGACACCAGAGAGAAGCAGGCAAACCCTTTGATTCATAAATCATATCTAACCAATTGTGTTGAAAAACTGTCCATTATGAATAGTGATTTGACAATAAGATTTTCAGAGCAGCTCCCAGTTGAAAAGCCCTCCCCCTCAGGCTACCACAAACTAGCAGTCCAAAGTTGAAATGGCCATGACCCAAGCAGAGTCTCCTAAACGTAACATTTTATCTAATAGTGCTTTTATGTTCATGGCTGACATAGCTGCTAATGATGTTAATTTGTTACATACTTTACAAAGATGAAGTTATATCAGTTATCCTATTAATAAATGTACTTACTTCAATGTGACCCTGACTAGACCAGGAGTAGAGACAGAGGTGAAGGCCACGGCATGGTGAGATGTCTGGTTTCAGAGCTTGGTACATAACCTGTTTAGAAGTATTTAAAAAAGAGGTCTTATCTATACAGTTCTTATGGACTTAATATATACCGGTATTTAACAATTGGTTCAACCCTTCCTTGATAATGTATTTTTGTGTATATTGCACAATGACTTAAGTTTTTTTTCCCCATGTATTACATATTACACAGTTACACAGTAATTGAGGTTAAAAAAAGACTTTTAGTACATCAAGTTCAACCTTTTTAGATCTCCTCTGATTTGCAATATGCTGATTAGTTGTTAATTGTTAATTGATCCAGAGGAAGGCTAACAGAAAAAAAAACAAAAAACAGTGAAACTTTGCTAATTGTCTCAAAAGGGGAAAAAATATATAAAGTTCCTTCCTGACCCCAGAAACTGGCGATCGGATTCCTCTCTGGATCAATACTCCCTCTCTAATTATCCAATATAATGAATGTCCTTTTTATTTAAAAATATATCCAATCCCTTTTAAAGTTATCTATCACAGATCACAAGTATGAGTCAGTACGTTTTATGGGATTCTTTTTCTGCATGAGCCATAGAATAGCTCAGTTGGTAATCATCTTTTCAAAAGTCCTGTAGCTGCAAGACAGCTTTCCAATAATTCTTATAGGAGCCATTAAATTGAGGCAATCGGTGGAATCAATAAGCCCCTTGCATTCATTTTATTATTATTAACCCCTTCCCTAAAGCAATCTATTTTTGTTTTTCTTCATTGTCATACTCATTTTGTGCATAGCTAAAATTTAAAAAAAAGTGTTGGATGTGTACATTATAAAAACAGTAATTTACCAATTTAGATTTGAATGTTAATATAACTTTTTTTTTTTTTTTTATGAAAAGAGAAAATATGTTTATAGTATTGGTGGAATATCTAGATATTTTTGAAGGTTTTAGCAAATCAGGTTATTATTTTGCTCTCTTGCATTCAACAAATAGACCACACAATTTTGGAATTTATCCTGTGCAATTATTAATAAGACAATACTGCACATAGACACTTTTGGTAAAATGATCACGATTTTTGTATTTGTATTTTATTTTTGCAACCCAACTTGCTTTATGGACTGCATGAAGTTAGTTGTGTAAGAGTGACCAGTCTACTTATTTTTTTAACCTTGTAAAATTATTTTATATTTATATGTATTCTAATTCTTTAAAATAGCATAGTGATTTGGGACTTCAATGTCCCTTAAACTTAAATGCTCAAAGACTACTTATAAACATTTCGTACATTTATAAATTATATAGTATAGCATTGTGTCTCTGAAGATACTAATGATACAATTGACTTTTCACTCAAATGGAACTTAATGTATGAATGTCTGTATTTCTAAATGATGTTAAATGAAATAGAGTTTTTACAAAAAGCCAAGTTTAGTGGACCCATCTTAAATATAAGCATAAAAATGTATACTTTAGCAAGCTGTGTGAGAGATTGAATGTCTGTACTGGAAGTGGGGCTTAGATAGGGACATAAATAAATCACTATTAACCCTAAGTTATTTGCCTCTCTCACTATTGACCCCCTTATGGCCCCCGCTGCCCACCCATTGGTCCCCCTGTGGCCCCCCACAGGCCCCAGGTCCCTCCTGCAGGCCATGTACCCCCCATGGATCCTCTGTGCCCCCTGTGGGGCCCTGTTTGGATTCTTGTGGCCCCCACAGGTCTTCTATGGCCCTTGCGGATCCTTGTGGCCCCCGTGGGTCCTTTGTGTTCCCACAGGTCCCCTGTGGCCTCCCATGGGTCCCCTGCAGCCCCTTATGGGCCCTGCTGTGCCCCTGCAGGCCATATGGCCCCCCACGATCCCCTGTGTTGCCCCTCAGCCTCCTGTGGCCCATCGGGGAACTCTCTGGCCTCCCTCAGCCCCTGTGTTCCCCTCAGCCTCCTGTGGTCCCTTTCAAACCTCTGCAGCCTTCCTCATCCCCCTGTGGCCCTTTCTGGCCCCTGTGGCCTCCCTCGGACCCCCTCAGACCTCTGCGGCCTCCTCAGATTTTTGTGGCCCCCTCTGTCGTTCTTGGCCCATGTGGCCCCCCGTGAACCTCTGCAGCCCCCTAGGACCTCTGTGACCTCCATCGAACATACGGCCTGCTGTGGCCCCTCCTCACCCCAGGAAGGGGAGTGCAGCATTGGACAGGTAAGAAAGTATATTGTTGTATGTATATATATATATATATATATATATATATATATATATATAGTATATAAAGTGGGGGGGGGAAAGCATTTGATCCCCTGCTGATTTTGAACGTTTGTCCACTGACAAAGAAATGATCAGTCTATAATTTTAATGGTAGGTGTATTTTAACAGTGAGAGAAAGAATAACAACAACAAAAATAAGAATACGAGAAACACATGTCAAAAATGTTATAAATTGATTTGCAGGTCAGTAATGGAAATAAGTATTTGATCCCTTATCAATCAGCAAGATTTCGGGCACCCAGTTGTCTTTTATAAAGGGAGTGCTCCTAATCTCATTTTTTTACCTGCATAAAAGACACCTGTCCACAAAAGCAATCAATCAGATTCCAAACTCTCCTGCATGGCCAAGACCAAAGAGCTGTCCAAGGATGTCAGGGACAAGATTGTAGACCTACACAAGGCTGGAATGGGCTACAAGATCATCACCAAGCAGCTTGGTGAGAAGATGACAACAGTTGGTATGATTATTTGCAAATGGAAGAAACACAAAATAACTGCCAGTCTCCCTCTGTCTGGTGCTCCATGCAAGATGTCATCTCGTGGAGTTTGAATGATCATGAGAACGGTGAGGAATAGCCCAGAACTACACGGGAGGATCTTGTTAAAGATCTCAAGGCAGCTGGGACCATAGACACCAAGAAAAGAATTGGCAACACACTACGCCGTGAAGGACTGAAATCCTGCAGCGCCCGCAAGGCCCCCTGTTCAAGAAAGCACATGTACAGGCCCGTCTGAAGTTTGCCAATGAACATCTGAATGATTCAGAGGAGAACTGGGTGAAAGTGTTGTGGTCAGATGAGACCAAAATCAAGCTCTTTGGCATCAACTCAACTCACCATGTTTGGAGAAGCAGGAGGAATGCTGCCTAAAACCCCAAGAACACCATCCTCACTATCAAACATGGAAGTGGAAACTTTATGCTTTGGGGGGGGGGGTTCTACTAAGGGGACAGGGCAACTGCATTGCATTAAAGGGACGATGGACAGGGTCATGCACCGTCAAATCTTGGGTGAGAACCTCCTTCCCTCAGCCAGGGCATTGAAAATGGTTCATGGATGGGTATTGCAGCATGACAATGACCCAATACACACTGCCAAGGATGATGGAGGAGCTCTATACAATCAGCAAAAACAAGACCTGGAGCTTACTGCGGCTCAGACCATGAGCTTCTTATTACAAAGTTTAGAATTAAACTGAAGAAAAGAGGGAAAATAATCAGTCCAAGCAGATACAAAATATATAAAATTCCTTGTGAATATACAGTGGAGGTAAGGAACAGATTTAAGGAATAGACATGGAAGATAGAATGCCTGAAGAACTTTGTGCCAAAGTTTGCAAATAAAGGCAAGATACCGGCAGAGTTATCAGAAGCTAAAATCTTAAATATTTTGAAACCAGGTAAAGATCCTATAGATAATAAAGACTATAGACCAATATCGCTAATTAATGTAGATATTAAAATTTACTTAAAAATCTTAGCTAATAGATTGAATAAGGTTCTACCTAATCTAATAAACCTAGATCAATCAGGATTTATTAAAAAAAGACAAGGTACGGACAACACAAGACGCCTCATAAACGTATTTTCTTATGTTAATAAAATGAAGATTCCCATGCTGACTCTGTCATTGGACACAGAGAAAGTGTTTGACAGAGTCATCTCGGACATCATGAATGCATTAATAGACAAATATTGGTTTGGGAGATTTCGGTAGGAAAGCCATTGGGGCTTTATATAAAAATCCTAAAGCATGGTACACGGCAATGGTGTCCATTACCACTTTATTGTTTGTTTTCAATAATGGAACCGTTAGCTGAGCTTATAATGGCTTCTATAGATATTCAAGGAATTAAGATTCGATATTCTATTTATAAAATTCTTCTTTTTGCCCACGATATAGTGTTCACTCTGTCCAATCCAGAGGAGTCTTTATAGTATTTATTTTGAGCTCTAGACGAGTTTGGTAAGATATCTTATTTTAAAATAATTCCAGCTAAATCTGATGTTTTATTGAAAGGAAGTGATTTAGAAATGATGATAAGATCAAAATACAGCTACCAATTTAATTGGAATACCAATTCTTTTAAACATCTAGCAATAAAATTTGGGGTTAGTTTGAGAAACATACTTAAAGAGAATGTAGCTCTAATATACAATCAAATTACAATACTTTTACTAGAATGGAAAATATTAGACTATCTTGGATAGAAAGAATGCAATTGGTGAAGATGGGTATTATTCCTAAATGAACATATATAATGAGAAATATTCCAGAAAGAGGGCCTTCATATGTATTAAATAATATACATATAATGATAGACAAATTTATTTACCTGGGTAAAAAATGAGAATAAATCTTAATATAGCTTCCTACAGACACTGCTATAAGCCTCCAGCATCCATCTTTAAAACACTCACCTGGCTTCCTACAGACACTGCTACAAGCCTCCAGCATCCATCTTTAAAACACTCACCTGGCTTCCTACAGACACTGCTACAAGCCTCCAGCATCCATCTTTAAAACACTCACCTGGCTTCCTACAGACACTGCTACAAGCCTCCAGCATCCATCTTTAAAACACTCACCTGGCTTCCTACAGACACTGCTACAAGCCTCCAGCATCCATCTTTAAAACACTCACCTGGCTTCCTACAGACACTGCTACAAGCCTCCAGCATCCATCTTTAAAACACTCACCTGGCTTCCTACAGACACTGCTACAAGCCTCCAGCATCCATCTTTAAAACACTCACCTGGCTTCCTACAGACACTGCTACAAGCCTCCAGCATCCATCTTTAAAACACTCACCTGGCTTCCTACAGACACTGCTACAAGCCTCCAGCATCAATCTTTAAAACACTCACCTGGCTTCCTACAGACACTGCTACAAGCCTCCAGCATCCATCTTTCAAACACTCACCTGGCTTCCTACAGACACTGCTACAAGCCTCCAGCATCCATCTTTAAAACACTCACCTGGCTTCCTACAGACACTGCTACAAGCCTCCAGCATCCATCTTTAAAACACTCACCTGGCTTCCTACAGACACTGCTACAAGCCTCCAGCATCCATCTTTAAACACTCACCTGGCTTCCTACAGACACTGCTACAAGCCTCCAGCATCCATCTTTAAAACACTCACCTGGCTTCCTACAGACACTGCTACAAGCCTCCAGCATCCATCTTTAAAACACTCACCTGGCTTCCTACAGACACTGCTACAAGCCTCCAGCATTTATCTTTAAAACACTCACCTGGCTTCCTACAGACACTGCTACAAGCCTCCAGCATCCATCTTTAAAACACTCACCTGGCTTCCTGCAGACACTGCTACAAGCCTCCAGCATCCATCTTTAAACACTCACCTGGCTTCCTACAGACACTGCTACAAGCCTCCATCATCCATCTTTAAAACACTCACCTGGCTTCCTACAGACACTGCTACAAGCCTCCAGCATCCATCTTTAAAACACTCACCTGGCTTCCTACAGACACTGCTACAAGCCTCCAGCATCCATCTTTAAAACACTCACCTGGCTTTCTACAGACACTGCTACAAGCCTCCAGCATCCATCTTATAAACACTCACCTGGCTTCCTACAGACACTGCTCTCTCTGCCCTCCCTCCCTGCACCACTCCCACCCACTCTTGCGTTGTCTCAATTTATAGATACTCATCTGACTTACACCTGCTCACTCAGCATCACCTGCTTCAAATGATTCAACTAAATTAATACACACCAAAAAAATAAATATATATATATATATATATATATATATATATATATATATATATATATATAATTACACACAACCCAGCTACTCTCCCATCTTGGTCACTAACAATTTTTCTTTTACTCTCACACCTTTATCTCATCTACTCCCTACACCTACACACTGTGTCGAAATGCTCTCTCACTTTTTTCTCCTCCTCATCTTCTACTGCCTCTCTCTCAGACTATCATTTGCAGCCTATCCGTATCATACCTCCAATACTATAACCATCTCACCTTCCTTGATTTCCTCTCCTCTTCTCTGCTCCCATGAGCTATTCTCTCTCCTCCAATCACAATCTCATCCCCTCCCCAACACTCATAGCAGAAACATCACTGTAAGTCCCACTCCCATATTCTCTCACTCTCACTCCTCCTTCTGCTAGCTGCTGGAGACATATCCCCTAACCCAGGTCCCTCCCTCATTTCTACCTGCTTTCAGCCAAGCTCTACTCCAAGGGCAGAAAACACCAGAAAAACACAAAATTTGATACCCATCACTTGTCACAAACCTTCCACTCTTCCTTTCTCCTGTGCTCTCTGGAACGCACGATCTATCTGCAATAAACTCACTTTCACTCACGACCTTTTCACTACCAACTCCCTCAATCTACTGGCTCTTACTGAAACCTGGCTCTCCTCTTCTGATACTGCCTCCCCTGCAGCACTCTCGCATGGGGGTTTTCACCTCAGTCACACACCTAGACCTGGGAACAAACAAGGTGGTGGTGTGGGTGTATTACTTTCTTCTCGCTGTACGTTCCACCTCATACCCCCTGTCCCATCCCTCCAATTTTCGTCTTTTGAAGCTCATACTATCCGCCTCTTCTCTCCTATCTCTCTACGTGTTGCTGTAATCTATCGCCCCCCCCCCAGGTACTTCCTCTCAATTTCTCGATCACTTTTCCGCCTGGCTCCCACACTTTCTTTCCTCCAACATTCCCACACTGATACTTGGTGACTTCAACATTGCCATTGACACCCCCACCTCCTCAGCAGCCGCCAAACTACTTGCACTCCCTCGGCCTCTCACAACTTACAGATTCTTCAACTCACCATGCTGGTCACTCTCTTGACCTTATTTTTACCAATATTACCCACACCTCCAACCTAGTCATCCACCCTCTCCCTCTATCTAACCATCACCTCCTTACCTTCAACCTCAACACATCTTCCTCCCATCACTCTTCTTCAACCCCAGCCACAATAACCCACAGAAACCTGCTAGAACTCAACCCTACCCAACTCTCCACCGTGCTCCAACCTCTTCTCAGCACTATCACCAACCTCAACTGCCCTGACACTGCCACCACACACTACAACTCTACTCTCTCTTCCACTCTTGACACTCTGGCCCCCATAACTACACGCAGACGCCCTCAATCTCATCCACAACCATGGCACACTACACACACACGTTACATTCAGAAGTGCTCCCGCACTGCTGAACGACTATGGAGGAAATCACGCTCCGCAGCAGATTTCCTTCACTACAAGTTTATGCTACGTTCCTACTCCTCTGCCCTCAACCTGGCCAAACAGCAGTACTTTACATCACTAATATCAACTCTTTCCTCTAACCCAAAATGTCTTTTTGCCACTTTCAATACTCTCCTTCGCCCACCACCTCCCCCCATCCCTTCCTGTCTCACGGCTGAAGACTTTGCCAACCATTTTACACATAAAATTCAATCTATCCACAATGAACTCTCCTCTCACCGTGGCTCACACACTTCACTCTCTCAACTAACTCTACTAACCAACAACACCCAATCTACCCCCCCTTCCATTCCCACAGCCACTCTGGACTACTTTATCCCTGCAACAGAAGATGAAGTCTCCATCCTAATATCATCCTCTCACCTCACTACCTGTCCTTCAGATCCTATTCCATCTCAGCTCATCCCTCCCCTCTCTACTACACTTATCCCAGCTCTCACGCATATCTTCAACCTTTACCTAAACACTGGCAAATTTCCATCATCTCTAAAACATGCCATAATTACACCCACTCTCAAGAAACCCTCATCCGATTCCGACATTGCATCTAACTATCGCCCTATCTCTCTACTTCCCCTGGCTTCCAAACTGCTGGAGCGGCTCGTCTATAACCGCCTCACCAGTTTCATCTCCTCTAACTCTCTTCTGGACACTTTCCAATCCGGCTTTCGGCCCCAACACTCCACTGAGATAGCCCTCATAAAAGTCACCAATGACCTGCTCACCGCCAAGTCGAAAGGCCACTTTTCTATTTTGCTTCTCCTGGATCTCTCTGCCGCCTTTGACACCGTTGACCATTCAATTCTACTCCACATTCTGAAAAACAAAACTGAAGGGAAAATGCCCCAAGAACAAACAGGAACTGAAGACAGTTGCAATAGAGGTCTGGCAGAGCATCACCAGGGATGAAACCCAGCGTCTGGTGATGTCTATGCGTTCCAGACTTCAGGCTGTAATTGACTGCAAAGAAATTGCAACCAAGTATTAAAAAGTGAAAGTTTGATTTATGACTGTTAATCTGTCCCATTACTTTTGGTCCCTTAAAAAGTGGGAGGCACATATACAAACTGTTGTAATTCCTACACCGTTCCCCTGACTCGGATTAAAATACCCTCAAATTAAAGCTGAAAGTCTGCAGTTAAAGCACATGTTGTTTGTTTCATTTCAAATCCATTGTAGTGGTGTATAGAGCCAAAAAGATTAGAATTGTGTTGATGTCCCAATATTTATGGACCTGACTGTATATCTTGGATATGTCTTCCATAAAAAGATTGAAACAAAAAAAAATCTGCCCTTTTTAAATTGAGAGTTTTTGTTGGCCCCTTACAGTTATGCTTTTTTAATGCAATCTCAAATGAGACGGCGTTGTGATCACTGTTTCCCAAAGGTTGCCCTATTTCAACATTTGATACTATATCAATATTATTTGTGATGACTAAATCCAAGATAGCTTAATTTCTAGTAGGTCCTTGTATAACCTGGGCCAGATAATGATCTCTGCATGTACTTAAGAACCTGCTCCCCTTTGCCCGTACTGCTGGTCTCATTCATCCAGTTTATTTCAGGGTAGTTAAAATCTCCCATTATTAAAACTTGCCCATACTTAGCTGCATTTCCAATCTGGAACAACAATAATTGCAATTCCTCACTTTCAATTATATTTGGGGGTTTATAGCATACTCCAACCAATATTCTTTAGGAATTTGCTGCTCCGCTATTTAACTATACCCACAAACATTCAACATTACAGCTAGTTCCACCATAAATATATTCTCTGACTATACACTTAAATTCAGGCTTAACATACAGACATATCTTCCTCCTCTTTTACCATTGCCCCTGTCTTTCCTAAATAGGTTATAACCATCCAGCTTAACAGTCCAGTCATGAGATTCATCCCACCACGTTTCAGTAATGCCTATTAAATCCCATTTATCATTAACTGCTAATAATTCTAACTCTCCCATTTTTCCTGGCAAACTTCTGGCATTAGCAAGCATACACCTTATGTTATGGGTCTGTAGTTCTGAAGTGCCTGTCACTGTACTTGAGTTACTTAGTAACTCTTTATTGACTATACTAACCCTCCCCCCATCTCCTCCCCCTTAACTAGTTAATGTGTTCCTGACCCCCTCGACACTTTTTAGCCCATTACTTCTATCTAGTCCCTCCCCCACCTACTAGTTTAAAAACTCCCCCATATAATATCCCTTGTGAATATGCAGTGGAGGTAGAATATCCCAAAAAGAAAGAAAATTAAGTAGGCAAACTGGCTGTTAAGGCTCTGAAAGTAGCCCAGGAAAGAAGGAAAGTGAAAGGTAGTGGAGATAGCTAAGATTTGTCCAATTGAATGCAGAATTCCAGAGGATGCCAAGAAGAGACAAGGAGACATTCTACAATGAGCGATGTAAAGAGATAGAAGAAGATAACAGAATGGGTAAAGCAAGAGATCTCTTCAAGAAAATTGGGGATCTAAAAGGCACCTTTCATGTCAAAGTAGTGTAATAAAAGGGAAAAAAAATTAAGGACAAAACAGAAGAAGATCAGATAAAGAAGAGGTGGCAGGAATACACTGAAGATCTATACAGGAAGAATCTTAACACTAGTGATGACCTCAAAAGTTTGTCCAATGAGCTGGAGCCAGACCTTTTAGAGGATAAAGTGAGATGGGCCCTAGTATGCCTTGCTGATAACAGGGCTGCAGGAGTTGATGGAATACCAATTAATCTATTCAAAATCCTGCAAGATGATGCTGTGAAAGTGTTGCTTGCCTTACGCCAACAAATTTGGAAAACTCAACAGTGGCCAATAGGCTGAAAAAGGTCAGCCTACATCGCAATACCAAAAAAAGGCAGTGCCAAATAGTTCTCCAATTATCAAACAATTTCAGTCATTTAACATGCCAGCAAGATAATGCTTAAGATCCTACAAGTTCGTTCCAACAATATATGGACCGATAATTACCAGATGAGCAAGCCGGGTTCTGCAGAGGAAGAGGCACAAGAGATTGCCAGGGAGACACAGTTCTTTGAAAATGTTGGCTAAAACAAGAAACATAATCCTAAGGTAAGCTTGCCAGCTTTAACCCTACCCCCGTCTCCCTCCTCCCTTACTTTTCCCTTCTACTTTGTATTTTTAATCCATACGTTAATACTAGTTTAAGTTTATGGACAGAAAAAGAAAAAAAGAAAGACTAGAATACCTTAACAGGTTTAGAAATCTTTTATTTACAAATGTGTTCGTTATTAATAAACATATTAAGACAACTATACACTGATGTATACACATAATATCTCTTTTGATGTAATATGAACGTTAAATGTATACTTTTATTTTTCTATTTGCTATGTGTTGTTATATTCCTGAATTGTCTTTAATAAAAAGATTGAAACAGAGATCAAATTTTCAATATCCAATGGATAAAAGAGAAAGCAAGGAAGTTCCAGAAAACATTTACTTCTGCTTCATAGACTATTCTAAAGCCTTTGACTGTGTGGCAAGTTCTTAAAGAGATGAGAATACCAGATCATCTCATCCTCCTCCTGAAAAATATGTATCTGAACCAAGAAGCCATGGTCAGAACAGAATAGTTCGAGATCGGAAAAGGAGTGCGACAAGGTTGTATATTGTCACCTTATTTATTCAACTTATATGCAGAGCACATCATGCGTAAGGCTGGACTGGATGAATCCACAGATGGAATAAATATTGCTGGAAGAAATATCAACAACCTCAGATACGCGGATGATACTACTTTGATGTCTGAAAGTGAGGAGGAACCTATTGATGAGTGTAAAAGAAGAGAGTACAAAAGCTGGCCTTCTGCTCAACTTTAAAAAGACGAAGATCATGGCAAACGCCAATCTCAGTTCCTGGCAAATACATGGGGAAGAAGTGGAGGCAGTGACAGATTTTATTTTCATGGGATCCAGGATCTCCTCAGATTTTTGCTACCGCACAGGAAAACTATGGCAAGCTTGGACAAGCTAGTAAAAAAGTAAAGAAATTACACTATCAACAAAGAGCTGCATAGTTAGAACTATAGTATTCCCAGTAGTAACATAAGGATTTGAAAGCTGATTATAAAGAAGGCTGAGTGCCTTAGAATGGATGCTTTTGAATTATGGTGTTGGCGAAAACTTTTTAGAGCCCCTTGGACTACAAGAAGATCTAATAAATCAGTACTTCAGGAAATCAAGACAAACTGTTCTTTAGAAGGTATGATCATGAGGCTGAAGCTCAAATATTTTGGCCATATCATGAGAAGACTAGAGAAGACTCTGATGCTGGGAAAGATCGAAGGCACACAAAGAAGGGGACAACAGAGGCAGAGATGTATAGATGGATAGACGGATGTACCTGGAGTGCTTTGGTCCATAGGGTCATGGAGATTTGGATACAACTGAATGACTAAACAACAACAAATATACATAACTACATACATACATATACCCCCCAGATTTTTATATGTTTGTATGTATGTATAAATAAGTTATTTTACGAAGGTGCTCATTGCAGGTCGAGTAATGAGTGCCAAAGGCGCTCATTGTGAGGGCCGTACGTAACTGGCTTGATGAGGCTGCAATGAGCGCCTAAGGCGCTCATCGCAAGGCCCGTAAGTGACTGGCATGACGGGGCTGCAATGAGCCCGAAGGCGCTCATTGCGGAGCTAGCGATGATCGCCGAACGCCCTCATTGCGAGGCCCGTACGTGACTGGCTTGAGGTGGGGAAAGGTTCCAAATGGCTTAGGAGTTACAGGCTTCAAAAACATTACGGCTTAAACGGACACCATTTTTTTCAAACCGTAACTCAGAAGCTGTCAGAAGACCACCAAAAGAAACCAATTAATTAAATAAATAACTTACAACATCACACACAGCACAGGGGGAGAGTCAGGGAGCCTGTAGGTGAGGTTGCAAGCTAATTCTATATTTAATTGGCATTTTTGGGAGTTCTGAAAACGGCTAAGCAAGAAAAAAAATGGCGGCTGGCAAGCTGTAATTTTTTTTTCAAGCCCGTAAATCAGAAACACATTTCAGGCTGGGGGAAAATTAACAATCCCAAGCCCGCAAATGGTTTCACGCCCATAAATGCAAACAGGTGCACGGAGGGGGGAGAAAGAGACAGGGGAGGGAGAGGGTGGAAAAAGACACAGGGGAGGATATGGGGTGAAAGGGGAGGGAGTGGGGGGGAAAGAGACACAGGGGAGGGAGAGGGGGCAAAGAGACACTGGAGGGAAATCGTAGCACTTTGGCAATTTGGCAATGAGCGCCGCAGGCGCTCATTGCAGGCGAGCCTCGCGCAGTGAGGCGAGCCATTAAATCGTAGCACTTTGGCAATGAGCGCCGCAGGTGCTCATTGCAGGCAAGCCTCGCGTAGCGAGGCGAGCCATTAAACCGTAGCACTTAGAAAAAAAATACGAGGTGAAAAAAATTACGAGATAAGCGGCGGAACAAAAACAGTAAAAAAAACACTAAATACACACTAAAAAATAAAACAAAGGTCACTTACAGCATGGGGAACCAGGCAGGACGTCTGTAAGTGAGTTGGAACAGCAATTTAGATCGATTTAGCCGAGTTACAAAGATCGAAAATCGGCTAAGCGAGAAAAAAATGGCCGCCGAAAAAAATGAAAACGAGGCTATACTACTACGAACTGCGTAAAACACAGCCACAGACGTATGTGTTAGAAAAACGACGAGATAAAGGATGCGGATTAACCGCGCAATGAGTAAAAAGACAGTAGCGAGTACATTTTACGAAACGTAATCACAGATTTCCGCATTAACACAGATTTAACGACTTTGTCTCGCGCAACATCGGATTTCACTCCTAAACCAACGCATTTGATTAAATATAAGTTGCAAAATACAAAAATATTAATTTTATTGAATTTTTTTTTTATTTATTTTAAGATTAAAAAAAAGGGACAAATGTAGCGTCATGTTGTGTGGCAAACAAATTTACTGTTAAACCGTAGTACTTTAGTGGGCTTAGCGATGAGCGCCGCAGTAGTACTTTGGCAATGAGCGCCGCACAAAAAATACCGGATGAACAAAAAGAAAACCATGCTACAGCACTATAATCACGGAAAACACGTACCAATAATCCGCTAAGACGCATACCACACATTATCCGCCATTTTAGGATAATGCGGAAGTACACAACTACGTTAACGGTTTCGGATCCCGCACGCACACTATTACACTGCACACGTTCATCACGCTTACACAGCACCTCCACACCACTAATGCTGCAGCAGCATCAACACAGATTGCCAGCTCTTCAACACAATGCATAAAAATACGTATATTCATTTATTAATTTGAATTCTATATTTCAGTAGTACACAGAAAACAACATTAGCTACCTTACAATTCCATATGTATATTAATAACTAAACAACTTTTAAAACATACACATCTGATTGCCGTCATTTTTTGACGGGCAATACGCTAGTATAAATAGATTGTGTAAATACACTGATTTACAGTAGGTGTCATGATACCCCTGACCACCAAACCTTGAGACTAATATGATCCGCCCAGGGTGATTAGGATTTTGAGGATGGCCATTACCCTGGCTGCTTAAAGACCCCTGTCAGGACTGCAAGGATGCAAAATCCTCCACACCCGCCTACCACATACACAATCGCTGCCATTTTACAACACTAACTTACAGAATGCGGAAGTACACAGCTACCCTAACGGCTTCCCCTCATGCACGCAGCCTATTTACACTACACACTGCAGACATTGCTGACACTTACACCTCAGCTCAACAACAGTGCAAACCTACATTGTTTGCTGCAGGAACATCAAAATAGATTGTTAGCTCTTCAGCACATTGCTTGCTGCATATATTAATTACAAATAGGTAAAGTATATTAATTTATGATTTCCTTAATTAATTAATTATCATGAAAAAATACATATACAGAAAAAAAAGAAAAAAAAACACAGTATCGCAATAAACGACAAAAGGAGATCAGCGCGGACCTTACACCGAGCGCAAAAGCACCTCTCATGACAAAAAATACACCAACCGAGAGGCTCGCAATGAGCGCCAAAGGCGCTCAGCGCGAGGCTCGCAATGAGCACCGAAGGATCTCAGACGACCAAAACACTTACTGTCTGTGACAAACAGCATTACCTGCCTTACAATTTTATTGCCCCGTCATTTTGATGGGCAAGTCGCCAGTTATATAGTAATAAAGAATAGTTTTTTATTACATAAATAAGTTGCTTATATTCAACATGAGAACTTTGAGAGCTTATTTTGAAGAAACATCACACACAGTAGTACATTATCAAATACCTTCTTATAGATGCAACAAAGAATAATGCATTCAGTGTACCTTTAATTCTGGTGGACAAGCAAAGCCAATAAAGGCAACAGCAAAGTGGAGCAGCAGACAAGGAACCACTGGTGGGATAGATAAATGTAGTAGAGGTATATCAAATGTGATATTTTATACTTTACAGGTGTGTTAATGATGTTCTCATTAAACCCATCAAGGGTCCAAATAACTGCTTGATTTTCCTTCTTAGGAATAATTAATCTGTCTCTTACAAACTGATGGGGTAACACTTTCCGAACCTTATATGTGGATTTTATGTTCAACTTCTCAACATAATGATGTTCTCTACTATAAGATAAACAACCTATATATAACAACTTTATATTTGTGTAAATCTTGCAGGAATCTTAAGTATAATGATGCATGTTTCTACCTTTCTTATCCTCCCTAGTGTACCATCATCTCTTCTAGGGAGGCCAGATGTTCCTGTTTTTAGTGGACAGTCCCTTGCGTGACACATATTTCCCATTATAGTTTTGTCCCTGGAAATGACCTCTGTGAGATATTAGACAGATCTGCATGTTTTGTGATATATACCTAATATATACTTGATCTGGTAGGCCTTGTGGTAGGCCAAGGAAGGCCTTATGGGTTGTTCTGCTAGTTGTTCCGAGGGAGACGTTGGAAAGATGGGTCTGCTCCTATAGGTCATAAATCTGCCCACCTAGTGAAAGACAGGTGATTAGGCTGACCCAATCAGCATCTAGTGAGTCATTTAAGAGTCAGCTGATATCACTCCAAAGTGCCTGTTATAAGACTCTGTTTCTCCTGTGAGTCTTTGTCCTGCCTAGTTCTCTGCTGCAGCTGTGGTGTCTTTGCTGCTTCTACTGTTCCTATCTGGTTGGAGTTCTGTCTGTGTCCAACATTACTGCCTCTGTAACTATCTGGCAAGAGTTCTGCCTCTACATTTTGCTCTACTGTGTTAAAGCTATCACCTACACATATATGCTGGGTCCTGTCTTCAGGTCCCAGTCTGCTTCTGAGGACCCTCTACATGTTCTGCTGCTGTACAGCTGGCTGCAGCATTGCTAGTTTGCTTTCAGTGTCTGACTGAGATTTTGTTGTTTATGCAAATGGACTAATACAAGCATTATCATTTTGATATAAAGGGATTCTCACCAAGCTTTGTATATCCTGTTTTTGTTCATTAAATTTGCTTTACAACCTCATCCCTAAAAGGTCTGAATTTCTAGTAACCGTTTCCTGACGTAAGATTAGTCTAAATCTTCAAGATTAGATGGCAGTCGCTTTCTTTTCCTATTCAGACAAAACAGAGCAGTTCACTTGGTGTGTCCCATTGTATATGTGTCTAACTCATTTCAGTTCATTGTATGTGTCTCTAATCGAGGCAGCTATATACGTGTCCAGTATGTTTCTCCATTGTGTTTATCAATAAGTACAATGTGAAAGTGTATGGGGTCTGTGGCTTTCAATAAAGTTAAAGATGATACAGTTTAGTAGAATTACCAAAGCATGTGTATTGACATTATATTACACTCTGCATTAATTTGTACTTTTTTCGGTAATAGTCTAGAACCGAGATTTTGGATACTATGGCCCCATTCAATTGCAAGACGGTAGTTGCCTTCATACCGGCAGTTAGTCTGACATTTTCAACAGTTACAGAGCGATTCAATTGAAGAAGCCCAAAACTATCTCTCAAAGCCTAAACCTTAAACCAACAATTGTAAGTAGCATTTCAGAGCGTGATCCTGATCAATTAAGCAAGGCCGTAATTACAGATTTAGAAACAGCCAATAGTAAATGAGACCGTCATCATGACATCATTAAAACATGGAGGTTAAACGTCAATCAATTAGCGCTTAGGAGTTCGATATGCAATATCTGGAAATGTACAAAATAATAAAAATGAATTAAGGAAATGTTCTAGTCCATGTGGGTGGCCTGATATGAATTAACCCTTTGATTCCTGAGAAAAAAAATTTGATTGCAGATTTGCGAGCTTGAAACTGTTGTACAATTAATTATAATGTCTTTCATCAATATCCCTGTCTTTTAAAGTGCAGTATTAATTTTGTATTTGCATTTACAGTGCTAGATCAGGTGTTTAACCCTCTTTCGAGTCCTATTTGGTAATCGTAGGATTTTCTTCTACATTTTTGGGTGTGAAAACAATTGGGGGTTTGAGGAATTGTAGCAATTGAATAGCAATTTGCAATTGTAACATTTACGGGCTGAAAGATCAAAGGCTTAGTTGGGTCGGAGTTACGATTTTAACAACTGCAGGGATTTTCAGCCTGTAACCTGCAGATCATTTGTGGCTAGCTAAAAGACGCCAGTGTGGTAACTTGTCTTCCTTGCATGGTAATTCAGGACCTCCTTAAACAGGTCTAGGTAGGAGGGCTGAGAGTCTTTGCTTCCCTCCCACAATTGCTGGAGGAAGTGAGGCGTGGACAGGATGTGATGTAAATCACATCATCTCAACTAGGGGTATATCCAGGCAGGAAACTGCTGTTGTTCCTGTTCTTCCTGTGATGGTGATGGTGATGGCCTAACCGTGGGTGAGATCAAGCGTTTGGGGAAGGGGATTACTATATAGGTAGATAGATTTAAAAAGGGTTGTTGCTCCGTGGGTCTGGGCTGTGTGTTTGTGATACATTTATAGTATTGTGTTGTTGCTTTTTAATAAATACCTTTTAATGTAGACGAACCTTGTGTAATATATATATATATTAATTTGGTGATACACCACATTTGGCGACCATGAATTTTAGACTTCTACAAAGGTTATTTATGAGGTAATATCACATTAATAGATAGTCAGATTTATTTTTTGGGGGAAGAAAAAAAGTACTTTGTCTAATTATCCTCTGCATGGGAAATCAAGTGCTGATTGTGTGTGGAGTCTAGTTTGGGCCTACATTTTTAATATACATGCTTTGGCATAGGCCTTAATTATTATTTTTAATCCTTTATATCGTACTAGCTTCTGAGTTGAGTTTTGTTCGTATTAGCTTATTTTGCTACATAAAACAAAGATATCATACAGGTTGTTTTTGTGGGTTTATCTGAGTTGAGTTTTGTTGTGCTTTTGACTATCAGAGTACAGGCCTAGCCCTGCATTTGAATACAATATAGTAGGCTCCATGCGACTTCTTTGTGTATTCGAATGCTGATTCAAGCCTCCATTTTAATATACATGCTTTGGCATAGGCCTTAATTATTATTTTTAATCCTTTATATCGTACTAGCTTCTGAGTTGAGTTTTGTTCGTATTAGCTTATTTTGCTACATAAAACAAAGATATCATACAGGTTGTTTTTGTGGGTTTATCTGAGTTGAGTTTTGTTGTGCTTTTGACTATCAGAGTACAGGCCTAGCCCTGCATTTGAGTACAATATAGTAGGCTCCATGCGGCTTCTTTGTGTATTTGAATGCTGATTTGATATCTTAGTCCGGGCCTCCATTTTTAATATACAAGCTTGGGCATCAGGCCACAATTTTGAATATATTAGTTTGTTGTGTGTTTCAAATACCTGAGTTTGTTAATACTATTATTTTTTTTTTTTTTTTTTTTTAAAGAAAACATATATTTATTTATTTTTTTTCTTCTTTCTTTTTCTTTCTCTAATCCTTTATCATAGTACAGGCCTGTAGAAAAATAAATAAACCATTTTAAATCGTATATATATATATATTATTTCAGGCGTGCATTTTAATACACTATAGGCTTCCATACCTTATACTTTTTGGGTGTCTTGCATATCCTAGTTCAGGTATATCTCCTACCCTGCAGGCCTTGCTATTATATTTTAAGTTAATTAGCAAGTATTACCTTCACCATACTAAGGTAAGTATAATTTGCATTGTGGGTACTAGTCTATTTTTCTACATATTACACCTGGCCTACTGAATAGTCATCAACTATTGTTGGCTACTCAAAAGCATGCTACTTTAGTCGCAAATTGATTTGGATTCTTACTTGGGTGAGTAAAAGAGTAGGAATGTCTTTTCAAGGGGCCAAATACTTTCCCACAGAAGTGCGTGAGTACTTTAGGAAACATATTCAAAAACATGATGGTCCATATGAGCTTCCAGAGCCAGCAAACCCAGACAGTGAAAAAGAGGAGAGATTAATGGATGTTCTAACACAAATTGTAAATAACAAAAAGTATAGAACAAAGAAGAGAAAAAGTTTGGTCACACAAGCTGTTGTAGCCACAATAGGAGGCCTAATAGACTTAGTTGTAGAATTACGGCAGCATAATTTGGAAACAACAAATAAAATGGAGGAAGCAATGGACAAAAGGGATTGTTTAAAAATTGCAGCTTTAAGAACAACTACAATTGTTGGGGAACTAGAAAGGGAGTTAAGGGAAATAGAAGAGCAGAGGGATGCTTATGGAGTAAAAATAACAGAACTTCAAAACATAATAATGGACTATAAAAATAAAACCAAGTCAGAAGACATAAAAGGAGTCAGAGACATTGCCAAAATATATCCAGATCTGGATATGTTCGTGGCACAAAATAAAGAACCAGTGCCGAAAATGAACCAAGATAGAAAAGAGTTCTTATGTTATTCTGTTCCACAAGTAGATACCATACCACAAGCACCAGTTATTGTTTCAGAATTATTTAATGCAAGGCAAACACCTACAGGATTTTCTATGCAGACTCGACCGATGTCTATGGCAGATAAAGACAATTTCCAGAAATGGTGGGGAAGTATGCCAACTAACAACTTTAATACGTTTACACATTGGTTTATGAGGGGAGCAGATAGAGCTAAAAAAGGAGGTCTTAACTTAGAGGAATGGACAAAACTGTTTGAATACGCTATGGGTCCTTTGGCTAGTAGACTATTGGGATTTAATAACAGTGTGTCTGATCAGGCAGGAAGAATTGCTGCAACTAATTTCTATCTACTTAGCATAGAGAAAGAAATAGCAAATATTACCATGAGGCCAACAGATGGTCCTAGAGAGGTAGCTCAAAGGATATTTTTTTGGTATACTCTACGACAACATCAACAGCCTCTAGTGCTGGGCTCACCAGAACATATAGCAAAAGTAATGGAAGCCCTTCCCCGGGAGTGTCAAGAATTTGTCAGGCTTTTTGATCCAACACCAACAGACTTGGAAATGGTACTAACTAGAGCTGATAAGTGGTGGATCAAGCATCCTTTCACAGAACAGGCCTGCTCTGTTTCAGCTGTAAGAACATTTAAGGTCGAGTCTGGTAGAGATATAGATGGTAAATGGAGAAACCAGACGTGGGATGTACCCCAGAACAAGAAGGATGATCAAAACTGGAGACCAAAACAGAACTTTGACAAAAGATGGAGAGATCCACCTAGGGACTATAGGAATAGGGATGGCAGCAACTGGAGGGCTAATCAGGAGGGAGAGAGAAACGGTAACATGGGCTATTGGGAACTCAGGAGACAGAAGGATAGGATAGAAGAGGAAAATCACATACTTAAAAACAAGGTAGCTGAGTCAGAGAGGAAATTGAAGGAAAATGAGGCAAAGATGATAAAAGAGGGACAGAGTAGAAGTGAGTCACAATGACAAATCCCAGCCCCTGCGCCTCAGCATCTCATTCACTCAGCTAATTTAACCATGGATGAGGCAGGTCGGCCTACCATTTATACAGTCATCGCAGGGGTAGGGAAAAATATGTTGGTAGATACAGGAGCAGCAGTTACAATGACCAACAGGGTCAAAAATGGGGATTCTTCAGTAAGTATTATGGGAGTTACTGGGAATCCACAGGAGGTTAGAGCAGGTCCAATTGATGTAGCAGTTGGAGAAAAAACAATACAAGTAGAAGCAATAGTGGGTTGGCCAGAGGAAATATTGGGAATAGAAGCTTTAAAAAAAGGAAATTTCATTGTAGATCTTGCCAATTTTTGTTTGTGGAAGACAGAAAAGGTGAATCAGGTAAGTACAGAGTTAACGAAAGGGGTTGTGCTCCCAATGGCATATATTGGCTCTCCGATAAAAAGTCTGGAAAAAAACAAACTGAAACTAGACGGACAACCAGAATGGCTGCAGAAGATAATCCAAGACATACCTGTTTGGGCTACAGATAAATTAGACTGTGGAAGAATGAAAGGAATGGTCTTGTTGGAAGGAGGAGACCCACAATGGCAAAAGCAATATCCAGTCCCAAGAGAATCAGTGGCATCAATCACCGAGATGATAGAAATACTGGAGAGACGTGGAATAATTAAATCTGGAAATGGGTATGCATGTAACTCACCATGTTGGCCTGTGAGAAAAGCTGTGTTAAAAGGGAATGGTGATGAAAAAGCAGCCTCATCATGGAGACTTACCATTGATTACAGGGCCGTGAACAAACTTGCAAAAAGATATTTTTTATTTTTTTGTTTGTGTATGTATATGTTTCTAATGATGGAATCTAGTGTTCCCACAGAGCAAGGCTGTATAAGAATAAAGATGCGTGTCAACAGAAGATTGTGGTGGATCCTTGTTACAGGATGGCTGTATCACAGTAGGAATGGGGAGACAGGCAATAAGGCCAGAAGATACCGCAAATAAGGGAGAGAGTTTGAAAAGATTGGAGTTACATTACGTTCAAGCAGATAGATTTATTTGGCCCAGGGAATTGGAAGTAAAAGAGGGTGGAGGGTTACAAATAAACATTATTTTGCCACATAATAGTACCAGGGGATTAGCTCTTAGAGCTCCAATACAAGGGAGGTTTACAAATACTACAGTAGTAGTGAGTAACTCAACATTAGAAGAAGGTGGAGAATGGGACGCTGCAGTTATAGCTGCCCAGCCTGATCTAGAGGAATTCTGCAATTTTGATACTGGAAAGGGGTGTGTTCTAACAATAGATGAAGTATTTGTCTCTGTAAAGGAGCTGCAACGTTGTAAAGATTAGAAGAAGGTACCATGGCCAATAGGCGGATTGGTGGTGGTACCAACACATGAAACAGTTGTGCAAGGGGTTGGGTGGACTTACTACCCAATAATTCTAAATTTTTATGATTTTTCTATTCCTCCAAAGTGCCTGGAATCACAGCAGCAGTGGTTTAAGCAAAGTATACAAGAGACCATCATTGAGTGGACCAGAGCAGGGAGTCGAGAAAAACGGGACACACTTGCAGCCCTTTTAGGAGGAGTCGGAACTGGATTGGGAGTATGGAATTCAGCAGACATCATTGGACTGAACAGCAGGATAAACTCCCTTACTGATGGCATGGGACATGCTATGAAAATAGGTGGAGTATCTGACTCCCTTATAGTGAGTACACTGACAGACAATGTTGATGACATACACACCATTGCCAACAACCTGCATCTAGTTGAGGAAAATATTGCTTCCATTGCTAACAGCATTAAGAATGAAATAGTGGGAACTGCCATTTTCTGTTCTATGATTGGAGGAAAGCTGTTGGCAGATTTAAAGGAAACTATTAAAGACATCCAGGAAAACAAGTGGGCAAGACAAATCAATGCAACAAGGATTATCACGTCATTGAAAAGAAAAGGAGTGCACATCACTGAGGACAATCTTAAATACAGCTATATTGAAGGCCCAGATCAATGGATGCCACATGGACTACAATCTGGGACAATAGGACTAATCCTGGCAATTCCCCGTTGGGAGGGGCAGGCAGAGCAACTGAACTTTATACATAGCATTGGCACGTTAAGTGATGGAATCTACAAGCAACACTTCCCATCAAAGAGACTGGCCACTATTACAGGATTGGAGATGGATGAAAGCTGTTGCAGAAAATCTCAACACCGATGGCTGTGCAGTTGTGTTTGGGAGAAAGGAGCTGAGGAGGATGGCTGGGTGCAGTTGATAAAAGAAAACCTGGTGCAAGAGGTGATCCGCATAGGGGACATTGCATGCTTTATCGGCCACTCTGAATATAGGACAGTTGATGAAATATGTTTGGTGGAAGAAGGGTCTTGTATCACGGTAACTCCATCAAGAAACCTTACCACTGAAATCATCAATTTTACTGCAAATGCAGATTGGACTAATTTGACAATGAAGCTTTTTCCCCCAATTCCAAAGCTTACCTTGGAACTTCATGAGTTAGTAAAACGTACCAAACAACAACTACACCCCATCAGCTTACTGCTGGAACAACAGAAAAAGGAAATAGAAATTACTACAAAAAACGTTGAGCATCCCTGGTGGGGAATTCTTACCAATGCAGAGACACATCCAGTCCTACGAACACTGTCGCTGGTACTCATGTTCATTCAAGTATTAACGACAATTATAATAATATACTTTTGTGTGGCAATGAAACAAATGAGGAAGAAACTTGCAAGGAGGATATATAATTTGTCTTTTTCCTCTTCTTTCTCTCTCTCATACATTCTTCAATAAAGTTTTACATTGCACATACATAAACATTTATCACACACTCCCACCTAAATTCTATAAGTTCTGTTTCTGTGTAATATGTGGATTGACAGCCATAGGAAAGTACAGGAGAACTTATGTCGCTGAGGGAACTATTCCGGAGGGACGGTGGGTTGAATTTCTCCTGTATATCAGGTTTTTGCTCCCACTAGGTTCTCCTGTACTAGAGGGATAACTAGAAAACTGAGCAACATAGAAGAAGAAAAAGTGAGGGAATGTGGTAACTTGTCTTCCTTGCATGGTAATTCAGGACCTCCTTAAACAGGTCGAGGTAGGAGGGCTGAGAGTCTTTGCTTCCCTCCCACAATTGCTGGAGGAAGTGAGGCGTGGACAGGATGTGATGTAAATCACATCATCTCAACTAGGGGTATATCCAGGCAGGAAACTGCTGTTGTTCCTGTTCTTCCTGTGATGGTGATGGTGATGGCCTAACCGTGGGTGAGATCAAGCGTTTGGGGAAGGGGATTACTATATAGGTAGATAGATTTAAAAAGGGTTGTTGCTCCGTGGGTCTGGGCTGTGTGTTTGTGATACATTTATAGTATTGTGTTGTTGCTTTTTAATAAATACCTTTTAATGTAGACGAACCTTGTGTAATATATATATATATTAATTTGGTGATACACCACAGCCAGTTGAATAGCAAATTAGTATATGGGCTACATTACGGGCTCCAGTAACCAACAATTATTCAATTGAATGAGACTCTATGTGTTTTGCTAGTTCCCAGTTGACAAAAATGGTTGAATTGTGTACCTCTCTATGGTAGTTTTTAATACCTGGTTTTGACATTTGTTCTGTCCATGGATTCTGCCTTCCTATTGCCCATACTGATATTATGCAAGACCACTGATTCAGCATGTCTGCCCCAACCTGATCCTAGATATGGACCTTGAGAAAAATTATTCTAAAGCAGTCTTCATACTGGGTCCACCACTGGATACTTGACAGCTGTGTCCCACTACATAGTTACATAGTAATTGAAGTTGAAAAAAAACTTAGGGCCATATTCAATTTGAAGCCCCAAACTTGATGTCTGTGAGTGTGTTGTGGGCTCCCGTTTGTCTCCAATTGCAATGCTATTCAATTGTTTGAGCCCGCAAGTTACCGGTCCAAAGCTAAAACCGTAAACCATGCACTGGTTCGGAGCAGTTCAGGGCGGGAACATGATCAATTCAGCAAGACCATAACCGCCCATTTTGAATCAGCCAATAGAAAATGGGACTGTCATAATTTCGGCAGTAAAACATGGAGGTTACATGTCAATCAATTAGGTTCGGGGGTCCGATATGCGATCAGAATTGCAAAACCAAAAAATGAAGAATTATGAAAATGAATGCCAATACTATTCTAGTCCAGGTTGATTTAACCTCGAAATTAAACATAAAAAAAAATCTAAGATCTTGCCGATTTGTGGGTTTGAGACTGTTGTGCAATTAATTCTAATGTCTGTCATCGCTTTCCCCATTATTGGGGCGGCTTGGGGAAATTGAGCAATTGAATAGTGATTTGCGATTTTAGCCTTGCGAAAGTGAAAGATCAAAGGCTTCGGGAGGCTGTAAGTTACGAGTTTAACCATCGCCATTTTCTCAAGGCCGTAACTCGGAAGCCGATCTGAGGCCACAAAAAGACTTCAAATGAATACCAACTTAGCTTGCGACCTCACTTACGGGCTCCCGGATCTCCAGAAACCTCAATTGAATGGGTGCCTTTGTCCTTCAAGTTCAACCATTTTTAGATCTCCTCGGATCCTTGTAACATGTGGATTAATTGCTAATTAATGCAGAGAAAGGCAAAAAAAAAACATTGCAACCTCAATACTGCTAATAATCCCTGCAACATATTTCATCACAAAAGAGCACATTCACAGAGCTATATTTTATTTGGATATCGATTTAAAAGTGTTTATCCCCTGATTTTGGAGATGAAGCACTGTTTTAATATATAGGCAAATAAAATATACTATTGTGAGGTATATCTAATCCACTTACTCTGAGTTTATAGTTTTGTATCACAAGCCTCACTGGCACTGACTGAAGCTATTTTTCTGTACTGAGTGTACACTGCCCTTGCAGGCTCTTGCTCCTTTTCCCTGGTGTTTGGTTAGCACTACATGATCTAAAGCTAACACAATTGGATAAACCAGATATTAACAATACAGAATGTGTCATAGCCCATAATTGTGTATGGGTCTGATTCAATTCCAAGCTTGCAATTTGACCAATGTAGGCCGTATGCTTGAGGGTATGTTGCGGGCTCCCGTTTGTCTACGATTCCGGAGCTATTCAATTGATCAAGGCCACAAGTTACTGGCCCAAAGCCGACTCCGTAAACCATGCATTGGTTCGTAGCAGTTTAGGGCTGGAACATTAACAATAAAGCAAAACCGTAACCTCCCATTACAAATCAGCTAATAGAAAATGAGACCATCATTATTAGGGCAGTAAAACATGGAGGTTACATGTCAATAGATTTGGGGGTCTGATATGTGATCAGACTCGCAAAACCGCAAAATACAGAATTATGAAAAGTAATGCCAATAATGTTCTAGTCCATATGGGTGGCCTGATATGTATTAACTCATTGATTCCCAAGATCGATATAACCCCAAAATAAAACATAAAAATAAATGCAATTTACTGCCGATTTGCGAGCTTGAGACTGTTGTGCAATTAATTCTAATGTCTTTCATCTCTTTCCCATTATTTACAGTGCAGTATTGATTTTTTATTTGCATTTACAGTGTTACGAAAAGGGGTTTAACCCCTTTGCGGGTCCTCTCTAGCACTCGTTGGATTTTCTCCTCCATTAGCAATTTACGGGTGTGAAACCATTTGCAGGCTAGGGGAATTTGAGCAATTGAATGGCGATTTGCGATTGCAACTCTTGCGAAAGTGAGAGATCAAAGACTTTGGGAGGCTGTAAGTTCCGGTTTTAACCGTCGCAAAGTTTTTAAGGCTGTAACTCGTAACCCATTTCAAACCCACAAAAAGACGCCAATTCAATAGCAAACTAACTTACGACCTCACTTCCGGGCTGCAGTCACTTAAGATTGCTCAATTGAAATCGGGCTCTATGAGCCTCATTCAATTCATGGCTCGCAACTCGATTGCAGACATCCAAATGCCTGCGATTGAGTTGCGTGCTCCCGTTGCTCTACTTTTGAGATGCAAGCCTGCAAGTTAGGGGCCGATAGCGAAAATTGGAAACCATTGCCGTCGGAGGAAGCATTTGCGGGCTTGAACATATGACGGGAGCAAGCCCGTATCTCCCGATGCAGAAACAGCCAATGGAAACAGAGATGCTCATCATGACCAACCTCCAAGCCCCAAATTCGTAAGTGAATTCCGTAGGACTTGGAAATCCAACCTCCATTTGGAGGCTTGTAGGTCAAAGCCAGTAGGAACCTCCATTTTCAAAGTCCTACTGGCTTCGACCTACAAGCCTCCAAATGGAGGTTGGATTTCCAAGTCCTACGGGCTTGGAGGTTGAAGCCAGCAGGACTTCACATTGATTGCCGTGATCGATATAACACGAGAATTGAAAATGAAATAAAGTATTGGAGAATGTTGAGCTAATATTTCTAAGACCTACCATCACTTTTACTCTTCATAAAAGCACAGTATTGTTTTTTGTATTTGCTTTTAAAGTGCTCCGATTTGTCATTAAGCCCTTTGCAAGACTTGTGGTTAGATATTTGCAATTTGCGGGCTTGACTGAGTGGTTAGCGAGAGGGAATCGGAGCAATTGAAAAGCGATTCGCGATTTTAGAGTTCGGGACTCTCGAGGCCGTGAAAGATCAAAGGATTGGAGGGCATTAACTTGCGATTTGACTAATTTGCAATGGATCGCAGCTCAGAGCACGTAACTCAATTGGAGCCCGCAAACGTAAGTCAATTGAATAGAAAAATAACTTGTGACCTCCACTTGCGAGCCCGGATTTCAAAAACGGAGCAATTGAATGAGGGTCTATGTGTCCAGGATTTTCTTAAATGCACGAATTTCCACTCAAAGTATAATGTTTTTCAACTTAATAGGATCCTGAGGAATAATTTTACTTCTTCAAAATTATCACTAAATAACTTAAATACAATGGGAAGGTCCATTTAGTACAACCAAAGCCATAACCCCCATTACAATACAATATAAAACAAGTGCACCTCTTTGTGTGTATATCTTATGGTATGCTTTTCTGTCTAAGAAACTATATGCTAAGGTTCTTTGCTCACTTGCCGGACAATCATAATTGGGGTACATGGGGTACAGGCTTATGGGGCCCCACTAAATGTGGGTTCCTGAGGGCCCCTAATTTGTTTCAGGAAGGTGTAACTAATCTCAATATGCCTGTTTTATAAGGTTACACAACTGTGTCAAGAGATTACCAGTTGGTTACCTATTCTAGATGACTTTTCCATCCTCCCGCATGAACCTGTGCTAAGCAGCCTGGGATACCTGCACAGGGCACAAAAGGCATTACTACGATTCTTGTAAATCATTGGAGAAGAATATTTAACTCCTTGAAGAATGTGTATGTATATTTAAAGGGATATGAAAGGTTTCTGTAAGTTTATGAAGTATGTAATATACCTATGAATTTATTTACTTGTACATACTTTATTTTATTAAGAAGCAACTAAAAGCTCTGTTTTTCTTTTCAAAGAGTCTGTATCATTTAAATATAGCAGATGCATATATCAAAAGCTCTGTTTTTCATGCCTAAAATCATACAAATAGTTCCTGTATGGGTCTGCCCACTGCAATGTATGCAGACACAGACACTATAGTGTTGGAAGAGCTGTGGGGTATACTAGATAATGAGGGGCCATGTCTCAGCAGCAAGTTACAGTGTGTTTTCTGAGAAATAGTCCCTCATAGGCTAGTACGCTACACTTCACATCCAGCACTGTGGGGTCTGTGCCTGCATACTCATACAGGGGCTATTTTCATGATTTAGCACATTTAAAACAGATCTTTTAATTCCTTCTAAATCAATACAAATGTATATTAAATACATAGTAAAATACAGAAACCTTCCAAACCCCTTTAATAATATATCATTATGATTATGTATATCATTGGTATAAATATTCTGTAACTGGGAGCCGAACGTGCGTGTTTTGGGGGCCCCAGATTTTCTGATGAATAGTCCCTTATAGAGAAGTTATTTTTGTTAAAATCTAATTTCCGAGAAAGTCTATTCATGTCACAGAGAACTGTTGTTATGAACAAGCCTGAGGGTGTTTTTGAGCTCACAAATCATGATTTTCTGCAGAAGTTAAAAGTGTTTTATTAAATCATCTTCAAAATGGTTTTGCAACAATGTTAGGACCTCATTCTGCAAATTATATCTTGCCGTATCAAGTAGAGCCAGAAGAGGGAGTAACTGGTTTTTCCATAGAGCTCCATAACTCTACCGGCGCAGCGCCCTGACACACCATATAGTTAGTCAGAAGGAGACCCTCACCCTTTCGAGATATGTAGTACTATTTTTTGTGCAATTAAAATTGTTTGAAATGTTAATATCTGTGATAATGAAAATGGAGTTAATTTACCCAGTTTAGGAAACTTAAGTACTCAAAGACGGAATTGGAATTCATCTGCCCCCACCTGTGCTACAGCAGGGGATCCTTCAGTCCTAGACTGTTATTGGCCCTTAAAGACAGTGGCCCCAATTCAATTGAGCAATTGTTGTTTACTGGAGCCCGTAATGTAGCCTAATTTGCTATTCAATTGGTGTCTTTTAGGGAGCCGCAAACGATCTGCGGGTTACAGGCTGAAAATCCCTGCGGTTGTCAAAATCGTAACTTATAACCCATCTAAGCCTTTGATCTTTCAAACCTGCAAAGGTTACAATCGCTAAAAGGGCAAATCGCTATTCAATTGCTACAATTACCCAAGCCTGCAAATGTTTCACACCTGTAAATTGCAAATGTAGAAGAAAATCCTACGGGTACCAGATAGGACTCGCAAGGGGGTTAAACACCTGTTCGTAGCACTGTAAATGCAAATAACAAATCAATACTGTACTTTTAAAGACGGGGAAAGTGATTAAAGACATTAGAATTAATTGCACAACAGTCTCAAGCTTGCAAATCTGCAATATAATTTTTTTATGTTTCATTTCGGTGTTATATCAATCTTGGGAATCAAGGAGTTAATACATATCAGACCACCCACATGGACTAGAACAGTATTGTCATACATTTTTATTATTTTGTACATTGCCGGATTACGAGTTTGATAGCATATCGGGCTTCTAAACACTAATTGATTGACATGTAACCTCCATGTTTTACTGACTAAATGATGATGGTCTCATTTACTATTGGCTGTTTCTAAATAGTTACGGCCTTGCTTAATTGATCATGATCACGCTCTGAAATGCTACAAACGATTGCATGGTTTACAGTTTCGGCTTTCGGCCAGGTTGTTGTGGGCTTGTTCAATTGAATCACTCTGTAATTGTAGCAAATTTCAAGCCCGCAAACATACATCCTGTATAGCATAGGGCCTAATTCAATTGTTATTTGGGCAATTGAATAGGGCTCTATATAAGCACAGAGCATATTTTTTACAGAAGTTTTTAGTTAGTGAACTTCTATCCAAAAAAGCAAGGTTGTCACTAACTAAAAACTTCTGTAAAAAAATATGCTCTGTGCTTATATAGAGCCCTTTTCAATTGTCCAAATTGCAGTTGAATGAGGCCCATAATTTACGGGCTCGCAGTTGAATAGGGCCCTGTGTGTTTCAACATCAAGTGTAGTTTTTAAGACTTCCATTAGCTCTTATTGCCTGGGTACAAGAATGTTTTTTGATAAACTCAAGGCACTGCTGTGTTTTCTTGCGAGAATACGACTTGTTAGGTTGCAGAGTGTCTCTTTCTGTTTCCATGCTCTGAATCAGCTATTTAAACAAAAATGTATAAAGAGTATAAAATTTCACAAAACCCTCTATGAGTCTAGGTATCCCTTATCAATATACTCTATCCAAGCCCAGGTATCCCTCAGGAATCCCACATTACAAAAATAACCATGGGGATTCTTATGGATCCACAGAATCAAATATTAACCCATTACTAGGGGGTTCCTATGGTCTCCATGGTAGTCGATGATCTCCCATGGCACCTAATATTATCAATGACACCATGGGGGTCCCTATGGATCCCTATGCTATATTATATAATACCTTGGCACCTAAAATTTTGGGGGACCACAACAACCTTCATAGTCCCTAACCATAAATGCATAAAAAAAGCATTACGTAAAATAAAAAAATGTTACACCAGTAAAGGAGAAAAACATATATTATCTATCATTTTTGTACCCTCCAGCTACAATTCTCCATTCTCCATAAGCAGGTACGTTCATGTTGATTGAAGAATCTGCTCTTGCTTGACTTAAAGGCATAATTAAGTTTCCAGGGTTATGAGTGCATCTGATAGAGGAGAATCAATAGTGTATGAAATAGTTTTTTTGCATGAAACAATACCAAAATAGACATTTAAATACTTACCTTGAAGTTAGCAAAATGTCTTGCAATTTCTGACAGTTGACAATTAGGGTTAACAGCCTCTCCAAACCCAGGCTAAATTAGCATAATAGTCAAAAATTGTGCTGGCCAATCAGGAGGAAGCAGAGGCTGAAACATTTGTATAACAATCTGGGGTTGCTGTCTGTGCTGCAAAGCAGACTGGGATATGTAGTCTGGCACATGTTAGAAAGTGTTATGTATTTTTATATGAGAGTCTATCTGTGCAGCACATTCACACTAGATTACAACCCTGCAGGTTGTCTGTTCCCTGCATCTACTGATGCTGGTGTTTTTTCTCTCTGTCTGTCTCCTTGTGGAAAATGTCAGCTGTGACCCCACCAACCATGTGGCATAATTTTCTTTAGATGTCACAAACTTTACCCGGATGGTGTGCAGCCGGGTACACTGTCATGTAAGCTTCCTAGGGGTGTGCAAATCCGGATAGCAGTATCCAGCATATAAAGATATAAGTACAATCAACTTTTCAATAGAATACTGTACATATTTTCTATTAATCAGTGGCTGTTTTTTAAGAAACATTTGTAACCCAGGAAACTTCTGTATACCTTTAAGCCCTCAGTTCTCACTTTGCTTCCTGACTGGAGAGGATACAAACATTGGATAACCAAGTAACTGGAGAATGACAGTGGAGTTCCAAAGAGGAGGAGTAATGGAAGGAAGAAGATGAGAAATTATAGAGGGAGGAAGTGTGATCATCTCAGAAATTGGATAATATGACCAAGTTCAGTGTGTGCGCCAAGGCCCATAAATTCTTGCCATTAAATTGTGTAGGGGTCGTCAGCTTAACACATTATTATTATCGTTTATTTATAACGCGCCAACATATTCCGTAGCGCTGTACATAAGATAAGTTCAAGACAAAGATACATACAAATTAACACATAGTAAAACAAGGAGGGCCCTGTCTTTGAGTTTGGAATCCAGTGTCCATGGTGCTTTCCCTAAAACACCTTGTGGGATTGAAACTCGCAGACTTACATCCTAAAGGTAACACATTGTTCAATTACCCACTTTAAGTCATTATGTGTACACCCTTAGTCTGCATGTCTAACACTGCATTGTATAATAATTAGTTAAAAATGACCTGTGTGTCAGAATATATATTATTGTATGTTTTTGGTACCCAGCAACATCCCTGCTCTATGTAGATGAAACGATTACCAGCATGTGATATAAGTCTTCTGCATCATGTTCAAAGCAGTAGATGTGTTTTCAGTCCTTCGTTATTTTTCATGTCCTTCCACTATGTTAAAAAAACATAACAAAGAAAACCGCTTTTTCCAGTTTGACTGTGATCGTATTGGCTCTGAAAAATGTAGATACTTAAATAATTATGTTGCTCTGGTGTGTGAGGAAGGAGTGAGGGTATATATGTGTCTGTTATCTTTCAGAGGGGACTGATATAGTGTAATATACTGGAGAGGAATGGGGACAGCCATGGGTGTAGGAAATGGAGGGGACAAACCCCCCTCAGATTTTTCTGTGTACGTATGTATGTATATATAAGCTATTTTATAGCCTATGTATACAATGCGCTGTATCCCTCCCAGAATTATTCTGTCTCCTACACCCCTGGGGACAGCTACCGTATTTATCGGCATATAACACGCACCGGCGTATAACACGCACCTCATTTTAAGAAGGTAATTTCAGGGGGAACAAAAAAATTCAAATAAAGAACTTTGAAGCAAAATCCTCAACCTCAACCTCCCTCCTCAACCTCCCTCCTCATCCTCCTTCCTCAACCCCCTCCTCAAACCCCCCATCCTCAACCCGGTATATGCTAATGAAGTGGCGTACATGTGATGTCACATGCGTGCCGGGTCAAGGAGCGAAGCGGAGGCCGGAGCAGAAGCAGGTAAGTGAGGGGGAGGTATTTAGGGGGGTTTAGGTTGAGGAGGGGGGGGTTTAGAATGAGGAGAGGGGGTTGGAATGCGGAGGGGGGTTTAGAATGAGGAGGGAGGTTGAGGATGAGGAGGGGGGAGGGAATATCGGCGTATAACACGCACCTATCATTTGCTCCCTATTTTCAGGGAGAAAAAGTGCGTGTTATACGCCGATAAATACGGTAATTATTATTATTATTATTATTGTTTATTTGTAACGCGCCAATATATTTTGTAGCACTATACATAAGTTTAATTACAGGCAAAGACAAGTTCAAGATTACCAAATTGTGAAGAATGGAGGGCCCTGTCTTTGAGCTTGGAATCCGGTGTCCATGGAGCTTTCCCTAAAGCGCTGCGCAGGATTGAAACTCGCAGACTTACAATCTAAAGGTCTAATGCATAAGTGTTACATTTAACAAATAATAAATATATATAAATACAGGTATACCCTGCTTAACGCTACCTCTTTGACCGCTGATTTGCAATAATGCTATTTTTCCATGTAATTAACAGCTTAGTGCTAAACCATGTGATAGAGCAGTGTTTGAGTGCAAACCTCGTTTAACTCTTTAAATCCCCGCTCTTCGATTAACCATAGCGCTGTCTGAGCTCTGTGGAGATAAAATGCCCCATTTAGCTCTCTTTTCTCATAGTGCTTCTGCATGTGGAGCTCTAAACGGGGTATTGCTGTATATGTGTGTGTGTATATATATATATATATATATATATATACTGTATATATACACACATGGATAGATAGATAAATAGATAGAGATTTTTATTGGTCGAACATATTCATAGTAAAGGCAACCTCTCTTTATCAAGTAAAAAAAGTTGTCACTATATAGTGCAATACTCTGATTATTCATCTGGATTATTAGGCATTCACAGCTACCTCAGTGTTATATATATATATATATATATATATATATATATATATATACAAAAAATGTATCACACAAACCAGGAATCCGCCCCACACTGATGAGCGGCAGTAACCGCAAAACAGTTCTGTCTGTGGGTAGGTCTCCTGGTTTGAGCATAATCCATCCGGTGCTGTGATTAAGGCTGTGAAATACAGCAAGAATATGCTAAAAGGAGCCATGTATATAGTGGTTTTAGATTAATACAGTGAGCGTGGATTGTGGTCTCATTTGAATGTCCCCACCCAGTTTCCCAGAGTGCAGTGTAGCAACTGTATTTCTGAGTAATTTGAGCAGGAAATAAGTTTATTAACTTATTTTGTAGACATTCAGATGGAATCAGAAATGTACTAATTATTGTTTGTACTACTATATATATAGGTATATATACCCCGCTGAGCACTGTTTCGCAATATGGCTCTTTCCTGTGCCAGTCCCTGGAGATCGCAAAATCTTGCGATAGCACTCAAAATCGCGTTGCAGGCATTTAAATCCCCGCATAGCACGCTTTTTTTACCAGTGCTATGACGTTAAAAGTCAGTGCTATGACGATAAAATGCCCCAATTAGGACGGTTTTCGTATTGCGCTCCTGCATGCAGGAATGCATATACCGCACTTATCGGGGTATTCCTGTACATACACATGAATAGATAGTTGCACTCACACAGTTGTTTATTTTATTGGAATTGTGAACACAGTATATAAAAGAATCCACAGTTAGCTAATGAAGTTAAATAAACATGTGATATAGAGAATTGTTATTTTCTAGGCCATTTTATATGACACGGTTTAGTCATGTCCTATGCCTCCCTCTAGTGGGCATGTGTCACCATTACAAAAACAACCTGCAGATGATTACATAGGTGCGCGCTGCGCAGGTCTCTCTGCCCTAGTCAGCAGAAAGTTGCTGTTCTGTAGCTGGTAAGTGATCGTGACGTCTCACTGTCTACTGGGGGAGACAGCTATGTAATAATATTATAGTTATCAGTCATGGATACAGCATGTACTACACCGACATGGTCATGATATAGACAAGCAGTCAGCCCAGGCCTAAGATCCCACACACTGCATGTAATATAGACAGGCCAGGTTTATTAGAATTATTTTTTTAATTTTTTGAATAGTATGAAGCTGCTCGCATATTATTATTATGTATTAGGAATGTTGTATATGGAGAACTGCATGAAGTACTTATGTTTAATGGACTGAGATATAAAACTAAATGGCGTGAGTTGTGATGGGTTTTCTGATTATGTCAGCTATAAATGCGGTTAAGATTAAAATTAGAAATAGATATATACACACACACACCGCTCTCTCTCTCTCTCTCTCTCTCTCTCTCTATATATATATATATATATATATATATATAGATAGATAGATAGATAGATAGATAGAGAGAAAAAGAGAGAGATACTTACACACACTCTCTCTCTTTTTTTTCTCTCTCTCTCTCTCTCTATATATATATATATAGAGAGAGAGAGAGAGAAAGAGAGAGAGAGACACACACACATATACACTGTGACAAGCTGCCAGTTTCCGTTGGCACTTTGATAAGGAACACAATACAAGAGGCTGTAATACTTTTACAAGACTTACTATACTTTTAGCCAGTGATAGAAAAATAACAAACCAAAACAAATTAAAGAAAATAATAGGCCTAGCATCCACTGAAGCACTACCTTAATGTTTCCTCCCCAACCAGCTCTCATCCAGTTAAAGAAACTGTGTATTTTTGCAGATTTCCAAGTCTCCATTCTGCTCCAAGTAATCATAGTCTGCAGGCTGCTGTCTCACTGGGTAGGTCTTTCTCCCGCTCAGACAAACTGCAAACAATCAGACCATCAGCAGCCCCAACATACTCCAGGAGCAGTTTAAATCAGGTCTGCCCAGGTGCAGCAAATCATCTGAGCAGGAAAGTTAACCCTTGTAGACCTACTGGGAGAAGAGAGCTTTGCAGGGTCTGTGGCTCACATAAATCCTTTGGATAACTGTCACTATATTTATAGGTTACGTGGGACCTTCACAAGAGGCACATTTGGGAGACCATGAGGGGCAGGTTTTTTCATCCAATTTTGTTTTTCCTTTCTCTTGGATATTTCCTTCAGTTTACTTGGTGCCAATTTGTTTTTAAAATTGACATTTCATTTATAGGTAATGACTGGTTTGTCTGGTAATACATTTCTTAGGAGTTCACCCCACTTAAGGATTGGCCAGAGTTTCTGAAAACTCTTCTTTATTTCTTTTGATGCTGTGTTAAATCTAGTGAGAAATCGAACCGTTTTTAATTTTTTATTATTTCTTTTAATCTTATTATTCATACGGTTTGATATCTCTTTCTTCCTAATTTCCAAAAGTTCTTCCTGTTCGTGTTTATCATCATCTTTTTGTAAAGGAATTGAGTTGAACACTTACTTGTTGTTTTTCTATGTTTGTATTGGTGTTAAAATATAGGAGTTAGTATTTGTGTCATTTATTAGTGCTACGGATTTGGTCATACACCCTTATTTGGAGTGTTCACTATTGTTTTAAAGTAAAATTATGTTGTGTGTTTTAAAGTTATGTGTCTGACAAGAAGCATAATTAAGTACGTGGAAATTATAAACACATAGATACCGTTTATGGCACTTGGCTTAGTATAAGGAATCGGCTTAGTATAAGGAATCTCAATATTATTAAGTTGAAGTAGAAGAGTATTGTAGTACACAGTGATATATTTTTTATATGACAAACATTTTAATCAAAATGACATGCTTTCAAAAGATGCAAATATGTTTTTATGTCACAAAGCAAAGGGGTGTTTTTCTGCCTTGGCCACTAGGCACAGACCTAGGGCATTACATTTTCAGAGGACAACAGGCTGCCTGAAGATGCAGTGCAGTACATTGAAATATGTTTGTACATACAAAGAAATATCTATATGAAGTGACTTTTTTTGTCTTTAAGTGTTCTGGACACATTCTGATATCTGATTTGCGATATTGGAATGAAGGATTAGCAAGTGGAGCTTGAGAGTCGCAAGACCTAGGGCAGTAAAAAACCTAAATATGCCCTTTACACAAGATCACATATATAGTTGTGAGCATACGGGCTGTTGCTCACGCTTGCGAGGGCTGCGGGCAAGGGCCTCAGTTGCTGGGATGGAGCGCCGAAGGGATGGGCGACTTGCCCGTCAAAAAATGACGGCAATGAGATGTGTATGTTTGGAAAGTTGTTTAGTTATTAATATACATATGGAATTGTAGGGTAGCTAATGTTGTTTTGTGTGTACTACTGAAATATATAATAATAATTAAGAAATGAATATACTTAAGTATTTTGAAGCATTGTGTTGAAGAGCTGTGAACCTTGTTTGATGTTGCTGCAGCATTAGTGGTGTGGAGGTGCTGTGTAAGCGTGATGAACGTGTGCAGTGTAATAGTGTGCGTGCGCGAGCCGAAACCGTTAGCGTAGTTGTGTACTTCCGCATTAGCATAAAATGGCGGGTAATGTGTGATATGCGTCTTCGCGTATTATCCGTAGGACGTTTAATGGCGGGTAATGTGTGGTATGCGTCTTAGCGGATTATCCGTAAGTGTTTTCTGTGGTTATAGTGCTGTAGCCTCGTTTTCGTTTTGTTCGTCCGCCATTTTTTCTCTCGCTTAGAGAATTTTGTAGTGTCTAAACTCTTTGATTTTTAGTTAAGTGAAGGTGTAAGTAGTTTTTTTGAGGTCCTGGATGCTTCCTCTTGCTGTAGGTAAGCTTTTTATGTATGTGCTGTGTGTATTTCTTGTGTTTTTGCTTTTTTCCTGTCTGCGGGTTGCGTCCGATTTTTGCGATGTTGTAATGTGTGGTATGCGTCTTAGCGGATTATCCATAAGTGTTTTTCGTGGTTAGAGTGCTGTAGCCTCCATCCCAGCAACTGAGGCCCTTGCACGCAGCCCTCGCTACACGAGGGCCCATCAAAAAATGACGGCAATAAGACTGTAAGGCAGGTAATGCTGTTTGGTGGAGACATTAATTTAGTTGGTGGTCCGAGATCCTTCAGCGATCATTGCGAGCCTCGCGATGAGCGCCTTTGGTGCTCATCGCGTGTCTCGCAATGTGTGCCTTCGGCGCTCATTGCAATGCTGTTGGTTGTTGTATTTGTTTTTCTGATAGCCGCTTTTGGTGTTATTGTTTGGTCGGCGGTGATGTGTTTTTTGTGCTTATTGCAAGTGTTTGTGTGCTATGAGCAGCGTTGGCGGTCAATACAGTGCATGTAATATTATTGTGTACTTACTGTATAATACAATTTAGTGCCTGGTATATTAATGCATTCATGTCATATAAGTTTGCAGCAGGGTGTAGTCAGTTGCCATATAACCCTTTCACTGGATGAGGGGGCAATGCATTGCAGGTCCTAGTGCCAGTGAATGTTAACCCTTATGATGCAATGTAAAGTATATATTATAAAGTGCACTCTCCCTTGCCATAATACCAGTGCCACACCGGGAGCCCCACCTTGTAGATGCTGATCTCCTTGATTACATATTACTTGCCATCCTTCTTGGACCTCACCAGGATGGCCTTCCCGAAGGATCCCTCTCCGATCTTGCTGACTCTCACGTGGTGAGTCTCTAAGACATGACATGTCATTCAGGCCGGGCCCTGTGTGCTGTTAGTGGTTGCTGGGCAGCGGGGCTGCCACCTTGCGGCGCATACTCCGTGCAGACACAGCAACTCAGATCCCCGCCCCCAGAAAATGACATCACTAAGGGTGGGTGGGGCTTTGCGAGTGCCGCGAGAGCCCATAAGCCTTCACAAAGACCGGCATGCTCACACCAGCAACTACGGCCCTGTTGTGAGTATGCGGGCCGCATGGTCACACCAGCAACTGCGGCCCTTGCCCGCAGCCCTCGCTATGCAAGGGGCGCGGACTCGCCTGTTGTGAGTATGCGGGCCGCATGGTCACGCCAGCAACTGGGGCGAAAATGACATCACTAAGGGTGGGTGGGGCTTTGCGAGTGCCTTCACAAAGACCAGCATGCTCACACCAGCAACTGCGGCCCTTTTGTGAGTATGCGGGCCGCATGGTCACGCCAGCAACTGCGGCCCTTGCTTCGCGAGGCTGCGGGCAAGGGCCTCAGTTGCTGGGATGGAGCGCCGAACAACTTTCCAAACATACACATCTCCTTGCCGTCATTTTTTGACGGGCAAGTCGCTAGTAAATAATAATAGGGGAATTGCAGAAACACATGGCATGTGTCAACATTTTGTCCTATTTCAATATCAGAGCCATATAGCCATATCCCAAATGCTATTCACTAAGGTGGGAAATTTAAAAAGTGATGTTATTTTTTCGTCTTGAAAAAGGAGAGTTCATAAAGAAGCATTATTAGCAACCTCATCTCAAAGGTGAGGGACTTCTACTCTTAGTAATTGTAGTTTATTAGATTATGGCCCAGCAAATGTTCACAGCATAATGCTCATATAGAAAGAATTGCAGAGTATATTCTAGGGAAAGCTAGGAGGTCATTCTAAGAGTAAGCGACTGTTGGCTCTGGCACAGCACACCACTATCTTGGATTCTGCGGAAGTAGGGGATAATCCACAGGGCACTCTCCAGTTAGTTTTGATGTCAGTGTGTTAGTTGCCCCATGCACTACTCTGCTGTTCTGCTACAGTGGGATACCTAATGAGGAGGGTATCCTGCATTTTGTTACATCGCTAAAATATAAGCAAACGCGTTTCGTATTTAAAAAGTCTTTCTCTATGATATAAAGCAATAAAATATAAGGATTCTTCTTGCCTGGGATGCCATGTTTTCTAACCTATCCATGTGAAGAAATAAAAATATACACCAATGCATGAAAGGTGTATGGAGCTGTGCTACTACTTGTCTTACATATTCAAAGCCAAATAGCATGCCAAGCATTATCATGAAAAAGGGGAGCTGTCCAATTAGAGCAATCCCTGGCACTGAAGCTTACCACACCTTGAATAAATCCTGTTCATAAATAATAATGTGTTGCTGACTTGGGACACCGCCTGTGTATACATTACTGTATCAGAATAAAACCTGCCACATCATTACTAACAAGTACACCAATATCATATAGGATAGTGTTGTACAAAAATGTAATCTCCATATTTTCAAACCTTGTGTCAGTTGTTTTTCTGAGATTTAAAAAGTGTTGTTGTTGTTTAGTCATTCAGTCATGTCTGACTCTCTGTGACCCTTTGGACAGCCGCACATCAGACACATTTATGTTATTTCTCTGGTTGTGCTAATCCATATGGTTTTCATGTCAAAGATAATGGAGTGGGTTGCCAGTTCCTTCTCCAGTGGACCCTCAATCACTTCCTATAATTTACCAGCAGAGTCCTTACCCACAATCACTTCCTATAAGATACCAGCAGAGTCCTTGCCCTCAATCACTTCCTATAAGATACCAGCAAAGTCCTTACCCTCCATCACTTTGTATAAGACACCAGCAGAGTCCTTACCCTCAATCGCTTCCTATAAGATACCAGCAGAGTCCTTACCCTCAATCGCTTCCTATAAGATACCAGCAGAGTCCTTACCTTCAATCGCTTCCTATAAGATACCAGCAGAGTCCTTACCGTTAATCGTTTCCTATAAGATACCAGCAGAGTCCTTACCCTCAAATTATGTAGACTACAAAATATGGTCAAATCAATAGTAAGTAAATGCTCAACTATATTTTTGTATTCTGTCTTGTTTAGTAAACAATGATTATCCCAGTCAGATGCTTTACCTGTGGAAAGGTCGTAGGAAACAAGTGGGAAACCTACCTGGGCCTTCTCCAAGCTGAATATACAGAAGGGTAAGATATGAATACAAATTAAATAAAATGACTCATGTTAATATAGAATAAAGATACCATTTTACATGAAGATCTCAAAGACTAACTACATATACAGTGCCTTGCAAAAGTATTCACCCCCTTGACTTTTTACCTATTTTGTTACATTACAGCCTTAAGTTCAATGTTTTGTTAATCTGAATTTGATGTGATGGATCAGAACACAATAGTCTAAGTTGGTGAAGTAAAATGAGAAAAATATATACATAAAACTATTTTTTAGAAATAGAAAACAGAAAATTGGCATGTGTATGTATTCACCCCCCTTTGTTATAAAGCCCCCCAAAAAAGCTCTGGTGCAACCAATTACCTTCAGAAGTCACATAATTAGTGAAACAATGTCCACCTGTGTCACATGATCTGTCACTACATATACACACCTTTTTTTAAAGTCCCCAGAGGCTGCAACACCTAAGCAAGAGGCACCACTAACCAAACACTGCCATGAAGAACAAGGAACTCTCCAAACAAGTAAGGGACAATGTTGTTGAGAAGTACAAATCAGGGTTAGGTTATAAATAAATATCCACATTTTTGATGTTCCCCGGGGCACCATCAAATCTATCATAACCTAATGGAAAGAACATGGCACAACAGCAAACCTGCCAAGAGAAGGCCGCCCACCAAAACTCACGGACTGGGCAAGGAGGACATTAATCAGAGAGGCAGCACAGAGACCTAAGGTAACCCTGGAGGAGCTGCAGAGTTCCACAGCAGAGACTGGAGTATCTGTACATAGGACAACAATAAGATGTACGCTCAATAGAGATGGGCTTTATGGCAGAGTGGCCAGAAGAAAGCTATTACTTTCAACAAAAAACAAACGGCACGTTTTGAGTTTGCGAAAAGGCATGGGGGAGACTCCCAAAATGTATAGAGGAAGGTGCTCTGGTCTGATGAGACTAAAATTTTACTTTTCGGGCATCAAAGAAAACGCTCTGGCGCAAACCCAACACATCACATCACCCAAAGAATACCATTTTTTTTTCTAATCATTACATTAATACAAATATCAATACAAACAAATACAGGAAACATCCCAATTGTTGTTCACCCTCCGACATTCAATCCAGGAAACCTTAATAAGATCTATCAATATCATTTAATATAAATTCTTTACATTTCGTTTCCTCTCACAAATACTACATACATTCTTCCCTTATAGTATATATCGTATAAATGCAAATTTCTGTAATACATAAAAAAGAACAATATAATTCTTAATATATAGAGATAATAATGTATTAGTTTAATATACCTCTTGATCTATGAATCCAATTATCTATAATTAATTAAATTATTTTTAAAATATGTCCATATATTGATCCCAAATAGTCCAATCTATAGAGCTCTTTCTTTTAGGACCCCCTATACCATCTTCCTTCATCAGCTCTCTGTTATAGTTTATTTTATTAATAACTTCTTTCCAGGAAGGAATTGTAGGTTTATTCCATTTTAATTAATAGTGATTTAATAATCAGTAATATATGTGATATCAATAATTTGTCTTTAGGGAATATATTATCTAGCTTTTAGTGAAATATAACCCAACACATCACATCACCCAAAGAACACCGACCCACAGCGAAACATGGTGGTGGCAGCATCATGCTGTGGGGATGTATTTCAGCAGCCGGGACTGGGAAAATGATCAGAGTTGAGGGAAAGATGGATGGTGCTAAATACAGGGAAATTCTTGAGCAAAACCTGTACCACTCTGTGCGTGATTTGAGGCAAGGACGGAGGTTCACCTTCCAGCACGACAATGACCCCAAACACACTGCTAAAGCAACACTTGAGTGGTTTAAGGGGAAACATGTAAATGTGTTGGAATGGCCTAGTCAAAGCTCAGACCTCAATCCAATAGAAAATCTGTGGTCAGACTTAAAGATTGCTGTTCACAAGCGCAAACCATCCAAATTGATGGAGCTGGAGCAGTTTTGAATGGAGGAATGGGCAAAAATCCCAGTGGTAAGATGTGGCAAGCTCATAGAGACTTATCCAAAGTGACTTGGATATGTGATTGCCGCAAAAGATTGCTCAACAAAGTATTGACTTTAGGGGGTTGAATAGTTATGCACATTGACTTTTTCTGTTATTTTTTGCTATTTGTTGTTTGCTTCACAATAAAAAAAACATCTTTAAGGTTGTGGGCATGTTCTGTAAATTAAATGATGCAAATCCTCAAACAATCCATGTTAATTCCAGTTTGTGAGGCAACAAAACACGAAAAATGCCAAGAGGGGTGAATACTTTTGCAAGGCATTGTAGGAAGTATTTATTCATAAGTGAGCAAGGCAAATGGCCGGGGGGGGGGGGGGGGGAATCTATATGGAGAGCTGTCTATCATTTGGATGCCATCATTTTCTGTCCATGATTGAAGATATCCCTTCCAATATCACTGCCCTCCGCACAGTGTATGTTGAGGGATTATTATTAGTAGAGGACCCTTGAAATAGTATTTGAAATATGGGTAAAAAAAAAAAAAAAGAGTAACTATTATATTGCACTATATGCAGTCCTGTTAAACTTCCATCTTCCTTGTGCTCTCCTCCATAACCAGTTTTCTGTTTATTGCTCCTTACCCAGGGATGCCCTTGATGCTCTAGGTCTGAAACGTTACTGCTGCCGTCGGATGTTGCTGTCGCATGTGGATCTTATTGAGAAGCTGCTGAACTACGCACCGCTAGAGAAATAAAGTGATAATATAAAGGTCATGGCTTTAGCAATCACAGCAAACTGAGTCAATCTCCAAGAGTTCTAGATTATCATGATGACAATAATATTTGAGTGATGAAATAAAATAAATGGATGCAGCAAGCAAATGTTCTTTCATACGCATATCTAAATGATACATACTGAACTATAGCCCATCAAGAAGTTAGCAATATATATATATATATATATATATATATATATATATAGTGAAAGCAATTTGTTGTGTGCATAAATTATCTATAAAGAACCTCCCTCTCTTTAACTTGTGCCACTAGTGCTCATAGAGGGTGGGGGGACTCAAAAAAACTTGTAGTTTGATAAATAATCTGAGAGCAATTTGTTAGTCTTCTCATATCATACATCTCTCAACGAGGCAGTATCTTTAGCGCCACAGAATCGGACATAGCTGAACACATAGTTGTCTTATACAGGCTTCTCTAACCTGTATTAAACTTTCACTGTGCCCTTAAACAATAAATCAATGTTTTTGTTAATCTTGTCCACCAGGCACCATGAGCTAATTATGTCTATTCCCTGAATGATGTATTGCCTCTGAAGTGGGAGCCACCCAGAGGGGAAAGCTCCCCATATCATACCCACTGAACTCAAGTGTTCTTCATGGTGTGAAAGAGCGTAAGTCTGTTAGTGTAATTAAAATTCTTTTTAACAGCTAAAAAAAAAAAAAAAAAAAAAAACTTAATTTTAGATCTCTTTATAGTCTATGCTGCCCACTGGCTGTTGCAAGAGTAGTTAGCACAGTGCAGAGTCTATCAAACGCAGTGTGAGGCTCTATGGCAGAAGACTGATTGATAGGCACAGCATCCCCATGTACTCATTACAATAGTGTATTCTGTTTATTTTTGTATTTTTTTTTTTTATGTAAACTCTTAAACTTCTGATTCTCCTCCATCAGATGCATTCATAATGCAGGAAACTTAGATATCCTTTTACTACCCAGACACCTGCTAACCAAATTCACCAACCCTCGCACAGGGCATTAGTGAAAGCTTTGCTGAACACTGCCCAAGAGCCAGACTTGAACACTGGGTATTGGACTGAAAGCAACAAACCTACCCCCCCATTTGAAAGCCACTTGCAAATATTGAACTCTAGAGCAATTCAATTTTGTACATAAAGCAACTTACAAGTAATCGTTTACCAGAAATGTTATACAATATATATTTAGTGAGGCAAGGATTTATATTGGTAATAGCTCTTAGATATCTTCCATCTCTGTTAGCCCTTCATAGCTAGTCCTCTGACAAATAACCCACACTTTTATGAATACTTGTGTCAAAACGTTTAATCTGTGCAAATTAAGTCTCTTGAAAGTAGTGTTATGTATCAGTGTTTTACATCAGGACCAGAACAAAATACAGAAAACTACTTTCGAGACTTAAAAGTGCATTCATCACCTATGCTTCAGGATCTGGCCGCCCTTTGACTTTACACCTATTTACATTGGCAACAATACTTTATTTCAAGAGCAGGTTCTAGTATATAGAACAAGACATTTACAGTGTGAGTGTAGATTGTGAAGGACCACTGTTGCCGTACCATGAGCTAGATGTTTGAATGCGACTTAAGTATTCATATTAAACATACTTTCAGATTAAGCTCAGTTGGTCTTACCACTTCTAGAAGTCTACAATCCAACATATTGTGCTTTTATAAATCCTGATAAGACATGAAGTTTTGCTAACCTGCAATTTAAGTATGCAACAAGATAAAATTTGCGATGCAAGTTAGGGGGTTGAAAAAAAAAAAACTGTTTTGTTTCTGGACTAAACTGACCCTACTATAGTCCTACTTGATGGGGCAGTTAGAGCATAATAAAGAGTTATCCAGAAGTCTTTGGTTAAAGTGCTAAGCTTTTTTGCTACCTACAATATGTACCAGTTTGTGTCTACTCTATTTCATGAATCAAGTTCAGTATTTCAAAACAGTCTGAACTCTTAAAGGAGCATGTTTACTAGGACACAAAGATGTTACAGTAAAATTGATAATTATTATATTACTAGTTAAATCCAGAAACCTGCCATGTACCTTTAAGAATATATAAAAAGGCAGCATGGCCTAAACACATCTAGCTCCCCGTTAGCCTCACTTTGTTTCAGCTAGATATGGAGCCTGGTGCAATAGGCAAGTGAATAAACTTTGTACTTAAGTTTGAGAGTTACTCATGCTTTTGACAATTCTATTAAACAACTTTTTATTAAGGCAAGGAGACTAAAGTCACCATTTAAATAAAAAAAGTCAAACAAGTAATCACACAGTTCACTTTTTAATTTCATTATGAATGTAACCATATAAAAACCATAAGTTATGAAACAGTCACAATGGGCAGCCTTAGGAGGAATCTGAAACAAATTAAAGGACCTTTCCATATCAAGTTTTGAAAAGGACTTACAAAACAGTACAAAAATGCTGAGCCGAATGAACAACCTGTTTACTATACCAGACCTTAGGGCATCTGCTGAATGAAGGGATAGATATAACTAAATACAAAAAACAAAAAAGGGGGAGAAGCAGACTAACCCAAGTTAGTTCTCCTAAGGACACACTATTGTAGTATGTATATTGGAGCGGTAGAGATTCAGTATTCCTACTACAAACACTGATAGTTGATGCGTAGTTGAGCAGCCACGTGATTCAGGCGATTCTACAAAGAATCCTGATACTCCAAGAATTTACAATGGAGAGTGAAAGTCTTAGATACTGAATAAACACTGGACATTTAAAGATAAATCCAGTTTTAATGGATTTAAGTTTGGAAGGGCTTATGGGGGAGGTAAATGGCAACTCCTTAGCCTTAAAGGCCAGATGCCAGAACCAGTGCTTTAGGATAGCCAATCTTAAACACTGGGCAGAGCTTACAAAACATTCTTCCCCCATAGCGGCTAGCAGCAGGGTTTAAAACTTGTATGTTATATGTAAATAAAACCACACAGCTAAATGTATACATGATGTGTTGGGTTTAGTTTCTTCAGGCCGGTCAGCTGGTGGCAATTTCAGCGCATTCTGTAGTCTGTAGAAAATGACAGCTCACAGAGCTGACCCTTGAAGTCGAGATCGACCGTAAAATCCAAGTCACGCTAAAAAAAAAAAAAAAAAAAAAGGCACAAGTTTAAAAATAAAACATAAGTTATTTAAAGTGTACATGGGGGGGGGGGGGTCTGGAAATCTAGCATTTACAGTATACTTACATTGTTCTTGGCATTTGGCTTCATGCCTATGGTACCAAATATCTCTTCCCCAGTTTTAACAGTGAGATAATCTTCCATGTAGAAGACAGTCTGCTTCCAGTGAGTATAGGGAGATTCGGGACCTAAAAAGTAAGACACAATTAACCAAAGCCATAATGTTAGGGTAGCTGAAGATTGTTTTAAATTAGTTAACAGATATAGGAGAGCAATTTTATTCAATCAAGGATCTTAGCCGACTAATGAGTGTTTCTTTTATGGCCTAAATATGTGCACCTGAACAGTGGAAGGGTCCCATATGAATACTACAATTTTGTAAAGTAATCATAAAAAAAAAACAAATTTATTTGCTGCTGAAGTTTAACTTGGCAGTAAGAGAAAGTATATGACAATTAGACAGAAAGCCATGTGTGCACAGGACATTTACCTCACTTTTTATAGTGTTTTACAGATAGAGGAATACTCAGATTTATCACTTTTAGAGCACTGTTCGAGAAGCCATGTTTAATAGTATCCATGTGTAGTCTGAATGATAGAATGTTGTCCTAATCTCTTACTTGTAGAGAATCCAGTCCTCTTATGACACCGTGTGAACTCTATGTTGAAATAGCAAACCAGGGCATGGATGTAGTCATTTCTCTTCACTTGCAGGCAGAAAGGAGAGGTAAAGCTCAGGTCATCAACCTTGACCGTGTATATATCAACTTCCTATAAAGCAGAGACATTCATTGAAGGATGTTTTTTTGCAAGGCATTGGCAACAAGTTTCAAATTAATAATAATGATACCAACCTTAATGAGGCAAGAGTTTGAGACCAACTGCTTGGGGTCAACTACATCAACAAGCGGCTCCTTAATTGCTACGTCTTTAATGCAGGACATATCAAACCCATACACATTTTCCCACCCTGCAAAAGATTTGAAAAGAGAAGTTAGTATAGTGGATTAAGTAAAGGCATTAAAGGACCACTTGACTTTAACTTAAACACAGATTAGTCTAGTATTTACCAAGCAGCTGCATAAAGACATTGATGTAACTGAACAAACAAAATGGCCTCCTGTACATGAACAGTGTTCATAAACTAATATTTTCTCAATCACGTGATATCTGATTGATGTGTTTGTGGTCACAAGTGGAGGGAGGGAACAGACTAGAGAACATTTTTAATAGGATATAGTAGCCATTTGACTGATTAATTATGCTCTTTGTTTTTAGACATGAAGGGGTCCTTTATAGTTACTTAAATATACCTCTAAGATACCAACTTTATTGAAGACAGAACAGAGATAAAATATAATTCTGTATTACGTTATTAGCGGCTGTATAAGCCATGGACAAAAGTTTGAGAATATAATTTTAACAGTTAGGAGTAGAGGAGCCCATTTTGTCTTAGTTACATACCATCCAGGGGAGTGGGTTGATTGTAATTCTAAGTGGAGAGAGAACAAGCAGAAATCCAGAAGAGTAAAAATATAGGTGTACGATTTCCCTTCCTAATCATGCTTGGCCTACTGTTTCAAAAACTTTTCACTGTACAAAGTCTCTAGATTTTACTAGGTATATGTACATATGCCTTTATTTTTATATAAATTAGGATGTGATTATAAAGGTCAGACATGCTTAAAAGCAAAGTAAGCGCCTGCCCTCTGCAGTTCACAAAGAAACAGACGGGCTAGTTGAGACCATGTTGCTGAAACTGCCTGTTTTGTGATACTGGATGTGTGCTGATGCACGTTCACTTATTGGCCAACACAGAGCTAATACTAGTGTCTGAGCTGCAGGAAGCAGGTACTAGGTTTGATATTCATCCATAAAACCAGACCTTATAAGCACTTCCAATACATAATAGTATAAACTTGGTAAAATCCAGAACCAATCAATGTACTTTTATTTGAAAGCATTGGTCCTTAATTAAGAATTGGGCATGAATTGTCAGATCTCCATTACACTCAATTGCAGTTGATCGATAGGGATTTTGAGTGTTGCCTCAGTGACTGGGACATTGGCAGTTTTGTTTAGGACAAGAGGAATTACAGCATAAACCAAAGTAACAAGCATTCAAAATGCTAGAACCCAAAATCCCCAGTGACCAAACACTTGTAATCTACCATGTAAAAAAAAAAAAAACGCTTTACAGCATTTTTTTTTTTAAAGCCAGTAATGATATTGTGAAAATGTAACAGAAAACGTGGTTTACAAGAAAAAACAAAAAAGTTTAGAGCATTTATCAGTACTCACAGTGGATCTTGTAATCCTTGTACTGTCTATCTTCAATTGCAGTCACATAAAGTGTGGCACGGTCAGGAAATATTAAGCCATCTGGTGTCTATGGAATGAACAAAAAAGGTCAATATAAGCTTTGGCAGCATGAGGATTAGCTACAGCATCCCTTTACTACACACTTCCTATTTACACAAGTCTTGTACCTTACAAGTCCCCAGGTAAGTCTAGCCTGCTAGTATATAGTCTGAAACTTTAGCATTTCCTATTCTGAACTGTCACCATTTGCTTTATTTTTCTAGTGAGCATCATGTGGCCTTTATACTATTGCCTAATTTAAATACTAAATTCCTACAAGTAGATATTTAGTAGCACTCCTATTTGCCTGACATTTAAATTTTACCATTTTAATTTAAAATCTGATGCAAAAATACCAAGTTTATCACTTACCAGCCATTTGTCACGTGCATAGATGACGGTGTTGAGCATTGACTCGTAAAATAGACAATATCCCATCCATTCACTAATTATTATGTCCACTTTCTCCACAGGAAGCTCAACCTCTTCCACCTTGCCCTTTATAATGGTAACCACTGTAAAGTAAAAAACCTTTGTTAGCAGATTTACCTTATAAACCAAAATAAGCCAGATTAGGAGAACTGTACTACATACCATGATCCAGTTTATTTGCCTTCACAATCTTGATGGCATAGTCAGATATACTGGAGCACTCAATCTGAAAATGAAGGTAACTGGTATTAGAGTGTCACAAGGTAGAGCACAAGCTTTTATTGTAGAAAATGTTAAAGTTAACAGAAGACTTATTCAGAGGCCACTATAAGTAACGTTTTTTTTTTTTTATCTAGACAACTTCTAGCGCACAAGTTTTATACATTCACCTTATGGAAATACTTTTATCAAAGTGTCCAGTCCATTCACTTGAGCTTGTAAATGTTTGATAAATTTTAAAATACTACTGATGTTCCTCTACCATACACGTCTTCGGTCACTGCAATTAAAGTCAGTTTCCTGGGTTATGAATGCATCTGATATAGTCAGTCAAATCCAGTTAATTTGTCTGATCACTTTAGATGACTAGTCAGGCTACTAACATTACTACACAGAGCATGAATCACTTAAGATAACCATAGAGAAAATTATAATTTGCACTGCTGTGCAGAATTCAAGAATCAGCTTATTTTGACTTTTTTTTATGCAAACACAAAAACACACATAGTAGTACTTACCCCAATGACTTTCTTAGCTCCAGCCTTTGCAGCAAACATACAAAGAATGCCTGTACCACTTCCCACATCCAGGACCACTTTATCCTTAAACAGATGTCTGTTATGAAACATTGAGTTACGATAAGTCAGTGTCCGCACTTCATCTTTCAACATCTCCTGCAGGAGAAAAATATGAAAACATGCATCAGTAAGAACATTTCCATTAAACTAGTGCCATGGTTCTATAATCTTAACCGGTTATTTACCTCATGTATACCAAAGTGTGCATATGAATCAAAGTAATAGTCCTTTGAGGTCATTTCTTCAGCAGCAGGTTTTACACTGCCATCTGGTTGATTACAGGACACCTACAACAAAAAGGTAAAATAAAGTTAATGTACAAGTCACGCAAGTTTAGTTAATGGGACAAAAACAAACAGTCCTAACACTTAGAGGGAGCATGGTTTTCTTACAGCAGTCTTTTAGCGTTGTTTATGGTCCCATCACAGCGTGCAATGTTTTACAAGACCATTTTTAAAAGCAAACGAGACGTGAAGTCTTTTAAACAGACAATGAGGAGACACTGCTTACTAAAACAGAAATGCTTGCGTTATGAAACAGTTTGTAGATGTAGGTTTGTACTACAGGCATAAATAATGTAAATATTTCAGTGATGCTTCTTAAATAAGTCAAGAGGCAAAATAAAGCCTTCACTTCTACTCTAGTTAAATTATTTTAACTTTTGAGGGATGTAGACAGGACAATACACATTAGGCAGTTTAAAAATGTCATGGATCCACAACAGAACAAACTTGTCACTCCCATCTCAGATGAAAACTAAAGCAGGCAAACAATGCAGTGGCGACCCACAATAATGTAATACAAAAACATACATTTTAGATAGGGAAAAGAGAAAGACTACAGGAAGTGCAGATACTTTTACTGCACTGAAATATAAAGATTAGGAGTCAGTTATCTAAGTATTAATGAATATATATCAGCATGCCTACATGGCCACAGAAGCAACCATGTGCTAAGTAACATCTGAAAACTATATAGCCAAGTGGGCCAAAAGTTGAATAACTATGTATCAAAAGGATATTTACATCTTCTATTGAAGTCCGTAGGCTCATTCCATTGGCCAACTTGGCTACAAAGTTCTAGGAAAAAGTAACAAAATAAACTGAATTAGCCTTGTACTGCCAAAGTGATGCAAATGCTATTTTTTTCTTTTTAATATAGATTAAAAAAAATATATATAGCATAAACTATGAAACTAAATTCTCCAGTAGCTGATGGTAATAGAAACATCTCCAACAGCCAAAAAGACCGCTATGGATTTATTGATATAATGAAATTTAAAATCAGTAGAAAAATAAGTTAGGAAATAAACGTCTTATTTGTAGTGAAGCCTGGTACTTCCACACCTATACGCCCACAGAAAATGTCATAATCACTGCAGAAATGAAATGTTCATATAAAGATATATAACCAATTAAAACAAACTGGGTAGCAGGGTTAGATAACTGAAAATTAGGCATTTTAAGAAAATTAGGTAGTGATACTGCAGGTCAAGGTCCATTTTCAAAGAAAAGCATGCCCAGCTCGTATGAAGAAGTTCAATATATTGGACCTCTGCAATGAATACTGATATAAGGCTCCATTTTGTAGGTATCGAGGCCTAGTGCTCTGAAGGCCCAGGAGAATGAGACACAAAGGGCAGGATACAATGAATGGCCATGCGGCCGGCACTGCACCCACACGGGGGAGGACACGTGGGGCCGGGCCTGGTACAAGGCCGTCCTTTGTGCTACCGGCATGTGGGCGGGATGGGAGGCTCAGGAAGGAGCACGAGGCGGGAGTCCCCGGCCTATTCAGTGACAGTAAATGAATAAATTGCGGATTATAGTTGACAGTAACGGCCGTTACATCAGGCGCCTCCGCGAGACCAGGGCCCATTCAGTACAAGGGCCGGCGCGTGAGGTAACGGACTGAATCGGCCAGTCATGGTGCAGCCCTACACAGTAATTAGCAGTATTTAGCATTACCGTCTTCGTGGCCCATTAAAGACAACACCCGTTCCCCGCCCGCACCAGTTCTTATTTACCTCCATGCTGCAGGTACTCGCTTCAGCCATCGTGGAGCGACGCGTCTCTCTTTGCAGATCTACACTAGAAGCCTATAGATGGATGAAAGGCTTCCTTAGAGAGAACTGCGACATGCGGCGCGGCCCGCTATTTATAAAGAACCCACAGACCACGCCCACCTCCCTTGTAATCGCCTCGCGCCGTTCGCGCTTTTTTCGTGGGACAGTGAGGGTTGGTTCCCTCACTGGCAGTCCCGCCCCTCAATCACCATAGAAATCTGGTCGTTCACTGTCTCGAGGCCCCGCCCCTCACAATCTTATTACCGTGGTTGGTTTAGCTCACAATACGTATGCTCTTATACAACAAAATGGAGTCTGGTACTTTATAACCTCGTGGAGTCCAGGAAGGGCTTCTCAAATACTATTTTCATTTAAATATGTGCTAAAACACCCCTAATAAATATAATTTATTGGATGAAGTTATGGAAGCAACCATTGGGTTTTCATAGTATTAGTGACTATGTCTTAAGACCATTACATACGCTCACAATGGGAGCAAATGCGAGCTCAGTCATCTTGCTATGTGTTCAGTATGATGTCCTCATATTCTGTTTGGCCCTCATTCAATTGCAATTTTGCCAATTGAATAGGGGTCTAAATAAGCACATCACATATATTTTTTAAAGAAGTTTTTAGCTATTAAGCATCTATCCAAAAGCAAGGTTTCCACTAACTAAAAACTTATTTAAAAAATATATATTATGTGCTTATTTAGAGCCCTATTGAATTGGCAAAATTGCAATTGAATGAGGGCCTTTGTATGGATTGAGGAGCCAGATACAGATAGGGTAGTCTACTTCATCCATAGTATGCACCATTAAAGGTATATGCACGTGAACTGGGTTATGAATGCATAGGATACAGGAGAATTAGTAGTGTATGAAAAAATTATTTGCATGACAAAATGCGTAAATAAACCCTGAAGCTTGCTGAATTTATTGCATTTGCAAACTGTTTTCTATCAATGGGTCCTATCCTGTTGTTTGAGCGCCACTGTTCAAGCGCCACCACATGCATGAACTCGCCCCGTCAAGTTGCACCACTCTGGAGGGGAGAATAGTTATATTGCTATACTGCGGTAGAGCGCTTCAACAGTGGCGCACATAAAAACGGATAGGTCCTATTAATGTTGACACCCCCTGAAAATCCCAGGGAAAATTAGCATACATATAGCATACAGATTTCTGTAATACCCAGAACAAGGTCTGTGTCCCGTCATTCACTGATTGTTTTACCTACATCCCAGGTGATACTTCCCCCAGCCCCAGTGAATTACCGCTGTAACCCCCCAGCCCCATTGAATTGCCCCGTGACCTCCCCCAGCCCCAGTGAATTGCCCCATCACCTTCCTCAGCCCCAGTGAATTGTCCCCATCACCTGCCCCAACCCCAGTGAATTGCCCTCCAGTTCCAGTGAATTGCCTCCATCACCTCCCCAGCCCCAGTGAATTGCCCCATCACCTCCCCCAGCCCCTGTGAATTGCCCTCCAGCCCCAGTGAATTGCCCCCGTGATCTCCCACAGCCCCAGTGCAATGCCCCTGTAACCCCCCCTAGCCTCAGTGAATTGCCCTGTGACTTCCCCAGCCCCAGTGAACTGCCCCACCACATCACCAGCCCAAGTGAATTGCCCCATTACCTGCCCCAGCACCAATGAATTGCCCTGTGACCTCCCCCAGTCTCAGTGAATTGCTCCATGACCTCCCCCAGCCCCAGTGAATTGTCTCTGTAACCCCCCAGCCCCAGCGAATTGCCCGCCAGCCCAAGTGAATTGCCCGGTGACCTCCCCCAGCCCCAGTGAATTGCCCGGTGACCCTCCTCAGCCCCAGTGAATTGCTACCATCACCTGCCCCAGCCCCAGTGAATTGCCCCGTGATACACTCTCACACAGACACTCACTCAGATACTCCCCCTCAGACACTCACCCACCCACACACACACACTCACTCACACATACACACTCACACAGACACATTCACTCACACTCAGACACGCACACACTCAGACTCTCACTCACAGACACACTCACAGACATACACACTCGCGCAGACACTCACACAATCTAACACACCAAGAAGCCAAAATGAAAAGTATTCCAGATTCTGGTTATGTCCAACTCCTCCACTATTTATTATTTTAATTGAATAATTCAATCTATATACACCTCATCTCATTCCCAACTCTCAAGGGCAGAATAATATACAAATGAAAGACCGGTCAAAGCTTCTATTGAAGACAATATACACTACCCTCTGCTTACTCTCACCACAAATCTTACTTTGAAAACATTTGTTGTTGTTCTCTCCTTCAGTTGTGTCTGACTCTTGGTGACCATATGGACAGCACCACTAAAGCACACCTGTCTGTGTTTCTGGTTGTGCTTATCCATATGGTTTTCTGGGCAAAGATACTGGAGTTGGTTACCAGTTCCTTTTCCAGTGAGCCCACAATTTGTCAGACCTCTCTGCTATGACCTGCCCATCTAGGGTAACACAACATGATATAGCTCACAGCTTCATTGAAGTACACAAGCCCCTTCACAACAACAAGCTAGCGATTCAGAAGGGGAAATACACCTTTATCACAACTCAGCTCATTCATAGCTCCCATGGACAAAATAATATAAATATGAAACCTACCCCAGTTAAAGCTTCTATGGAAGACAATGCACACACACTCAGATCACAATCAAAGTCACTAAAGGTGCAACAAGTTGAAATTGTCACGTTCCCAAACTAATCCTCAGGGCAAACCTGATGTGTAAATGTCGGAAAGCAATTAGACTCTCCATACCTCGACGGCTAATAATCTTCAGTTCATTCATAGTGTGGAACTCCAATATTTCCAAGATGTGATGAAGTTCCTCCATCACCACAGATGATGTCTCAGTCATTTAGCTAGGAGTGTGCATTATATTATATTGTCATACCCTATACTGTTAGTATGTATTCAGGACCAGAATTGGGAACCACTGCTTTAGTGCTTAGACAGGATAGAGTAATATAGTCTTCAGACCCTAATTAACACTTGGGAACTAGAAGACTATATTGATAGTTGGAATCTACCCATTAATTGCAGTCTACCAATTCCAGTCTGTTTGTGGTCTACTATAACACTATAGCATGTGGTTTACCATTGGTGTCTACCGTTCCAGGATGCACGGCATACTGGACTTTTTTGTCCCAGAACCAGACAGGTGCATGCAAAGGGCCTCATTCAAATGCGATTTGGCTAATTGAAAAGGGCTCTATATAAGCACAGAACATATTTTTTTACAGAATTTTTTTATTTTTTTTTGGATAGAAGTTCACTAACTAAAAACTTCTGTAAAAAAATATGCTCTGTGCTTATATAGAGCCCTATTCAATTGGCCAAATTGCATTTGAATGAGGCCCAAAGTCCAGTAGCATTCAAGTACCAGAAAGTAAGTTCAAGTCGATAATATCAGTCTTAATATTACAGATTATATCCTTTATAATGTTGTTAAAAGATTTCTATAATAATATTATCCGTACAGAAGAGAGTGCAGTTGCATTCTTACGTGAAAATGACATATGGCATGTATATCTTTAAAGGTTTAAATCTTTTTTTTTTGTTTACATATTTATGACTTACTATCTAGTTCTGCTAAATTCAAGGTAAATGTTTAAATGCTTATTTTGGGATTTTTTCATGCAAAACACTGTTTTCATACACTACTAATTCTCCTCTATCAGATGCACTCATAATCCAGCTCACTTACGTATCCCTTTAATATAAATGTACATGTAAATATTTAAATTTATATATTTATATATTTTGTATGAAATAACTAAACATATGGGAATTTATATTTTACAATATGTAAAAAAATATATATAAAGGCAATCAGAACAGCACAGAATATAAGTTTACATAGTGAAGGAGACTTATTAAAATAATATTATGTCATTAATATCTTATTTAAGCATTTGGAAGTGTCAGATATATAACATATGAATTCAGAAAACCCAGAAGAAAGGCGCTGGAGGTTCTGATTCAGACCTAGTTCTTCCTATTGACTATTGTATTGAGATCCATTCTGACTATATTTAGGTGTAGAATAAATCAGGGGTGGGCAAGTTTGGTCCTGGAAAGCCCCAGACAGGCCAGGATTCAAGGATATCCCTGCTGCCTACAGGGGAGTAAATCGCTTTTCAGTCATCCTTATTGACTCACCTATGCACAGAAAGGATATCCTCAAATACAGGCCTGTGTGGGGCTCTCCAGGAGCGGAGTTGTCCACCCCTGGAATAAATAATTTGAGGCACATCACCACTTATAGAATAGTTTGAAAGAGACAGGGAGAAGTGTCAAAAGAGAGGGGTAAATGGTGGCAAAGAGAGGGTGAGGAACAAAGGAGCAAAGAGAAAAGTGAGAGCGAGCACGGCTATGCACCAAGAACTTGAAGCCGGCCCTGGGATATTTAATGAATGGCTAGACTGAATTATCAAGGTTATACAATATAAGAAGCAAGAAATTCAAATTGGAGTAATTATAGAATTAAGCATATATGGTATATTTCAAAGATGGGTATAGGAGCAAAAATCATTCTGAGGGGATACAGCTCATTATATCCCCCCAAAATTGCAAAATAGCATCTCTATACATACATCTCCTTCTGGATCACTACCTTGTTGAAGGTGCTTCTGTACCTCAATGAAGCTGTGAGTATACCATGTAGGGTCAAGTCGTATCGGAGAGATCAGACAAATCATGGTCCACTGGAGAAGAAACTAGCAACCCACACCAGTATCTTTGCCAAGAAAACCATATGGATAAGCACAGACAGATGTACTTGGCGCTCTACATCCATATGGTCACAGAGAGTCGGACACAACTGAAGGACTGACATATATTGAAAGATCTGGGGGTTATATGTCCCCTTCATCCCCTCCAGTTCCTACAACCATGAATTCAACCCTCTACCTTTATCTCAAATGAAATGAGGGGGAAGAGTCCTGCAGTCTTCAAATCCGTTAATGGTCCAATGCAAGTAATGGCAATATACCAATGACTGCAATGCCTGGGGATAGATGTGTCAAAATGAAAATCATGTAGAACTCGAGTCACATCGTCTTAAATATACAGAATAGCATGGAAATGGATAGGTCCTCCAAGCTCCATACCTAAGTCCACGTGAGCTCTAATCTTATATGATGATTTGTGCCAGCAAATCTTTTGGATGTGGGCGTCAGTAGACCAGCAGTATAAATTGACCTACCCTCTACACATCACTGAAGGTAAAATGCAGCTGATGCCCTCAGTATCAAAGTCGGAAATCCGTACAACAATATATAAAAGCTGGCAAGGGACTCCCATCCTCCGAGTGCTCAGGTTTTAGATGTTTCTCCCTCCTTATGGAACATGAAGGCTGCAAGATGCCATATTTAGGAGCATCTTAGAACATGGGATTCTGCTGATGGTGATGTGTTTAGTCATTAGGTATGAAAACTTTTAGTTTAATAAAGAGCATGACAAATCCTGGGAGCCATGGCTCCTAAATTTTTACTGCTGGCTCTTAACTTTAGTTTTTGTGTAATATATATATATATATATATATATATATATATATATATATATATATATATAAATAATTCATAACCTGTCTCCTAAAATACATGCTTCTCTCTTTGGGCACATATAGAATAAATGAGAGAGAGTTCGGATTATACATTATATTATTCCATGATGTAACTGGAAATATATGAGATCAATAAAATACAATGTACAAAAAAATAAAATAATTACATAAATATTGGTGATTTAATTAATTAATCAACTATTGACATCCCCACTGATTTATTATACTTGGACTTCATGCGAGAAGCGTACATGCAGCAAGATCTCTTAAAAACCTTGATGACCATCCAGATACCCGACCAGGTTTGGGGATCTGACCAGAACTATTATAGTGCCTCACAACCTTAGTGCCTCACAAGGTGAAGGTTGAACCATATTTATTTATGCATATATTTACTGGAACGGTGGTCTTGGTGATCTGCACCAGGTGTTGGTGCGCTTTTCTCCCTCTTGTCTTTGTCCACAATGGTGTTGTGAATATGTAAAGTGGCCAACGGAGAAGGCAGGTCAACCCCCGATACGGAGACAACACAGGAGAACACATTTTCTCAATGTAATCTATTCTTCTAAAGAAAAATCCCTATTCCCGGGATAAAGAAACTGCGCAACTAGATATTGAGTCTGTTGGCTCCAATCGCCCGCGCAAGTACTGAGATCAAGTATCCTGAGTAACAAAGATATCTGGATCCCAACTAATATGGCTGGCTCCTAGGATTCATATAAAACTTGTTAACCCCTGGTTGATTACCACATTGGTTCTCTTTTAATTCTACCTACAGAAAGATGCACAACTTTCCAGAAAGAAAAAAAAAAAAATGTGGAAACTTCAAATGCTCCCTGTTTAATGTAGAAAAAAGAAAGTGATAACAAGGTCTAACCATAACAAAATTTTATTAAAAATCAATCATAAATAGTTTACATATTCAGCACCTTGAAAGTACACTTACATGTGAGGCATTGGGCCATGTTTAGCCGACTGCTTAACTGCAGCTTTCATGTTCTCCATTTCTGCTGCCAGAACTTTCAGTAAAATAGTGTGGATTTTATAAAGACCAGCTTTATAATTTGGGATTTCTAAACTTCAGAAATCACCTTTAAAATACAACAACATTACAAAACACAATACAAAAGTGTTTAACAGTTTTTATCATTTCCTAATATTTCCTTGACATGGATATACATACAATTCAGAAATTAAATTATGGTTCAGTATTGCAATGGTTTAAAACTGATAGATCCTGCCTACTAATACACATACCAGTAACCAATATGGATGGCAATTCAAATATGCTTTGCAGCATACATAGGGCCTCATTCAATTGAGATTTGGCCAATTGAATAGGGCTCTATATAAGCACAGAGCATATTATTTTAGTTAGTGAAGACTTTGCTTTTGGATAGAAGATCACCAACTAAAAACTTCTGTAAAAAAATATGCACTGTGCTTATATAGAGCCCTATTCAATTGGCCAAATCACAATTGAATGAGGCCCATACCGTTTATACAAATATATAATTGCATAGTATGGTTAAAACTGTATTTTTTTTAATTTATACATACATATACCGTTTAAAAAAAAAGAGTGTTTAATATAACCCAGTAACTCAATCAGCAGCTCTCCTTCACTACGGCATGTAGAGTTTGTGTCTGCGGGTTCTTTAAGGACCAAAAGAATAAACAAACAACATGGCCCTTGTAAATGCATTCTGCTGCAACAATAAATATGCTTTTTCCTTTGGTTGCTGTAGACTTGACCACAAAAAAAGGAAAAAGAATACAAAACTGAAATTACCGCAGCTGAACTAGAGATAACACAAGGTATGTAAACTCTTTTTGGGGCTTTAAAAGCCAACAGTGCAACATTTAACAGCAATATCAAATGAAAAGGTTTCCATAGTTTTCCACTTGATTTTGAGTGCTCTTCATGACTTAGTGCTTGAGTTCACAGTCAGTTTAATTAGAATTTGGCAAGTAACTACAATATATACGGTCAGTAATCATAATGAACAGTTATTATATAGCTAGTCAGTGGGTACTATTCTGCTCTGGTTGCTACAGAATCATCATATAAACCGTGCATGTGAAATAGCCCTTCATGGATTATGGATTGTAATATGTTTCTTTGCAATAAGGGCTGACACACAACCAATACCAAGCTCTTCACCATACAGGTGTCCTATGGTGAAGAGCCTATTAAGGACATTTTAGAGCTGGAAAAGGTACAGAGGAGGGCAACAAAACTAATAAGGGGAATAGAGGGGCCAAGATAAAGAAAGTCTAACCAAATTAAACGTATTTTCTCTAGAAAAAAAAGGCTATGATAGGATATGATTACCTTATATAAATACATCCAGGGTCAGTATGAAGATTTGTCAAGGGAGCTTTTTGTGCCAAGAGGTTTTCAACTGACAAGAGGACATTCCTTGAGGTTAGAAGTAAAAAGATTCCACCTTAAAGAAAGAAAAGGGTTCTTCACAGTAAGGGTGGTTAATCTGTGGAATTCTCTACCAGAGGAGGTGGTGACAGCGGATTCGATAGATAACTTTAAAAGGGGACTGGATTTATTTCTAATTAAAAAGGAAATTAATTGATAATTAGAGAGACAGTATTGATCCAGGGAGAAATCCGATCGCCAGTATCTGGGGTCAGGAAGGAATTATTATTATTTTTTTCCCTTTGGGACGATTGGCTAAGTCTCACTTGTTTTTTTTTTCCTGTTTGCCTTCCTCTGGATTAATTAATAATAAAAAAAAAGAAAAATAAATAAATAATTGATTAATAATTAATCAACAACTAATTAATTAATATTTAATCCGCATATTGCAGATCAGAGGAGCTCTTAAAAGGTTGAACTTGATGGACTGAAATTCTTTTTTCAACCTTAATTACTATGTAACTATGTATATTAAGCTTGGTACAGGTTGTCTGTCAGCCCTTATTGCAAAGAAAAATATCAAAATCCATCAAACTTGTTGAAGGGGATGTTTTAGCCCTTATTCCTCTACCGTTTTATACTTTTAGATATACTTTGTTCGCTGTAATCTATTTTGGAGCACACCAAACTGGATTTAAGGGTTTTCTACGCTACATGTTCTACAGACTGCAGAAAAGAAGAATGACATATCAACCCCATTAGTAAGACATGTTTAGACTATACATATTAATTTAGTAATAGATTACATTGTAAAACCATATGTATGTATTGTGGGATTAAAAGGCCATATAAAGCATTTGTCCTTGCGCCATCTGAAATGCTAATTATATTCATGTTGATTTTGGTTAATTGGATATTAAATAACCATGTGCAGTGGAAGTGTGCAATGCCAGCAGTGACATCCTTCTGAGTGCTGCTTGGGTGCTGCACAAACAACCTTCCTCCCACTGACTCATACTGTGAATGCCTGCAGGCACTCAGGATGGAATATACAATGACACTACTGCCCCTTATGTGGCCAAATACATATACAATGAGAGCCGTGCACAGGTGATTGCACATTGTGGTCTCAATTATACGTCACTGCAGCTGAAACATGGTGGCAACTTGTTGCCCGTTTTAGGCATCCAAATGTACACAGTAATGTATTATTTGCTTGTAAAACTCATATTTAAATATTATCCGCCCTACGCCTTATTTTGGGTCAAATTTAAATTAAACTTATTTTAATGTTCATTCTTGATTCTGTAAGCAGTTCGAGTTTGAACGCTAATATCCAATAAAAATGCTCATGAGCCCAGGCACAGAAATATTAGGATGAAAGTGCTACCTTTCCCTTGGCTCCTAAGTTAACATATAGGCCCAGGCCAACAATATTCACTCATGTATAAAATTCACATTGAAAACAATAACAGTAAAAACAAGAATATGCTATTAAAAAAAAATCAATCACTTCATTACATTTATCAACACTTCCCTGAGGTTGTGCAAGAGGTTCATAGAAAATATCATGTCCATAAGCTGGTGCTTGTGCCCATCAAGATAGCTCAAGTGATCTGTCACATTTCCTAAATTGGCAGCGGTGAGAGTCCCATCTTTTCCTACCATGCTTCAACAAGGGTAGTGGTATTGAAGTAAAATAATAACTCTGGAGATGGACAGAACATTAGTCCATAACATTTCACTTGTCATGTCTTCTGGAGGTAGATTGTGGTCATTTAGTCAATTTGGAAATCTGGTATATCGCCGTGAGAAACAATGTTCTCCTGCAATAGAAATAGAAAACAGGAATTACTTGCAATGGCAGAAATAGTTGAAACGACACATTTTTTGGAAGAACTAGACGTGCATTACTATCACTGCCACTCAGCCAATCGCAAGTCACATCCGGTGGATTTTTTTTCTTATGATCTAACTGGATTAGCTGCAGAGTCCCTCTTAGTGCACAAGTGCTAACAAGTGGGGGTAGAAACATTTGGGCCAGAATTTATATACCAAGGGACATTTAGGATGAGTTTAGAACACAATAAAATCCATTAAAACATGCTCAGGTGCTTGTCATGATGTCATCGCTGACAGTGATGTCACAACCTGAAGCTGTGGTGACACAAAGGAATGTTAAAATGATAATTAAATATCCCATTATGTCCGATTATGGGCAATAAAAGTGTTACTAAGATGTTTTTCAAGCTATCACTAAAGAAACATACAGGGCAAATGAAAGGTAGTATGGCAAATGTGCCCAAAAACTGAAGAGGGAGGAACAGAAACTTGAGAGATCATGACAAAATGATAATAAGTTTCATGAAAATGGCTATATACATACATTATTAAAATAGTAAAAAAAACCAAAAAAAAAACAGACACTTTACACTAACTTTGCTTACAGTTCAAGCCTTTATATGATTTAATTACTTGACTGAAAATGTGTAGGGATGAGATATGCTTGCAGTAATAAGATTATAATATTTGTTTTACTTAGTATATAAAAGTATCTCCATTATTAAGATAAAACTCATTGTTTCCCATTTCCTCTTTTTGATAACCTAAATGACCTCTTATTGTGATAAAAACCAATATGGCTGCCAACACTATTATGTTTAAAAAAAGTGATGATTAACATTGAGAGGAGGGAGAGGGAGAGAGAGAGAGAGAGAGAGAGAGGGGGGAGAGAGAGAGAGAGAGAGAGAGAGAGGGGGGAGAGAGAGAGAGAGGGGGGAGAGGGAGAGAGAGAGAGAGAGAGAGAGAGAGAGAGAGAGAGAGAGAGGGGGGGAGAGAGAGAGAGAGAGGGGGGAGAGAGAGAGAGAGAGGGGGGAGAGAGAGAGAGAGAGGGGGGAGAGAGAGAGAGAGGGGGGAGAGAGAGAGAGAGGGGGGAGAGAGAGAGAGAGAGGGGGGAGAGAGAGAGAGACACACACACACGGGTGAGGGAGGGAGGGAAAGAAAGAGACAAGGGTGAGGGAGGGAAAGAGAGAGACAAGGGTGAGGGAGGGAAAGAGAGAGAGAGTGAGGGAGGGAAAGAGACAAGGGTGAGAGAGCGTGAGGGAGGGAAAGAGACAAGGGTGAGGGAGGGAAAGAGAGAGAGAGAGAGAGAGAGAGAGACAAGTGTGAGGTGAGGAAAATAGAGACACAGGGGAGGGAGGGAAAGAGACATGGAATATTATACCATCATTTATCACGGGCAAAACCACTAGTACTTTATAAAACTGGATAGTATAAGCATAGCTTTAACCTCTGTTACAAGTAGCCCTTCTTATATGCCTTTAGTGCTGGACGAGTCACCTCTCTCTGATATAACAAAAATATAGATTATATGCCACTCAAAATCCAGTGTAAATATCTACAGGTAAAGGTTAACACACAATAGGAGGGAGCTGAACTTGATCATATTTCTGAATCCTTTTTTATTCAAATCTAAAATAACGCTATTTAGCATAGCCCTTCAATACAGTTATTTGTTAAAATATCTTTTGAATTTCTTCTACAAAAGGGGTCCCACTTTCCATACGTAAATCTAGAACATACTTATATGTTGTTTAGCAATGCATGAACGTAACAGAAAGTAATGACGTTGCTCATACCCAGCCTCCTTGTTTCTGCAGCCATGGTACAAACATGTCCATATACTGCATGCTGTATCCCATCAATGTCTGGACGGGGTAACTGCTGATTCCTGCCACCTTTCTGGTTAACTCCATTGTCAGTGCGATTTTTGTCAGTTCGGGGCTCACAGCTTCTCCAACCTCATCAACTGGCACGTCGGTTTGATTAGTGAAAACATCGACAAGTCTGTGAAAGCTGCCATAAGACATCCTGGTGAGAGCGTTCCTCAAGAAGGGATCTTTGCTAATCTAAGAGAGAAAGTACAAGGAAATAGATTATATTAGTAAAAAGTAAAATCACCCAACTGAAACAAAGCATGAATGTAAATATAATTGTATTTATTAAACCTATCATTGTGATGATATTAACATTACAGAACTACCTTGGTCATATTATGCAAATATACATCACTTGCATTCAACCCCTTTGCCCTTACTTTAATTACAATTGGCATTACCAGAGTGCCGAGATATGCAATATTTCTATAGGATATCATTTAAAACTATTGGCAGAAAAGTACCTTATCTGTTGATAGTTATTTGAACAAATCCTGCAGTAATCTGCCATTAAAAGTTGTTATTTGTGTCGGACAGTCAGCTTTTCTGATTCTCCACCTTACTTCCTTGCCTTATCTTTGTAACAGATTATTACTAAATTACTCTTTGGGAGATTGCATATTTTCGGTATCTGAAGAACACCAACACCAGAAATGTTGGAGATTGTCCACAGCCTCCATCCACTTGTTTAAATGGGTTTAAGAAAGTGCAAGGCGTATTTAACAATGACGGTTGGCCAACATTTTACTTAAAATGAAAATGGATGGGTAAATGGACTGGCTTGTATCTAAAGAACAGGAAGGTATTTTTTTAATCCCTTTGTCTATAACAGCAGTTGGTATGCACATTACTAAATGCTGATCTCCATAGATGCTTAGAGGCAAATTCTAACTACTTAGGATGCCTAAACTTCCATAGGCTTTGTCATCAGTAACAATTTCCATTAAAAAAAACATCAATTTAAATACTGAGCAGTGTTGACAAAGGCAGGAGCACAAAGGTGCAATCAGCTCAATATACATCTGTATATAGAACCGTGCTTCGATTATGCACATTGCTAAAGAGGGGCTGTAGCAGATGGAAAGTATACAAAGCAAGGACTATTCAAAAATACTTGATAAAGTGAATTTTAGACCATACAGTAACATTTAGCGACCTCCATAAAATATTTTCTAGATATGTTCTTTAAAAAAATGTGTATTTATATTTGGAACCAATGAAAATTGTTAAAAAATGTAAAGAAATCCTAGTTGCAAACTGCAGTCAGGTGGTTAAAGCCATGGACATGTTTGAGCAAAGCACAAAGTAACCCTGTCGAAGTAAAATGTCTTGGGTAATGAGTAACCTAGCAGCAGAAGGTGACTAGTTATGTATGGCCCCTTTTTTTCAATCATCAGATTGCGTTATAGATATTATGGCCCAAAAATAGTAGGCAGGTATAATAAATACCATACTATATTGCTGTTATATAAAAGTGTTGTTGTTGTTTAGTCGCGTTCGACTCTCCATGACGCTATGGACCACAGCACGCCTGGTGCATCTCTCAGTCGCTGCCCCTCTGAACGCCATCAAGTTCATGTCCATTGCTTCAGTGACCTCATCTCTCCATCTCCGCCTCTGTCCTCCCCTTCTTGTGCCGTCAATCTTCCCAGCATTAGAGTCTTTTCTAGGGAATCCTGCCATCTCATGATACGGCCAAAATATTTGAGCTTCAGCCTCGTGATCATACCTTCTAATGAACAGTTTGTCTTTATTTCCTAAAGTATTGATTTATTGGATCTTCTTGCAGCCCAAGGGACTCTTAAAATCTTCTCCAACACCACAAATCAAAGGCACTCAATTCTACAGCGCTTAGACTTTTTTATGGCTCAGCTCCCACTTCCCTATGTTACTACTGGGAATACCATAGTTTGAACCATGCGGACCTTTGAAGAAATATAGTTGTCGTACTTTGAATTTGTGTGCAACGCTCACTGTAATGCTCAATTGGGAGTTGCGCATGGGGGGGGGGGTGGAATAGACAGACGGGCGAGTGACTAGTTTTTTTATGACGGGCGAGTGACTAGTACTTTATAAAGAGCGGTGTTGCTCCCGAAAGCTTGTAACTATTATTAAGAATATGTTTGTCCAATAAAAAAAAAAGTTCATCGCTGTATACTGCAATACTGATCATTCATCTAAATTACTGGACACTCATGCCTACCTCAATCTTCCATGAACTATTTTTTTTTGGACAAACCTTTTCATTGAAATGACGAGGTTTCGAGAGCAACACCTCTCTTTTTCAAATCAGAAGCAATACTGATTAAGGTTAGCAGTGGAATTCCGAGCAGAGATTCAAAGTGACAGACATCTGAAATGAAGATGATAACGTTCTCTAACATTAAGGATACAAAACTTTTTGTGACACTGCCACATTCCTGCTCATGCTTCTGACTTGAATAAGAGTTGTTACTCTTGAAAGCTCGTCATTTAAATGAATGTTTGTCCAATAAAAAAATGGAGTAAAGCAGAATGAAGCCACACATTAAAATAAAAAATAACTGCATTTAAAAAGTTGCAAAGTATAAAAAGGTTATAATTTATAGAAAGCATTCGACCACAGTGACCCATTATAACTTCCACCATTCTGTATTTTGTTTTACCTGAATAATTAAACATGTGTGTGAATAAAAGGGACACACAATAAAACATTCCTTACCTTTTCATTAATGACGACTGCTTGCTCCTGAAGTAAGGCCACCAATTTCTTGATTACTTCCTCTTTATCTTCTGCGGTTTGGCTGCCACTGGCTGCCACATTGTTGTTTTCTGCCAAAATCAACATAAAACAATCAAATAAATCTTACAAATGAAAAGAAAATGAAATTATTCCTAGGGATGACATTTCACAAATGTACAACTAAAAGGGATAGATCAAAGCTCCCAGTTATTGAAGAAATGAAAAAAACTATGCGTATAAATAAGCATTTAGTATTATTTTTATTGAGGGTAAATGCTAGGTACCCGAGCCTGAAAGAAACATTTTATGCACAAATTACCTTAAAAGATTCTGCTTCTCTGCTAATAAAATGTATCTAAAGTGGTTAATTAACTCTCAGAGTAGAGATGATAGCGTAAGCCTGGTTGGTTAAAATCAGCATGTTCAGAGGTTTATAAGCATTAAAGCTTCTACCATTCTTATATATTCCAACCGTGTCCTTTCCTGTTATACCTGCACGCCCCCACCGTGAGCACGCAGCTGCTAGTGCGTGCATTGCAGTGCCAACTACTGCTCACAATGCGGTACTAAACGCAGTTTAAAATAGATTGCTCTAGGGCAGAGGGTTTAGGGTTTTAAAATTCATTGATATAGGGGAGAGGTGTTAGGGTTACGCTTAGGGATAAGAGGTTAGTGTAAGGCATAGGGTTAGGATTAGGCTTTAGTTAGGGTCCTGCCATTAATGGTTTTGTTTTTGTAATGTGTAGATTGAAATACTACATTCTTGCCACTAGGTGGTGCTGTGGTGCAGCAATGTGGCACACATACAGTGCTCACAGCGATGTGGCGCATGCATAAAAGGAAAGATCCTCATTGCATACTCATTCTGATTATCATCCCTGACTGTAACAAATAATTAATTGCCTTTGATAAGGTTTCTAACAGAGAGGGAGGGATTTTTAAGCTAAAAAAATTCTATCACTTCCACTTGAAAATGTTAACAACTACTTACAATTATAATTATTTATAGGTGTACATGTTATTATCATAACCACTGGGACCTTTGCTGTGTCTCTTTAAAAAGGGGCTGAACTGGAGAGCATTGTAAGAATACATACAGGGTACAAATATAATGTTATCAATACCGCATAGCCCAGTATTTATCCACTTGAATTGTGATTATGTGCTTTAGTAATTCATTTTCTGACAAACTCCTTGAAAATGAAATCACTCCATGTGCACTTTTAGCAAGAGACCTCAAGTGGGAGCTGTGACTAATAGGGTTCACTTCGTCTTACAAGAGCAGAGATCTTCTGCATTCCAGGAAAAGCTATTTGGAAGACGTAGTAGGGCGATCAGTTATCTCTGCTAAGGAAGCTTATCGTAATCCCTCATTATTTTAGGAAATTATAAAACACCCAGTTTACATGAAATCAAAAATTCACCTATCAAGCACATACAACACATTCTGCTTGTATCAGAAACAAACATTGCATTGATTCATTCTATACACATACAGATTTATTTTATTTGTCAGTTTCCACCCCCCCAGAGGTGCTTACATTGGCACCTGGTAGCTACCAATAGAAAACCTGCATTCAAGTACATTTTAACCCTATACTAAACTTCAAGTCAACCGCAGCACAGTGCAGAGATCTAGTGCAGCATTGTCTGAAGCTGCTTTCTTGCTGTGCATTTAAAGACTACAGATCCCATGATGCATTGCAACAAAGACTTATCTCCCAGACACTGCAACCAAGTTGTAGCTGCCTCTGATTGGCCAAAGAGAATCATGAATTTTATCCTAATTTAACTTGGATTTTCAGGGGGCATGCCATCAAAAATCAACTGCCAGAGAACTGAAGATATTGACAAAATCTAGGACAAATTTATTAAAAAGTTTATTGTGGGATATTTTCCATGCAAAAACATGTTTTAATACACTGCTGATTCTGATTAGATGCATTCATAATCCGCAAAAATGCTATATACCTTTAAGAGACACTGGAATATTTACATTTATATAGCTTATTAATAAAGTACCAGAACTCCTCCAAATTCTGCCAAGTAGTATCCACCCTTGATACAGAAGTGTCGCAGATACAAGTGCGGGTTCATACCCAATACAGACAAATAATAATCTGCTTACCCGCTAGGTGAGGATCTGCGTCTTCAGCAGCGCTAAAAAAGACAACAGGCTGAGAAGGAGCCACCGGGCTCTTTAGCTTCTTCTTTTTTACGAGTTTCTCCAGTTTCACAGCCGCCAAGCTGTAAATCTCAGAGTCGTCATCTTTCCCTATGTGAAAACAAAGAATTGTTTAGGATTAATAAATTCAAGAAAGTCAGTTCACCTAAAACATGGGCCACTCTTGCCAAGGACATTGTGCTGCATCAACAGGAGAATCTCAAGACTGGGATAGTTACCAGAGACATAGAAGAAAAGTGTGTTTGCATATACATCAATTACTATTTAATTTAAATGCATTATGCTCCCCTTATTATATTGGGCTAAACAGAAATGAAATGGGAATTGATAAATGTTTAAGTGAAGTTTAAAGGACCACAGTAATCCAAACATTTCTACCATGCATTTAAAACATTATAAACAGTATTTTTCATATGAAACATAAGTGGCTATAGCATAGAAAAAAGGCTCTGAAGTGAGGTACTATGGGATAGTTCCCCCCTTCTCTGTCCTGATGTGTTACAGGAAACAGAGGAGCAATGAGCCTTGTGGATGTCTGAACAGCAAAAACGTGTGCCTGCATTCCCAATTACTTTAATGTAGATCAGATAAGAAAGCACACAATTATAAAACATATTGTTTTAAATGCATGATAGAACATTTGGACCGCAGTGGCGCTTTTAGATAAGGTGCCATGCTGCTGACACAGGACTTGAGTCCCGGAGCCCTGGCTCTTGAAATGTCATAGCTGCCTCACAACTTTTTTTAGTTATTATACATAGATTTCGATATATAATCCTTGATCTGGCTCCTGAAAATGTTTTTCAGGCTCCTAATTAACATTCCTGGTTCCCAAGTATTCAACACATTTATCAATCACTATAAAAACAATTCTATAGGGCTTCAGTTGGCTAGTTCAGTTCTGGAGAGTCACACACAGGCCTGGGTTTGAGGATATTCATGCTGCGCACTGGCAAGAAATCCTGACTGACTCACCTGTGCACAGAAAGGAAATCCTCAAATCCAAGCCTGTGTGTAACTCTCCAGGTCCAAACGTACCTAGCCCTGCTCTAGGGCATAGATGTGCAGTAAAAGGACCCCAAAGCCTTTAAAAGGAACAAACATATTCAAATATGGTGTCATTTTTATATTATACGCAGGAACAAGCACTTCACTAAATATTATTAAAAACTGTATTTTCTTTTAGACTAAATGCATGCCAACCCCTTGGAGAGCAATTATCAATCATTAAATTCTATCAGTGGAATAAAGGCTTGGTGGGTGGATCAGAAATGCTAACAGAAAAAAAAATACATTTAAAGGATCAATGAAGACAGAAAAAAAGTCATTTTGGTCAATATCAATATATGGTAATTGGAAAAAAATTTTTTTTCACTTATTAACATATTTTCTTGTATTATTACATTATTAAAACAAATGGCTAACACTCATTTCTATTCTCCACTATGGGTGCACAGCTCGATAGCAAAACCTCTATCTTGCTTATGCTGGAATTGCATATTTACATCAACTTGAGTCCAGTGGGTAGACAAAAATATGTTAAAAAAAATCTTAGAGGAGCCTTGAAGATTTTTTTAGGAGACACGCAGGCTGTTTTCTTACATGAAGGAAGCCCTGATATTTAGAAACCTGGGCTCATATACAACATTAGCAAAATAGAGGTCTTGAGTAACAAAAAGGCTGCATCCATAGTGGCTAATTAAAAGAATGAGTAAATAGTGTAATCCCATCATTTAATTTAGTAATGCAAAAAATGTTATAAAGTAGAATATTAATTACACTGACATTTCTTTCTGGGGTTCAGTGGTCCTTTAATTTTAGGACTCCACTGCCAAACATTTAAAACAGAAACAAATTACTTAGTCCTGAAGAGCTATGCAAGGCATGACCGTACTTTTTGATGCGCTGACATGTAGCTCATGATCATATTCCTTTACTCCCATTCATTCTTACCAGATTCCTTAGCAGCGTTGTGTCTTGGCTCTTTATCATAACAGGGTTTGAGTGGTAAAAAGTTTGGTCTGACAGGTGCGGAAACAGTGTCAACAGCAGGATCCTTGGAGGACTTTTTCTTAAAAATATTTTTAAGGGAGAACGCTCGGTTGTGTTTCTTCGGCGACCCATGTGAGGAATGCTTGTCTACTCCCTCTCTGGGACTCTCTTCCTCCATGGAAACAGCTGTGGCACAGGCAAGGAGTGGGTTGGGGGACTTTGGCCGTTTAAAGGTGTCTCCTTTGCTGCTACCCTTCCCCAGATCTTCAAGTACATTTTCTATAGAGCCCCTGGATTTGTTGTGAATGCTCCCACTTCTGTCTTTTGGCGTAGACGCCTTTTCCTTTGCGTGACTGTGTCTTCTCAGTAGTTTTTTCATGTTCGTCTTAAAGCCATGCTTCGTCTCTTCTACCCGATTGATCTCTTCGTGAAGAGAATTCCATGTGCCATTTTTACTTTTAACTGAGACTTCACCATAATGTAGACTTTGGCTTCTTTCCTCCTCTTCTTTCCAAGACTTCTTTTTATCTGTTTTCTTGCCCTTTTTGGGGGATCCCATTTCATGTTGTGGTTGAGTTGGCCTGTGAAGAAAACACAATAAGATATTATTACAAGTCTAAACTTAATTTGGGCACAGGCTGACACCATCTCTATCTCAAAGGATCTTCTCATTGATACATTCAAAGAATGCACATTCTCTTTTAGTTTTTATGTCAGTCTCTCACTTGACAGAAATATTGTCTCCATGTTAATTTTTTATTATTTTTCCCACGACAATTATTCATTCTCTCCCCTACAGGAGGTAGTGGTGTCAGAGAAAGAGACACTGAATGATCGATTTTGTAGGTATGGTGAGAACCGCGAGAGAGCAGTGTCTTGAATACCGAGGGAGGAGAGAATATGGAGAAGAAGTGGATGGTCGACTGTGTCAAAGGCAGCAGAGAGATCTAGAAGTAGAATGGAAAAGTGGCCGGAAGCCGGATTGGAAGGTGTCAAGAAGGGATTTAGAGGAAATAAAGTTGGTTAGGCGGTTATAGACCAGCCGCTCCAGCAGCTTACTTTAATGAAATAATTAAATTAAATATGATCCTGACAAAAATAAAACAAAAACAAAACATGCAAGTGAGTTTGTTTTATGCTTTGTTTGAGAAGTTGGAACCTAAGATAATAATAATAATTTCTCTATTACAGTAGTTTCCAAACTTAAGAACAACTCAAAGAGTCTTTACACACCACTTAAATATTGGTACAGGGTTTTTCCAGACCACTGAATTACTTTGTTTTAATGTTTTGGGAGATATATATATATATATATATTTCTAGTATATTCTAGTATATAGGGTATTCGCTACAGATTTTTATTTCCCCCTGAATGAAATTGACAGAAAACTGGTGGTCCATGGACCAGTTTGTGAATCTCTTTATTACATAAGGTCCTATATGTATAACCCATTAACTTTGTACAAATCCCACTAAATAATACATTCTGTCTACCTGTCACTTACCTCTGGCAGAACTTTTTGGGGTCATGATAAGTGCGTCCCACGTGACCGACATGCTTTCCCTCTTCATGGCTCAAGGATCTTTTTAAAAAGGCTTCAAGGACAAATTTAGTTTCTTCCTTCACCTTGATAAGGCTTATCGCATCAGTTGTGTGCATGACGGTGTCTTCCATTCCACATAACTGCACTAAAAGACAGAAATTAACTTTATTAACATATCCACTCAGTACAAAAATAAACAATTTTCACATTGAGAACGTTTCAAAATCTCTTTTCTGCTGGATATTACTTACTGATCACATTTCACATAAGTGAAGTTGTAAAACCAGCATTTCCTTTATTCAAAGTACAAGACTTGTACACCAACCTATTCTAAACCTAGGATCACACATGACATACTCGTTATCCACTAGCATTTGCTTTTTGCCATTGTCAGTGGATACGAATAAATAAATAATAATAAAAATAAAAAAAGGAATGTATATACAATGAATTGTGGTCTCATTTGCATGCCCCCAACCAGAGTCTCAGAGTGCTGTGCAATGACTATTTCTGGGAAACCTGAGCAGGAAGTAAGTTTATTAACTTATTTTTTTAGACATTCAAATGAAATTACAAATGTACTATTGATTTTCTGTACTACTGTACTCTGTGGAGGGCTTTTATGACTCTGTTGCTGTACTCTCTACAAAAATCTCCCACACAAACCAGGAACCGGCCCCATGCTGATGAGGGGCAGTAACCGAGAAACAGTGTTATTGGTGGGTAGGTCTCCCGATTTGTTCATAATACATCCTGTGCCATGCTTAAAACTGTGTAATACACCAAGCACATGCTTAAAAAGGAGCCATGTATAGTGTGGTTTTGGACAAATGTTCTATTAATTTTATGTACTACTAAAATGCTTATATATATATATATATATATATATATATATATAAATATATATATATATATACACGTTTAAAATGGTTTGGATTGACAGAGTGATGAGGCATTATGTGGCCTCATTTGCATGTCCCGCCCAGTTTTCCCAGACTGCAGTGCATATACTGTATTTCTGAGAAATTTGAGCAGGAAATACGTTTTTATCAACGTATTTTTAGACATTCAAATGGAGTCACTAATGTACTATTCCTTACTTGTACTAATGTACTTTGTACGGTGGATGGCTTCTATCACTCTTAGCCCACCATATGTGAAATAATTGCTATATATATATATATATATATATATATATATATATATATATATATATATATATATATATATATATATATATATATATATATATATATATATATATATATGTGTGTGTGGTTTTTTTCCCCCCCCTGTACTGTATACTCACTTCCATATATAGAATGTTTTTTCCCCTGTACTGTATACTCACTTCCATATATAGAATGTTTTTTCCCCTGTACTGTATACTCACTTCCATAGACAGGAATATCAGATTACAGAGGGATCACTCCCTGTACAAATATTTACACTTCTGGTCAGAGTGAGACACAATTGTATTAGGCAGGGCACTCGAAAAACAAACACAGAATACAAGATGATGTCGCTGAACAGAAATAGCACAAAAGTCAACCAAGCAATCCTCTGACATTTAACTGGCTGCACATGGAAACCCCAAATCCTAACAGTGGCCACACCGTACATTTTAGTACAAGCAGCGATCATAGACCAGGGAAAAAATAAATTCCTGAGGCCTAAGAACCAGGAAAATATTTCACATATTTATATTCCATGACATAACATCTAATTTTTTTTTATACAAAAAACAAAAGTAATTTTTATTGATTATCTGCAAAATATTTGTCACGTAAAACGTTTACTAATGCATTGTAAATTTTACTTATGTATTTGATTATTCTCACCCCCAAAAAATATTCATTATAACTCTGGTGTATAATATAAAGTAGTGGTGTCTCATAAAATCCAATTTTCTTCACATAATCTAGGTGGATCCCTTGCTATGCACCATATACATTTCCTTACACTTCTTCAAGACAATGAAATAGAATAAAGAGGTTTAGCAGTCAGTTTGTATTGTTCTTTTTTATTGTTCTTATTGTTTAGTGACATAACTGAAATTCTGAGGGCAACTACTGAACAAAAACGTAGGTGATATTCTACCTGTAGAACGAGAGATGGAGGTAATTTGATAAGTCAGGTAATATGTTATGCAAACATTATACAGGTCATTGAAACATGATTAGCTAATTGCTCAGTATATCCACGTTGTCTGGTGACTCACCGGGAATGATGTTTATCTGCTATGCAAATGATCTTATTTATGATACTGGGTGTAACCACAGGGTTACAGCACAGCAATGTATCCTTGGATGTACTTCCTTACGGAATCTCCAACCAGTCCATTATTATAGTTTCTAATTTTAACCAACTGCATTAGAAATTAGTCCGTACACCCTGCGGTTTCATATCCTTGTGTAATATATTGTGAAAGAGAGGAAGATTACCTAAAAACAGTGTTCAGCAAATTTGGACATTTTAGACAATGTAATTCAAGAATTTTAAAGTAACTTTTTTGTGTTCTATATGACACAATAAATCACTATATCAACCTTGAATCACAATGGCATGAGTTCTGTCAGGATTCCCATAGTTAGTGGGCGCCTTTGCGTGACTTAGTGGGCGCCTTTGCGTGACTTAGTGGGCGCCTTTGCGTGACTTAGTGGGCGCCTTTCCGCGACTTAGTGGGCGCCTTTCCGCGACTTAGTGGGCGCCTTTCCGCGACTTAGTGGGCGCCTTTCCGCGACTTAGTGGGCGCCTTTCCGCGAGTTAGTGGCTGCCTTTCCGCGAGTTAGTGGCTGCCTTTCCGCGAGTTAGTGGCTGCCTTTCCATGGTACAATTTCAAAAAAATCTACTGATATGCTGTGAATGCTCTTATAATGTGTTGTTTTTCTTTAAGAAACTATTTACCCAGCTATATTCTGAGAAAATTCTTACATTTAGATTTTTAAAACCATAATATTACTCTTCTACCAGAGTATCTTAGACAGGACGACATCTGTAATAAGTGTTTATTTCATCATGGAGAAGAGGCTCTCTTTATTTATGCTAATTAAACTATATCCAAAAGTGCCACAAGAAAACGTGTGAATCAATGGAAAAAAATACAAGAATTACCCACCTACAAGTGAGTAAGTACATGTTAAATAGCTTGTCTGCTAGGAATACAGGACTGGAGTTGGCAAATATTGGTTTGCACTTGAAGAAGAAGGGTTTGCTTCTATTTACGGTCTATCACTTGGAATGACTCATCAATAGCGGTTATACTTCAGAAACATTACAATCATGGCAGGTGATCAAATACTGAATTCACTGCTGTGTTTATAGCACAAATAACTTAACATTTTTCCTACCAGAACAGCATTTGCAAGATGTTCTCGAAAACTGACTGGGTCCAATTTATCAAGCACTTAAAAAAGAATAACTTAAAACATTACCAAAGTTTTTTCCTTGAAAGAAAATTAGCTGTTTTTCCATGTAGAAAATGTACATTAAATCAGGAATTTTCGGATTCCTGATCCGAAAACTAGCCCTGTTTCATATGTTTGATTCAAATATCTCTCTGCCAAAAAGGTTAATTATCTCACATTGTGTTTTGGTAGCAAAATGGTTATTGATTACAAGCAGGTAAAGATTCCTACTTGGAATGAAGTTAAAACATTATGGATAGAAATAAAGCCTTAGAAATACCTAATGATCAAGGAAATGTGGTATCAAGAAATCTTATATTAAAAAGTGGCATATTTGGGAAAAATATATAAATACAAATTGATAGTAATAAGTAACGGTGTATAGAGATAAGATCTCATTGACTTATCCTGGAGATTATTTGTCTGTAGCAAGATTGTGATGTGTATTTATTTCTGATGTTGTTTGTATTTATGTTTTATATTCTGTACCAATAAAAAAAAAAAAAATGTATGTTAAATGATGATCCAAACGCATGTTTTCTTAGTAGTTACATAGTAATTGAGGTTGAAAAAAAGACTAAGCTCAACAAGTACAAACTTTTAAGATCTCCTCTGATCTGTAGTATCTAAAAAAGTAAATTTTATAAAGAAGAAAAAAAAAAAAAAAGTGTTCAAAAGTTTATCTGATCTGGGAGCTTGTTGTTGTGAGCCAGCGGGCAGTAATATAGCGGTGTGACTCATACCTGCCTACCAGTGACATCTACAGAGACGTAAATGTGTGCCGTGCATTTCCTGGTAGTTTCAATGACGTTTAAACAGGTGTGACTTAATCATTTTTCATGCAAAACACAACTTTGGTAATGTTATTGTATGCTCTTTTAAAAAAGAATAAAAAAAAAGAATTGTGTTCTGTGTCCATTTAAAGTACGAAAGGTGTATTGCACCTCCTCTTGTGCTGAACTGTTAGGTGGATCGCATTAAGTGCATTTCCAACCAGATACGGAGATAACTGAACCATAAACTCCATGACCAGGCTCAGTCTCAACTTTAGGTTAGATAGGACTGGCACAAATAGATTAATACAAACTTATATTTCTAATATTTTTTAATAAAAAAAAAAAAAAGTTTTTCCTAAGTGCAAAACATGCTCTTTAAGTGTGGTGTCCCCTTTAATTACAGTAATGCCACAGGTTACAGTAAGTACCCGCAGCCATGAAGTCATTAACTGTCACACTTCTAGAATGAAGACATTCCAATACAAAGATCTTGTTGGCCTGGTTTTCCTTGTACAGCAATAATCTGACACCTGAGAATTAGCGTAACTAATGCAATGAAAACACAGAAATATGTAGTATTGTTACAGAGTGCGGATAACACACGACTAGGTCAGTGACGCGGTGCCGTTTTACAAATAACATTTCTAGCGCAGCAGAATATTAATACGGTCATTTAAGAACACAAGTCACTTTATTTAGGTCATGATGGGTAAGTAACTGAAATTGTCAGATGCGGAGAAGCGATTCTCTAATATTAAAAGGACTTTTCCATTCATTTTCACAGGTCTCTGAGAAGGTTAGCAGATCTGGCCCCTTTAATTACAGTACAATATTTAACATTTAACAAAATAAGTTCACAGCACACACATAGACCTGGATGGACAAGCAAAGGAACCGATTACATGGGAATCAGGTACAAACCAGTAAATGTAGACATAATTAAAAGGACACCGAAAGTATTTTTTTTCTTTGTTGCATCTGAAATATTTAACTGATCTGGGGACTTTCCCGTGTCAGCCAATGAGCATTAATACAGATGTACGAGTCTTCCAATTAAATATACGGACAGACATATAATCTGTGCATTTCCATTAAGTTCAATAAAGTATAAACAGATTTTTTTTTTTTGCATGCAAAACACATATTTGGTAAGATTTAAAGCAAATTGTTTAAATGCATGAGAAAAAATAATTGTATTCCATGTCCCTTTTAAATTAGCCCCTGATTACACTGCATTCTGGGAAGCTGAGCAGGGACATGCAAATATGCCCACAAATGCCTCACTATTCAATCCATAAGCATTTTAAACATGGCTTCCTTTAAGCATTACACAGCTTTTATGCAAAGCCAAGTTTGAATTATACACAAGCTGGGAATCCTAACCACAGACAGCTCAAGCTTACTGCCTATCATCAGCGTGGGGCTATTAAAATGTACTATTTATTTACTGTACTACTATACGGTGGAGGGCTTCTATCGCTCTTTTGCCCGCCATATTATAAATGATTGCTGTGGTTAACTACCTACTCATAAAGTCCACAACACAGGCTGAGATCCCGCTCCATGCTGATGATAGCCAGTAACCTTGAAACAGATGTCCACAGGTAGGATTCCCAGCTTGTGTATAATCCAACCTTGGCTTTGCATAAAAGCGGTGTAATGCAGCGGGCATAAGCTTATGTTTAAAAACGGGCTATGGATTGAAGAGCGAGGCATTTGTGGGCACATTTGCATGTCCTTGTTCAGCTTCCCAGAATGCAGTGCAATAACTGTTTTTCTTGGAAGTCTGAGCTGGAAGCAGGTTTTTTTAACTTGTTTTAGACATAAATGTACTATTTTATATATATAATAATACCAAATAAAAGGGTGTGTTAAAGCAAGGTAAGTGGACATTGAAACTGATTCTGAAGGAGTAGGTGGTTTATTGCAGTATCGGTGAGAAGTCATGAGTTTTATAAGTTATAAAGATAAGAAAATCTCATCCTCCATATCTGAGTTTTGGTGATCCAGTAAATACCTTTTAACATATGTAATGCTAATCAATTTTCCGGTCAAATTAATAAAGTACAAAAATAAATAGTCCAACGCCACAGAAATATGCTCAGTAAAAGTGCCAAAGAAATACAAACCCTCATATAATACAAGAGCGGAACACAAGCTGGTCAAGGAGACAAAAAAAGGAAGTGACAACAACATTCACGGAAAGATCATTTCTGCAAAGTGTTAGGCAAAATTTCTTATAACATGACATTTTTTTTAAATTTTCTCACTGGGGATTTTTGGTTTCAAAATATCCAAAATAGTGACACTGTGCTCGACTAGAGATGTGCTCTATTAGATTGCTAAAGCAGGGGTTGGCAAATGAATATGAAAGTTAGGAACTGGCAACCCATATTTTAGGAGCCACGTTTTGTTGGTCGATGTGAACAAAAGCTATAGCCAACAAGCAGAAGGTATCACGCTAAAGCACGGACTCTACATACGTGTCACTGCAGGTCCCCTTACTCAAAACAACAAAAAGGGTACTCACAGAAATGCAATGGTTAGAGGTTATATATCATGTAAATTCAACATAATTATAAAGTATTGTATAACATTAAGCCTTTGGAATAAGATTTAAATAAAAATGTGACTGATAATAATCAATACTGAGACTGGTTTCCAAAGAAAATAGTATTTTGCTCCAGGGGCATTCTTGCCAAGTTCATTTAAATAACACAACGTGAGAAGGAGCTATGGCAACACAAGTCGTTGCAACAAATGGTAGATTTCCTTGTTATTGTAGGACTAGATAGCAGAGACAAGACATCTTAGGGTAGTAACTGGCAACCAACCACATCATATAATCATTTCCAAGTGTTTGTATAACAAAACTATAGGTTTAGAGGAAAGTCTTACACAGAATAAAGGTTAGAGCAGAGTTCATTAAAGTGAAAGTGTTATTTTATTTAATATTGTCTGTATATTAAAGGATGCAAGTGTTTGTGAGTGGGCCCCATGTTATAGTATAGATAATACACATTGGCACATATCATGAATACTTAATTATCCACATCAGTAGCAGCCAATCTTACTGCTCATAATATATATTACATGTGAATGAGACTGGCTAGTGTGCAACAGGTAGGATTGGGATTACAGCAGTATAGAAAGGAGTACTGTTACTGTACAACCCCTATCAATGGGGGGTCTTCATGACATGGGCCTGACAGGTAACAAACTGTTACTAGTATTGAAGACAAAACATACTCTACCAGTTACAGATACTCTGATGAACATAACATCTTGCTGGCTGTATGTCACACAGTGTTAGTACAGCACACAACACACAGTACAAGTACAGCACAACACACACTCACAGTACAGCACAGACTCACACAGTACAGCACAACAAAAACAGTGTTAGTACAGCACACACTAACAGTACAACACACACTCACACAGTACAGCACACACTCACACAGTACAGCACACACTCACAGTACAGCACACACTCACAGTACAGCACACACTCACAGTACAAGTACAGCACACACTCACACAGTACAGCACACACTCACAGTACAAGTACAGCACAGCACACACTCACACAGTACAAGTACAGCACACACTCACAGTACAGCACACACTCACAGTACAAGTACAGCACACACTCACACAGTACAGCACACTCACACAGTACAGCACACACTCACAGTATAGAACAGCACAGACTCACACAGTACTAGTACAGCACAACACACAGTACAGCACACTCGCACAGTACTAGTACAACACACAGTACTAGTACAGCACACTCACACAGTACTTGCACAGCACACACAGTACTAGTACAGCACACACTGTTATACACACAAATAAAGAGCAGTGTCCTGCTGAGGTACACAGGGCCACACTAACCTCGCCACAACCCTGAGTACCAGTCCTGCTGTCTCCGTGGGAAGCTGATCTCCTGCTCCCGGGCCCTGTAGATGCAGCTCCGGCTCTGTGAGGTGCTGGACCCGAACTATCGGTGAGCAGGAAAACTTCCGAGACATAGAGATTCCGAAGAGTGCAGTGCGCATGCGCAAAACAAGAACCTGCCGGGGAATCCCAGCAAGGACCAGATTAGAAGAATGTGGGAGGAGCTAAACTTGTTGGGATGGGGCATTCTGCATATATTATAAAAGGAGGGAGTCTGAAACAGTCAGGCTGATCTAGACCAGGATGTGTGTAGTAGACAGGCCAGGATAGACCACTATGTGTGAGGAATGTATGTAGTAGACAGGCTGTGATAGACCAGTGTGTGTGAGGGATGAGTGTAGTACACAGGCTGGGATAGACCACTGTGGGTGAGGGATGTGTGTAGTACACAGGCTGGGATAGACCACTGTGGGTGAGGGATGTGTGTAGTACACAGGCTGGGATAGACCACTGTGGGTGAGGGATGTGTGTAGTAGACAGGCTGGGATAGACCAGTGTGTGTGAGGGATGTGTGTAGTAGACAGGCCAGGATAGATCACAGTGTGTGAGGGATGTGTGTAGTAGACATGCTGTGATAGACCTGTGTGTGGGAGGGATGTGTGTAGTAGACATGCTGTGATAGACCTGTCTGTGGGATGGGTGTGTGTAGTAGACAGGCTGGGATAGGCTAGAGGGTGTGAGGGATGTGTGTAGTAGACAGGCTGTGATAGACCAGTGTGTGGGAGGGGTGTGTATAGTACACAGGCTGGGATAGACCAGTGTGTGGGATGGATGTTTGTAGTACACAGGATGGGATACACCAGTGTGTGGGAGGGATGTGTGTAGTAGACAGGCTGTGATAGACCAGTGTGTGGGATGAATGTTTGTAGTACACAGGCTGGGATAGACCAGTGTGTGTGAGGGATGTGTGTAGTAGACAGGCTGTGATAGACCAGTGTGTGGGAGGGATGTGTGTAGTACACAGGATGGGATAGACCAGTGTGTGTGAGGGATGTGTGTAGTAGACAGGCTGTGATCGACCAGTGTGTAGGAGGGATGTGTGTAGTAGACAGGCTGTGATAGACCAGTGTGTGGGAGGGATGTGTGTAGTACACAGGCCGGGATAGACCAGTGTGTGTGAGGGATGAGTGTAGTAGACAGGCTGTGGTAGACCAGTGTGTGGTAGGGATGTGTGTAGTACACAGGATGGATTAGACCAGTGTTTGGGAGGGATGTTTGTAGTAGACAGGCTGTGATAGACCAGTGTGTGGGAGGCATGTGTGTAGTAGACAGGCTGTGATAGACCAGTGTGTGGGAGGGATGTGTGTAGTACACAGGCTGTGATAGACCAATGTGTCGGAGGGATGTGTGTAGTACACAGGCTGTGATAGACCAGTGTGTGGGATGGATGTGAGTAGTACACAGGCTGGGATAGACCAGTATGGGAGGGATGTGTGTAGTAGACATGCTGTGATAGACCTGTGTGTGGGAGGGGTGTGTGTAGTAGACAGGCTGGGATAGGCTAGAGGGTGTGAGGGATGTGTGTAGTAGACAGGCTGTGATAGACCAGTGTGTGGGAGGGGTGTGTATAGTACACAGGCTGGGATAGACCAGTGTGTGGGATGGATGTTTGTAGTAGACAGGTTGTGATAGACCAGTGTGTGGGATGGATGTTTGTAGTACACAGGCTGGGATAGACTAGTGTGTGTGAGGGATGTGTGTAGTAGACAGGCTGTGATAGACCAGTGTGTGGGAGGGATGTGTGTAGTAGACAGGCTGTGATAGACCAGTGTGTGGGAGGGATGTGTGTAGTAGACAGGCTGTGATAGACCAGTGTGTGGGAGGGATGTGTGTAGTACACAGGCTGTGATAGACCAATGTGTCGGAGGGATGTGTGTAGTACACAGGCTGTGATAGACCAGTGTGTGGGATGGATGTGAGTAGTACACAGGCTGGGATAGACCAGTATGGGAGGGATGTGTGTAGTAGACATGCTGTGATAGACCTGTGTGTGGGAGGGGTGTGTGTAGTAGACAGGCTGGGATAGGCTAGAGGGTGTGAGGGATGTGTGTAGTAGACAGGCTGTGATAGACCAGTGTGTGGGAGGGGTGTGTATAGTACACAGGCTGGGATAGACCAGTGTGTGGGATGGATGTTTGTAGTAGACAGGTTGTGATAGACCAGTGTGTGGGATGGATGTTTGTAGTACACAGGCTGGGATAGACTAGTGTGTGTGAGGGATGTGTGTAGTAGACAGGCTGTGATAGACCAGTGTGTGGGAGGGATGTGTGTAGTACACAGGATGGGATAGATCAGTGTGTGGGAGGAGTGTGTGCAGTACACAGGCTGGGATAGACCAGTGTGTGGGATGGATGTTTGTAGTACACAGGCTGGGATAGACCAGTGTGTGTGAGGGATGTGTGTAGTAGACAGGCTGTGATAGACCAGTGTGTGGGAGGGATGTGTGTAGTACACAGGATGGCATAGACCAGTGTGTGTGAGGGATGTGTGTAGTAGACAGGCTGTGATCGACCAGTGTGTAGGAGGGATGTGTGTAGTAGACAGGCTGTGATAGACCAGTGTGTGGGAGGGATGTGTGTAGTACACAGGCCGGGATAGACCAGTGTGTGTGAGGGATGAGTGTAGTAGACAGGCTGTGGTAGACCAGTGTGTGGGATGGATGTTTGTAGTAGACAGGCTGTGATAGACCAGTGTGTGGGATGGATGTTTGTAGTACACAGGCTGGGATAGACCAGTGTGTGTGAGGGATGTGTGTAGTAGACAGGCTGTGATAGACCAGTGTGTGGGAGGGATGTGTGTAGTACACAGGATGGGATAGATCAGTGTGTGGGAGGAGTGTGTGTAGTACACAGGCTGGGATAGACCAGTATGGGAGCGGTGTGTGTAGTAGACAGGCTATGAAAGACCGGTGTGTGGGAGAGATGTGTGTAGTACACAGGCTGGGATAGACCAGTGTGTAGGAGGGATGTGTGAAGTACACAGGATGGGATAGACCAGTCTGTGTGAGGGATGTGTGTAGTAGACAGGCTGTGATAGACCAGTGTGTGGGAGGGATATGTGTAGTACACAGGCCGGGATAGACCAGTGTGTGTGAGGGATATGTGTAGTAGACAGGCTGTGATAGACCAGTGTGTGGGAGGTATATGTGTAGTACACAGGCTGTGATAGACCAGTGTGTGTGAGGGATGTGATAGACCAGTGTGTGGGAGGGATGTGTGTAGTACACAGGCCGGGATAGACCAGTGTGTGTGAGGGATGAGTGTAGTAGACAGGCTGTGGTAGACCAGTGTGTGGTAGGGATGTGTGTAGTACACAGGATGGATTAGACCAGTGTATGGGAGGGATGTTTGTAGTAGACAGGCTGTGATAGACCAGTGTGTGGGAGGCATGTGTGTAGTACACAGGAGGGGATAGACCAGTGTGTGGGATGGATGTTTGTAGTAGACAGGCTGTGATAGACCACTGTGTGGGATGGATGTTTGTAGTACACAGGCTGGGATAGACCAGTGTGTGTGAGGGATGTGTGTAGTAGACAGGCTGTGATAGACCAGTGTGTGGGAGGGATGTGTGTAGTAGACAGGCTGTGATAGACCAGTGTGTGGGAGGGATGTGTGTAGTACACAGGCCGGGATAGACCAGTGTGTGTGAGGGATATGTGTAGTAGACAGGCTGGGATAGACCAGTGTGTAGGAGGGATGTGTGAAGTACACAGGATGGGATAGACCAGTCTGTGTGAGGGATGTGTGTAGTAGACAGGCTGTGATAGACCAGTGTGTGGGAGGGATATGTGTAGTACACAGGCCGGGATAGACCAGTGTGTGTGAGGGATATGTGTAGTAGACAGGCTGTGATAGACCAGTGTGTGGGAGGTATATGTGTAGTACACAGGCTGTGATAGACCAGTGTGTGTGAGGGATGTGTGTAGTAGACAGGCTGTGATAGACCAGTGTGTGGGAGGGATGTGTGTAGTACACAGGCCGGGATAGACCAGTGTGTGTGAGGGATGAGTGTAGTAGACAGGCTGTGGTAGACCAGTGTGTGGTAGGGATGTGTGTAGTACACAGGATGGATTAGACCAGTGTATGGGAGGGATGTGTGTAGTAGACAGGCTGTGATAGACCAGTGTGTGGGAGGCATGTGTGTAGTACACAGGAGGGGATAGACCAGTGTGTGGGATGGATGTTTGTAGTAGACAGGCTGTGATAGACCACTGTGTGGGATGGATGTTTGTAGTACACAGGCTAGGATAGACCAGTGTGTGTGAGGGATGTGTGTAGTAGACAGGCTGTGATAGACCAGTGTGTGGGAGGGATGTGTGTAGTAGACAGGCTGTGATAGACCAGTGTGTGGGAGGGATGTGTGTAGTACACAGGCCGGGATAGACCAGTGTGTGTGAGGGATATGTGTAGTAGACAGGCTGTGATAGACCAGTGTGTGGGAGGGATGTGTGTAGTACACAGGCTGGGATAGACCAGTGTGTGTGAGGGATGTGTGTAGTAGACAGGCTGTGATCGACCAGTGTGTAGGAGGGATGTGTGTAGTAGACATGCTGTGATAGACCTGTGTGTGGGAGGGATGTGTGTAGTAGACAGGCTGAGATAGACTACAGGGTGTGAGGGATGTGTGTAGTAGACAGGCTGTGATAGACCAGTGTGTGGAAGGGGTGTGTATAGTACACAGGCTGGGATAGACCAGTGTGTGGGATGGATGTTTGTAGTAGACAGGCTGTGATAGACCAGTGTGTGGGATGGATGTTTGTAGTACACAGGCTGGGATAGACCAGTGTGTGTGAGGGATGTGTGTAGTGCACAGGCTGTGATAGACCAGTGTGTGGGAGGGATGTGTGTATAGTACACAGGATGGGATAGATCAGTGTGTGGGAGAAGTGTGTGTAGTACACAGGCTGGGATAGACCAGTGTGTGGGATGGATGTTTGTAGTACACAGGCTGGGATAGACCTGTGTGTGTGAGGGATGTGTTTAGTACACAGGCTGGGATAGACCAGTGTGTGGGATGGATGTTTGTAGTAGACAGGCTGTGATAGACCAGTGTGTGGGATGGATGTTTGTAGTACACAGGCTGGGATAGACCAGTGTGTGTGAGGGATGTGTGTAGTAAACAGGCTGTGATAGACCAGTGTGTGGGAGGGGTGTGTGTAGTACACAGGCTGGGATAGACCAGTGGGTGGGAGAGATGTGTGTAGTACACAGGCTGTGATAGACCAGTGTGTGGGAGGGATGTGTGTAGTACACAGGCTGTGATAAACCAGTGTGTGTAAGGGAGGAGTGTAGTACACAGGCTGTAATAGACCAGTGTGTGGGAAGGATGTGTGTAGTACACAGGCTGTGATAGACCAGTGTGTGGGATGGATGTGTGTAGTACACAGGCTGGGATAGACCAGTGTGTGGGAGGGATGTGTGTAGTACACAGGATGGGGTAGACCAGTGTGTGAGGGATGTGTGTAGTAGTCATGCTGTGATAGACCACTGTGTGGGAGGGGTGTGTATAGTACATAGGCTGGGATAGACCAGTGTGTAGGAGGGATGTGTGAAGTACACAGGCTGGGATAGACCAGTGTGTGTGAGGGATATGTGTAGTAGACAGGCTGTGATAGACCAGTGTGTGGGAGGGATGTGTGTAGTACACAGGCTGGGATAGACCAGTGTGTGTGAGGGATGTGTGTAGTAGACAGGCTGTGATCGACCAGTGTGTAGGAGGGATGTGTGTAGTAGACAGGCTGTGATAGACCAGTGTGTGGGAGGCATGTGTGTAGTACACAGGCCGGGATAGACCAGTGTGTGTGAGGGATGAGTGTAGTAGACAGGCTGTGGTAGACCAGTGTGTGGGAGGGATGTGTGTAGTACACAGGATGGATTAGACCAGTGTATGGGAGGGATGTTTGTAGTAGACAGGCTGTGATAGACCAGTGTGTGGGAGGCATGTGTGTAGTACACAGGAGGGGATAGACCTGTGTGTGGGAGGGATGTTTGTAGTAGACAGGCTGTGATAGACCAGTGTGTGGGAGGCATGTGTGTAGTAGACAGGCTGTGATAGACCAGTGTGTGGGAGGGATGTGTGTAGTACACAGGCTGTGATAGACCAATGTGTCGGAGGGATATGTGTAGTACACAGGCTGTGATAGACCAGTGTGTGGGATGGATGTGAGTAGTACACAGGCTGGGATAGACCAGTATGGGAGTGATGTGTGTAGTAGACATGCTGTGATAGACCTGTGTGTGGGAGGGGTGTGTGTAGTAGACAGGCTGGGATAGGCTAGAGGGTGTGAGGGATGTGTGTAGTAGACAGGCTGTGATAGACCAGTGTGTGGAAGGGGTGTGTATAGTACACAGGCTGGGATAGACCAGTGTGTGGGATGGATGTTTGTAGTAGACAGGCTGTGATAGACCAGTGTGTGGGATGGATGTTTGTAGTACACAGGCTGGGATAGACCAGTGTGTGTGAGGGATGTGTGTAGTGCACAGGCTGTGATAGACCAGTGTGTGGGAGGGATGTGTGTAGTACACAGGATGGGATAGATCAGTGTGTGGGAGGAGTGTGTGTAGTACACAGGCTGGGATAGACCAGTGTGTGGGATGGATGTTTGTAGTAGACAGGCTGTGATAGACCAGTGTGTGGGATGGATGTGAGTAGTACACAGGCTGGGATAGACCAGTATGGGAGTGATGTGTGTAGTAGACATGCTGTGATAGACCTGTGTGTGGGAGGGGTGTGTGTAGTAGACAGGCTGGGATAGGCTAGAGGGTGTGAGGGATGTGTGTAGTAGACAGGCTGTGATAGACCAGTGTGTGGAAGGGGTGTGTATAGTACACAGGCTGTGATAGACCAGTGTGTGGGAGGGATGTGTGTAGTACACAGGCTGGGATAGACCAGTGTGTGTGAGGGATGTGTGTAGTGCACAGGCTGTGATAGACCAGTGTGTGGGAGGGATGTGTGTAGTACACAGGATGGGATAGATCAGTGTGTGGGAGGAGTGTGTGTAGTACACAGGCTGGGATAGACCAGTGTGTGGGATGGATGTTTGTAGTAGACAGGCTGTGATAGACCAGTGTGTGGGATGGATGTTTGTAGTACACAGGCTGTGATAGACCAGTGTGTGGGAGGGATGTGTGTAGTACACAGGATGGGATAGATCAGTGTGTGGGAGGAGTGTGTGTAGTACACAGGCTGGGATAGACCAGTATGGGAGGGATGTGTGTAGTAGACAGACTATGAAAGACCGGTGTGTGGGAGAGATGTGTTTAGTACACAGGCTGGGATAGACCAGTCTGTGTGAGGGATGTGTGTAGTAGACAGGCTGTGATAAACCAGTGTGTGGGAGGGATGTGTGTAGTGCACAGGCCGGGATAGACCAGTGTGTGTGTGGGATATGTGTAGTAGACAGGCTGTGATAGACCAGTGTGTGGGAGGTATATGTGTAGTATACAGGCTGGGATAGACCAGTGTGTGTGAGGGATGTGTGTAGTAGACAGGCTGTGATAGACCAGTGTGTGGGAGGGATGTGTGTAGTACACAGGCCGGGATAGACCAGTGTGTGTGAGGAATGAGTGTAGTAGACAGGCTGTGGTAGACCAGTGTGTGGTAGGGATGTGTGTAGTACACAGGATGGATTAGACCAGTGTATGGGAGGGATGTTTGTAGTAGACAGGCTGTGATAGACCAGTGTGTGGGAGGCATGTGTGTAGTACACAGGAGGGGATAGACCAGTGTGTGGGATGGATGTTTGTAGTAGACAGGCTGTGATAGACCACTGTGTGGGATGGATGTTTGTAGTACACAGGCTGGGATAGACCAGTGTGTGTGAGGGATGTGTGTAGTAGACAGGCTGTGATAGACCAGTGTGTGGGAGGGATGTGTGTAGTAGACAGGCTGTGATAGACCAGTGTGTGGGAGGGATGTGTGTAGTACACAGGCCGGGATAGACCAGTGTGTGTGAGGGATATGTGTAGTAGACAGGCTGTGATAGACCAGTGTGTGGGAGGGATGTGTGTAGTACACAGGCTGGGATAGACCAGTGTGTGTGAGGGATGTGTGTAGTAGACAGGCTGTGATCGACCAGTGTGTAGGAGGGATGTGTGTAGTAGACATGCTGTGATAGACCTGTGTGTGGGAGGGATGTGTGTAGTAGACAGGCTGAGATAGACTAGAGGGTGTGAGGGATGTGTGTAGTAGACAGGCTGTGATAGACCAGTGTGTGGGAGGGGTGGGTATAGTACACAGGCTGTGATAGACCAGTGTGTGGGATGGATGTTTGTAGTACACAGGCTGTGATAGACCAGTGTGTGGGATGGATGTTTGTAGTACACAGGCTGGGATAGACCAGTGTGTGTGAGGGATGTGTGTAGTAAACAGGCTGTGATAGACCAGTGTGTGGGAGGGGTGTGTGTAGTACACAGGCTGGGATAGACCAGTGGGTGGGAGAGATGTGTGTAGTACACAGGCTGTGATAGACCAGTGTCTGGGAGGGATGTGTGTAGTACACAGGCTGTGATAGACCAGTGCGTGGGAGGAATGTGTGTAGTAGACAGGCTGGGATAGAACAGTGTGTGGGAGGGATGTGTGTAGTACACAGGCTGTGATAGACCAGTGTGTGTAAGGGAGGAGTGTAGTACACAGGCTGTAATAGACCAGTGTGTGGGAAGGATGTGTGTAGTACACAGGCTGTGATAGACCAGTGTGTGGGATGGATGTGTGTAGTACACAGGCTGGGATAGACCAGTGTGTGGGAGGGATGTGTGTAGTACACAGGATGGGGTAGACCAGTGTGTGAGGGATGTGTGTAGTAGTCATGCTGTGATAGACCAGTGTGTGGGAGGGATGTGTGTAGTACACAGGCTGGGATAGACCAGTGTGTAGGAGGGATGTGTGAAGTACACAGGCTGGGATAGACCAGTCTGTGTGAGGGATGTGTGTAGCAGACAGGCCAGGATAGATCACAGCGTGTGAGGGATGTGTGTAGTACACAGGATGGGATAGACCAGTGTGTGGGAGGGATGTGTCTAGTACACAGGATAGGATAGACCAGTGTGTGGGAGGGATGTGTGTAGTACACAGGCTGGGATAGACCAGTATGGGAGGGATGTGTGTAGTAGACAGGCTGTGATAGACAAGTGTTTGGTAGGGATGTGTTTAGTACACAGGATGGGATAGACCAGTGTGTGGGAGGAGTATGTGTAGTACACAGGCTGGGATAGACCAGTATGGGAGGGATGTGTGTAGTAGACAGGCTATGATAGACCATTGTGTGGGAGGGATGTGTGTAGTAGACAGGCTATGATAGACCAGTGTGTGGGAGGGATGTGTGTAGTAGTCATGCTTTGATAGACCAGTGTGTGGGAGGGATGTGTGTAGTACACATGCTGGCATAGACTAGTGTGTAGGAGGGATGTGTGAAGTACACAGGTTGGGATAGACCAGTCTGTGTGAGGGATGTGTGTAGTAGACAGGCCAGGATAGACCACAGTATGTGAGGGATGTGTGTAGTACACAGGATGGGATAGACCAGTGTGTGGGAGGGATGTGTCTAGTACACAGGATGAGATAGACCAGTGTGTGGGAGGGATGTGTGTAGTACACAGGATGGGATAGACCAGTGTGTGGGAGAGTGTGTGTAGTACACAGGATGGGATAGACCAGTGTGTAGGAGGGATGTGTGAAGTACACAGGATGGGATAGACCAGTCTGTGTGAGGGATGTGTGTAGTAGACAGGCTGTGATAGACCAGTGTGTGGGAGGGATGTGTGTAGTACACAGGCCGGGATAGACCAGTGTGTGTGAGGGATGTGTGTAGTAGACAGGCTGTGATAGACCAGTGTGTGGGAGGGATGTGTTTAGTACACAGGCCGGGATAGACCAGTGTGTGGGAGGGATGTGTGTAGTAGACAGGCTGTGATAGATCAGTGTGTGGGAGGGATGTGTGTAGTACACAGGCTGGGATAGACCAGTGTGTAGGAGGGATGTGTGAAGTACACAGGATGGGATAGACCAGTCTGTGTGAGGGATGTGTGTAGTAGACAGGCTGTGATAGACCAGTGTGTGGGAGGGATGTGTGTAGTACACAGGCCGGGATAGACCAGTGTGTGTGAGGGATGTGTGTAGTAGACAGGCTGTGATCGACCAGTGTGTGGGAGGGATGTGTGTAGTAGACAGGCTGTGATAGACCAGTGTGTGGGAGGGATGTGTGTAGTACACAGGCCAGGATAGACCAGTGTGTGTGAGGGATGAGTGTAGTAGACAGGCTGTGGTAGACCAGTGTGTGGGAGGGATGTCTGTAGTACACAGGATGGATTAGACCAATATATGGGAGGGATGTTTGTAGTAAACAGGCTGTGATAGACCAGTGTGTGGGAGGCATGTGTGTAGTACACAGGAGGGGATAGACCAGTGTGTGGGATGGATGGATGTTTGTAGTAGTCAGGCTGTGATAGACCAGTGTGTGGGAGGCATGTGTGTAGTACACAGGAGGGGATAGACCAGTGTGTGGGAGGGATGTGTGTAGTACACAGGATGGGATAGACCAGTGTGTGGGAGGGATGTGTGTAGTACAAAGGATGGGATAGACCAGTGTGTGGGAGGGATGTGCGTAGTACAAAGGATGGGATAGACCAGTGTGTGGGAGGGATGTGCGTAGTAGACATGCAGTGATAGACCTATGTGTGGGAGGGATGTGTGTAGTAGACAAGATGGGATAGACCAATGTGTAGAAGGAATGTGTGTAGTAGACAGGCTGTGATAGACCAGTGTGTGGGAGGGATGTGTGTATTAGACAGGCTAGGATAGACCAGTGTGTGTGAGGTATGTGTGTAGTACACAGGCTGTGATAGACCAGTGTGTGGGATGGATGTGTGTAGTACACAGGCTGGGATAGACCAGTATGGGAGGGATGTGTGTAGTAGACATGCTGTGATAGACCTGTGTATGGGAGGGGTGTGTATAGTACACAGGCTGTGATAGACCAGTGTGTGGGATGTGTGTAGTAGACAGGCTGTGATAGACCAGTGTGTGGGAGGGGTGTGTATAGTAGACAGGCTGTGATAGACCAGTGTGTGGGATGGATGTTTGTAGTACACAGGCTGGGATAGACCAGTGTGTGTGAGGGATGTGTGTAGTACACAGGCTGGGATAGACCAGTGTGTGGGATGGATGTTTGTAGTAGACAGGCTGTGATAGACCAGTGTGTGGGATGGATGTTTGTAGTACACAGGCTGGGATAGACCAGTGTGTGTGAGGGATGTGTTTAGTACACAGGCTGGGATAGACCAGTGTGTGGGATGGATGTTTGTAGTAGACAGGCTGTGATAGACCAGTGTGTGGGATGGATGTTTGTAGTACACAGGCTGTGATAGACCAGTGTGTGTAAGGGAGGAGTGTAGTACACAGGCTGTAATAGACCAGTGTGTGGGAAGGATGTGTGTAGTACACAGGCTGTGATAGACCAGTGTGTGGGAGGGATGTGTGTAGTAGTCATGCTGTGATAGACCAGTGTGTGGGAGGGATGTGTGTAGTACAGAGGCTGGGATATACCAGTGTGTAGGAGGGATGTGTGAAGTACACAGGCTGAGATAGACCAGTCTGTGTGAGGGATGTGTGTAGTAGACAGGCCAGGATAGATCACAGTGTGTGAGGGATGTGTGTAGTACACAGGATGGGATACACCAGTGTGTGGGAGGGATGTGTGTAGTACACAGGATGGAATAGACCAGTGTGTGGCAGGGATGTGTGTTGTACACAGGCTGGGATAGACCAGTATGGGAGGGATGTGTGTAGTAGACAGGCTGTGATAGACAAGTGTGTGGGAGGGATGTGTTTAGTACACAGGATGGGATAGACCAGTGTGTGGGAGGAGTGTGTGTAGTACACAGGCTGGGATAGACCAGTATGGGAGGGATGTGTGTAGTAGACAGGCTATGATAGACCAGTGTGTGGGAGGGATGTGTGTAGTAGTCATGCTGTGATAGACCAGTGTGTGGGAGGGATGTGTGTAGTACACATGCTGGCATAGACCAGTGTGTAGGAGGGATGTGTGAAGTACACAGGTTGGGATAGACCAGTCTGTGTGAGGGATGTGTGTAGTAGACAGGCCAGGATAGACCACAGTGTGTGAGGGATGTGTGTAGTACACAGTATGGGATAGACCAGTGTGTGGGAGGGATGTGTCTAGTACACAGGATGGGATAGACCAGTGTGTGGGAGGGATGTGTGTAGTACACGGGATGGGATAGACCAGTGTGTGGGAGGGATGTGTGTAGTACACAGGATGGGATAGACCAGTATGGGAGGGATGTGTGTAGTAGACAGGCTATGAAAGACCAGTGTGTCTGAGGGATGTGTGTAGTAGTCATGCTGTGATAGACCAGTGTGTGGGAGGGATGTGTGTAGTACACAGGATGGGATAGACCAGTGTGTGGGAGGAGTGTGTGTAGTACACAGGATGGGATAGACCAGTATGGGAGGGATGTGTGTAGTAGACAGGCTATGAAAGACCAGTGTGTCTGAGGGATGTGTGTAGTAGTCATGCTGTGATAGACCAGTGTGTGGGAGGGATGTGTGTAGTACACAGGCTGGGATAGACCAGTGTGTAGGAGGGATGTGTGAAGTACACAGGATGGGATACACCAGTCTGTGTGAGGGATGTGTGTAGTAGACAGGCTGTGATAGACCAGTGCGTGGGAGTGATGTGTGTAGTACACAGGCCTGGATAGACCAGTGTGTGTGAGGGATGTGTGTAGTAGACAGGCTGTGATCGACCAGTGTGTGGGAGGGATGTGTGTAGTAGACAGGCTGTGATAGACCAGTGTGTGGGAGGGATGTGTGTAGTACACAGGCCGGGATAGACCAGTGTGTGTGAGGGATGAGTGTAGTAGACAGGCTGTGGTAGACCAGTGTGTGGGAGGGATGTCTGTAGTAGACAGGCTGTGGTAGACCAGTGTGTGGGAGGGATGTCTGTAGTACACAGGATGGATTAGACCAGTATATGGGAGGGATGTTTGTAGTAGACAGGCTGTGATAGACCAGTGTGTGGGAGGCATGTGTGTAGTACACAGGAGGGGATAGACCAGTGTGTGGGATGGATGTTTGTAGTAGTCAGGCTGTGATAGACCAGTGTGTGGGAGGCATGTGTGTAGTACACAGGAGGGGATAGACCAGTGTGTGGGAGGGATGTGTGTAGTACACAGGATGGGATAGACCAGTGTGTGGGAGGGATGTGTGTAGTACAAAGGATGGGATAGACCAGTGTGTGGGAGGGATGTGTGTAGTAGACAAGATGGGATAGACCAATGTGTGGAAGGAATGTGTGTAGTAGACAGGCTGTGATAGACCAGTGTGTGGGAGGGATGTGTGTAGTACACAGGATGGAATAGACCAGTGTGTGGCAGGGATGTGTGTTGTACACAGGCTAGGATAGACCAGTGTGTGAGGTATGTGTGTAGTACACAGGATGGGATAGACCAGTGAATGGGAGGGATGTGTGTAGTGCACAGGATGGGATGTGTGGGAGGGGTGTGTATAGTAGACAGGCTGTGATAGACCAGTGTGTGGGAAGGGTGTGTGTAGTACACAGGCCGGTATAGACCAGTGTGTGTGAGGGATGTCTGTATTACACAGGCCGGGATAGACCAGTGTGTGGGAGGGATGTGTGTAGTAGACAGGCTGTGATCGACCAGTGTGTGGGAGGGATGTGTGTAGTAGACAGGCTGTGATAGACCAGTGTGTGGGAGGGATGTGTGTAGTACACAGGCCGGGATGGACAAGTGTGTGTGAGGGATGAGTGTAGTAGACAGGCTGTGGTAGACCAGTGTGTGGGAGGGATGTCTGTAGTAGACAGGCTGTGGTAGACCAGTGTGTGGGAGGGATGTCTGTAGTACACAGGATGGATTAGACCAGTATATGGGAGGGATGTTTGTAGTAGACAGGCTGTGATAGACCAGTGTGTGGGAGGCATGTATGTAGTACACAGGAGGGGATAGACCAGTGTGTGGGAGGGATGTTTGTAGTAGACAGGCTGTGATAGACCAGTGTGTGGGAGGCATGTGTGTAGTACACAGGAGGGGATAGACCAGTGTGTGGGAGGGATGTGTGTAGTACACAGGATGGGATAGACCAGTGTGTGGGAGGGATGTGTGTAGTACAAAGGATGGGATAGACCAGTGTGTGGGAGGGATGTGTGTAGTAGACAAGATGGGATAGACCAATGTGTGGAAGGAATGTGTGTAGTAGACAGGCTGTGATCCACCAGTGTGTGGGAGGGATGTGTGTATTAGACAGGCTAGGATAGACCAGTGTGTGTGAGGTATGTGTGTAGTACACAGGATGGGATAGACCAGTGAATGGGAGGGATGTGTGTAGTGCACAGGATGGGATGTGTGGGAGGGGTGTGTATAGTAGACAGGCTGTGATAGACCAGTGTGTGGGAAGGGTGTGTGTAGTACACAGGCCGGTATAGACCAGTGTGTGTGAGGGATGTGTGTAGTACACAGGCTGGGATAGACCGGTGTGTGGGAGGGATGTGTGTAGTACACAGGCTGGGATAGACCGGTGTGTGGGAGGGATGTGTAGTACACCGGCTGGGAAAGACCAGTGTGTGTGAGGGATGTGTTTAGTACACAGGCTGGGATAGACCAGTATGGCAGGGGTGTGTGTAGTAGACATGCAGTGATAGACCGGTGTGTGGGAGGAATGTGTGAAGTACACAGGTTGGGATAGACCAGTGTGTAGGAGGGATGTCTGTAGTACACAGGCCGGGATAGACCAGTGTGTGTGAGGGATGTGTGTAGTAGACAGGCCGTGATAGACCAGTGTGTGGGAGGTGTGTGTTTAGTAGACAGGCTGTGATAGACCAGTGTGTGTGAGGGATGTGTGTAGTAGACAGGCTGTGATAGACCAGTGTGTGGGAGGGGTGGGTATAGTAGACAGGCTGTGATAGACCAGAATGTGGGAGGGGTGTGTATAGTAGACAGGCTGTGATAGTTCAGTGTGTGGGAAGGGTGTGTGTATTACACAGGCCGGGATAGACCAGTGTGTGGGAGGGGTGTGTGTATTACACAGGCCGGGATAGACCAGTGTGTGGGAGGGATGTGTGTAGTACACAGGCTGGGATAGACCAGTGTGTGGGAGGGGTGTTGTAGTAGACAGGCTGGGATAGACCAGTATGTTGGAGGGATGTGTGTAGTAGATAGGCTGGGATAGACCAGTGTGTGGGAGGGATGTGTGTAGTAGACAGGCTGGGATAGACCAGTGTGTGGGAAGGATGTATGTAGTAGACAGGCTGGGATAGGCCGGTGTGTTGGGATTTGTGAAGTAGCCAGGTTGGATAGACCAACAATATTGAAAACTCGCAAACTTATATTCTTAAGGGTATCAGTATGGTACAGGGCTGAAAGATGAATTGTGCATATTAAGGCTGGAGTTGATAAGCTCCTTTAAAGAGATGCGTTTTTTGTTAGGTTTTGAAAGGATTTGGGGCCGGATTATAGTCCAGTGGAGAGAGGCAAAGAGTTCCAGCGAATAGGAGTATCACGTGAAAGGTGCTGAAGACTGGAGTGAGAAGAGATGATACGAGAGGTGCATAGAAGAAGGTTGTTTGGAGAGTAAAGGGGGCGTATGGGAGAGTACTTTGAGATGAGAGCATCGATATAAGAGGGTGCATTATTGTTGATAGCTTTATACACTTGGGTCATGATTTTAAAATGTATGGCTATGGGAAGCCAGTGGAGTGACTAACAAAGGACAGATCAAAACTGAGCACAGGTATTGGGTAGCCTTTCCAGGGGGTAGCTGTAGACATAGTGGAACCCCTGTCTATTAGTAGCCAGACAGGGAAAAGCTATATACTTTCTATTTTTGATTATACCTTCTAGGACCCTGAAGCACACATTGCACACGTTTGTGGAGTCTGGAGATATAAACTGGGAACACTATCTGACACACCTACACTTTGCTTATAGGGATGTCAGAGTAGTCTACCTCGTTCTCCTCCTTTGAACTTTTCTATGGTTGCAGAATCCTGGGAACACTTAGCCTGTTCCAGAAAAGACCTTGGAGGGGGAATTCACCACCTATGACTATAGTGGAGTATGCATTTAAACTTGGGACCAGATGTTGGATCTCATAGGGTTGGTACAGAGAAACCTCAAGGAAGTTCAGTACAAGCAGAAAACTTGGTATGACCACCGTGCCAAGGATAGGCAGTTTTGTTGAAGGTTAGAAGGTGCTTGTTCTGGTGCCCACTCGTCAACAAAACTGCAAGCTGCATGAGACAGACCATATCAGGTCTTAAGAAACAAATTTGGTGATGTCAATGGATAACAAGGCCAGGAAGCAGCAAGCATTCCATGTAAACATGTCCAAGGCATGGCTAGTCAGTGATGGCTGTTTATAGCCCACCCATCAAAGACAGTGCTGCGCATATGGGGAGCTGTTTAAAAATAGACCTGGGGATACTCATTATGCAGAACATCATGTGAATACAGGTAACACAAAAACTATTGACACGTTCCACTTACCAGGTCTCCGCAGAAGTACAGCAGTTATTGAGAAAGAGATAGCAGAGATGATGGCTTTGGGTCATGAGGAAGTCTTATAGTCCTTGGGCATCTTAGTCCCCAAAAAGGATCGCTCTATCTGTTTTTGTATAGACTACAGGTAGCTGAATGAGTACCCAGTTGCTGACACATTCATTATACCACAGATGGACGAGCTTCTTAACCAGGAGCTATGTATCTGACAACTATGGACCTCAGCCAAGGTTACCGTAAGATACCTTTTGTCTCCTGAGGCCCAGGAACTGACATCACACTCTTTGTACACATTTTCAGTCATGCCATTTGGGATGAAGAATGCTCCAGCCACATTCCAAAGGTTGGTTAACAGGCTCCTTAACCGACTTCAAAGGCCTACAAGGGATAGTTGTTTTGAGCCAGACCTGAGAAGATCACCTGACTCACTTAGCAGGGGTATTAGGTTGGATCATAGAGGCAGGGTTGACCATCAAGTCCAGCAAGGGTTAGATAGGGCTGGCTGAAGTGAAGGGTTGGGTGAGGCCAACTGAAACCCCAACCAGCTAAGGTAGAGACTCTCCTCCAGTGGCCACAATCTCTGACAAAGTAACATGCCTCAGCGTTCCTAGTGACAGCAGGTAACTTCTTACATTTTTGAACCCCAATATAGCACCTTAGCTGAGCCACTCCTTTGCACTCTGTCCTTGTCACCTAAATGTGTGTTGGTGTTCAGTGCCCTAACTTCTACCCTTGTCATGCTCCTGTTTTGGATACCCCTGTCTACAGCAAGCAGTTTGTGGTGCAAGCAGATGCAACTTATGGGGTTAGGGCTGTGCTCAGGCGGACAATAATGGCGATATATACCCCATTGTGTAGCTCATCTGTAAGCTTTTGGACTGCAACAATAGAGAAGTCGTGCTGGACCATTTGTGGGCTCAAGAAATTGCAACCATATCTGTATAACAGAGATCATGGACCAAAACAGTATAATTTTACAATTCAGCACAAGGAGGGAAGCAAGCATAGCATGCAGTTGAAGGTCCTTGCCCAGCTTAGCCTTTGGACTTATCAGGGCCTGAATGTAGATCCAGGGGGACAATCGTATGGGTCCCTATCATTGGGGTAGTATGACTAAGCGTTTACAACAATGGTATGGTTGCTATTACTTTGAATTACTCTGCAGGTGATTTAATCATGTTGGTATCCTCCACATCCATCCCAGGGCCTTTGATGCCTAGGGAATGGTTTGGGACCTTTTGATTAAATTAACTGAACACTGCAGCGAACTAGGGGGGAGGGCGAACACTGTCCAATAGTGCATGCCTAAAACACTAACAGTGCACATGCCTAGCTTCGCTGTCCCCAAGCAGTGCACATGATCCCTCCTTTTGGAAACTTCTTTGTTTGGGAAGAGCACTGGGGATTGGAGGGAAAGAACTTCAAATGCAGACTGGTGACTAGTGTGGTATCAATAATGCTCCTTATTAGCTCAGACTGTGCTCCATAAACTAGAGTCATTTAAAAAATCTAGGAGAGAATAGGGAATTCAGCTCAGTTTGTTGGACTGTGTCAGAAAACATCAATTGGTGTTAAAACTGAGTACCTGAGCAGCTCTGTGATACTCCCCTTTATGGGCGAATCCATGTGAAAGGATTTTCTACCTCATTGACTTTTTTATCTGTATTGTTGTATAATAATTCTATATGTGTACTATAATTTCCATTCATTAAATACAAAATGTAAGCACTTTCTGGTGTTGGATGTAAGCTCATGTGCAAGTGCTACCATAATCCATACAGTATTTTGGCATTGTGATAAGAAATATGGTGTGTGTTTGTGGACAATTCAACTGAACCTTGGAATTACCAGGGTTACATCAACCATTATCTGTTCCAGAAAGTGATGGAAGATTAAGAACAATTAAAATCTGAGTTCATCCACAAGTCTACTTCCCCAGAAGGATAGGATTTCTTTTACATGCATAAGAGAAAAAATATATGGTGACCTCTGCCCCTACATTGATAGAGACCTAAATAAGAATTACATCCAAATAATTGTATCCTTTACCTCTGACAATGGAATAGTTTGACTGTCTATATGGATCTGCCTGTCGGCTGCGTTACAGAGCTATTAAATTAGACCTTGGCGCGAGCCTCGGACCACAGATGCAAGCCCGTAAACCCTCTCTGCGCACACAAGCTGTTAAGGGGCTGGACGAGCTGTGATTATCCGTAACTATCCAATTGCGGTATAACGTTGTGCGACACAGGCATTCTAGGGGGAGATTATAAATTTGCAGTCCACATGCCCATGCGTTGACTGTGTTGTATTTTCTTTCCAAGTAGCACGCAGGTCCCCGGAGTTGGTGGTTAGGTTCAATTTTAGAGAGGGTAGGAGAGTTTGGAGAGAGGTAGTTTGTGGTTTTATTCATTTATATTCTATTACATATGATTTCACACTTAATATTTGCTTACACATATTTACAGATTACTCATATTTGCAATATATATAATTTAAGGTACACACATAGAGACATATTTAGTTAGGTCACTCCAACGGCCTTATCCCCCCCATCCCTTCCCCCAACAGTTATTGACTACACATAATACTCACTTTTTATTTTCCCATCACACATATACAGTTACACTTCTTTTTATTTATCCTTATTTTCCTTTTGGATCATTATGGAGGGAGGGGAGAGGAGTGGAGAGGTGGGGAGGAGAGGTGAAGAGGATAGTGAGGTGGCCATGGGAAATAGAGATGGGGAGGAGAAGGAGGTGGGTGGTGGCAGGGTGGCCTGAGCATCAGGCACACTTAGGAGAGGGACAGAGGGGAAGGGGCCTGATCTCAGGGGGGGGAGTAGTTCGGGGGAGGGACAGGTCCCAGGGACAGGTCAGGGAAGCAAGGATCCCCATCCAAAGTCAAGATGGCAAGAGGGTAAGGGCAAGAACAAGGCTCACAATTACTCGCACCGGGAGAATGTGGTCCTCCTCTGTGCTATCCGTGGCAGCCCCGCGATTCTTGCAGGGGGGAGGGAAGTTAAGCCAGGGCCTAGGGATCAGGCTTGGAAGGAGGTAGCGGCTGAGGTTACAGTGTTAGGCACAGCGCCAAGGGATGTGAGGTCTGTCAAGCAGAGGTTTGATGACATCAGGGCCAAGGTGAGGAGGATGATAGCCAAGGAGGACAAGGACCAGAGTGTGACCTATAATAAGTCGGAGATGGTCGCTATTGACCATCTGAGACAATTGCTGGTCGCTGGAGCATCAGGCCGGTGGCCCAGAAGGACCCAGCCTCCGTGTCAGGTGAATATCAAATACACCAACATGCCACCACATGTGCATCAAACACACTACACATGTACATGATGACCAACAAGGACACTGACATGTCAGCTCCATGGAATTAACAAGGGATAGCTGACAAGTCATTCCTGGGCACAACAACTGTAATCAAGCAATAAAGAGTGCATTTATTGTTGTGCACACTGCAATGTATACAGTTACAGAACGCAGCCCGAATCTAGATAACGTCAGGAGCCCAAGACGATCAAGACCATTAACCAAAGAATAGATCATATCTAGTATATGATAGCTAATCTGAGTTGCAATTAGGAGAATCATCCAGGTTCAAGCCTAGATGTCAAATAGTTAGGAATGAACACATAACAATGTATTATTCATCATACTAATGACATATACCTTTGTTTTCTTTCTTTCAGCATCCAGGAGGAGTTCTGGGTCCAGTGGTGAGCCAGAGGCGAGGGGCATCGGCTCCAACAGAGCAGGAAGTGGAGGAGCAAGCCCCACCCAGCAAGAACTGGCGCAGGGGGAGGAGGAAGGAAGAGGATCCGAGGGCCCTGGCTTGTCGGAGGAGGATGTAATATGGGTGGTGGGGACACCATCCGGACCGACCTTCGGCAACCCCGCCGGGATTCGACCCCACTATCCCCCTCCTCCAAAGTCTGCAAATCTTGCCAGGGCCCTCCAACTCGACATATGGCAACCAGACCAGTCAGCCACCACCTCCCCCCCCCCCCCCCCCCCCCCATTGAAGGAATTTCATTGAAGAAATGTCTACCTGAGAGGCACTGGGAAAACCTTACACCTCATACATTTCCTCGCATTGTGCTGGAATGGCCGCCACTATCATCACCGGGCCACCCCACACCACCGTCAGCTTCGCCACAGGCTCCAGCCGGGCCCCAGACCCTCCCCACTCCATCACCGCCACCGCCTCACCTGGCCACGCCCCACAGCCCTCCATCCCCCACAACAGGGAGACGGTGACTGTTGATGATGTGGGCCCTGTGGCTAGGCGGAGGAGGATATAGGGGCTGCGCATATGTTTGTGCCTTCTCAACAGCACTCCTCAGTGACAATCCATTAGTCACAATGTTAACCTAATCTAGCCTGGCTACAGAGTCTTGGATCTTGGCCTATGTGATGGTGATATTTTGTATGCAGATGGCTACCTCCCATCACATGATCCATGATCCTCTTCTCTGTGGACACGTAGGGTTCTTTTTAACATGTCACCAATTGATGGTCACTGAGGAATGCTGCTGCGAAGAGATGCAGCAGGCCCTATGTTTTTTTAGGTTTATTTTTTTCTTCTCTTTTTCTATTTTAGGTACTATTCAGGTCCATGAAGGCATCTTCTGCATCTTCAAGCATTGTGGAGGAGATGTATGAGGTGTTTGGTTTTCACAGTGCCTCTCAGGTTGATATTCCTTCAAAGACAGCCCCCCCCCTTAACATGTAGCTCCCACAATCTTAAAGCTATCATATAGCCAGATATCTAAGACATGTTTGTTGTTAGCTTAAATGTAGACTAATATCGCTATGGCGGTGGACTTGCAAAGTCTCACAATGGCATGTTAATGACAACCAGCATTTATATATACACTAGTGAAGCATGTGATCCTGACTTCAATATCAGGCTGAGAACAGATTCTTGGGTCTGATGTAAGTAACATTGAATCTGCTGACCTTTGTGTCCTCTCCATATTAATGGGTATTTTCCCATGTTTCTGATTATTCAGAGATCTAGATAATAGTAATGCTTGCAGATGGGAATCTGGTGAGTTCATATATTGCTACAGTATTTAGCACAGTACTGTACATGCATGTTGATTCATTTTTTTTACCCCCCACCTTTTTTTAGTTGACCACTTTTTTCAGACTTTTGTTTTTGTCACTACACTGTATGTGTGAAACTGGATAGAATTACACAGTCCAGAGGTTGAATCATCTGTTTCATTGAGCAGACAAGTTGTAAGTGCTATGCACATTTATAGTTTCTTCAATTAAATCAAGTGATTTGTGATCCTTTTTTTCATCAGATTCCAGTTGCAGTGGTGTAATGACCACATGTGACCCTGGTATGGGCTATGCATCATGTTTATTCTAGACTATGACATTACCCCCTGTAGGTTTCCCCCTTTTCCCAATAGTAGCCTCTTGCTCTCTTGGGATGCGACCACACCACACCCATGATATTAATGCACAGTCTTGACTATTTCTAATTGTAGTCTTTGTATAAAATAAAGCTTTGTTATACCGTTCTAACCATCTCTGTCATATCTGTAAACCAATGAGCCCTAATTACCATGCAATAGAACAATAATAATAGTCATAATAGCATTAGATATCATATAATATTATATTTATCATATATAATAATACTAATAATAATAATAATAAAGGGTTAATACACATGCCGAGTCCAATTAGTGATACTGGGGAGTATCAATATTCCCCCGCGGGCCTGCTAACAATATGACAGGTGATACTGGAGTGGGTTGCCATTTCCTTCTCTAGTGGACTGTGATTTGTCTGACCTCTCTGCTATGACCAGCCCACCTACAGTGACCCTACATGGTATAGCTCACAGCTTTATTGCAGTACACAAGCCCCTTCACCACCACCACTTAGCAAGGCTGAAGGGCACCAGGGGAACATACCCTACACTAATCTACTCTAAACAATCAGGAGGGGCCGCAAAAACACATGGAGGCTGTGCAGAGGAACGTGGATGGACAGCCAACTCATCTCCATCAGGGGTAATCTCCGCTCCTGCCATCCTAGAAAGTCCCACGCCATTGCTGGTTGCCATGTGCCAAGATGTATAGCCATTCCCATTTGGTGACCTTCCATTATGTTCTGCTATTCATCAATTTACATTGGTGTGGATTGCTAAGTGGGGGTGGTGAAGGGGCTTGTGTACCTGAATGAAGCTGTGAGCTACACCATATAGGGTCAGTGTATGTGGGCAGATGATAGCAGAGATTTCAGAAAAATCACAGCCCACTAAAGAAGGAATGGGCAACCCACTCCAGTATCTTCTGAATTGATTTTTGCACCTATTCTGACCTATCCAGATCCTATCCGACCCTTCTTCATTGAAGTGAATGGCTCAGATATTGGTGCCTGTGCTGTCCTCTCTCAACACTCTGTTGAGAATGGTTTACTTGCTTGTGCATTTATGTCTCAAAAAATCTTCCCCTGCTGAGGCCAATTATGACATTGGCAATAAGGAGCTTTTAGCCACCCAAGTGGCTATATTACTATTATCATTCATTAGAGAATCTTTAGTTCTTGGAATCTGCCTGACATTTGAATTTTATACAAGCCAGATTGGCTCTATACTTTGCCAGAATCAACTTTGTGATTATGAATTTGCCTGGCAGCAAGAGCAGCAATGCAGAAGCCTTATCCCATAATTTTGGTCTGGTTTAGCACCTATGCAGACAACACCTAATTTAAACATGCGGAGGAGTAAACTTGAGCGCACTGAACAGTGTACAGTTCTAGTGTAAGTGCAGTTATAGTATAATTGTGGGATCTTATAAAAGGTGGGGCACAGTTATTGTGTAAGTGTGGGAGTTTGAAAATGGGAGTTCAAAGAAAACAGTAAAAGTTAAACCACAAATGAAGTAAGGGACTATCTGTAGATTAAATTATTTAAATACAAATCTCTATACACAAATGTACTGTATATAATTTTACCTTATGTATTCATTGTGTTAAAAAGTAATTATGAGTCAGTCCAGTGACAGCCTTACCCAGTGTACTTCATGCCATATGTATACACTGCTGAAGTAATTGTTTGAGGATTCACTCTATGGCAGATGTTAGCATGTTGCCTCACTTGAAGCTCAAATTGGGGAACATGAGGGGAGAATTACAGAACTTAGTGATATTGCTCTTTGGTGATATTGCTTCTCTGTAAATTGATTTGGAGATTACTGAGCACAGCGAAGCTGTGCCTAGGATAGAGTGGGTTATGGGGCTAGTGAGAATGTTCAGGGAGGTATCTGGATCACTTTTGCACAAGGTAAAGCACAGGAAACAGGATAAGAAGATGGTTCAGTTCTGATTTGGCAAACACCAAGAGATTTTTCTGATTAGTTTAAACTTTTGGGGATGTCCTTTCAGAAATGGTAATACCAGATGGAGCTGTTCAATGTAGCAGCTGCAAGAAGAGTTCTACTGGAGCAAAGGGAGGGCAGAGTAAAAGACAGGTTTAGATGGTTGGGGACTCTATGATTGGGAAGGTAGACAATAATGATCAATATTTCACTAATTCTGTTGATAATAAACACTCCGACTAAAACATTATATGGTATTTTTGTTGGTGCACACAAACAAATATATACATTAAATTACATCAACAAGATAAAAGCTGTGGAGTCAGTGTGTCCACTGTAGTATTATAGTAGAAACTGTTTTTGTATCGTAAGACTTAATTTTACATTGACTACCAATATTGAGAATATGCACTTAAAAATGATCATAAAAACAAAGGGCAGGGGAAGTTGTGATTAGAACATCCTTTTCAGATCTAGAAAAATCGAATCAGGGTAATCCATCAATCCAACGCCATAAACAAATAGACACCTTACGTGTAGAATTAGACTTATTACTCAAAACTGAAAAAGCTCTGAGATGGACGGGCCATAAATTCTACTCAAAGGCCAATAAACCGCTCTCTCTGCTTGCCTGAAAACTTAGAGGGAAACTGACCCAATCGCCAATTTTCTAAATTAAAGATACCTCAGGGATTATAACCTATAGTCCTATTGAGATTTTTTTTTTTTTAAATCTTCACTGCCTTTTTCCAAACATTATATACTTCCTCACCTAACCTGTACCTTGTTCAACTTTCCTCCTTTTTGGAATCCTGTGACATTCCACATATCTCTATTCAAGAAAGGGTCATCTGAACTCTCCAATCACTATTGAGGAGGTCCTAGATGTTATCCAAAATTTGAAATTAGGCAAAGCCCGGGTCCAGATGGACTCTCCAATCTATATTACAAGAGATATGCGAATATGTTAGCCCCCACTTCGTGATTTTATTTAACGCAATTTTTGGATGGTCAAACAATTTCACCGGAATTTAAGCAGGCCGACATGGCTTTTTCCCCAAAGATTGCCGTGATCCGCTGGAAGTTAATAATCTTTATGTCTCTTAGCCCTAGATATGGAGAAGCCCTTCGACTCCCTGGAGTAGCTCTATCTAAGGGCTATTTTAACTAAATTTGGCCTCTCAGGACACTTTATGAATCTGATTGGAACTTACAATTAATCTCCTCAAGTGGAACTAAAACGTTCAGGTGAAACTAGGGCTTCCTTTACTATTCAAAGGGTAACCAGATAAGGCTGCCCCTTTATCCCCTTTACTTTTTGCCTTAGCTGTTGAACCTTTAGTCCAGGCTATCAGAGTAAATTCGGACATTAAGGGAATTAATATAGGCCACCGTCATTTCAAATGTGCTTTATTTGCGTATGATATCCTTTGTACTTTAACAGATTCCACCATCTCGGTCCCTGCTCTTTTCCAACTATTAGGATCTTTTAACTAATTATCTGGGCTCCGTATTAATATCGACAAAACTGAGACCCCCCTCTGACCTAGCTTTTTTACAACATTTTAATTTTACATGGCCATTTCACCATCTCAAATATTTGGGTGTGAATCTCACTCGCAACACTGCAAATTTACACAACTCTAACTATACGGCCCTCTATAAAATTCTAATCCAAAACGCATGGTCAAAGTATCCTATTTCATGGTTAGGACGTATACATTCATTTAAAATAAACCTCCGTCCCTGTCTTATATACTTATTTCGCACCCTACCAATTGTTTTAAATTACACAGACCTAGAAAAGTTCCAATGCCAAATTTCCAAGTACATTTGGCAGAACAAATCCCACCATATTTCCAAATTAACCATGTTCCAACATAAATCGAAAGGAGGCCTTTCTTGCCCTAACCTGAAATGATATTTTAAGGCGGCACAACTTGCATTTATCCCAATCACTCACTCCTCCACTCACCAACCTCTTTGAAACTTTATTGAGAACATTATGATGGCTCCATATTTGTGGAACTCCATTGTCTGGTTCCCTAATCCACTGACATATCTGGGCAAACTAAGTAGCCCGTATAGTCTTAAACTATCTGCTCATGGGCGGTTTGAAAGTTTAATTTGATCCTTAAATATCCCGCTCTTACCCCCATAATACCTAACCCTTGATTCCCCGATGTCCTTACTACCTCTACTTAAGCTTGGTGGAAATCTCATAAGCTCTTGTGATTACCTGGTATAGAGATAACTCTATTTTGTCATTTACTTAATTATGAATTCAACATTCCTATTCAGGAACACTACACATATTGTAGATTTAGACATTTCCTCTCCTCTATGGAAAAAACCGTAGGGAAACCCTCTTTAAATTGGTTTACCCGGTAATGCCACTCCTCCCCCCTTACAAAAGGTATATTGGGTATCTTGTACAACACTTTAATCTCTCTCTCTCAGCTACTTTACCTCCCAAATATGTTCAGCCGTGTGAAGAAGACTTAAATTGTAGCTGGGATACAGAACCTGGCAAAACTCTTGGCGAAGCTTAGCAAGTGGGTCACTCCACAGCAATATTTTAAAGACCTCTATTAAAGTACTCCACAGGGATCATATCACCCCTGATATATTATTTAAGAGGAAATACTTCCCTAGTCTTAATTGCTATGGAGCTTGCCAGGCTTCTGGAACCTTTTTTTCACACATGGTGGTCCTGCTCCCTTGTCGAACTCCTTTGGAATAAGGTTTTCCATTTAGCCTCTAATATCTTTGACACCCCCATCACTGCAACAGCAGAAATAGGCATTTTGGAACACTCTGTTTCTACTTTTAAAAAAAATACGAGAAGCGTAACTTAGGAAAAAAAACTACAAGATACAAAAAATAAGAAGTTAGCGGCCGCACCGCTCAAAGCAAAAAACACGAAACACACAAAAAAAAAAAAAAAAACATCACACAGCACGGGGGAACAGCCAGGACATCTGGGAGTGAGGTGGAATTTAAGTCGATTTGGGCGAGTTTCGCCACTCGAAAATCAGCTAAGCGAGAAAAAAAATAGCGCCCCAAAAAAATGAAAACAAGGCTACACGACCCTGGGCCACGCAAAACACAGCCAACCGCGTACCACTTTTACCCAGGAACATACAAGGTACAAAATACACTATTACAAAGGACGGCAAATGCTCGTTAATCGCGTAGCACATAGACAAACAACGCTATTTTACAATCCTAACTTGCCACTAACAACATTACGCATCTAAAGTAGCGCTTTACACAAATAAACCAACGGTTTGTCATTGCACACACAGTCTATTTCTAATGCACAGTTGGGACATTCATAACACTATCTCCTCAGCCCAGCAACAGTCCAACTGGACATTATATGCTGCAGGACAATAAAAAGAGATTGTTACCTCTTCAGACTATTGATTGTTATATATATTATTAGAAAAGGGTAAACTATATTAATTTATTACTCAATTAATTAATTAATTAGTATTTAAAAAAATAGACAGAGGAGCCAAAGGACACGTGAGGAGAAGCCAAAGGCACTCAGCGCGAGGCTCGCAATGAAAAGGTCCTTAGAGTATAAAAAGCTTAACATTGTGTGCCAAGCAGCATTGCCATGGCTTCAAATTTTATTGACCGCCATTTTTTGACAAGCAAGTCGCTAGTAATATATAGTTTATGGCTCTTGGTGCATCTCACACCAAGCCCTTTATGATGTTTCACTTACGGTTGCTTTTATCCTTTGAAAGTTGAAAATGTTTAGCTAACAGACTGAGAGGTGCCTGTAGTTAGATTGTGACCTCTGCAGGTCACATATTCCCCATACTTTATAACTAGCCAGACAAGCTGGTGTCTAGCCACACCTTAGCATCTTCACTCCCTCCTGACTTGTGAATGAGCCTGTCATCTAACCTGATCTGCCACCTGATTGGTAGATCCCTTGATAGCCTGGCCAATGAGAATAGGGCCTACAACACATTCCTTAACAAAAAGAACCAGTGTCCTACTAAATGGCCACATGAAACTATTCAAGCCAGTAGAACATTAAAGGATGAATTGATTTCCACACCTATTCTGACCTATCCAGATCCTATCCGACCCTTCTTCATTGAAGTGAATGGCTCAGATATTGGTGCCTATGCTGTCCTCTCTCAACACTCTATTGAGAATGGTTTACTTGCTTGTGAATTTATGTCTCAAAAAATCTTCCCCTACTGAGGCCAATTATGACATTGGCAATAAGGAGCTTTTAGCCACCCAAGTGGCTATATTACTATTATCATTCATTATGATGTTTCACTTACGGTTGCTTTTATCCTTTGAAAGTTGAAAATGTTTAGGTAACTTAGGTTTATGTAGACCTTCCCACAGGTGTAGATAGGTCCTTGACCTCACGTAAATATTGACACTACCTCATCATTCATTTATTTCACAGTTTTGTGTCTGCCTTGTTTTGTTTTTTTGCTTACTGATGATGTAACTCTCCAATTGTGTTAAAGTTATGGCATGACTTCTGAACAGATGTACATTTTATACCATTGCCTAATAAAACATTTTTTGAAAGAAAAAAATTACCATAAACATACTGATGAAGTACTTGAATATTCTCACCATTTTTTTCCATATATCTCTCTAACTAGCTTGCACTAATTAGTTATCAAATGTTAAAGTAAGAGAAACCTTAAGGAATAGTGATCATAACACAATCTGGTTGGAAATTACCTTTCAAAAGCAATGTTGTAGTGGCATGATAGAGGCATTGCAACAAAATGGCACTATATTACCATTAGATAATAATTGGTTAAATTGAGAAGAAATTCAGCTAGAAAAAATAAATGTTATTAAAGCACCGGGTCCTGATCGAATACATCCAAGGATACTGAGGGAACAGAGTTCTGTGATTGCCTAACCATTATTTATACTTTTTCAAGACTCTCCATAGGCTTTGTACCAGAGGATTCGTGAAGAGCAGATAAGCAGCCCCATTAAATTCGGCCTACGTGTTAAAACGTAGCTCGTAACGTAGAAAGTAAGGGTTACAGCCATTAAATTAGCTCTGTAAAGCAGGCCGCTGTGGGTTTGCTACGACAAAAGCCTACCGGATGAGCAACGCTGAACTTCCTTTGATCTGTCAAGCCCGCAACCCCTACTATTCCAATTATGCTATTAAATTACAACAAAGTCACTCGAGAGCAAGCCTGTAACATGCAAATGGAGCCCAAAGCACAACGAGTGCTGGAGAGGACTCGCAAGGGGGGTAAAGTACAATGCGTAGCACTTTAGCTGCAAGTAAAAACACACTACTGTACTAATATTAAAAGGGAAAGTGATGTTAGGTCTTAGAATTAATAGCAGAACATTCTCAAGCCATCAAATCGTCCCAGAAAAATACTTTATTTCATGTATAATATTTGTGTTATATCGATCCTGGCAATCAATGTGTTGACTCACATGTGATAGAATATCATATTTACGGCTTTATTAATATGACATTATAACTGGAATGTGGGTCCGATGGTAAATCATAATGGAACCCTGTAAGACTTTGAAATCCAACCTCCATTTTTCTGTGACGCAATTGTGACGATCTCTGTTTCCATTGATTACGTTCAAGCCCTTATTCAGGAATACATGTAGATCCATTTGAACAAGATAATAAGTAGGAGTCAACTTGTATTTATGAGGGATAGGTCATGCCAGACTAAATAAATGTGTTTCTCTGAGGAGGTAAGAAGAAACCTGGATCAGGGCAACTCAGCTGATATAGTCTATTTAGACCTTTCAAAGGCTTTTGATACAGTACAACATGGGAAACTATTATACAAAATAAAGGATAAAGGAAGTTGCAGTAAATATCTACACATAGATAGCAAACTACTTCAAACACCGAAAAAAAGCATTGTTGTAAATCGAACATACTTGGACTAATGTTTTAAGTGGAGAACCTAAGAGTCCAGTTCTAGGTTCTTTTTAATATATAAATGATTTAGAAGTAGAGCTAGAGAGTAATGTTTCCATATTTGCTGATGGCTCTAAATTGTATAAGGTAATTAAATCAGACCAGGATGTTTTATCCCTCCAAACGTATTTGCATAAAAGAGAAGAATAAGTAGCTAAATGTTATTTAACACAGAGAAATGTAACATATGGATTTTGGAATGAAAAATAAGCATACAATGCATAATCTAAAAAGGAACAAATGTATTTGTATGAGAGATAGAAAAGGATTTAGGAGTCCTTGTGGGCAGCCACTTGGAGCCACATTCAACTGAGGTTTTGGGAGATCTGGAGGCCCGTAAGCGAGGTTGCAAGCTATTTTGCCATTCAATTGGCGTTTTTTTGCTGGCTCCGATGGGCTTGAAAATACTGCAATGGTTAAACTCGTAACTTACATCCTCCAGAAGCCTTTGATCTTTCACTTTCGCAAGGCTAAAATCGCAAATCGCTATTCAATTGCTCAATTTCCCCAAGCCTGCAAATGTTTTCACACACATAAAACGGCAAATGAAGGACGATATCCCATGAGTGCTAGAGAAGACCCGCAAGGGGGTTAAACACACATTCGTAGCACTGTAGATGCAAATACAAAATCAATACTGCACTGTAAATTACGGGGAAAGAGATGACAGACTTAGAATTAATTGCACAACAGTCTCAAGCTCAGAAATCGGCAGGAAATTAAAATTATCATTACGGGGTTAAATAGATTTTGGGTATTAATGATTTAATACATATCAGGCCACCCATATGGACTAGAACAGTATTGGCATTCATTTTCATAATTCTTTATTTTTGGTTTTGCGAGTCTGATCGCATATCGGACCTCGGAAACTAATTGATTGACATGGAACCTCCATGTTTTACCGCCATAATAATGACAGTCTCATTTTCTATTGGCTGATTCGAAATGGGTGGTTACGGGCTTGCTGAATTGATCATGTTCCCGCCCTGAAGTGCTCCGAACCAGTGCATGGTTTACGGTTTTAGCTTGGGGCCCGTAATTTGCAGCCTTGAGCAATTGAATGTCATTACAATCGGAGACCAACAAGAGTACAGTGTACTGTCACTGTCTGCGATCGAGTTGCGGACTTCGAATTGTGTGTGGCCCTTGCTTACCCGTGCTTATTGTCAGGCAAGAAAAATATTATCATGCATTAAAAGAAGAAAGGGAACCAAATATAATTCTGCCACTATATAAATTCCTGGTAAGACCTTATTTGGAATATAGAGAACAGATTTGCCGCCCTATTAAATTCCAGCCTCCTAGATAAGAGGTTTGTACTTAAGCCCTACGTGCTACAAATTCTGAAAAGTTAAAACGCTATTAAATTAGCCCTGCTGCGAGCAACGTGTGAGCTACGCAGCACGGCCTTACGTATCAAACATGGAGAAACAGTGCAGGAGGAGTAACAGCCTGCGAGATTATCTTGAAGGCTCCCCCACCTCATCACGTGCCGCGGGGGTCCTGAACTAAACATTCATACAAGCCCAACCGGGTAACATAGACAGCGTTTTTTCAGATAGGCAGATTGATCACGGATCAATGAGCAAGCCAGGGTATAGACAGAATGTCTACTGGCTGGGGAGAAAATGTGTGAGACCAATAGCAAAACAAATAAGCCAATCAACTTTGTAACTGCCATATCGCCATCTAGTGGTCATCTGTCTCAATACACACCCACTTCACAGTACATGGTAGCTATAGCCAGGTAATTTTAGAAGATCAGTATTTAGTCCCCACGGACGTTATTTCCGTAAAATGAGTGACAACACATTCTTTTAGGAAAGGAACGTTAGTGGCTGAAACCACTGGTGCCACACTGGTACTTTGATAATATTTATCTTATCAGACACTAGAATAGATCATAAAGAATCTAAAGTTAGATCAACAGGTTGTGTAACATGGTGAGAATAGTTTATTTATCTTTTACTGACTGGGCTGCACCAGTGACCATTGGTGTATAATAGGGTCTCTCTAATGACAATACATTACTTTTGGACAGATAATTAATATGCAGTTTTTCCTGGTCCATCATAGCATCATTCGCCACCTTCCCTCCAGGCATAGTCAGAAAAACAGACCCTAAAACTATATCAGCCTTTTTCATATATCAGCATTATAAACCTACTGATTCATACAAATAACATATGAACTGCTCATGGACCTAAACTGAATACCTTATAGCAATAATTCAATAAAGCTTTTTGCTTTCTTTTCAAAAACAAAATAGACACTATCAGACACAAAATGTAGATTTTTTATATCCACTGTAGAGCCCTTTTCTGTTCAGGTACCACTGTCTATGTACAAATCTTTTTTTACTATTCTCAAATATATATCAAATGTTATCTATGGTTTTATTGAACCCCTTGTCCTATGAAATCTGATGGCGCTCTGAAAAAATATTTTTTATTGCAGATTTGCGAGCTTGAGACTGTTGTGAAATTAATTCTAATGTCTTTTATCTCGTACACAGCATGGGGGGACAGCCAGGACGTCTGGCAGTGAGGTTGCACGCAAATTTAAGTCCAATTTGCAGAGTTTTGCCACTCGAAAATTGCCTACGCGAGAAAAAAATGGCCGCCGAAAAAAAGGAAAACAAGGCTACACAACCCCTAAGCACGCAAAACACCGCCAGGCACATACAACTTTTACCCAGGAACATACGAGGTACAAAATACACTATTGCAAACTACGCTAACACATACACAATCGCCGCCATTTTACAACACTAACTTGAAACTAATAACATTACCATTCTAAAATGCCGCTTTACACAACTAAACAAACGGTTTGCCCTCGGCACGCAGCCTGTTTACACTGCACACTTGCCACATTGCTGACACTTACACCTCAGGTCAGCAACAGTCCTCTTCAGGATATTGATTGCTGGATATATTAATTACAAATAGGTCAAGTATATTCATTTATTATTTCTTTAATTAATTAATTATTATTAAAAAAAAAAAATATATATATATATATATATATAAAATAAAAATACCAGAGAAGAGGCTCGCAATGAGCGCCGAAGGCGCTCATTACAAGCCATGTGATGAGCACCGAAGGCGGTCAGCACGGGGCTCACACTGAACTTACAGGGTGCTCACAGAACCATAAGTACACCAGGGGAGAACCTCAGCACGAGGCACGCAATGAGCGCCGAAGGTACTCAGAGGACCAAAAGGCTTACATTTTGTGGCAAACGGCATTGCCTGCCATAATTTTATTGCCGTCATTTTCTGAAGGGTAAGTCGCTATTATGCTAATATTAATAATTGTGTTTATAGGCTATCTGCAGGTAGGGAGCATTTCCAACTATGTCAAACTTCAGTGTAAGAGATGCTATGTGCTAAAAATCCTTTTATAACCAAAGATATGAAAACATAGGATACAAAGGCAGCAGAAACCACTGACCTCAAACAGTCAACTGCAATTTTAAGTAGTAAAGCTTTTTGCATATGCTTTACCACCACCTATATGATGGTGCAGAGCTCATATGGTAGCTTCAGGATACCATTAAGTAAACTGACACTGACCTACCGCTATACCTGAAACGTAATTTAAGGGTGCAAAAAAATACATTGCGATCTGTACAGAAAACCACAGGTTGTTGACCCCTTTCCTATATCTGTGACATAAACCTAGAAACGGTGAAACAAAGATGACCATATCAATGTGTCACTACTAAAGACTGCTGGAGTTTCCTGAATGATGCAACTTGGAGTTTTGTGACACAATGGCAATGTATTTAGTTTCACTTTTGGTTGAAAGACACTGCCTATTTATATAAATCCAATCCATTATTACTGTCCAATAGAACTTAATCCACTGCATATAACCACAGAAACAATGGTAGTATATAAATAAATGTTCCCTGGTACTGTTTTTGTTTTAGTCAATTCCTATTACAAGTTTCATCAATACAATGTAATTATTGAGAGGTATATAACATTGACATTGAAACCTACTGATACTTAACAATTATTACATCAATGTTTTTTTTTTTTTGTTTCAAAGATTTTTATTCAACAGCGTTTATGTTACATAAAAAACAATTACATTGCAAACATCTGTTAACTGAAATTATTGAAATAACTCTGTCCATTGTTATTAAAATATAATATTCATATCAATAAACAATCGTTCAGCCAGATATCACATTTTTTTTCTTTTTTTTTGGTGATGGTTTTAAGTAAATACACAATTAAAGTTCCACTCCTAAGTATTCCTCACCACATCCATTCCCATGATCTTCCGTGCTACCCTCAGTACCTTTTGTCGTCTAGATGAGTTGCCTCTCCGCTTCCCAGCTCTACCCGTTCCAGTCCTCTCCACACTCCACTCCCCAGACAAGCCACCGCTGTTAGCCAAAATGTAATGTTCTTTCCTGTCCAGACCTTACAATGTACTATCTGGAGACTGAATCCAGGGTCCCCAAATTTCTAGGTAAATGTGGTGACTGTCCAACAAAGTGTGAGTCATTCTTTCGTTAATGCAAAGATAATTTATTTTGTTTATGACTTCCTGAAATTGGATATGACTGCTTTTCCATCTTCTAGCAATTATATTTTTGGCGGCTAAAAAAATAATTTGAGCCAATTTGTTCCCCTTATTACCCAGCCCCTGGTAATGAATTCCCAACAGGCAAGTCGAGATTGATGGTTCTAGGGGAGATTTAAGAATTCGTGAAGCTAATTTGGTAGTTTCATTCCAAATATCAGCCACTCTAGGACATTTCCACCACGTATGAATAAAGTCTCCCCTTCCCTGGCATCCTCTAAAGCACCTATCTGAAATTGTTGGAGATATCTTATTTAGCCTGACAGGAGTCATGTATGCCCGGTGTAAGATTTTCAATGAGGTTTCTAGCCATCTATAGTTATATGAGCCCTTAGATAGGCTCAGAAAGGATTCCGCCCATTTGTCCCCCTCCCAGTTTTGTTGCATGTCTATCTCCCATTTCAATGTGTAAGCAGGCTTCCACGAAGCCTTTGGGGCATGTGATCAGGATGGCCGCGTATAGCGGTGGTTTCTTGAAATGAGGGCTGATACGGCTTGGAAGTGCAGCAAATTGGTTTATTTACAGAACAGAAAATAACGCCTGTAGCAGTAGCTCTGCTTCAATTAATGGAAAACAAACAGTTATGTCTCTGTGAGGTGGGAGAATGCCACCTGGTGGCCAGGTATATACAGTCCTTTAAACTTGGGAGTAGTGCCACCTTGTGGTCAGGAAATAAACAGTCTCTTTACAGGTGAGGATCCCAGCGAGATTAGGTCGCCCTCTTCAGCAACCTCTGGGACCCCGCTCCACTCTGGGTCACAGCTCCGCTCTGTGGGACACAGCTCTCCTCTCTAGCTCCTCGCTCTGTGGGACACAGCGCTCCTCGCTCTGTGGGACACAGCGCTCCTCGCTCTGTGGGACACAGCGCTCCTCGCTCTGTGGGACACAGCGCTCCTCTCTCGGACACAGCGCGCCTCTCTCGGACACAGCGCGCCTCTCTCGGACACAGCGCGCCTCTCTCGGACACAGCGCGCCTCTCTCGGACACAGCGCGCCTCTCTCGGACACAGCGCTCCTCTCTCGGACACAGCGCTCCTCTCTCAGACACAGCGCTCCTCTCTGGGACACAGTTGCTGGTGAAGCATAGGGCCCGCCCGTCTCTCCCGTATGCTTCACCCCAGGGACCCTTGTATACACAAACTCTCGTATATTATCTTCTCTTTTACTTCACTTCTTCCCTGGGGCACAATACTTCAGCTACAGCCGTGCTTAGGCCTTTAAGGCAAACTCTGCCTGGATATCCTCACAAATCCCCTTCACTTACTTGGCTTCCTTGTGCCTTCACCTCCTGGGTCTGAAGTCACTCTTCCATCTCATACAACTCGCTGTCGTCCCCGTTCTCCCAGTAACCGTCACTTAGGCAATCCTTTACAGGGTAGTTTACAAACTTCACTGTATTTCTACAGCAGATCACCTTCCACTCTGTGCTTGTTCCTCTCAGCAGCACAGCTGCCTGGGGCCTAGTCAGCCCCTCCTCCCCTTCCAGGCCTGCTTTCCAGTCTTTTAAAGGGGAGTTGCTCTAATTAGGAGTTCTTTCAGAAGTGTTAACTCCTTCACTTCTGACAAGAACTCACACTCCACTGGCTTGTCATCACTTCCAAGGAGCAAACGATCACAGGCATTAAACATAGTGTACAGTGAGCCTAAGGTTCCTCCAATTAAGTTTGTGTTTTTACATACTATTGACATCCACGATCCTTTGGGCGGGCCATGAATCCTATGTATCTCCTCAACCCAATGTCTAATTTTGATGTAGTTAAACATTTCTTGGTGTGGTATCCCTATTTTCCTGTTCATTTCTGCCCAAGAAATAATTCTGTCACCCTCAAACCATGCCTCAAGTTTGTCTAAATTGTGTATAGTCCAGAATGCTTTGGAGTCAGCTGTGAGGGTGGTCGCTAGAGAGGTTGATGTAAATATTGAAGTAAGAGGTGATACGGGGTGAATCAGCTTATGTTCTTTCCTAGCCCATTTCCATATTTTCAGTGTAAATTTAGTTATAGGGTTATGAATTTGGGAGTCAAACGTGTGCGAACTCGGAGCCCATAAAATGATTTCCCATTTTAATGGGGCCATTTGTAGCTCTTCAATAAAAACCCAGCTGGGCTGTAGGGTGGTAGAATGTATCAACGGTATAGAGGCAATTTGAGCTGCCCTAAAGTAGGTATTGAAATTAGGGCAAGATAGTCCTCCCCTAGACTTATGTTTATACATAGTATGTCTGGCGACCCTAGGGGGTCTATTCCTCCAAACAAATCTAAAGACCTGGGCTTGAAACCGTGCCAATTCCCTGTTATTAATTTGGATTGGCAGAGTCCTGGCCAGATAAAGCAGCCTCGGCAAGATGTTCATCTTGACCGTGGCTATTCGGCCCGTCCACGAAATCTGCCTTTTTGTCCAGCTGTCTAAGTCCCTTCGAAGGGTCCTAAATAGGGGTGGGTAATTGGTTTTATAAATATCTGCTAGTGAGTTAGTCAACTTTATCCCCAGATAATTAATGTAAGAGGTAGGCCATAGAAAGTTGTGTACCTTTTGTAGATGGTCCAAGATGTCCCCAGGAATGCCCACACTTAAGGCTTCTGTCTTGCTATGGTTCAATCTCAGTCCAGATAGAGTGCTATATTCATTGATTGTGCCCAGTAGGGCGTCTATGGAAGAGTTAGTATTCGAGAGAGTGCACAGTAGATCATCAGCAAGCAAAGAACATTTTAGATGCTGATGCCCCACCCGCACCCCCTCTATAGAGGAGTTCGCTCTTATCGCCTGGGCCAAGGGCTCTATGGCCAAAGCAAAGAGCAGCGGGGACAGGGGACACCCCTGTCTCGTGCCCCTCTCTATATTAATACTAGCCGTCTGGGAACCTGGTAGTCTCAACGTGGCCTTGGGTAGCGTGTAGTAAGTGTGTAATAAGTTTAAGAAGTTGCCTTCAAACCCAAACTTTGCTAACGTGGCAAATAGAAAGGGCCACTCTAAGGTGTCAAACACTTTCTCTATGTCCAATGCGAGCAGGCAGACCGGGGTCCCCCTAGACCTAGCCAAATGGATGACATTTAGAGTTCTCCTGATGTTGTCGCCAGTTTGCCTATGCGGGATGAACCCTGCCTGGTCTTTGTGAATCAAGGAGGGAAGGAATATTGAGACCCTTTGAGAGAAGATCTTGGCAAGCAACTTGACATCCCCATTAAGCAGTGAGATAGGTCTATAATTTTTGGCATCTCTCTGATCTCTACCCTCTTTAGGGAATATTGTTAAAGTCAGCATGGTTTAGTTCTGGGGGGGTAATCTCCCCTCTCAGTATCGAGTTAAAGAGATTACATAGATGAGGAGCCAGAAGTGTTGAGAATTTCTTATAGTAGATATTGGTGAACCCATCCGGGCCCGGGGATTTTCCTAGTTTTAGTTCCTTAATCGCTTCTAGGACTTCCTTGACAGTAACTTCCTTATTTAAAGAGTGTAAATCATCGGGCGAGATTTGAGGAAGGTCTAGTGAGTTTAAGTAAGAAGCAATGTTATTTTCCATGGCCACCTGTTTAGTAGAGTATATATTTTGGTAATATTCCCTAAAAACTTTTTGTATTTCATTTTGGCTATATATGAGGTCGCCCTCTTTATTCCTGATTTGGGATTCCTGGATTGGGCGTACTTTGCTCTCAGGCTTCTGGCTAACAATTTATCCGGTTTGTTCGCTTTATTGTAAAACAAATGCTGCGTCCGTCTTAGTGCCTTGTCCGTTTTTATGGACAATACGCTATCTAGCTCCAGCCTCGTCTTGTCAATCTCTGTTCTCAGGGTGGAGGAGGGGGAGAGCTGATTTTGTAGCTCTAGTCGTGCCAATTTGCTCGCCAGATCTCTCTCCCTTTGTAGATTCTGTTTTTTGAACTGAGAAGCTAATTTGATGCACACTCCTCTTATAAAGGCTTTATAAGCCATCCAAACCCATCCCGCTCCCGTCTCCCTGCCCGCATTGGACCCAAAGAAGTCCAGCAACTCTCTCTCTATCTGCTCCTGAGTTGAAGGCAGTGAGATTTGGTATTCATTCAGCCTCCAGGTGTAAGGTATGCTGAATTGACTTCCCAGGTCCACTTCCAATAAAACTGCTGAATGGTCGGACCAAGTGCAAGGCACTATGGTCGCTCTATGTGAGCTGTCAAGAAGTGAGCTGCTAATGTAAATAGTGTCAATGCGCGAGTAGGAGCCATGTGTGGGTGAGTAAAAAGTAAATTATTTCCCTTTCGGGTGAAGTCCCCTCCAGGCATCTACCAGGCTAACCAAGTGCAGGAGTTTCTTAATTTGTCTAATTTTGTTGGAGAATCGGTCACTCACTGGAGCCCTAGATTTGTCCGCCCTTGGGTCTAAGACTAAATTGAAATCCCCTCCTACCACTAAGTTCCCCCAGTCCCCCTCTTCCAGCGCCCTTAAAAATCTTATTAGGGCCTTATGTGGTGCCGTTGTGGGGGCATAGAAGGAAGCCAGAGATATCGTGTTTCCCAGGATCGTACCCTTTATAATAATAAAGTACCCTTCCCTGTCTATCAGTTTGGATGTTAACTGGAATTGGAGGTTCCTATGTAGCAATATTGCGACCCCCTCTTTTTTTGAAGTGTGGGTGGAATGGAAGAATTGAGGGTAATCTTTATTTAGATATGTAGGGGTCTTATGCCTAGCGAAGTGGGTCTCCTGTAGGAATATTACAGATGGTTTGTAAGTCTTATAGTATAAAAAGGCCTTCCTCCGTTTGAAAGGAGAGTTAAAGCCCTTCACGTTATGAGTGAGTACTGTTATGGGCATGGGTAAATTAATAAGGTGTCTGTCAGATATGCTGAATTAGCCTTACCTTTCCGGCGAGCTGTCGAGGAGGGAGTGAGGAGCGGCTTCTCCTTCTGGAGGTGTGGAAGAGGCTGAGCCCTGGGTGAGCGAGTTCTAGCAGGCTTGTTTCTAGTTAGAATATACAAGCAAGAGTGCATGAGTTTTGATGCCACCCCCTGGTGCCCTATCATAAAAAACAGTTGGCTTAATTTTGGCTTGGATAATGTAATTGTAAATGGAATTAGATTGTGCCTGTTGACCTGCAAACAGGCAACCACTAAAGCCTCCACCAAATAAGGATCATTACGCTTATGCCCTGAGACCCCGGGAATGCTAAAGGGGCACAGGAGGCAAGTAGGCAAAGGATGTGGGTAGTTTAAATTATGTGGATGGTGATTGGCATTAGGAGGACGGGTAAACAGCGTTAGTAGCTGATCCCGGCTTAGATATACTCTAAAAATCGATGCTGTGGCCGGGACACAATAATCAAAGAATGAATTGCTTCGTTCCGAACCCAGTATAGGGTGGGTGAGCAAAGGTTGGCAAGTGAATGGTAGGTGAGCACAAATACAGAAAGTTGTGAGAAGAACAAATAGAGTGGTTATTGAAAAATCAAGCATTCTTAGGACCTCTAGCCCTAACCTATTCCTGTCTATCCGTTAAAGTACTAGCAGGTTCCACTTCAGCTCCTGCCGTCAAGGACTATCATAAATAAGATAAAAGGAGTGTTACCGTAATAGAGTAACCTGATCTATAAATAATTTGTGCAAATATTAATAACAAAACTCTTGACATAAATTGTAAACAGTAGAAACAGCTAAACCTAGACCAGCCAAAGGGGTCTCGCCAGGCTAAGTATCATTCCCTCAAGTAGCAACAGTAGGTGTTTCTTTAACAATCTACTACAACCTGCTAGGTAGGAAGAAAAAGCAAAACATGGGTTAATAACAGTTCAAAAGTCTTTTGTCAGCTGGGTACAACTCATAGCAAAAGTCCTGAGTTCTTCCGGGAGCCAGTCCAAAAGGCAAAAAGTAGTGGGGGAAGGTAGTACAGAACAGCTAGCTCAGTTCTGAGCAACCCTCCTGAGAGTCTCCCCTAGGTAGCAGCCAAAAAGCAAACCAAAAAAAAAAGCAAAAAGGGAGCAGGACTTTTTGATAGCATGGTGCCTCTTTAGTCGAACCCTCGTTTTGAACAGTCCTGAGGATAAAGACAATTGTGCTAGTGAGTCAGTGTGTCCATGTTTTGGCTGGGGCGTCTGTTGGCAGTTTTTGAGACGCGATCAGCAGGCCTCTTTTGTCTGGTCACTTCAGACCACTGTCTCTGCGGAAGAGGCAAAGTTGCTGAAGCAGATGCCATAGGAGCTGTGTCACCCCAATCAGTTCTAGGTGCTTGAGAAGCTCTTGGCAGTCATCTAGGGAGGGTGTTGTATATTGGATACCTCCCACAGAGAAGATCAGGGCAAAGGGGAATCCCCAGCGATATCTGATGCCATGGCGTAGCAGCACTTCCAGGGCCGGCTTCATCAGCCTCCGTCTTTGTAGCGTAGTTGTAGAAAGATCTGCAAAAAACTGGAGCTTAGCCCCGTCAGGACCAGTGGTCGAGGTCTTGTTGCGGGTAGCTGTGAGGATCAGGTCTCTGGATTGTTGGCGCAAAAGCCGGACAATGATGTCTTTAGGGAGGTCTGGATTGCGGCTCCCCCCAAGGGCTCTGTGCGCTCGCTCTACCTCCCACTCGTGGTCTGGGTATCCTGAGAGGATCTCATCTATCGTGCCTTTAAGGTAGCGTGGTAGATCGACTATAGCCGTGGGGACGCCTCTAATCCTCAAATTAAATCTTCTGGATCTATTCTCCAAGTCCTCCAACTTATCTTCTATATCCGAGATACGGGAGGAATTGCCAGCAATGTTGGCCCTGTCCTTCTCCTGCGCCTCTACCACTTGGTCCATGGTTTCCTCAAGTTGATGGGTCCTCTGTCCGATCTCCTGTATGTCTTTTTGCAATGCCATGACTGCTCTGTTGATATGGGAGGCCAGGAGCGCTTCAATTCTTGCCATTGAGGCACTATTGATGGATACCTCCGGCTGTAAGGTTACCTCCTGAGAGTCTAAATCTGAAATGTCCGATCGCTCTGAGGTGAGGTCTTGTGCCGGTGGGGTTTAAAAATGCTCGTCAATTTTCTTTGACGGTAAGGATTTTTTATTTTTCCCCATTTCTGCGCCGCTGATTGTCTCCGGGTTGGCTGTTGGATGCCTAGGCATTTAGCCATCTGATCTGATGAGAACCCTCCGCTCAGCTATATCCTCTCAGGTAAGTAGATCTGCTGTGCTCGGAGCTGTCGGGATACACCCAGGTCCTGTAATGTTGTCTTGGTGTTTTTTGGTCCTTGCCGGCTAGAACCATGTAGGGCCGCTGTAGTTACATCTCAGTGTATTATTGAGCTCTGTCAATCAAGTGCTCTCAGTAGGCCCAAGCTGCTTTCATCAATGTCCCACTAGATGGCGTCAATGCTCTGTCTGGTGCGGGTGGTGTATCTTGTTGAGTGCTGGGCTGCACTATTTTCTGAGCACCAGTAGGTGACAGTGCTGCTCCCTCCAATGATGATAGAATGTTTGGTTTGTTGTTGTACCAATACTGAGCACAGGCCACGGCTGAAGCAGTTATATAAGGAAAGGTAAATCTTGTTACCATTAGTAATGAGGCAGTAGTAATGGAGATGTAGATAAAGAGGTTGCGTGGCCCCTTCTGCAGTCCTATAAGCAGTGCAAAGTCTTTGTCCCCTTAGGGTCAGTATCAAGGCCCTAGAATCTTAAAGTCCTGAGCAAGCCCTTCTATTACTTGAGTCAGGGAGCAGTGAGGTCACCCCTTAGTGTCGCTTTCAGTGCCAGTAAAGTTGCAATATCTTCAGGCACAATTAAGCACATAACCTCTGGTGTTGTCAGAGTCAGAGTGCAGATGTGGGCACTTATTGCTGTGTGATTCAGATAAAGGCAGTCCCTTCTATTAGTTGTTAGAGTCTCTGTGTCTGCCTTCTCTGCTAAAGGGGAGCTTAGTAGAGTTTTAGTGCAAGTATGTTCGTGTTCTCCCCCCAGCACAGGGTGTCTAGAGCAATTAACCTGTCTTAGGCTTTCTAGGCAGGGAATGGGAATGTAGAGGCCTTACCAGGCTCAGGACGCCTCATGGCTTCACAAGATGAACGCCGCCTCTTCGCGGGCTTTCTTCTTCCACCCAGACTCTCCTTCACTGACCCCTTGGGACTCTGCCACCGGCCCTACAGGGCTCTCCAGTGCCCTCCTGGCTCCCCCCTGCAGCTGACCTGCTGCTCCGTGTGCTCCACGTACCTCGCACAGCTCTATGTGCCTCCCCGCCAGCCTCAAGATGGCGGCCTCCTCTGTGCCTCCTCTCAATGCCCTCTCTTCTCACCTCCGTTGCTTCTGAGGCTCTGGGCATCTGGGGACTCCGGGCTCATCGCTCCCCCTCCTGCAGCTCGTCCGGTGACCTGTCCAGGCCGGCGCAGACCCAGGCTGGGCAGCTTCTCACTGCTCCGGAGCCTCCTGGCCAAGGGTGACGGTAACTCCGTCGGCGTCTCTCCTCCACAGGTTGGGGTGTCCTGGGAGGGTCGGGTCAGCTGCTCCTGATGCTCCCCGATATTGCTGGGGAGTCCTCAGACCCTTTTGGGAGTATTTAACCCCTAAACCCCGGCCAAGATCACGGAGCTCACTCACAGCACGTCCTGCTGCCTTGGACGCTAGCTCCGCCCCCCCTTACATCAATGTTTTAAAATATTGTGTGTAGGTGGCTAAGATTGACAAACTTCATATTAAGAAATCCCATCTGAAAAAAAACATCTTGAACTTTGCATTTTCAATTTACGGTTTAGGCTTTCGGCCAGGTAGCTGCGGGCTTGATCGACTGTTGCAATTTGCAAGTTACAGAGCGATTCAACTGAAGGAGCCCGCAGCTACCGTAAACCATGCCCCCGTAAGTAGCATTTCAGGGCATTATCATGATCAATTAAGCAAGGCCGTACATAACTACTGATTTAGAAGCAGCCAATAGTGAATGATACCGTCATCATGACATCAGTAAAACATGGAGGTTAATGGTCAATCAATTAGCGTTTACAAGTGCCCATTCAGACTTGCAATCCGGCAATGTGCAAAATAATAAAAATGAATGAAGAAAATGTTATAGTCCATGTGGGAGGCGTGATATGTATTAACTCCTTGATTACCAAGATTGATATACCACGGAAAGGAAACATAAATTTGCGAGTTTTCACCGTCTTTTACAGTGCAGTATTGATTTTTTTATTTGCATTTACAATGCTATGAACAGGTGTTTAACCCCCTTGCGAGTCGTATCTGGTAATCGTAGGATTTTTCTTCTACATTTGCCATTTACAGGTGTGAGAACAATTGCGGGCTTGAGGAGTTGTAGCAATTGAATAGCGATTTGCGATTGTAACATTTACAGGCTTAGATGGGTCGGAGTTACGATTTTGATAACTGCAGGGATTTTCAGCCTGTAACACGCAAATTGTTTGCAGGTAGCTAAAAGACGCCAATTATAATAGCAAATTAGTTTACGGCTACATTAGGGTCCAGTAACTAACAATTGCTCAATTGAACAGGGGCTCGAGTATAGGGAAGGAAACAATAGCAAAGGCTTCCGCCCCATCAATTATAAGCTTCACCAGCCATCACAGGATACTTTATTCCAGATTCCCTATGCCAGTTTCTGGATGCTACCTGTGTCTTTCGAATTTGATCATGTGGCTTCTTGTATTTCTGTCTATGGCCCTCATTCAATTGCGATTTGGCCAATTCAATAGGGCTCTAAATAAGCACATAGCATATTTTTTTTAAATAAGTTTTTTAGTTAGTGAAAACCTTGCTTTTGGATAGATGCTTACTAACTAAAAACTTCTTTAAAAATATATATATTATGTGCTTATTTAGAGCCCTATTCAATTGGCCAAATTGCAATTGAATGAGGGCCTATGGGTTTAGCTTGTGATGCTGACCTCTTGCTTGTCTGCTGATTTCAATGACCCATTGCCTGTGACATCAATCATCCCATTTGTCATCTGCCTTGAATCTTATTCTGCGACCTGGATCACCCAACCTGCTCCCAATGCTAAAACTGCTTATAACAACTATACTTCCACGTGGAAACGTATCCCTGTTTAAAGGACAGTTCATCTGTCAACAACATTCTCTAATCCATTACATTGGATTAGAGAGCCAACTAAAGAATTAATATACATCTATCCATGCTCACAAAATACAGCTATGCTGGAATATATGGAGGAGAATGTGCAGAGTGATGGGGTGATGGTGCAGGTTCATCAATATATCACAATCTTTTGAGTTGCATTTCGTTTTAAGGCCATTCATCAACTATCATGCCTTCAGCAAAATAACAGTAAAGTATCATTATTCTTAAGCAGTTGTGCTTTATCTATATAATCTTCTGAAATAAATCTGTATTTCTCTTTACTAAGGTAAATTGCTGTGAATCCTTGAGCTTGATTTGCATATGTTAGGCTGGAGAAGAAGACAGTGTTTGATATTAGAGCCAGGGATTATGAGTATTGTGCCATACTTGTAAACGTCTGCAATGCACTAGTTGTTTTCTAGCAAACTTATGAATGAGGTGTTCCCTGACATGTTTGAAAATATATTCTTATCTACTAGTATGACATAATTTATCTACTCAAATTAAACTGCACCAGACCTACACACGCCATTTCCTATGTCTCTGTTAGCAGATATACGCAAAGCCCATCAAGTGTCTCTAACATCAGAAATGTTCATTCACTTCAGTATTCCTCCGATTCTCTACGACCAATGCATTATTTAGGACTTTGTCAAAGACATTGCTCAATGTTGTCCTTGGTTAAAAAAATATCTGCTAGTTATAACTGGAACATGCAAGCTCAAGCGGTGAGACTTGAAATTGTTTTTTTTTTCTCACATTCTGTTTCGGCCAAAACTTTTCTTTCTCAACTGCATAAAAATAGTTCTGTTACATAAGGATAATTTCAAAGATCTTCTACATGCATGCGTTCTCTTTTCATGTAATGTTTTTCCTGCTGCGATAGTCAGACAGTTATATAGATCGGAACAACAAATAAGAACAAATACATCTATCTATTCGTCCCATTCTAATAATAATAAATAATAAGGCTTAATAAATTCCCAGACAGTGTTACACATTACTAATGTTATGCTTGAGTCCTTTTATTGTGCTTGTTCCTAAAGAAATAAAAACACGTCAAGGCAAATGGGCTGTTTCTTGTGTGCATCAATATTCTCATATCCCGCTATCCTCGTCTGAGAATTTTCATGTCTTCTAAAAGCAATTTCCTGAGGGCTCATAGTTCCATTCTGTCTTCTACATGATGTTGGGAATCCTTATCCAACAGGAATCCAGAATCTATCACAGCAAGTCCTGCACCTTGCTTCAAAGTTGGCAATTATTTAGTTTGATCAAGATTCCAGTCTTGTCAATGTCTTGTGGAGTTCTGTCAGTTAACATACAAGCCGTGTACCATATTTAGACTGCAGTTTTCTTCTCATTGTCTGCTGCTGCAACTCAAAATATTTTGCCAACAAGCAGCATCTCATACCTACCTTGTATCAAGTTGGCGAGTATTGCAATCTTCCCATCATCCATGTGGCAACCCTCTACCAAATTGTGTCCCCGTTCTATTTGGTCCTTTGAGATACTCCAACCTGTCTACACACTTTCCTTCTAATCTGTGCATGTCTTCCATGTGTAATTCCTCAAGCCCTGTATATGTAATATTTTTTGGTTTGCTTGACTTCTCAAGTGCTAATTGAAGGTTACCCTGAATATGCAAATGGATACATTACATTCAATTGCATTCAATGGTAATTTTCAGTACTTAATCCACTGGCTATGGCCTTGTGCAACAGTCCTGGATTATTTTGATGTTCATGAAATGTCATGCAATTTCTAGAATTTTTGTTATATTGTATTGTTTACTACAGTTATATTTCAACTAAAGCATCTGGCTATGTGAGATAGAACTATTCTTGACTTAATACTATATTAATAAAAGTACTTTATTATTCAACTGTCTTCAAACCATTTATAGATAAATTGTAATTTCGACCTACTGAGAGTGTATCTTAAAGGATTGGATAAGATTGCTTCAAGAAAGACAACTTCCCCCTATGTATGATGGAGTCCAACAAATCCATAAAAACATATTTTTTTCTAAATAAAACCTAGCTGTATGACTTATCTGCTTGAATATGCTCTTTGGGTGGACCTCCTATGGATCTTATCCCTGATTATTTGACTATTTTGCTTCTACCTGGGACAACTGGGTAATGGCTTCCTTGACTTGAGTCCTATTGAAAATAGAGGTTGTGTAGCGCAAGAACCTTTTGCTTTTTCTAACTGAACCATCTTTTTTTGTAATGAAGCATTTTGAATTAATTGGATTGTTTTTGTGTAATTTGTGAGTGTTGTTTAGTCAATGTCCAACCCTCAGTGATCCTATGGACCAAAGCAGTCTAGATACATCTGTCAGCCTCTGCCCCTCTGAACTCATTCTCACCGCTTCAATGACCACATTTATCCATCTCTGTCACTGCCATCCCCTTCTTTGTGTACCTTCAATCTTTCCTTCCAGTGAACAGTTTGTATTGACTGATTATATGTTCTTGCAGTCCAAGGAACTCTGAGCAGAATTCAAAGGTGTCAATTCTACAGTGCACAGCCTTCTTTATGGTCCAGCTCTCATATCCGTAGGTACTAAAGAGAATACCTGTCAAGACGTGCTCTTCATTGGGATTGGAAAGGCTCAAAGTATACAATCCTACCTGCTGATCAACATGGTCCTTTGAATCCCTTCACTCTGGCCAGCAGCAGAAATTCAGGACACAGAAAATAATAAAAGCCTTTAACCGCCATAGCAGTAATCCCGAGCGTGGCTCTGGGTTAATTTTCAATTGCAAAAGCGGCAACCCGGAGCAACACTTGGGATTACACACGTCCTCCTTCCTCCCCCTTCCCCCATCCTCTTACTGTGTAATGCTCTCATCCTTCCCCATGCGGCATGTCTTATGGCAGTGTCCGGGAGTCCTGAGTGACATCACACGCACGTCACATCAATAGCGATTCCCGGCCACAGCCAGAAGACGTGCCGCAGGGGACGGATGAGAGCATTACATAGTAAGAGGATGGGGGAAGGGGGAGGAAGGGGGGCAGGGGAGGAGAAGGGAGAGTGAGAAAGGGAGGAGAAGGGAGAGGGGGAAGGGAAGGAGAAGGGAGAGGGAGAAGGGGAGGAGAAGAGATAGGGGGAAGGGAAGGAGAAGGATGAGGGGTAAGGGGAGGAGAAGGAGGAATGGTGTGCTGCCAGGGCTGGGGGGGGCACTACACTACAGAAACATTTTAAATGTAGGGGCTACTGGGCTGATCTTAAAGTGGCACTAAACTGAATTCTTTATTACCCCCTTCCCTGATTAATGATGTAAATATATGGCAAAATACAGAGCATAACTTAAAATATAGAAGCAATGTAGGGCAAAGCATGGCATTTATTAGAATAAGTGTTATAGTCTTTCTTTCGGTCTTTTTGGAGGTTATTAGAATAGCTGGTGGAGAATAGGGTTTGGGAGAAGAAATATGAGGCAATCTTCATAAGCACTACCCGCTTCAGATACAGAGAAGAGGGGACAATCTTCCCGGTTTGTCTCTGTTGAGCTTGGTCCTACTCATCATCTTGCTGAGAGAGCTCACCGGCATTCTGATGTGCTCTACCTTTGCAATGATGGATGAAAAAATTGTGAGCTTGGCTCCATCTCATCCATCGTCCATTGCCCCAGGATACTTTGTGAAGTCAACACAGCGGGTTGTGCCTTTGATCAGAGTAAAAGATTGTCAATACAAGAAGGGCTGGAGCTTTTCAAAATGGCTCCTAGCCCATAAGTGGAGGGCCAGTAAAGATCTGGTGTAGTTTGGAGTGGCACTCACTGTGGAACAGATAAGGGCATCTTGTAGCTGCCTCAAGGTACTTGTATTCAGTATACTGTGGATGTTGGTTAAATGTTCATCCCAGGAAGAAGTGAAATGGAAATATCATCTAGAGAGGCCATATGTGTGACACCCCTGTAGTATTTGATCCACCAACCGCTGAACGGTAGAGGGGCATTTTTTCATTCAGAAGGGCCTTACAGTAAACTGATATAACCTGAACCGAGTGATAAATGCTGATTCACTTTGGCAGGCTGCACTAGGGGTATTTGCCATTAGCCCCTTGAGAAAGTGGGAGTGGTCAGATAGCTGATACCAATTGTTCTAGTAGTTCATATATCCTGGGGATAGGAGAGGTGTCAGTTTTAGTTTTTTTTTTTAATTTGTGGTAATCCAGTCAGAAACTGGTGGTACCATCTTTTATTGGAACAAGTAGGAAGACCCAGGGCCTGCTAGAGATATCAGTAGCCTTAAGCTGTAGCATTTCATTCAACTTCTCCAGCCTCATGGACCCTATACAAGTGCTGTCTTAGTGGTGGGCAGTTGGCGGTTAGCACATCATGCACAGCTAGTGGTGTGTGTCCTGATAACTTATAAAATAATTTCGACTAGTTGGCTATTACATTTTTCAACTGACCCTGCTGAATATTCATGAGATTTGCTGAAGAGCTAACAAACACAGCCATTTGTGGGGTTCAAACATTCAACATAGTAAAATAAAAAAAAATTGGAGAAATAACATGGTCAGATCATCCAAATATTAGCTTGTTAATTAAAGAAGGTAATAACAACATGAGATATTGGATCCTTTATTGTTAAAATCACAGGACACCATTACTAAATTGAGACTATATATTAAGAAATATTTTAAAATGAATAAAGATTTTGTGCCCTCAAACTCTACGATCTGGTGTGCACACAAGGTTTATATGAGAGGAGTATTTCTTGGGAGAATAGCTACCAAGAGAAAATCCAGAGGTAAGCCCTTGAGAGATCTGGATCTGGATCTAAATAAACTTCAAAATAGTAATAAAATGTTGACAGATAAAAAGGTATCCTGACAAATCAAAAGGATATTACAATTTCAGACAGATAACCTAACTCTGAAATTTCAGCAAACCCAATATGCTTTGGGACACAGGAAAGGGGTGGGGAGGGGGGGAGGAGACACCATGGAGGGAGAATAGGGGTAAAGGAGCCACAAGGGATGTAGAGGAGGGGGGAATGAGAGGCAAGGGAGGAAGTAGACAGGGGGAGAAACAGGGCTCGCGATAAGTGCCGCAAGTGCTCACATTGGGTGGCAAACAGCATTGACAGCCCTAAAATGTATTCCCATCATTTTTGACGGGCTAGTAGCTAGTCTTATATAATGCTAAAAAAACCTGGGATTACTTGGATAGATTATTTCTCTCTTAAAAATAATCTGGAAAAGCTGGGCTATCCATTGGAGAATTGTAGAGACTATTCTCCTTTAGAACAGCTCATGTTGGAAAAGACAGATAAACATACTATTTCAAAATGTAATAACATTCTAAAAATGATTAATGAAAATAATAAAACCAATAGAATGATTATCTGAGGAAAAGATTTGGAAAAAATATGTCCAGCAGAAGATTGTTTAAAGCATTTGCTCTAATTAAGAAATCTTTTTTATGCTCCTCATATAGAGAGCTATGTTTAAAGGTAGTTAAAAGATGGCACTTGGTGCCTTTCACACTGAAAAAAAATAACCAAAAGAATTCAGAGGAATGTTGGACGGGATGTAAGGACAGAGGGTCGCATTTCCATGTATGGTGGCAGTGTACCATTATTCAGAAGTTCTGGAAGCAATGCATTGCACAGATATTAGAAATAACAAAAATAAAAATTCTCTGTAGACCAGAATTTGTACTATTCCATATCACTATGGACCAGTTACCATCGGAGTGTAGATTTCTGATTTCCCATATGTTGCTATCGGCTATATGGCTAGTTGCGAAATTATGGAAATCAGATAGTACCCCGTCATGGACCGAGGTAGTAAAAATAGTCCATAAAGATTGAACTCTTGAAAAAGATTTGGAAAAGTTAACTCAATGGAAGCATTACCCCTAAATGGAAATTATGGGACAATCATTTTCCCCAAGACTCCTAAATAGATGTTGCTTATTATTCTCCTTGTTTCTGTAGTAACAACTCAACTAGTAACGATCACTGATATTGGAGTATAATAGTTTAAGCTTTTATATACCTAATGGATTGATTTAATCATTAATGTACTTTGATGTTTGGCTTTTGTATGTATGTATGTATTTTTGGAAAAATAAAATAAAACAAAAAAATATATATATTTTGAAACTGGATTGAGAAAACCATTTCTGTCTATTAGTGGAGTATCAGGGGGATGCAGACACTGACCACCAGTGCCTCTCACTTTGGACCTCAGGGCTGAAGCTTACCATCAAACTGCAGGATTGTTCGATGCATAGCTCCCCAGGAGAGTAGCAAGCCGAGCCCTGAATCCCCTCATCACGTGTCCCCCCAGCCAGAGTGGTATTGCGAGAGAGCCAGTCTGTCGGGAGGAACCAGCTGCTGGCTGACTTCATCTACCCATCAAAGTTCCTGGATCATAGCACTGTGGGTCTTGGAAAATGGCATCTAGATACCTCAAACCTTGATATATTTCCATCGGAGGGAATCATATTCAGCCATCCAATTCTTGTGGAAAGGGATCCTACCACTGCCACCAGCTTGTCAAGATCTACTCTTCAACAAACTTTGGAAAGGGTCAAATGAACCAATCCTATTCTCAGATCGACATGGTTCTTTGAATTCCTTCACTGAAAACAGCAGCAGAAATTCAGCACACAGAAAATAATAAAAGTCTTCCCCTCACCATTACTATGTGTCCCAGAGAGAGCATAATCTTTATTCTCAGAGTCATCTTTTATAAGTTTTGTAAAACTAAAGAACAATGTTATATTTACATGTGCAAATATGAATTTCACAACTTGGATATTTACATACTTCCCCCCTTTGGAACTGTCAGCCAGTCCGGGTCCCTGTTGGAGTAAAGTGATGCCACACTCAATTCTTTATGACTCCCTTCCCTGATGTTTAATGGTGTAAATCTATGGCAGAACACATATCAGAACTTAAAAGATATAAACAATGTGGGGCAAAGCATGACATAAGTGGTATAGTCTTTCTTTCAGTCTCTTTGGAGGCTTTTGGAATAGCTGGTGGAGAATAAGGTCCAGGGGAAGAAAAAACAGGTGATCTTCACAAGAACATAGTTCTAACTATGCAGACCTTTGTTGATAGTGAAATATCATTACCTTTGAATAGCTTATCCAGACTTTTCATAGCTTTTCTCCCCAGAAGAAAATGTATCTTAATTTCATGACTGCATTCACCATCTGCAGAGAACTAAGAGCCCAGGAAAATGAAATCTGTCAATGTCTTCACTTTTTCCCCATCATTTGCCAATAACTGAGATTGCTGAATAGTTCTTCATAGCAATGGACTTTCCTTTAAAGCAGTGGACTTTTCCCTATAGTCACATGCCCAGCAGTGCATCCTCTCGACTTTGTCCCAACCACTTCAGTAGATCTAATGCTACTTGTACTCACCGCTTGCTTTTTAGCCAGAAAATATAATTTAAAAACAAAGTTTACCTCATGAATGGCCACTGCCATACCTCTTCCCATCACTGTTGTAAGTGCTACTGAAAGGAAGTAGGAGATTTCAACTGCAATAACACTGATTAGGTTGTCTTGGTAAGCCTTGAATAATATTAGAGCAGATGAAATCTCAATCTTCCTTTAGTGCCTAAGACAATGAGAGAGGTGGGGAGGAGGACAGCAGTAAAGATTAAGGAAATACTTTTCTGGTTAAGGATTTGATTTGCTGCTGTTTATATATGTGTTTTAATGTTAATTAAAGGTGATCTAACAATAGGTTTATCATGAAAAGTGTGCACAGGAGAATGAAGAATGAAATCCATTACAAATGTTTTTTTGCAGCAAAACTATTCTTTAAGAAAACCAATGATATTCACATTATGAAAACCAAGGGAGATGGCCAAACTATATTAGAATATCTAGTATGAAGCTAGGAAATTATTGGGCTACTATAGTCAAAAGTGGATAAATTGTTAATAAAAAACAATGAATGTACAGAAATAACACATAAAATCTGAGGAATCATGTTTTCTTTGGTTAAGGCAAAGAGCAGCAGCGAGCTATCTGGAGATATAAATTAAAGTATTCTCTTATTGTCTTAATTGACCATTTTATCTGCATGTTTATGTACTTTATAGTTAAATATGAGTAATCAAACCACTTTATGAACTTAGTGTACACCATTTAGCACTTTAATAATGGAAAATTAATAAACTATATTATGAAGTCTTTATACACACTGAGATGCTAAGTATAAATATTTGTCACCACATGCATTTTTCATAAATCAGTAACATTAATTATTTAAACTTTGTAAATTTACCTGGTAGAAAGGTTTGGATTTGTTTTTCTTTGAATCTCTCTCCTTCTTTGTAAGGATCACTGTGAAATTCTTTGATAGTTTAGAGACACTATTAAAACTAGGGTATATTTAAGACTGAAATAATATCAAGGTTAAGATGGCTTTTAGAAGAAGAGATTGGTAAAAAAAAAATATACAGTTTAATGTTAGTTTCTAGGAATATAATGGGAATATTATATATGTTTAAATGACCCATGTTAAACTGGGTTAAGTCACGCAGGCTAAGTAACTTAAACCCTTTTAGAACTTCTGAACCTCCCAGGGCTTTTGGAAATAACATGTTAGCTCATAACATCTAGATTTAAAATATGTTCTATTTTTTTTACCTTTTCATTCCTTCTAAGTGTTCTAAGCATATCCAGGATATTAGCCTCAAAAAGTAGAGCTACTAGCCAGTTTCAGCAGAGGTATTGGTCTAGGAATACCATATCATTTCAAGGGTCTTAATTCCTCGAAAATATTGGTTCTTTGTTCATTAGAAATGCAGAACATGAATCTAATGTTTTTGCAGAAGTTGAATTGTCATCCCAGTATAACAATTAATTATTTCCTATAGTTCTTACATCTTCATGTGACTAAGAGAGGTGTGATAACATTAGAAGCAAATGTACCATTACATATGAAAACAGACTCTGAAGATAGAGGGGTAATTGGCAATCGTGCAAACTACTATTATTATCGTTTATTTGTAACATATTCTGTAGCGCGATACATGGTAAGTAATAATACTATAGCAGATGAAATCTCCATCTTTAGTTGATTCAAGGCAAAAAAACAATATTAATATTAACACATTGCAAAGGATGGAGGGGCCTGCCTTTGAGCTTAGAATCCATTGTCCATAGTGCTTTCCCGAGGCACCATGCAATATTGAAATTACTAGCGCAGTAACCAACCTCCATGTTAAACAAATTTCAACAATGCATTAGTAAGTATGGGCCTAATGAATGCTAAAGGATGAGAAACCCAAATACTTGTGAATATACCCAGCGGGTGTAGTGTTGACCAGATAAAACCTGCTTGGCCAATTTATTGTCAAAGCTGTTGTCCCTGGGCCATAAAGTCAATAAAAAGGTAAAGGGAGATGCAGCCTCGTAGCAACAGCTACATTATATTGCCTCTTCCCTGGTGGGACTAAAACAAACAGATGCAGAGCATTCAATCCCATCCCCAGCAGACAACTGAAAAACAACATTCCCTTACACAGGGCAGATATTGACCACGCCATGGGCTATCTTGTTGGGCTGGGATGCTGACAAATTCAAAACAGTGTTTCTTTCACACAACTTGAGTCACTATTTGAATTTGGACCACTGTACAATGAAAATATATATGTTTGAAAGCCTTGTACTTGACTAAGCACTTAAACAGGGGAAAAGATTATAACGCTAGTTTTTAATTAGAAATAAAAGTTTAATACCTCTGCTGGACCCTACATGCCACCATGATACTTTGGTGGAAAATTGGTGTGGGAGAGAGACATTTCTTGGGAGACAATCTTGCATCGTGCATTTTTTGCAACTTCCTGCTTTCAATATGAGGTAGGTGGTGTGATGTCAATTTCAATTATATCCAATTATCTAACAAATAATACTGACCTATTCCTGTTCAATCCTCACCCACCCCTCCATCAAAGTCTCGGGAAGAATTGTAACAAGTAAAATAATGGAATCCTGCATACATAGAATCTTCAAATATTCTTATTTTTTTTATGCTAATGTCATTAAAAGCTGCAAATGTTAGTTTATTACATACTTTACAAAAAAGTGTCTCTTTTTGAACTACAGGTAGTTACAAGTATTTTGTTGCTGTTGTTCACTCTTTCAGTCATGTCCAACTTTTGGTGACCATATGGACGCAGCACGTCAGTGACTATATGGACGCAGCTTATCCATATGGTTTTCTTGGTAAAGATACTGGAGTGGGTTGCCAGTTCCTTCACCTATGGACAGCAATTTGTCTTACCTCTCTGCTATGACTTGCCCGTCATGAGTGACCCTACACGATATAGCTCACAGCTTCATTGAAGTTCACAAGCCCCCTCAATAATGAAGACACATTAAATAAGCATAAAATTAACAAGCCATATGTAACTATGCTGATTAGGGGTTCCATTCTAATCTGACACATAGCAGTGAGAAATGGCTCCATCGTAGCTGCAGGGGCTTCTTTTTCTCTTACTAGAGAGCCATTCCATCAATGCTGTCATAAAATTGCCCCTCAATGACCTCCAGTAATGATAAACAATGTCCTCAGTCTTCTGCCCTGGATGAGCAGGCTATCCATGTTGCTTATGGAGTCAAGCAAGAAGATCATCTTTGATTGAAGCCCAGGATCCTTATCTTCTGCCTGTTGAAATGGGCCTCCACCTACAAATCCCACTGATCTATAAAAAAAATCTCCTTATGGCTTTCAGAATTCACAGAGTGACAATTTAAACTCTGAAAATGTTGAGCAGGGTGAAATCAATCATTCAATTCTGATTGGCTGAAATATTGTTGATACATATTTCAGCCTATCAGAAGCCCAAAAAATACATAAAATTACATAAATGTTAAAATCAGTGGCAGAGCTAGAGAATGGAGGGCCCTGGTGCAAAAAAATAACGGGGACCATTAAATTGTAAATTAATTACTGTTGAAAAATAGATCCGCTCATCAAGCGCATCTCACTCAGCTGTCCTGCCTTAAAAAGAAAGCGTCCTTCTGTCTTGTGTGCAGCAACTTCCAACAAAAGCTTTGAGAGATTCAGAACCAGTGGTGGACCAACCGAACAGAAAGAACTCAATGTTGTGCAGATGTCGGCGACTACAGTGGCTTTTATGAAGCCTTGAACGGCTCTTCGCACCTGGTCCAAAGCCCATTGTGCAGTTCAGATGGTCAAACACTCCATACAGACAAATTCTGAACCGGTGGTCTGACCACTAACAAGGGTATGTTCTCAGGCAGCTCCAAGAGAAATACAGAGAACAGAACAATGGACTTTACGTGATGTTGGTTTCCACATCGTGCAGGAAGGGTCTGTGGCAAATCCTGGAACGTATGTATAGGATGTACTCCCAAGTTCCTCAACATGTTCATCCAGCTACATGAAAACCAGTGAGGTCAAGTCAGGCACAGCAATAACCTGTCAGAGCCCTTCCCAATAAGTAATGGCGTGAAGCAGGGCTGTGTCCTGGCACCAACTCTAGTTCTCCCCAGTCCTTCTTACTGTCCTTCAGGCATCACTATTAGCAAGTCAAAGCTAAAAACAGTATACCAGTTCACCTACCTGGGTTGCATAATCTCCTCGGACGCTAAGATTGACAAAGAAAACGACAACAGACTGGCAAAGGCAAATGGTGCATTCGACATGTTATATAAAAGGATTTGGAACAACAAGCATCTGAAAAAATTCACCAAGGTCAATGTGTGCAGAGCTATTGTATGGATCACCCTACTGTTTAGCTCTGAGTAGTGGGTTACCTACCATCATCACCTACGACTTCTTGAGTGCTTTCATCAACACTGCCTCCGCACCATCCTCAACCTCCACTGGAAGGGCCACATCACCAGCACTGAAGTCCTACAACAGGCAGGTGTCATCAGCATCTAGGATAGAGGGTGATCAGCTTCCAAAGATTGTGCTATATAGTTAGCTCACCACTGGTAATTGTGACAGAGGAGTACCGAAGAAGAGGTACAAGAACTCGTTGAAACAGGCCCTTGATGCGTGTCACATTGACCATCATCAATGGACGGCTTTAAATTCTGACCGCAAGGCCTGGAGAAGTACAATTCACCAGGTTTTCTTCTCTTTCGAGACAGGGCTGATCTTGAGGAGAAAAGACAAAGGAAAAATCATGCAGCACCCAAACCAGAGCAATCCTTCCCATGCATCCATAGCAATCGGGTCTGCCTGTCCCGCATTGGCCTCCTCAGCCACCAGAAAGCCCATAGATGTGGAAAACATCCCTTTTAAATCTTTGTTTGCGAACCTAAGCCATACGAAACAAATATTGTTTGCGCTTGGTTCCTCACAATTCACGCAGTTCCTCTACTCAAGACTCTTTCCCAAAGCAGCGCTCTTCCTTAAGACCCCTTCCCATAACAGCACCCCTCCCCAAAAGCCTTTCTCATTGATGCTCCCTGCAAGCCCCCTTTTTCAGAGCTGTTCCCCTTTTCTTATTTCCTGCCTGCACGAAGCTCCTCTGCCAGCAGCATAGCTCTAGGATGCACATGCTATACTTTACAGCGACATCCTCTCCTACATAGCACCCAGACCTTGTCATCAGCCATCCCCTCTCAGCATCCATCCCTACATGGCACCCAACCCTCTATTTCCATTGCTTTAAAGAGACATCTGGACGATGTGCATCTGATTGGTCAGTCTCTGAAAACTTCATATGGGCGGAACTACCTGCAATGACATTACTGAGAGTTTACACCGGTACAAGTGCTTGCTCTTCTCGATCCGAGCTCTCCTTCTTGATAGCCAGCATCATGTCCCAGGCAACCCCCTGCCCCAGGCGCACCCTGAATTGCGCCTATCTCCTCTGTGCTCTGGTTTGCACATGGTCCCTGTGTTTTGAACTTTATATTGTACATGACCCCTGTGAGCTGTGATCTCACGGAGCATTCACACAGTACTGTTTGCGCCTGTGCATAGCACTGTTTTCATTCATTACAGACATTGCTTTTTATAAATAAGAGATTGATGCATCAGTACCCGTAAAATATAGTTTAAAAAAATCCTGTTTTTAATAAAAAATTGAAGTGTATAGAAATGTAAGTGCAAAAGTTAGTCTCATATATCCCTGTAATAAAATATATTGATACTATAATATGTTTTACTGAGTTAATTTTTTAGGGTATCAATGTCTAAACAATCCACTTTAAACAAGCAGTTAGATAGTATCCTCCTTCATAAACGTCCATTGTCTTAAAAAAGTATATTTCCTTAACCTTTCCAGGTACCAAGGCAACCCTTTAAAGTGCTTGACATCCTCTACTTACAAAGGATGCTGCAGAGCCACACTGCTACTTTGGTGTAATCTGAGCTTCCTGTAGGTTCTAGGCATAAAACCCTCTCCATCCAATAGTGCATGGTATATAAGGTCCTATAGAGAAGTAGCAAAGTCAGATTTTTTTTTTCTTTCACAGGTATGTGATGATACTTGATTTTAATCTGTAATGTTTGGAAGAACAGTTGTTGGAATATTAGAGGAAGAATAAACATAGCCATCAGCACAAAAAGTCCTGGTTGTTAAAAATGTCTAAAAGTGGGTCTCTATATCTTTGTTTCTAGTAGGATTGGTCCATCACTCGCCTTCCTCTCCCTGGATCAAAAGAACGTGTTTGATAAGGTGGATCATTGCTACCTCATGGCCACTCTGCAATTGTATGGCTTTGGCCCCAAGTTTGTGGGCATTATGAAACCACTGTACACCTCAGCAGAGTGTTTACTTAAAGTCAATTCCTAACTGCACCATTGGTATTTGGACAAGGAGTATGTCAAGGAAGCCCCTTGTCTGGACAACTAAATGTACTGATCGTAAACTCTTTCTTCAGCCTATTGATGAGAATGCTCACAGGGTGGTTGCTGATGGAGCCAGACAAGCAGATGGTCAGCAACTTATGCTGATGATATGCTCCTTGTGGCCAGGATCCAGTTGATTTTGAGCTGTCAAAAGGGTGTCAAGAGGTTTAATCAGCTGCCTCATCTGCTTGGATCAATTGGTCCAAGTACACAGGCCTTCTACAAAGATCTTTATATGTAGACTCCTTAGAAGTGTCTTCCATCACTAGGGGGCAGTAGACAAAGTAGGAATAGAAGGCAGGGACATAGAGATTATGACAAAAACATATTTACTACTAGTATTATTTGATTTTGAATTTTATTTTGCTTTTGCTTACTAATGCAGTGATCCTATCTTTAATAATAAAGTTGGGGAAGCAGTGTACACATTGGGCTATACCCATGGTACATGAGTGGATAATACAGTATACGAGTGTGTGTGTGCCTTGGGAGCCTGTATATGGATCATTGTGCCTAGTGAGTTAATGAAATATCTTCCAAAGAGTTGTTTTATTACTGTTTCTGAGTAATGTTTATCTTGAATATAGTGACAGCATACATTTGATCTAATGTTTTTAACTTGTTTCGACTGTATGCCAATATAATCCTGACAAGCTAGGGTCCTGATATAGACCAGTGGGTATAGGTTATTTTCCTAATTCCCTTGGTAGTCTGGATTATGCATCAGAGGTAAAGATAAGGAGTGGTGGAGATGTCTTTAACAGTGTTAAGTAAAAGAGTACATATACTTGAAGTTTATAACTGCATATAGTAGAAGATACCTTAAGGGGAATTATTCTCATTAGTTTAAATAGAAAACAAAAGTGAAAATTAAACTTTAATGGAATATTTGACAGTGAAGAATAAAATGATTAAAAAAGGGAAGGGAATTTAAAAACAAAAGCACAAATTCCTTTGTTGGCTGTTGCAATTCTTAATTCCACTTGTAAATATTAGAAAAGAGTGTGAATTGTCAACCCACACTTGGAGTATGGAGTATGCTTAATTTTCGGTGGCTAGTGCCCTACCTATTACCCCATACAAAATGTCAGTGTCTCGACGTCTCCATTCAATTGCGGATGCTAACACTTTCTTTTTTAATCATTTTATTTGTCGCTGTCAAATATTCCATTAAAGTTTAATTTTCAAGTATAACTGCATAAAGCACTTACTGTATTTATTTTTTACTTTCTAATTGCTACAATTATTAGGATATTAAGGTCATTTGTAGTCATTTATACTTTATGGATCAGATAATTTTGCAATGACCAATAAAACACACTAAAATGACCTTCATTGTTATAGTGTCATAGAAAGGTGAAATCTTCAGATATATCAAGAGAAAATGCAGTTGATACATGGAACAGCCTTTTAGCAGAAGTGGTATGGATGAGAACAGTAAAGGAATTCTGATTATCCTGGGGTATACATAAGGCTAATCAGAGGATTCATTACGCTTAATCTTTTTAATTGCATAGGAAATTGGCCAAATGGTTCTCATCTGTCATGAAAATCTATGTTTTTATATGCTTTTAAGTCTACAGAGATACCTCGCTAAATGGATTAATTGGGGCACTAAATGCTATCTCACACTACAAAGTATGTACTTAGTAAGAATTTGCCCTAAGGGGTCCCTTAGCCGCACCAGCAACCTATTGATAGGCAACTGTTCAAGGCATTCAGAGGCCTATTCACATGCAGGTGAATTATTTACCCCCAACGAGTGTATTGGCTGTCCGTAGACCTGGCATGGTGTATGTTCTTTGGACCCTAAAGCTATTAAATTATATTTAACAGAAAGGGTTGTTGAAATGAACATGTTACACAATTATTTATTTGTTGCTATTCAGACTTCAAAGTTGAATATAGTTTTTTTTTCTTCCCTAATAATGCAGCATTATACAAGCATACTAGATGGAAACCTTAATTATGTCTAATTTGAGCTAATGTCTTTAATCCAAATTTGCAGCTTGGCTGCACTTCAGTGAAAATTGGCATAATTTCCAACAAAGTTATGAGTCAATTTTGTTCATTAAAAAAGCCATGATAAATATACTAATTAAAGAAACCTGAAGCATATACATGGTTAAGATTTACAGACATTGAATCAGAGCTTTTGAAAGTTATCAAATATATTAAATATCCTGGATTAGTAACATATGTAATCATTTTTTAAACTGATAACTAATAAAGAAAACAATGACTAAAATTTTAAAGGGTAGCTTGAAAATAACTTAATTTAGGTATTTAAGTATTTTTCATAAAAGATTCACAAATATTTATTTATTTTTTAAATCTTTTTTTTTTATTTTACAGTAGAAAAATTGAACAGTAAGTAAACACATAACACAGTTAAAATGACATTCATACTAAGAAGAAGAGTCCAAAAATACATTTAAATAGATTCAAATCGTAAATCTTACATATAATATAGACAATCTTTTTGCATCAATTAACTCATCAATTACTTCAAACAACTTGTTCAAGGATTCAATCGAGTCAGTCACAGTAAGGTTCCATTGTTAGGATAAATATCCCAGGAGATAGCGGGCAACCCTGACGGGTGCCATTCTTAATGTAAAATAAGTTAGATTCAAATCACGGGCCACTAATTCTAGCCTGTGGGTCTTTATACAACGATCCAATTGCTTTCTGGTCGAACTCGCCAAAGCCATATTTATCTAGTACCAGCTCCATGAAGCTCCAGTTGACCCTGTCGAAAGCCTTCTCGGCGTCTAACATCAGGGCCAACATTGGTATCTCCATGTAGCCAGCAAAAGAAATCAAATCAATTAACTTCCTAATATTGCCCGAACCTTTTCCCCTCTGAACAAAGTCCACTTGATAAGAATTTATTAATCTTGGGAGAACTTTATTCAATCTATCTGCCAATTTTTAGAGAAGATTTTGATGTCAACATTTCAAAGGGAATTAGTTCTATAATTTTGATAGTCCTCAGGGTCCTTGCCCTGCTTAGGAATGTTAATTATTGTAGCTTGGGTCATCTCTTTAGGAATTGTACCTCTGTCTATAAATTAATTAAAAATGGACTTTAGATGTGGGAGAAAAGTTTATAATAACTGTTATTGAATCCATCCACTACCAGTGATTTGTTAGGTTTTAAAGAACTTATCACACCTCTAATTTCCTCAACAGAGATAGGTTGGTTTAACTTTTCAAGTTCTTCTATTGATAGTTTTGGAAGATTTATCTTTACTAAATATTTTCTAATTTATACACTGGAAGGTTTGGCAAAATTCTCTTCTTTTTTTTAATTATATAGGCCTTTATAATATCTTTCGAAAATTTCCCCTTACTGGGTTCGGATATCGGAATGTTATTATTTGATCTGTGCAAATGAATGCATTTTCAAATCCTTTGATTACCAATTTTAAATGCCAAAACTTTTCCAGGTTTGTTACCTCTAATATAAAATTGATTTTCTATTAATAGCACTGATTTCATTACAGAGATTTTTATTAGGATTAAGTTTGTTTCTAATTTGTACCTTATTCAGGTCTAAATATAATTGTCTGAGCGGAAGACCTCTTTCTTTCTTCATGGCAGACTTAGAACCGCCTTATGGGCGCACCAATCTGTTGGTTGAAGTGGAACTGATTTAGCATTAATACTGTAATAATCTATCAACTCTTTTCTACACTTCTCTTTAAAATCTAATGAATTAAATAATGAAGGATCAATTTCCATTTTTTATACGTCAACCTTTCTAAACCATCAGCCAGCTCCAAAGAAATTGGAGCATGGTCAGACCAGCTGATATCTCCAATTCTTACGTCTTTTACGATATTCCTGGTCTACAAATCAGTCAGAAAGTGATTTATTCTAGTATAGGAGTCATGTCTGGCTGAGAAATACGTGTAATCTTTTAGATCCGGGTTTAACATTCTCCATGTGTCAAATATTTCATATTTCAAGATAAGTTTTGAAAATTGACTGACCTGACGGCCACAAATATCACCTCGGGCGTTATTATGGAGAGAGGACTTATCTTTCTCTTAATCAAAAATCAAATAAAAATTTCCACAGGTAATAAGGTTACCTGTCTTTATCTTATTTACCATACTAATAATTTCTTAATAAACCTCAGTTGATTATTATTTGGGGCGTTTAAATTAACCAACGTTGTAGCTGTATTATAAATCGTGCCCAGCCAGACAATGAATCTACATTCACTATAAATTATCTTATGTACATCACAGATTGTCAATCTTCTGCTGCAAAAAATAGAAACCCCTTTAGATTCTGAGAGGGAGTTGGCATTAATGCCCTCTGTAAATTGTCTGTTTATAAAACTAGGAACTTTCCCCACCTTCCAGTGAGTCTCCTGAATGCAGAGTATGTCTGCTTTAAATGTCAGGAGACTTTCTAGTACATATCTTCTTTTAAAAGGGGAATTACTGAAACTATTCTAATCCCAATCCCTAACATTTTTAGACCAGATTACATTTTTGCCATAGGAAAAAATACTTAACAACCCTTAACATATAACAAACAACTTTCACACACACACAAATAGTTGCTGTACAATGTTGATAGCAACTCAATACCATTTAGGACTAGCTATAAAAAGGAGAAGAGAGGGGGAAAAAGGGGTTAACCTTATAACTTGTGAGTTTTTCCCAAGCTTTCTATTCCTATCTCACCTTCTATTTTTCAATGTTTTGTTTATTGTTTTACCCTATATTCTAAACCAGTAAGTTGTCAGTGACATAAAAAAAGGAAAAAAAAAACAAACAAAAAAACAAAAAACAAATGTATATCAAATATATCTAAGATATAATATTTAAACTTTAATATCTGTGCAACTGTATATAAGGTCACATTGACCGTGTAAACTTAGTGTGCCTTTTCATCTTGATCTAACAAATAATTCCACTTTTAGTGTGACTTCATCTTTGTGTAATACTTATTATTTAAATATCTTATAGCTCTTCCCCTTTATCTTGGAAAAAGCAATAGTGTAAATAAAAAATAAATAAATTTAAAAAAAGGAAAATATTTTATGTATCAAAGATACAGGACTTAAACCTTGAAATACAATCGTGTATACATTTATAATAACTGTGTAAACTTCTTGTGTGCCTACTTCGTTATCGAGTGAAGTAAAAACAAAGTGCTTACCGTGTAATTTATTTATCTAATTCCCACCTTTCTCTTTTTTCTTTCTCTTCCTCTCTCCTCTTCCGAAAGATTCACAAATAATTTATGTAAATTCTACTTTACAGATGATGTAGCAGATACTTTAAACAGCACTTGAATGATGGGAATTCACATCCTTCTGGGAAAAACTCTGCTTACGAGTATTTTTTGTTAAAATTATTTCACTTACTAGGTAAGTAAGAAAAACATAAAGATCCATGTAGGGTACATATTCAAAGATGGAATGATATTGAGTCCAATGTCAGAGATTTTCAGTTTTGCCCAGCATCTACTTGTCATCATGAGTCAGAGTTCCCAGAAGGAATGTATGGTTGTCTGAGTCTTCCTACTGGACACCCCTGACATTCTGGCACTGTATTTTATTAAAATCACCATTACCTAGAAACTAGATTCTATTTGTTGGATCTTGCATACTTTCATACAGCTGTACATTTCTAACATATAAACATTGTATTTTGGTCAGGTTGAGTTGCGGTGGAGTTGTTGACAGGACAATGACCCCCTGTAGAGCTACAGCATTGGAATGTCCCTTTCTCTAGTTATTCTTACAAATGAGATAGATCGGGGGATGGACCTCTGGCTGTCCATGTGTTTGGATAATGGTTTTAGCTATCTGTATAAAAACATGTTTTGCCTAGTATGCAACATTGTTGTGTGAATTAAAAAGTCTGCACCAACATTCTCTTTATCGGCCAAGAACCCATATAAATGAGATTCCATGTATGTTTGTACCTTAGGTGAAAGTCATCCCTGTTGAAAGTCAATAGCTGAGCAAAATAAATTAGAGGGCAGGAGGAGTTATAATTACATTTTTCCTTAATTCACTAAATTAACCATTATATCCTACATGGTGATACCAATCTGACTCTGATTTAGGTCAACTGAAAAACATTGAGCTTGGTAATTGTTGGGATGACCTCACATCCAGAACCACAAGAGCTTGTCCTGCTTTTTTCCATACTCCTACTATATTGTTTGCACTTCCCATCCTTGGGTTAACTGCTACGTCATAAAAAGCATCAGAAATGAGAAATGTGAATGTCCATATTGTAAATTGATACACAATGCTTAACTGGATGAAGATTTTATATTCTACTCTACAAAACGGGTCTGTGTTGCTTTCCTTTCTTTTAGACAATGCATCCTTTTGCATATAAATGGCAAAATAAGAAAAGGGTATATTTAAATCTGTTGTTTTTAGTTGATGTGCAACTTTTTTTGACCTACACCACAATGAAGTTCTTATCAAAGAAATAAATGGGTTTCTTGTACAATGGGCTGTAGACCCCCAAGCACTTTAAAAACATTACCTTAATAATCTCTTTAACTCTCTTGATTGTTCACCCATTGTTAGATGCATTTAAATTTGTAGAGATAGGGGCAGGACTACAACCAAGATCTTTAATCATTGGCCATTGGTCCACTGGAGGTCATTTACAGTATGCAAGACCACATGTAGCTATCAGAACACAGCATCTTCTGAAAGGGACAGGTTAGTGTGTGGGGTTATTTGCATGATAAATGGGAGGATATATTATTATATTACGGATATATAACCAAATAATATAATTTCTTAGGCATGCATTTATGAGCACCAGTAGTCCATACATGTTATTTAAGGGTTGTATTTCTCTGATTTCCCCTTGTTTTGCTCATTCTGTTTATGGGATCAGGTTCACCACCTACATACACCCCTGTAGAGATCCAGTGACAGCAACCTATGAAAGGTGTTTTGTTTGCCTTTTACTGGTTTGTATATTTTTATAGTATTTATCCCCTCTTGATTTTCTCACTTTCTTTTTCTGTTGGTTTTTTAGTCCTGTGTTTTCTTTCTCCCTTTCTTTACCCTTTTTCTTTCTACATTTATGATAACATTTTCTTACCTATCTTCCCTCAAAACATATCAAAATGTTTTCTCAACAAGTCAACCTTTTTGGTTGTCTACCCAATTTATCACCAAGGCACAAAATCCCATTATACCACAAGAGTTTACATAGAGATGGCTCATCACTACTTTTGCTTAAACTAAAGATGTAAATGACTTTTAAATGTAATATCTCTATATTTTTAATACATTTAAGTTCTATAATTCAAACCCTGACACAATCCGTTCCATTGAATTTAGTTGCCTTAACACATAAAATAACCCATTAATTATAGTTTTGGTGCATGAGAAATATATGAATATGCCTTGGAATTTTGTGTGCTTTTCCATGTTTCTAGTACACATGTATTTTAACATTTATACTTAAAGGGACATGGAACATAACTGTTTTTTTAACCATTTAAATCAGCATGTTATCAACATTACAAAAGTTTTTTTTTCATGAATAATAAGTAAATGAATTAAGTAAAACCTGTTTAAACTTAATTGAAACTAACAGGAAATGCAGAGAGAAAACATATTTACTTAGTATGGAGATCTCATTGATTGGCAGAGGGCACGCCCCCAAGAGCAGTTAAACTTATGAACATGTTTTTGTGCTGTGAAACCATTATTTGAAAAAAATAAACAATACATATTTGAATTAGACAGCAATTTGTAAGGATGATATTTTGCCTTCTTGTACTTCAAGCTAGTTGTCATTTGCTTTATGAGTTCACTGTGGGTGGAACCTTGAAGCAACTCACTTTCAAATATGAAACCAAAGCATAGCCAATGCTAACAGATTTCCCCATCCTTGTTTCTAATATATTAAGAACTGACAAAGAGAATGTTCCAAATATTGGATTATTTAAAATTAACAGTAGTACCTTATCAATTATTATTATTAAAAGTTACATTTTATTACAGCAAACTTACATATAAGTTTTTTGCCTGTTCACCTGCTTTTCTTATACACCCACCATGCATGTGCTGTTATCACCTTATAATGGGTAATTATTGTTAGTAATTTGCTGTATTGCTCAAGACATAGCATGTGAAGACCCCACTAGCCTAATCAGCCTATTTACTCCATGGGCTGTTCATGCTTTCAGTCTTGTCTATTTCATGTGACTTTAAACTTAAAAAACAGAACCAGACCCATAGGACTAAAAGCAATTATTGACAATAATCACCCATTAGAAACAAATATCAGTCTATGTATCAAACTTTTTTCTTTTTTTTAAATAACATCCAATTAAGATTTCTTGCAAAAGTACTTATTATTACCTATAGAATTAATATCATATTTTTACCATATTTAGAACCTGCATTCTGTCTCTTCGGTCACAACTGAATGTGAGTGATTCAGCCTACAAAAAAAAATGTCTTAATTACACACTAAAGTAGTTAATTGGTTGGTTGTTTATTTTTAAAGCACAGATATATATTTTAAGAATCTAAAAATTAAAGACCATTGGCGTCTCATTTCTAAAGCAAGCTTTTTTGAGGAACTTCAATTCATAACATGCAAAATTTGAATGGTTTTCAGAAATTAAAATGAAATAAATTCATTAACTGTTATATGAATGTATGCTTTACTATGGGCCAGGCATTATTTTTGCCTTTACCTGATTTGTCACCTAGATGAACCTTGGATGCAGATAAAAGATGAATTTGGTTGCAAGGAATGAGTATTTACAATGACGAGCAACTCAGAATAAAAATAAAGGACAAGTGTAGTTTCGGATAAATGTCACCTATTTGCGAAGTATGTATCAAAATAGAAAACTAACAACTATGTAAACCATGTAAAAAAAGCAATTTAGAAAAAAATATTTTGTTGCCTCTAGCTTCAACATTTCCTGGTAGCTTGGAGTTTGAGGGTATGTGCTTGTCTACAGTGGAATAAGGGGTAGTGAATGATGGAGAAAATCTTATATTATTGGAGTCTGAGAATTAATGGCAAAGCTAGTAAGGCCATAGGGTTTTTCCATCATAGTTGTACCTAAATACCTTTAACAGAGAATTATAATTCATAATGTATTCCTAAAGGATTAAGTCAATATTTTTTTAACAGAGCTGTTGTTTAATGAAAACTTATCTATTTAATTATAATTATCAAAAAGCTTTACACATTTATAGAAAAAGTACAATTAATCATGATAACACTTAACAAGCTTCTCACACCTGCTTTTGTCCCCAGACTGGGTCTAGTGCAGTTTGTGTTTCAGGATTATGGCACAAAAAGATTGGGCAAAGGTGTTACTGGCTCTGGTATTTATGGCTTATGTGTCAGACACAGAAGAAGCCGGCATTCATCGTCTATGCGGCTCACACTTGGTGGATGCTCTGCTCATGGTGTGTGAAGACAGAGGCTTCTTCTACAAATCTTGGAAAGGTAAATGTGTGTTCATATCACTGTGTAAAATTGGCTTTTGTAAATGAAAACATTTTGCTTTTCTGATCAAAGCCAAAATAATACAAGTATATTGCAATAATGCTTATCTTACAGTATACAGTATTGCAGTGCACTAAAGATTAGGGGTATGCATAACAACATCAAACTTCAGAGCAAGAGCCAGTATATAACCATGACAGCTTTCATAAGAAAAAGTGTACAAAGTCATATAAATAATAATTAACACATTTTTAATAATAGCATAACTTAAATGTTTTTGAATTTACAATTGGAGCAGCAATGCTTAAATTTACATTGCTCTTATGTAAAAGAGCATGGGGAAATAACTCCAAATATGGAACATGGAACATAAATTCTGACAGCTGATAAAAAACTACTCATCCATTTTGCCTATTCTATTTAGAATAGCTGTAAATGGATATGTTAATTTGCTGGATTATGAATGCGTCTGATAGCAGAGAATTAGTAGTGTGTGCAAATATTTTTTGCATGAAAAAAATTGACAAATAAACATTTAAACACTTACATTGAAGTCAAAATTAAATTAGCATCAAATTTAAAATGATTGGTTTTGGCCAATCAGATTAGCTAAGACTTTTGAATTAACTCTGGGTTCCTGTTTGTGCTGAAAAGCAGCCTGGGATATGTAGTGTATCACTGACATGAGCTATGTATTGCTGCTAACATACAGAGAGGAAGCTGCAAGGAGATTGGCTGAGCAGGTAAATAGTGGGTTAATATAGCTCACTTGATGCTGCATGTTGATTGGAGGGGATCAGATGCCTGTGTAGACACCCCCTGGAGGTGTCAACATAATCATTAGAGGGATTTTTAGATATTAATAGAAAATAAAATGTTTTATGACATGTGCTGCATTTATAAAGGATGCTTTTTGCTTATAGAGGCAGAAAAGTATTAATCCAGGAAACTTTCATATCCCTTTAACTGTTCCTTAGTTTGCCATATTCTGTGTATCCCAAGCCTTCTGTTAGAAAGCTGTTCCATGTCCAGATATAGTTGCCATAAATCCAGATTTTTATAAACAGCTATGTCGAAATATCATAATACACTAAAAACATACATAAATCTTATTCACATGTTGTAATAACATACACACATTTCCACAGACCTATATTCTATGATATGTAATTTGACTATTTTTCATTGCTGTAAAATGTGAGTTTTAAATGAGGGAGATTGAGTTTCACAAAGTTTGGAAGAAATTAAGCAAACTGTTACTGATCTGAATTCACAAATATATTCTGATTACCACCAGATGATCATTAATATCCTTTATTTACATGTCAACATACAGGGGTTAAGTACATGGCAAAAGCAAAATGATTACATTGCAAAATAATGGGGTGCCCTGTTTTTGAGCTTAAAATCAAACATAAACAGTCCTTTTTTTTAAAGCACTGACACAAGATTGAAAACTTGCAAACTTACAATCTAAAGGACAATTTCTTGTTCACATTCCTTTTTATCCATGACTCCTCTGTTGCTTTTGTGGTAGTCTACATCAATGTAGTCAATTTTAAAGAATATATTTAAATGTTTTCTTTTTTTTCTTGTGAATTTTAACTGATATGATTATGTTTTTCACTGTATAAATTAAGACTGAGGTCTTCCCCAGAATAGGATTGTGTCAGTGTGTATATTGATATATTGTTAGTGACAAAGCATCATGATTTCCATATATGGACTTATGCAAAGTAGTTTCCCTTAGCAACAAGCTGTTTAGCAGCTTTGGCTCTGAGGCAGTCATTGAAGAGCACTGTCTAAACACAAGCTGGCCTTTATCTATAAAGACTTCTTAAAGTCTGTCCTCCCAGTCAGAGCTGTTTCAGCTTCCTTGATTACTTCATAGGTCATGGGATAAGCAGCTCTAATTGTATCTTAAGACTGTGGTATTCTAAAATAAGTTTAATATGACACACTAATGGTAAAGCAAGTCTTGCATCTTTAAAAGTAAAAAAACTTAATTTGGCATAATGAAAGCCCTAGCTGGGAGGATGGACTTTAAGAAGTCTTTATTAAAGTTGCAATGTATTACTATTTGTTACATTTCCCTTTGCTCACCTTGCTGGCCTCCCTGCCTCCTCCCATTCCCCAGGATATATAATTGTGCTGCAGATGGATGCAGATACTTTACCACAAGAGGGCATAGAAACCCTGCATGGTGCCTGATCATTTTGTACTAATGAAACAGATTATTATTACTAGTTATAAAACTCACATGTGTTCATATAATTATGGACGATACACATGCTTATACAAAGAGAACTGAGTGAGACTTTACAATTTAAAGGATATTACAACAGACTGTAATCTTAAAATTGCAAATTCTCACCATAGCATGTATACACATTTTATTTGTATTGTTATTGTACCCTAGCTCTGCGGAATATGTTGTTGCTCTACAAATAAAATATAATAATAATAATGAACACATTAGATATTTAAAGATAATGGGATAGCTGTGAGACTGTACTGGGTCGCATTGCTTCAAAGTGGATTAAGATCCAGAAACAAATCTGGGACAGAACTACTAATGGTTGCAGTGAACATGAATGAGCTGTAGTAATAAGAAGAAGAACAGAAACAACTTACATAGAGCTTTTTTGTGTATTCAAAAAGCGTTACAGTTCTTCAATAGATATTGTGTTACCCAAAGGCTTGTGTAAATAAACATATCTTGAGCTTCCTTTTGAAAAGAGAGCGTTTTGGAGCTGCATGACTAAAATCTCGAGCACCCAAGGATACAGAGCAATCTCTTGGTATGCTTGGTTGGGATGAACCTGCTAGCTGAGGAGCACAAGTAGGAGTATAGAAACTAAGCATTTGTTCAAGGAGTTGGGGCCATGGCAGAGGTGGCTGGTACATTTGGGCAAATGGACAGCTGCAAACCCAAAATATGGACTGCTTCACCATTATATTTTGCCTTTGAGCTGGCCTCTTATCCTTTCCCTCTCTCTAATATACATGTTTATATATATGTTATTTTTAATGAGTGATTGCAGGGTTTAGTGTGTCTTGGAGGATCCCCAGGTTAATTGAGAGTAAAAGTGTCTGGCTTGGGAAGAGGTTTTGGGCAGGTTTTAAGAGTGTCCAATGGTTAGGTGAGGGAATCTTGAGGAGAAGTGAACTGCTTTGGGAAGAACTCTTGGGTGGGTATTATGAGGGGCCAGTAGTTGGGATAGGTGGTCTTGAGGGGAAGGGAACTGCTTTGGGAAGGGGTCTTGGACAGGCATTAAGAGGGTCCAGTGGTTGGGAAAGGGTGTCTTGAGTGGAAGGGAATTGTTTTGGGAAGGGGTCTTGGGTGGGAATTAAATAGGGCCAGTGGTTGGGGTCTTGAGTCTTCCGCCCCTCCAGGTTAAAATTTCATCCGCCACCACTGGACCATGGTAATTTAGAAACTGGAAGAATTTGCTGTTTATCATGGTAAAGTATGAACAAAGTGCTGATGCATGAGCCAAGTTCTAGCTGAGAGGTTTAGCTATATAACTTTTTATAGAGGGTTTGAGGCACCGAAATCTATGGGATAGTATGACAGAGAGGTTGGTGAATCCATAAAGCAAGAGGGCAAGAGATGCCCAGCAGACATCAGGAGTTTCAGGAGGCAGTAAGAGAGAAGTAGGTAAGCTTAGTCGTAATAAGGTTCTTTTTACCTTACTATGAGTTTTTTCAGGATTATAAAGGAAAATTAAACGAATTTCACTTTATTAAAAAATATTATTAACCCTGTGACAAATTGCACCATTAATGTGAATGTAAGAGGTAATATATCAAAGTCTTCTAATTGTGAAACTGCAGCAAACAGACTGCATCACATTTATTATTATTATTAATATTATTATTAATAGCAACTTGCCCGTCACAAATGACAGCGATAAAAAGTGAAGCCTGGCAATGCTGTTTGCCACACAATGAGAGCCTCTCCCCCTCTACTTTACTGGCCTCACAATGAGCGCCTTTGGCACTCATCACAAGCCTCACAATGAGCTCCTTTGGCGCTCATTGCAAGTCTCTCCCCTTGTCTACTTTCTCCCTTGTGTCTCATTTCCCCCCTCCTCTCCCTCCCTTGTGTCTCCTTCCCGCCTCCTGTGTTTTTATCTCCCTCTCCCTCCCGTGTCTCTATCCCCCTCTCCTGTGTCTCTTTCCCTCCTCGCATACTTACAATCTAAAGGTTTTGGGTGTGCTACAGAAGTGTGAGAAGTGCAGTGTGCATGTTAAGGAGGGATGTTATAGGCTTCTTTAAACAGGTGAGGTTTTGAAGGATTTGAAGCAGGAGGATAGTCTAGTGGAGCAAAACAAGGAGTTCCAGAGAATTGGGGCAGTGCAAGAAAAGTCCTGAAGACAGGAGTGAGGAGGTGATGAGAGAAGAGGAAAGAAGAAGGTCAGTAGCAGAGCAAAGAGGGCAGGAGGGGGAATATTTGGAGATGAGAGCAGAAATATAAGAAGGTGCAGTGTTGTTGAGGGCTTTGTAATTTACGGCATGATTTTTTATTTTATTCTGGAGGCAATGGGAAGCAAGTGGAGTGAATGAGAAGTTCTGCAGCAAGCGTTAAGTACGGTAGATGAGTCTAGCAGAGGCATTCAATATGGATTGAAGGGGGATATATGGGTTGTGGGTAGGCAAGATGGGATATGATAAGAGAGTGTATTAGAATCTTAGTTGTGTCTTGTTTAAGGTGGTGATGTATTTTTTAAATGTTTTAAATTTTTTTAAATTGAAACGACAAGATTTTATTAGTGACTGTATGTGGGGGATGAAAGAGAGGGCAGGGTCCAGTAGAACCCCAAGACAACAGGCTTGGGAGGTGGGAGTGATGATGGCATTGTTGACAGTGAGAGAGATGTGAGGAATTGACACTGTAGTAGATGGTGGGAAGGTAAAGAGAGCAGTCTTAGACATGTTGAGTTTGAGATGGGGGCAGACATCCAGGAGGATATACTTGAGAGGCAGTTGGAAACACGTGCTAGAAGAAAGGGGGATAAATCAGGTGCTGAGAGGTAGATTTGAGTGTTATCTGCATAGAGATGATACTGAAATCCAAAAGATTTTATTAGGGTGCCAAGTGAGGATGTATAGATGGTGAAGAGGAGGGGGCCTAGGACTGAACCTTGGGGTAGGCCAACAGACAGAGGATGAGGAGAAGAAGAGGTGCCAGAGAAGGAGACACTAAATGTTCGATCTTATAGTGTGAGTGGAGTATTTGGATTTGTAGAGGGTGATCAACTGTATCAAAGGCAGCATATAGATCCAGGAAAAGTAGAATAGAAAAGTGACCCTTTGACTTGGCAGTGAGTAAGTCATTAGTGACTTTTGTGAGAGCTGTCTCAGTGGAGTGTTGGGGTCGGAAGCCAGATTTGAAGGTGTCACACATACAACAGGTTCATAGCTCTCATTTACAGAACAAACCTCCTATACGTAAAGCTCAGATATTAATTCTTGACTAGCAAGGGATCTATTTAAAGGAAGATCTCTTCAAACTATTGTATAGTTAGCCACATAACATAGGAACTGGAGAAGTCTCATCCCATTGAGGACATACCTCTCACTGTAATGAATATCCCATAGTCGTGATGAAAACATTTTAATAGATCAAAATGTATTATTCTCAGTTAAATTAGGGAGTGGGTTTACATGCAACAATGCAATATCTACCCTGTAAGACTTACTATATTTCGTAAAAAAACACAACAATATGAATGAAGGAAGCTGATAAGTATGCACATATTTGTATGCCTAAGAATTTTTATATAAAAGTACATTTTAACATAGGTATCTCTTACTAAATCAGACTAACTTTAAATTATTAAGAATTTTGTTTCGAATAATTGAAAAATAATTCTTCATTTTGATATTGTAGCTTCAGTTCAGCGCAAGAACCCACATCTCACTGCCCAACATGGGAGAAGAGCCAACAAGAAGAGGCAAGGCATAGTGGAGAAGTGCTGCTTCAGCTCCTGCACGTACTATGACCTGGAAAGCTACTGTAATAACTAACTGAGACTGAAGACAAGATCCCGATAGAATGATCCATTCTCCATGTGAAAAACAAATTGAAATTGCAGTGAAAAAAAACACCATTTACACAAATCAGTGAAGGCTGTGAGTGATCACATTGTTTTGGCACCTGGGCTTAGACTTTCTGTTTGTTATTCGACTGTTTGCAGAAGATTCAAGCACTTAAGTCTTGGACACACCGTGAAAGCCAAAATGCCATCAGTATCCTCAAGGCTGGAAAACAACAATACAACAGAATGTGTTACAGGTCGAGTGGGGTTATCATAGAATGTGCCATATACAAACAGAGGGTAGGATCCCATCATCATTATTATTCAACTGCTTGATTGGATTTAATAATTAGCAACACCTTTGGCAGTCTCAAATTATCAACCCGCAGTGGCTACTGCAACAAATATAGAAACATGTTCAAGATTACAATTAAGTGCCTGATTTATTAACGCAAGAGCAGTGTTGTATTGTTACGTATTATTAGATATGATGGCTTCTCTTGTTCTCCACTCCTATCACAGCCCAAAGGTCATGACTTCTGTCTGTGGAATGCAGCAGGTGAATATCTTTAATTGGATTTGAAAGCTAAGTGGGGGGTAAATAACCAAGACCTCCCAGATGCTTGAAGGTAACAAGATAAACAAACAACTAAAACCAACAATCTGATTTATCACTGAGATGTAATGCTGTGGAAAGTTCTTCTACATGTTTTTTTCTGTAGGACATTTTGAGGCAGATGTGTGAAAAGATAATGTGCAATTTTACCTAGTATGTTCCAATTCTATTATAGTTGTGATCAGTTGGATGGTCACTGGAGAATTAGAATATTTGCAGAAATGTTTTTTGTAAAGGACCATTGAAAGTATAAATTCATATTGAATAGATTTAAATCATAACATAGTAGGTAAACTGTATAAATAGTTTAAGGCCTTTCCTGTTATCTGCCTGCCATGCTGCCACACGCTCCTGTGTCACTGCTCATCTAGGACTTTGTTGAATTTGGTCTTATGGTTAGGGTTTAGGGTAGAGCCAGATAACAAGCTCTACATAGTAAAAGTTGTTTTTCAGTCAAACAAGGATAAGAATTTAAAAAAAGTATAAATATTTTTAACATACAGTTTTAATAAAATAACGTAAATAGCATATGAAAAGAGCATTACACATTATCAGTTACTGCCACAAATCAGCCTCCCACGTGCTATTTACAGAACTTCAAAAGAGATTTTTTTTAATAAATACATTTGCTTTTTTTAAATGATAACCAATGTCCTATATTTATATCTTGATAATGGGCAAAATGTTTTAAGAAAGTAAGACAATTATATACAGTCTAATTTATTAACTATTACATGCCATTACACTGTGCAATAAACTGGCAGTGTCAAGGAGACCTAGGGCCTCATTCAGTTGCGATTTGGCCAATTGAATAGGGCTCTAAATAAGCACATAGCATATTTTTTTAAATACGTTTTTAGTTAGTGAAGACTTTGCTTTTGGATAGATGTTTACTAACTAGAAACTTATTTTAAAAAAATTTGTTATGTGCTTATTTAAAGCCCTATTCAATTGGCCAAATCACAATTGAATGAGGGCCCTAGTATGAGTGTAAGATTTCAATTTAATTTTGTACGAATCTTGTTCTGCAGAGTTCAAGTTCTTTAAATCCCAAATTAAAATGTTACCTGTATCCAAAGTCTCCTCCTGGTGCTAAAACAGTTAAACAAATAAATCCCTGCATCATTAAAGAAAATAGCATGTAACAGTTAATAAACGAAAACATTTTTGCACATGATCAAGGCAATATCATCAAAAGATGAATCTGACTGTAAACATGGAACTCCAGTGGTCCTTTTGGTTGAAAAATATATACTTTCAGTGGCCCTTTTATGTGTTGCTTCCATTAAGGAATTGGGTGGAAGAGAAGTTTGCTGAGATATGCATTTATGTTTGTGGTAAACATGTGAACCCCAAAATGCTTAAAGTACCTGTTTTATTATCTTTGTCTTAACTACATGTTTTATAAGAAATATAGGTGAATTAGTATTTGCTTCCTTTAAGGTTTGACACAAAATGTTACATTTTATTTGATTCTTACAGTATTTAGAATGTCTTGAAATTGACCAATAAGAAAAACTCAAAGAAAAAAAGTTACATTTGGATTAGAGTCTGTTTATAAATTAATTTTCAGATGCTCCCCCCCACACAATGAAAAATAATTCTGTTAAAACACAACTTAAATAAACAAAATAAATATTAATATCATCAAGTCATTTAATATATATTGGAATATACACAAGTTCAATGATTTTGAAACATAACAGAAAAAAATACATTGTATTCAACCTAATATTAAATACTCATAGGTAGTGGGTAAACTGCGGGCATATTTACTAAACATGTGTACAAAATAAACTTGAGGGAAATACTTCCCTTATCCATTGTCTTCAACTTTTTTAATGGCTTATAGCTGAGGCCATTTATCAAACTGTACTGATTTATCATAATATGAATAATACTAGAGAGGTCATTGGTCAGCAGTTGTCAGACAAGTCCATTCATTTTCTTTTAAATATATATTTTTTATATAGGCAGTTTACCTGGAGCTTATAAGTGCCATATTTGCATATTAATAGTACAAATAAAGTGTGCTTTTTAGGACCTCTGGAAAAAAAGTAGTCTTATAAACAATATTACAAGTAATTTGAAAAAAATCAGTAGAAATCTCAAAGATTTAGAGAAACATCTAATAATCAAGATGGCTAAAAGTTGAATATATACACCTAGCAACGTAAATGTGAATCTGTCAAATCCATGTTTTTTCTTTTAATGTTGTCTGTTAAATTGGTCATGTCAAATACATAGCTCATTTTGTAATAGGTGAATATTGAATGGAATGAAATAAAGAAGTAACACAATAAAAAAAACGGTATTATTTTTAACTAATCTGTTCTCTAAACTTTGAAACAATAGAGTTTTCCTATATTTAAATAGATACCTTGGTATTTTGATTTTCATAAAGTTGGTTTCACCCTCCGATAAGTAATCCGGCAGTCCTTGTTTGACTCCACCCCTTCCAGTTCTAGGACATGCAGTGAAGTTTTGCATGATGGGATGGTTCATCTTCTGGTATTATTTCAGAATTAGAGAAGATATGGGCCAACAAAAAGGCCAAACATGTAGTATAGTATTGTATAGTTTACAAATATAGGTAAACTAAAACTGATGTTTGCGCTGTCAGTCATCCTTTTTGATTCAGCCACAAAGACGTATTTTGTTACTGAGAGATCATTGCCATTAAATACCGATTAGGCCATGAGGCATTGGGTCCATTATCTTGAGCCAAAATAAAGTCTGAATGACGGATCAAGATTGCAAACATCAATGTTAATTTAGTTGTATTCAGTTTTTTAAAATATATATTTATTAAAGGCATATGGTATTACATAGTCACATTTCACATACTTGAGTTACATAAGTATCTGTAAATGGTATGTTTTAACAGTACTTTCTAAGTCGTATTGTACTTTGTAAATAAAACATTAAGTACATGTGTATTCAGTTTTTAATAACAATTAGTTGATAAAGCACTTGTTGTAGACTAAATTTATTAAATGACATCATATTTAGAATCTCCACGGTATCACTGAAATGTTGAAGTATTTTTTACAAAAGCACATTTTAGGTAAAATCTTTTACACCCCCAGGCACCTCTGCTTTTATAGTATGGCGGAATCCAATGCATTTTGTCAAAGTGAAGTCAACATCTTGTAAGAGAAAAAGCAGAGTCTGAGAATACAACCAATTCAGTTCACACATCATTTATCACTCTTCCACTGAAAGTCATTACACGTTTCTACCAATACATCTGGTACGGTTGTTTTCCGGTTAAAATACCTTAAACAATGTGAACATTTTCATTTTTGAGCTAATTCTGCACATAATAACATGACATGTAGATATGTCACTGTCAGTGCTATTCTGGCTTGTTGCTATGTCAAACCAAAACCTTCCCTGTTGTCCACACCATTCTCCGCACTTGAAGACTGCACTCATAACAAGTGTGTGTTTACCCAGCGGGTGTAGTATTGACCAGATAAAACCTGCTTGGCCAGTTTATTGTCAAAGCTGTTATCCCTGGGCCATAAAGTCAATAGAAAGGGAAAGGGAGATGCAGCCTCGTAGCAACAGCTACATTATATTGCCTCTTCCCTGGTGGGACTAAAACAAACAGATGTAGAGCATTCAATCCCATCCCCAGCAGACAACTGAAAAACAACATTCCCTTACACAGGGCAGACATTGACCACACCATGGGCCATCTTGTTGGGCTGGGATGCTGACAAAATCAAAACGGTGTTTCTTTCACACAACTTGAGTCACTATTTGAATTTGGACCACTGTACAATGAAAATATATATATGTTTGAAAGCCTTGTACTTGACTAAGCACTTACTTAAACAGGGAAAAAGATTATACAGCTAGTTTTTAATTAGAAATAAAAGTTTGATACCTCTGATACCATGATACTTTGGTGGAAATTTTGTGAGAGAGGTCTTTTTTTAAAAGACAATCTTGCATTGTGCATTTTTTGCAACTTCCTGCTTCCAACATGAGGTAGGTGATGTGGTGTCAATTTCAATTATATCCAATTATCTAACACATAATACTGACCTATTCCTGTTCCTTTCTCTCGGGAAGAATTATAACAAATAAAAAAATGGAATCCTGCATTCATAGAATATGGAAGAATTATAACAAATCAAAAATTGAATCCTGCATCCATAGAATATTCAAAAATTCAGATTTTCCTTTTTATGTTGTAAACACCTGCACATGTTAGTTTATTACATACTTTACAAAAAAGTGTATTTTTTTAACTACAGATAGTCAAAAATATTTTGTTGTTGTTGTTCAGTCCTTCAGTCGTCTCCGACTCTATGTGACCATATGGAAGCAGCACACTAGGCACATCTGTCTGTTTTTCTGGTTGTGTTTATCCATATGGTTTTCATGGCAAAGTTACTGGAGTGGGTTGCCAGTGGACTGTGATTTGTCTGATCTCTCCACTATGACCTGCCCATCTTGGGTGACGCTACGTGGTTTAGCTCACAGCTTCATTGAGGTACACAAGCCCCTTAACCACAACAAGGTCGCGATCCAGAAGGGGTAAAAATGTTTACTTTTTCCTAAGCACCCAAGTCTTCATGTTTGGGAATTCTTCTCTAAAATCTCCCTCTTTCTTCCAGGTGCAATCAATATTTTACAGATCCCTTTACTACAAGTGATTTAAAGGCATGGATAAATCAATATGTAGTAGTATAGTAATACATTTGTAGTACAGGAACCTATAAGATATTCTAACTTTTGATTGATGTGGCATAGAGAGCTAATCTGTTCAAAATTATTTGAATATTTTATATCCAGATTAATGAGTCACTTTCCAACTATAAGATTACAACCCTAAACTTGGAAAAGTAAAAACATACTTTTTCCCAATTATATGTTAGATTTTTTTTTATAGGACTTTGATTCCAGAAGAAAACAAACTGTAATAAGATAAATAAAGTATATATTTTCGTAGACTGTAATAGGGTTGCCATGTCGTCATGGTCAGATTTCTCTGTTTCCACTTGGGATATCTTTTTAACATAGTTACCATTGGTGTTTCTAGATGATGTATATAATTTTTTGGGTTAACTATGTGGTACTGTCTTATAAAAGATGCCTTGGTGCTTTAGGAACCAGCTCTCCTATTCACTTAGGATGTGTCTAATTATATAGCATGAGCCAACCAGTACTTCCACATTGTAATGAGCATTATGAGTGTGAAATAATGTAAAAAAGTAAGAATAATACTTAGAAAAGTCCAGAAGAAGTCCAGAGAAATGCTGACAAAGGGCCATATTCTATTGCCCAATTTGTAAAATGTATACACAGTTAAAACTGCTCATAATATTGCCATGGATTCTATTAGCTACTCGCAATCCAATTACAAAACCGTCCTTAGAACTCTATTGGTTTTTGCACAGATAAAATATTAAAACCTCTAAGTAATTAAAGTTACACAAAATTGATTAGACGCCTAGGTCTAGTATCACGTTTCTGTCAAAAATATTAGTACTAAATAGGACTCGCAAGGACATTTTTAACAGCAATTCAACAATACTGTACTGGAAACAAAAGAATTAATTGCAGAACAGTCTCAAACCCACAAATATGCAATGAAATAATATCGATCCCGGGAGTCATTGGATTAATACATATCATGAAACGCACTGTGACTAAAACAGATGATCTAATGCATTTTATAGAGTGCTAGAGTGCTTAATTGCAAGCCAAATATTAATTATTGGCACTAATTAATTCTTAGTCTCCGAATGCAAATTACGTATAACTTCTCTGTTTTACTGATGTCATACTGATAAATGATATCTCATTTATTAATGGCTGTGTCTAAGAAGTAAATTACAGGCCTGCTTAAATATTGTCAGGCCATATGATCCTGCCCCCTGAAATCCTACTTTATAAAGCAGGGTTTACGAGTTCAGCCTCGTGGTCGGAATTTGCAACCTGGAGTCAATAGAATACATCTAAACTTTAATAATAATAAAAAAACATCAGCAGCCACATTTATGAGTTCAAGGCATTTGCAGGCTTCTAATAGAATATGGCTGAAAGTAAGGTGCTATTATAAATTGCTTCTTATAATCAGTTTTTTTAGATTCATTTAAATGATTTGTAGTCATGTATGTAAAATATTCTATTGTGAAAAAATATGCTTGAAAAGAGATAAAATTTGTTTAGAATGTGAAAAAACAATATAACCTTTCATGTATTATATGCAGGTATGCTGCTCAGGAATTTGGCATTTTGGTTCCCATTGATATTGTCCTGAGGTGGAAGTTTCTCTCTGTACAATGGAAACTTGGCATCTACAATGAGAAAAGTAATGCAAACGGTATTGATTTATGAGACTGCAGAAGAGTGAGCTGTGAGTTAACCATAGATCCCTACAATAAAAAACTAAAGGTTAAAAACATAAAGGCTGCTTCCATTTTTTTTTACTTTATAAAATAATTTTGCCCATTATCACGTTTAGTTATTTAGAAGACTGTATAGAAAAATATACCACAGTGGCCTTTGAGTTTTGGCAAAAAACAACATATTTATTTAAAGGGTCATTGAACATAACTGTTTTATAAGAGCATGCTTTAAACATTACAAAAGATTTTGTTTTTTTGCATGTAAATTAAATAATTGCAAAAAATGCAATATGTGCTCCAATTAGCAAACAATTGCACTCATTTCACATGCCAGCAGCGGTAAAGCTTAAAGTCCTGTACGCACGGCTAAAAAATATATAAACCGCAAACCAGATGTGCAAGCCGGGTTCCGCAGAGGAAGAGGCACAAGAGATCAAATTGTCAATGTCTGATGGATAATAGAGAAAGCGAGAGAGTTCAAGAAAATAATATATTTCTACTTCATAGACTATTCTAAAGCCTTTGACTGTGTGGATCACAACAAAATGTGACAAGTTCTTAAAGAGATACCAGGTCATGTCATCCTCCTCCTGAGGAATTCGTATGTGGACCAAGAAGCCAAGGTCAGAACCAAACATGTAATAATAATAATAATAACCTTTATTTCTAATGCGCCAACATATTCCGTAGCACTATAGAGGGGAAAGCATGAGTCAAAATCAATTTGAACACATTGTAAAATAATTGAGTTTAGAATCTAATGTATACAGTGCTTTCTCTAAAGCACCTAACAAGGAGGTTATAAGAGAGGAGGACACATAAAGCAAAAGTTACATACTGTTAAGAAGGTATAGAGGCCACATATCTCATAAAAGCATACCATCTAAGTAGGCTAAGGGTATTAAACACAAAATGAAAAAGGGTTGTCTAGGCTTAAGGCAGCACACTCTTACAAGGCAGCAGCCGGCCTCAAATTTTTGATAGAGGATTATTAAGAAGTGTATTCACGTATACACATAAATAATCTTTATACGGTGACATTTCTGTCTATTATTGTGACTTACATACACACACGCACACACATATTTGTAGTAATCTTAAAATAGCAAGGGGAAAGGAGGAGTAATAATGGGGGCGACACGTATCAAATTGGGCCTAGGGCAGCACAAAAAAAATATATATGTGGCCATGAGATGCACAGAAATAAAATGTTGGCTCCACATACACCAAGCGTGCATATAGTTAATAAATGATGTATCTATATTTTCTACAAACATTTTGCCCATACCAATATAGTTCACCAAAGGAGAAAACTTTATCTATTGCACTGCAGTGGTCTAGTTCTGATGATAAGAATTCATAATCTTTACAAATACACAGTGCACTTATTCCTTTCACAAACTGCTTACTCAGGTCTTGAAGATGCTGCATACAGTCAGAATATGACAAGTTTGTCCTGCAGTATGGCTGGTCACACACTGCAGTTGATCTTCTCTCTTTCAGCTGGGAACGATAGTCTGTTCCAGCCCAGTAACTGGAGGAAATTACTGCAGTGCACAAGGACAATGGAGAGAGCATTTCTTGAAGGAGAGCCTGAGAAAGCTGTAAAATTGATTGTTTAAGCAGGACACAGAAATTCTAATGACATTGTATTCACTGGTTTATATCACTCATCTATTGTAAATACAAAATAAACAAACAAACAACTGTGTAAGCAGAACAGTACTTGTGGCGTACTTTACCATATGTATATGGCTATACTTGAAAATGAGTACATTTAGTTTGGAGCAAAAAATAAATACAGCCGTTAATTTATGTAATATTATATGAAATTATGATGTTGTGTGTCTGGGTTGGCACCAAGGAGGTGACTTGAATGGAGATAAGATTTTACTTGCTTCTATTGAAATAAGACATTCTAGCCCTTTCAAGTGGACTAATGGAAACTGTATCAGTATGCTCTACTGAGTTGAGAAAGCAGCTAAGACAGACTAATATTTAGCAAATTCGTTTTTTTTTTTTAACTTTCTAAACAAAGTTGCATATTGTCAAGAAAAGGTTTATTTTCTGCATATTTTCAAAAAAAGTATAAGAATATTCAAGTCCTGCAGGTTTGAAACTTTGAAAGCCGAGTTACCAATCTATTAAATTAGACCATGCCACGAGTTACGGGTTGAGATGGAGCCAATGGTAAAAGAGATCGTCATCGTTAAGTTACTGAAAAATGGAGATTGGATTTCAAAGTCTTACGGGCTTCAATTATGAGTAACGATCTGACCTGCATTCCAGACATAATGCAATATTGATAAATACGTAAATATAATATTCTAGTCCCTGCAAGTTCCATTATATGTATTAACACATTGATTGCCGGGATCGATATAACATGGAAAATAAAATGAAAATAAAGTATTTTATATTGTACTGTTAATTCTAATACCTAACCTCACTTTTATTATAAGTACAGTAGTGTGTGTATATTTGCATTTACAGTGCTACAGATAGGACTTTAACCCCCTAGCGGGTCCTCTCTAGTACCCGTTGGCTTCCTGACTCCATTTGCGGGTTACGGGCTTGATTGCCAGTTAATTTGTTGCAATTTAATAGCGTAATTGGAATGTAACAGTTACGGGCTTGCCAGATCAAAGGATTTGTGGGCGCGCAGTTCAAATTTCCACATCCCGTAGCCTTTTCCAGCCCTTATCCCACAAGTTGCTGACGGGTTGCAGCCTACGTTATGGGCTATGGTTTTCAATGTTGAGAATTTAATAGGGCTGTTAGAACTCTATTCTATTCAAGAAACGCATTTTTATGTAAAATCGACTGCAGGAACTTTTTCCCCTTACATTACACACTTATTCAATGCATTTCCCTCACAATATTACATATCCAACCTGGCATCTGTAAACCGAGCTCTCGTCAGTAACACTGAGGGGCTGGATTACGGGTCACTCGCAAAGTAACCCCAATCAATAGGAGTCAATAGAAAATAGCCAACAGCAAATGACAGGGGGAAATCATATTTTTGTGAGCTTCCCATCCCTGTGTTTACTGTTTTGTAGATTTTTTCAAGTTGGCATGCAGGTCTCAGGCATTGGAGATTTTGGATACTTGAGAGCTTAGGAGAATGGAGAGTTTTGAGATCAGGTTCTTGTGGATTTTATTTTTAATTTCTATTAAAGGCATATCCAAGTTTCATGGATTAATACATTTCTGCACTCTATAGGCAAAAAACAGCCTTTATATATGCAGCACATCTCATAAAACATTTTATTTTTATTAATATCTAAAAATACCTATAATTATTATGTTGACACCCACAGGAATGTCTACACAGGCTCCTGACCCCCACCCAATCAGCATGCAGCATTAGGGGATTCATTTTAACCCATTATTCATCAGATGTTTCTTCCTCAGCCAATAGGAGAGCAGTGATGTCAGCCCCCAAATAACTGCTGGTATACGACTCCCTGCTGCTTCCTTTCTGTGCTGTGTGCTGTGCTGCTGCCATAGCACCTAACTTAGTCCCACACTATATATCCCAGGCTGCTTTGCAGCAAACCAGGATCCCCAGAGTTTAATTCAAATGTTTCAGCTAACCTGATTGGCCAAAACAAATTATGATAATTTAGCCTGGGTTTGGAGGGGGTGTTAACTATAATTTTCAAATTACAAGACATTTTGCTAACTTCAAGGTAAGTGTTTAAATAGTAATTCTTTTTTCATGCAGAAAAATGTTTTCATACACTATTAATTATCCTCTGTCAGATGCACTCATAATCCAGGAAACTTAGATATGCCTTTAAGCAATTACTTTACACTTCATTTTACTATCCACATAAATACTGATAACACATAATATACATACACATAGAGTAATACTACACATACACTTTTTTTTTTTTTTATTGTTAGAATATTATTTGGATTGTGATGGAGGGAGGAGCGGGGAGGGGGAGAGGTGGGGAGGAGAAAAGAGAGAGAGAGGAGGAGAGGAGAGCTGGGGCTCTGAGGAATAGAGGGGAAGGGAGGAAAGTAGAGAGCAGGGAAAGAGAAAGAGTGGAGGAGAGGAGAAGAGAAGAGAGAGAGGGGGCCCTGGGGGTTAGGGGGAGGGAGTGGAGAGGGAGGGAGGGAGTGAGTGAGTGGAGGGGGAGGGCTAGGTGTAGTAGTTCTGGAGGGGATGTCAGGAGGTGAGGTAGAGGGATAGAGAGATGATCCCATTGAGATAGGCACACTGAGCTCAGCATCAGAGGGAGAGGCGTCTGATCCCAAGGGGTAGTGGTGTGGAGGGACAGGCCTCAGGGACAGAGCTGGGAGGTCCAGGACCCCTGTCCACAGTCAGGAGGACAAGAAGCTGGAGGCAAGCCAATTACAAGCATGAGGAGATGGCGGTACTCGTCAATGCCATCCATTCCCGTGCCACTATCTTTACAGGGGGATAGAAGTTAGGCCCGGGCCAAGGCCTAAAAGAAGGTAGCAGCTGAAATCTCTGAGGTTGGTTTTGCCAATAGGGATGTGAGGTCTGTGAGGCATCATTATGATGACAGCAGGGCCAAAGTCAGGAGGGTGATGGAAGATGGAAGATGAGGCCAGAGCAGCGAGAGCTTCAAGTGGTGGCCCCAAAGTGACTCCACAGTACAACGAGTGTGAGAGGTTGCTGAAGGAGATGATGGCAATAGGCATCTCCGGAGCTCCAGGCTTGGCGGCAACAGTGGATCCAGCCTCCTTGCCAGGTGAATATCTCACCTCTCAGCTGCATGTTAACAACGATTGGTGAGAGATGCTAACAGATTGGTTAGTTTGATACAATGCAAGTTATGAGTAGTATGTATTTGCATGTGCTGCAGAGGCCAGACAGAAGCACGAAAATCAATATATTGTAATGATGTCAGATAAACGGGAACATACAGCAATCATGTATATGCCATGCGCATTACTGGTTACTTCTAATATAAGTAATACATTAAGTATTGAATGATGAGATTTGTATTCATTAGAATACGGTTACTGTGGTTTAATGCCCACATGTGACTCTAGTAGATGCCATGAATCAATATTATTATCCAGTATTACCTTTACCCCTTCAGGTTTTTCCCATTTTCGGATCAGCCCACACCCATGATATTAATGCAATGTCGAATATGTTTATGACTGTGCTCTGTGTATGTAATAAACAATGATATTTGTATTAATTTATCAATGTTTCCTTGTGTTTCTCATAAGTTACTGATACATACATAAAAATCACTTAACACTTATGTTTTAGAATATTGGTCATCATCCTGTATAGTCATCCCTTAATGCATTTGATAAATGTAAACATATGTTAATTAGTAATTGATGTTGTTATGGCCAAGCGTTTCCACTTTCTATGTTAAATCTGATGTTAATATCATCGTTTTTAATATAAAAACATATTTTGGTGCAGACAACATCTGAATTCTGCATGAATTGTGAAAGTATGATGCTATACATCCTTCTTTTAATTTAAAAAACATTGTTATGTGAACATTCCAGAATATTGCAATGACACAAGTGTGGTTTACAAGTGATCACATGTATTAAAATGTCCAAAGAGTGTACAAACTCTTATTTCAATGTTCTTTTAACAGCATCATTAGTGATTTTTGGGTGTTAATACTTTGATAAATATACATTGTGACACTGTTGTTGGCTCACCATTCAACTGAAGGGTTGTTAACCATATGACATGTCTAATTGAAAATTCCTTGATACATTAATACTTTCAGTAATTTCACATGATTATTATTGGAATACATGTTGCCACACAAACAACAGCAATGGAGTGGGACTTGACATGACTCGTGTACCCATGATTCCCATTGATTGAGGAAGAATTCCTGGTGCCATGGGCCTCTCCACAGCCTCCTTTTGTGTTTGTAGGCCTTCATGTCTGTACAGTTTTAGGACATTACTGTAATCCCTCTTGTCATGATATGTCCCTCTATGACCATGTCCCTGTGCCTATAACACAGTTACGTACATGCTCCTTGTGAAAATCCATTGCCTGGCCTGTGCTATCTAGTAATATACCTGTGGCATTCACCTCCCCCATTTATGCACTATCGTTGTCAGTCAGTCCTCTGTTTGAGGCCTTATGCTGCCCATGACAACATATCTTACCCAGTGTATGAGACCCAATGTTTTTGTGTAGATGATACTTTCCCATGGATGTGTCTTGTGTATTGCCAATAGTCATTGTTCCATTTTATATTTGACGAGTCAAACATATTAAAATATATTGATATATATATATAATATATCATTTTTAATTTTCACATATGTGCCTCTGTGACTGTAACATATTATTTCTAATAGAGTTATATGATTATTGAGGCTTCTTATTCATGATAACAGTTTTATCCAGCAGTGAGCACAACATTTTCTGTTCACATATGTGTGATGAATCACATGTGTAAATTGATAATTCAAATGTTTTAAATTCCACATATGTGCCTATAGCAATGTACAGCTTTCATTTCTAAGGATTATTTTTTTATGAGTGCATGCTTTTATATTATTTAGCGATTTACTGTCTCTTTAAATGCTGCTCCAGCTTTCTGTAAGGGTTTTAAAACCATTTGCGAGTGGTGTTTAGTACCCATGAATTTTCCATCAGATTTTTTATTTATTTATTTACAAGTACAAAATTCAAACACACATACAAATAAAATACATACAGAAAAGAAGGAGAGAAAAAAACATGATAGAAATGCATATTTATACAGCATGGAAGTAATCATAAATCAGTCCATATTTTTGCTTGTGACTATATATTGTTCCCACATAATCCAGTTTTGACCAGAGTTCTCTCCCATTCTGTTACGGAAATTCCAAAACTCTTTTTCTATATTAAAATTGCGATCAACCAGATCTTTAACATCATCCCAGGAGGGAATTGCTTCATTCAGATTTTTGATATTAGGGGTCTGCTGTAATTTGTGGGTGCTCAGTTAAGTCAAAATTGAATAGGGATTTGGTGTAAAAGTAAGAAAGAGTCACTCATATTATTTTGGCAGTGAAAAAAATCAATGGAAAAGTTTGTTGTAATTTGCGGCCTTGTCTTGCCATAGTCCTCGGGGGTAGCTCTCTCGCCATCATGCTGCGAAGGGTGAATAGAATAACTAGGAATATTTACTTTGTACTTTTTGATGGTGTAACTTTGCAATATAGGGAATACAATAGGGCTCCTAGTACTTTCAACAATGGGGCAAATGTCACTATTAAAATATAAACTGCATCACTTAGTGTAAAATAATAGATTCTGACAGTGTAACTTTAAAACTCTGTAAAGAGGTCACAGATATAGTGGACAGATAAACTCTCACAGCTTATTAACAAGTGCATGGAGGCAATCTGGACCAAACTGAAAGAGGCATTAGGCGAAAGGCATCATATAGATTAAATCAGATTTGTCGCTGCCTCTCTCAGTTTGCTCTTTTGAAGTAAAATCACATATTTAAAAGTAAAATCCTGTGCCATTTCTCTTGTTCCTTAACATACGAGCAAAGTAAAACCTGGAGTGCATATTCCACAGAATATGGCCTCCATTCGATGGCTCTAGTAATGACTTCAATAAGGGTAACTTGTAGCTACAGGAGTTTTTATAAGCAAATGTGCGAATCCATCATATTGTATGACGCGGAGGCTGCACAGGCTTCCTGGGTCGGCACGTAGCGTCGCGTGACCCAGCGGAGCCTGTGAGGCCGGTCAGCCAATCAGCTGCAACGGGGCGTGTCAGTAGTCCGCGTTTCGCGCCGTTTCACAGCAGCGCGGTCTCCCAACTGAAATCCCACCCACCCACCCTGTTAATTTGGTTGTAAAAATGTAAGATGTAATTATTATATTTAATAAAAAAAAATAAAAAAAAAGAGGATGTTTTATATTCAAGAAATTTTGGAGAAGTGGCAAAAAAAATTGGTATTTTGATAATTTAGGGCTTGGCGGGAGGTGAGTTGCCCGGCCCACTGGCCTAAGTGAGTGTTGCCCCTACCTCACAGGGCATGCTTAAGATAAGCATTGGGGCTTTGGGCAGGGCTCAATGCGTGAGGTCACTGTCCGTGGCCGGGCTCCTCCCCCGGTAAAAGGTTAAAATAGTTCATGGAAATAAAGTTAAGTGTTGTTGTTTACAATTGTTATAATAAAGCTGTGGCCCGTGTCTTTTATTTATCACACTAGCCTAAATGGATCATGCATGGGTCAGGCTCCCACAACAAATATAGTAAAACTTACAGATTCATACCAGGGGGTTTGTGCGTTACTCTATAGCTCTAATAAGTGCTTGCAGCCTGCCTAATACAAATACAAATTATGTAACAAACTGTTGTATATCTTATGTGATTGCTCTGTACTGAACCCATTTTTTTTTCATCCTTTGTAATGGAAACTTTGATTTAGGATTTTCTTTATGAGCATAAATTATTGCATGTTTTGGTAAAAACAAAAAAAAAATAATAATAATCTACAAGCAAAATTGTTGTGGTGTCTAGCAAAAAAGTTACAGCTCAGGGTTCTGACACACACACACTATTACATAAAATATATGCTAACTTTGTTACAAATGAAAACAGTGATTACTGTCTTAAAATGTCTGATTATACTCTAAACCAGCTGTTTTCACAAAAATTAAATGGTGGAATCTTGGGTTCCAGCCAAGTGGTTTCTCCAAATCCAGTTGCTCTGTTGATTCTGACACACAAACATAAAATGGAGTTCTTATTCATTTATCACTTTTTGGTCTTCCTGCTTAGAGTCTGAATCTCAGTAGTCTCCATAGCAATGCTACTGAGCGCTACATATTACACACATTACTAGCACTAACATCCTCCAATAACTCAATATATATCAAACTATTTATATAAAGCCCATCCCATGGCAGGCGAAGGGATTAATAATAAAAAAGAAATGCAGGGGGATTATGAACAATGTTAACACCTAGTGGGGCCATGCCCCTCCACCCCTTATGCATATTAACTCCCACCTGGGCCCCTATGGTCCCACATGAGACCTCTAATGATAATCGTGGGGGTCCCTATAGTCCCCCATGGTGTCTATACTTAACCCATTAACATGAAAGTCCCTATGGACCCAATGAAAATGTAAAGTAAAGTGGACCCTATCCCCCATGTGGATCCACAACGTGACCCATAGTCCTTGCTACTACCACCTCAATACAATTTTAAAAAGCAATAAGTACATTCAAATAAAAAAAAACTAATTACAGAAAAAAAAAAATCATTACATAAAATAAAAATATGACTATCACACTCACATTTTTTGTACCTTCGCTCATTTGAGAATCTCGCTCTTCAATTATCTTCATCTCTCAGCTTCCATGATATCTCACATTTATTTCTCCCTCTCATTTCTCTGCTTACACAGAAATCTCCTATTCACTTTTCATCGCCCAACTCAGCAGGTCCATCCCAGATGTCAATTCTGACATTTCAATAATCTGTTGAGGCTCAATCGGTTATCTTACAGTTAGTTTTTGGCTACCTTAGCAGGCCTAAATTGGTGTAGCTTCTGGCCACACTGATCAGCTAAACGGAGGAGAGGGGGCCGACCAAGCATAAAAGGTTAATTACCTGGTATTGTGGGAGGAACCCTGTCCCCCCACCACTTAAAAAGCAAGCCCCTTCCTCCTACCTTTGCACACATTTTTGTGCCCCCTCTTCTCATTTACTTACCCTTGGCCCTCTTAGCAGGCCTAAACAGGCATTGAGAGGGGTTCGACCACAAATATATATATGATTGAACTCCCCTGGATCATTATCACGAGAAGCACAGGTGGTGCTGGTGGCCCAGGTAAGGCTGGTGAGGCCAGGGAGCACTAAATTATGGGAAATACATAGCAAAAAGTAATTAGATTTCACTAGCCACCACCAAAGAAGGGCCAGGTGCATTGCACAACCTGCACTGGCTGTAGCTCCACCCTTGCCCGGCTCATAGGAGCAGTGGTAGCTCCTTCACTGTGTTAGATTTTAGCATTTAAGTCACAAATCAGACACAATTAAGTTATTAACAATCCAGGCTTATCAAAGGCATTTGATGGAGGAGTTAAAGGTACACAGTGGTGTTTTAGAATTACTGAGACTTTGGAGAGCTTGAATAGCAATTTTGAAAACAGCTTGCCATATTATGGAAATTTTGAGCACTCGGATGGCATTTCTTAGGGGTTAGATATAAGGGTATTTGCGGGTGAACTTCACTCAGGTTTTAGCTTATAGGAACCAAGGAACGGAGGCCTATATGGAGCATTGTACAGGAATGTTGTGTGCATATCTCCAAAACTTAAGTTATACTTGTACAGAATGACAGAAACACTATCTAATTGTACATAATTTCCCAAGAATATAAGTGTCCCTGTTTGACTAATTTTGAAGTGTTGGGTGGTACAGTGGGGGAAAAAGTATTTGATCCCCTGCTGATTTTGAACGTTTGTCCACTGACAAAGAAATGATTAGTTTAGACATTTTAATGGTAGGTGTATTTTAACAGTGAGAGACAGAATAACAAAAAACAAGCAAAAAAAAAACATGAAGGCACATGTCAAAAAAGTTATAAAATGATTTGCAGGTCAGTGAGGGAAAGTATTTGATCCCTTATCAATCAGCAAGATTTCTGGCTCCCGGGTGTCTTTTATACAGGTAACAAGCTCAGATTAGGAGCACTCTCTTAAAGGGAGTGCTCTTAATCTCAGCTCGTTATCTGTATAAAAGAGACCTGTCTACAGAAGCAATCAATCAATCAGATTCCAAACTCTCCAACATCGCCAAGACCAAAGAGCTGTCCAAGGATGTTAGGTACAAGATTGTAGACCTACACAAGGCTGGAATGGGCTACAAGACCATCGCCAAGCAGCTTGGTGAGAAGGTGACATCTTGTTAATGATCTCAAAGCAGCTGGCACCATGCTCACCAAGAAAACAATTGGTAACACACTATGCCGTGAAGGACTGAAAACCTGCAGCCCCTGCTCAAGAAAGCACATGTACAGGCCCGTCTGAAGCTTGCCAGTGAACATCTGAATGATTCAGAGGAGAACTGGGTAAAGTGTTGTGGTCAGATGAGACCAAAATCGAGCTCTTTGGCATCAACTCAACTTGCTGTGTTCGGAGGAGGAGGAATGCTGCCTATAACCCCAAGAACACCATTCCCACCGTCAAACATGGAGGGGAAAACATTATGCTTTGGCTGTGTTTTTCTGCTAAGGGGACAGGACAACTGCACCGCATCAAATGGACGTGAGTGTGTGTGTCTGTGTGAGTGAGTGAGTGTGTCTGTGTGAGTGAGTAAGTGTGTCTGCGTGAGTCAGTGAGTGTGTCTGTGTGAGTGAGTGTGTGTGTCTGTGTGAGTGAGTGTGTATGTCTGTGTGAGTGAGTGAGTGTGTGTCTGTGAGTGAGAGTCTGTGTGAGTGTGAGTGTCTGTGTTAGTGTGTGAGTGTCTGTGTGAGTGTCTGTGTGAATGTGTGTGAGTGAGTGAGTTTGTCTGTGTGACTTAGTGTGTCTGTGTGCATGAGTGTGTGTCTGTGGGAGTGAGTGTGTGTCTGTGGGAGTGAGTGTGTGTGTCTGTGTGAGTGTCTGTGAGTGAGAGTCTGTGTGAGTGTCTGTGAGTGTGTTTCCTAGTGTGTGAGTGTCTGTGTGAGTGAGAGTGTGTCTGTCAGTGATTGTGTCTGTGTGAGTGTCTGAGTGTGAGTGTCTGTGAAAGTGAGAGTGTGGCTGTGAGTGATTGTGTCTGTGTGAGTGTTTGTGTGAGTGTCTGAGTGTGAGTGTCTGAGTGTGAGTGTCTGAGTGTGAGTGTCTGGGAGAGTGATAGTGTGTCTGTGAGGGATTGTGTCTGTGTGAGTGTCTGAGTGTGAGTGTCTGAGTGTGTAAGTGTGTATGTCTGTGTGAGTGTGTCTGTGAGTGTGTGTGTCTGTGTGAGCGTGTCTGTGTGAGCGTGTATGTGTGAGTCTGTGAGTGACAGTGTCTGTGTTAGTGTGTATGTCTGTGAGAGTGTGTGTGAGTGGAAGTGTGTCTGTGAGTGATTGTGTCTGTGTGAGTGTCTGAGTGTGTGTATCTGTGTGAGTGAGAGTGTGTCTGTGAGTGATTGTGTCTGTGTGCGTGTGAGTGATTGTGTCTGTGTGAGTGAGAGTGTGTCTGTGAGTGTGTGTGTCTGTGTGAGTGAGTCTGTGTCTGTGGGAGTGTGTATGTCTGCATGAGTGAGTGTGTGTCTGTGTGAGTGAGTGTGTCTGTGTGCATATCTGAGTGTGTGCATGTCTGAGTGTGTGAGTGTCTAAGAGTGTGTGTGTGAGTGTCTGAGCGTGTGTATGTGAGTGTCTGAGTATGTGTGTGTGTGTCTGAGTGTGTGAGTGTCTGTGTGAGTGAGTCTGTGTCTGTGTGAGTGTACGTGTCTGAGTGTGTGAGTGTCTGAGTGTAAGTGTCTGTGTGAGTGTGTATGTCTGTGTGAGTGTGTCTGTGAGTGAGAGTAAGTCTGTGTGAGAGTCTGTGTGAGTGTGCAAGTCTGAATGTGTGCGTGTCTGTGTGAATGAATTTGTATGTGTGAGTCTGTAAGTGTGTATGTGCGAGTGAGTCTGTGAGTGAGAGTAAGCCTGTGTGTGGGGGAGTGTCTGAGGGTGAGTTCCTAAGTGTGACTCTCTGAGTGGGTGTCTGTGTGAGAGTGTGCCATAGGGCAATTCACTGAGGCTGAGGCAGGTGATGGGGGCAATTTACTGGGGCTGGGGGAGGTCACGGGGCAATTCACTGGGGCTGGGGGGCAATTCACTAAGGCTGGAGGGTTACAGTGGCCATTCACTGAGGCTGGGGGAAGTATCACCTGGAATGTAGATAAAACAATCAGTAAATGAAGGGACACAGACCTTGTTCTGGGTACTATAGAAATCTAAAGGAAAGCTGGAGCTCAATTCACAGACCAAAAAGATACAATGTATTATATATGCTAATTTTCTCTGGGATTTTCAGGGGGTGTCAACATTGATAGAAAACAGTTTGCAAATGCAAGCAATTCATCAAACTTCAGGGTAACTGTTAAAAAATATATATTTTGGTATTTTTTCATGCAAATTTTTTTTTATACACTACAAATTAACCTCTATAAGATGCATTAATAACCCTGATCACTTGCATATACCTTTAAATATTGTCAGATCATATGATTCCGCCCCTTGAAGTCCTACTTAAAAAGGCAGGGTTTACCAGTTTAGGCTTAAGGAGGTAAATTTTAGCTTGAGTCAATAGAATATATCTAAACATTTAGAGAGAAAAACACCAGCAGCCAAAATTACAGGTTAGAGGCATTTGCAAGCTTCTAATCGAATAAGGCTCAAAGTGTTCTGGTACTAAGACCTTCAGCATCTTATTCCAATGCACCTCCTTTAGAAGACCGCTGAAAGTAAAATTATATTTTTCCTGGTGAGTTCTTCTATGCAGCAATCATTTATACATCTTTTTAAAACAAAATGTTAACAACTTACTATTAAAAAATGTAGAATGCAACGCTGGAGCAGGTTCTCGTTCATTTTACAAAAGTCATCATGGCATGGCTAGCTGATCATATTATGATTAATGACCTCTCCACTCTTGTAAACGTAAACAGACAGCAACCCATGTGACAACAAGCCAAGCAGTTAAGGCAACAAATCATTTTATGGAAGTATTCATTGATAAGTAGAGCAATCTTCCAGGAGGAGTGTTCAGAATACTAGTTTGATCAATAGTATCAGCAAATGTGAGTCTTGCAAAGTGATCCTTTAGTTGTTGAGTACAATCGGTGGAGGTAGAAACTTCTTATACATTGCTTGCAGATTATTTTAACAGTGTATTTCACTAAATCTACTTGATTTATATAATGTTTGCTATTTATATGATGCCTAAGTGCTTGAATGCTGTTAAATGACAATTGTCTCCTAATTATAACACATGCTTTCAAATATAAATGATAATGGGCACAATACTTCATAGATAAAAGGAATAAAAATAGTCTAAAGTTATTACCTATTTTACACAACTATACTGTAATGGAGGTAGCCATTACTTTTCATGGGTGAGTCTATTTCTTCGAAAGAGCACATGATAAATAAAAGTCTTTTATGTATATCTGCAAAAACTTTCCTTCCATGCATCTACCGGCTGCAAGCTGTCTATCACCGACAAGCAACTGGCTGAAACCCAATGTCATACACAGCTGCAACAATGGAAACAGCATGTTGGTTTGACCAGTGCCAATATTGCATATCTCTCTCTTCCTCCTTCCCAATCACCTTCTCTAGACTGTAAATTCTGAAGAACATTGACCTCAACCCGTTTGTATTTGTATGCCTATTGTCTTAGGGCTCTATCCCATGGCTCCCATAGGACCAGATCAAAGCTATAGGAGTTTTATTAATTAAATTTGCAGTGATATCACATGGTTCCCGCAAAAAATAATCTCAGACCAGGGTTTTGTCCCATAGCCGTATAGCTTTAACGTGTAGCCGGCCTTAATTATATCCACAGAAGACTCTGAATCTCAGTAGTGACCATAGAAAAGCTACAGAATAATGATACCCACTACCTATTGTGAACACACTAGACCTAACACCCTCCGATATCTCCATATAAATATTCTATGGAATGGGTTAAGTAATACAAAAAAATGAATACAGGGGGGTTATGACCAATTTCCTGCAATGTGCCTGGAAACCCCCCACTATCCCCATAAACTCCCACTACCCCTATAAACTTGCGTAGACCCCACAACACCTCGATGGACACTGGGCTCCCTTTCCCTTCTAGCCATAACCAAGGGGTTCAACTTATCCTTTAGGAGTATGATGTGATAGCTCGGTAGGCTTAAACGAGTAATCTAGAAAACTATCTTACAAGAGGAATGTGATAGAACCCTTTTTGTATTGTTGCCTCATGTATTTACTGTACATCTGGAAGCAGAAAAAAGGTTGGTGCTTTGTAATAAAGATCAGTATTGGTCAATATTCAAGTCCAGGATGCAGGAAGGTACATTCAGTGCTAATTACTACTCTTCCACCACTGTTCATTCAAGTATAAGTAACATTTGTAACTCATTGACATACAGCAGGTCAGTAATGTATGCCAATGCTATGCCTGACCCTTCATGCACTATATAAGTTAATGTAGGTTATAGACAATATATTTTCATGACTGGCATCACTATTATTTGCGATATTGTCTGGTTTGGGTAACAGACCCTCTAGTTAAAACCAGGAATGAAAAGCAAGTAAGAAACCATGAGAAGGGGAGGAGAAGGCAATATTTGGATTATACAATGAACTTTAGGTAAAATACCCTCCCCCTCTCCCAGCTGGATAGTTACTGAGGATCCTCCTCCACCTTTCAAATCCATATATTGCTCAGTTCCTTCTCCTTCACATGGGCTTCTCTCAGACAGACGCCTCCTGGACACCAGAGCTTGCTGCCAGATGGCCTGAGACTTACCACAGTGCAAAGTCCTGAACACAGCCGCCAGAGCTGTAAAACACTGTGTATGCTATCATACTGTCGATAATACAGGCCAGTGACAGCCATGTGTCTCCTGGACTCCAAAAAGCACAAAAAGGCACTGCACACAAGAAAGGTAATTTGTTTTTATTGTAATTTCTTGACCCTTACCATGACCGCTAACCTATTGTAATTAACATAGAAGCTTGGAATTTCCACTGGTAACTAGAACAAATTATGAATGTAAGCAGACCCTGGTGCTAATAGTGCTAAAACAATTATGTAGTGGTCTATATAATTAGTAAAACTACTAATTAATTAAGAGATTGAGAGTGTATAAATATGCATAAATGTATAAATATCCTGTAAATGTATAGACCCCTTGCCAGCCTTGCCCCCTTTAATTTGCATTGTGCCCGCCCCATCACTTCCCCACTGTACAAAAATGAACAGGTGTGTCTGTCCACACTAAAGATTCTTTGCTGTAAATATTAGGGAGAGGGTCAAGAACAGATCACACTTGAACAAAGTCAAGGTCTCTTCAATCAAGTAATGATAAATTCTTCATAAAGAGCATTGGGCGTAACAGGTGACTTGTAAAGAACATCAAAAGTTCATCATAGACAAACAAAACCACTTTTTAACACGCCACATATTCCTTTATTCTACACCAATACTCAAGACCTTATTCCTTAAGATACTAGCTTTCCTGCCGTCCAATTTCTATTTCATGTTATGGAGCCTCTTATTAGAGATACCTCAAGGCTAAATCTGATCTGCTCATTGGAATAACATTTATTTTTATTATATATATTCTCATATTTGTTACTACCCATAGAGCAAGTAAAAAAACTACACAGTTCTCAAGTCAAATATTTTATGTAAAGCTCCAAAGATATATTCAATAGCAAATTGTATATGTACCCAGTCACTAGATATACAGCCTTATTTAATTGCGATTCTGCCAATTGAATAGGGCACAGAGCATAATTTTTGTACAGAAGTTTTTAGTTAGTGAACTTCTATCCAAAAGCAAGATCTTCATGAACGAAACACTTCTTTAAAACAAATATGCTCTGTGCTTATATAGAGCCCTCTAGATTTGCCGAATTGGAATTTAATAAGGCTGTAGGTCCATATGTACTAATGGATGAAGTATAAAATAACTTCTCCATTGCTGTTATTCATATTGACCAAGATTTGACATTCCCAAGGGATTGTTATCCTTTAGTACATATGGACCCTTATGTCTTTTGACTGCAGCAGAACTTAAAGATATTTCTTACGTTTACATAAAACTCCACACAATGCCCATTGTCCCAGTCTTTGCGGAGCTCCAGTCATGCAGTTGACTTGTTTTGCTCCATATGTAATAGCCATGCAATGTTTGTATTTGCCCAAATGCTGACTGTGTTAAGGATCCTATTATCTTGTCTGCTATACCTATGAACAGCTGTGCACCCATGACCTTACCCCCCTTCCTTGCGCCACCAAACAAACATTTCAATGTTTGTCCAGAGACTGACAATAATAAATGAGCTACAGAGAAATGTGATGGCCTCATTGGCTGGAGATACCAGTACTGGCAGGAATACTGTAAATTTCAATGCCAAAGATTATTAGAAGCACAAACAACATATTGACAGCCATCTTTATAATATAGTCTTATGTTTACCTTCTTAGGGCCTCATTCAATTGTGATTTGGCCAATTGAATAGGGCTCTATATAAGCACATAGCATATTTTTTCACAGAAGTTTTTAGTTAGTGAAGACCTTGCTTTTGGATATCATTTTGCTAACTAAAAACTTCTGTAAATAAATATACTCTGTGCTTATATTGAGCCCTATTCAATTGGCAAAATCCCAATTAAATGAGGCCCTTAGTATGTGGTATCTCTAAATACTAAGGTGAGCTGCAGATGTGTATGCTGTCCTAATAGTGATACAGCAAATGACAGTTATTGAAATGTAAACTATGCACATAAATGAACATTAATGCAAATTGTTGCTATTAAATAAAAATAGTGGACGTGTTAGTTGAGTTTGAAAGTTGGGTATTGCAGCATAAATTACATTTAAAAGTTCTACCTCTGTTTGACTTTATCTAGAGCCATTAATTAACTCTTACATGGGTGTGGGGTGATAAAGAAGAATAGCATGCCCAGTTGTACATATAATAACCACACAGACATTTATTATTAATCTAATTTATACCAACTGGACATGATTTTCTTCTTTATAACCCCCTCCCAATGTTATATTAACGGGAGTTAATTAATGGCCATAGATAAATAATGTTCAGAAAGGGAAGTCCTTCATTGATAATTTTATCTGGAACATTTGCTGTGAACACTATCAGCCTTTCGGCAAATCTAAAGGGCTCTATATAAGCACATAGCATATTTGTGTTACAGAAGTTTTTAGTTAGTGAAGACCTTGCTTTTGGATAGAAGTTCACTAACTAAAAACTTCTGTAAAAAACGATATGCTATGTGCTTAAATAGAGCCCTTTTAAATTTGCCGAATCGCAATTTAATAAGGCTGATAATGTTCAGTACATATAGGCGTGATAGTGTTATCTGCTATAGAATCAATGTTTTTGTAAAGCCCCTTTAGTACACACACACTACATTCATTCTACATTGCCCATGGTTAGTATCTACAGTCTCCCAATCCATAGTATTGGCCTGAGTGCTGGGCACCATTGGTGCTAAGTGGCCGTAGCCATCAGGAAAACAATGCATTTCTTATACATTTTCGTCAAGCTCTTTGAAACATGATTATGTGACCTTTATACATTTTTCTTTCTTACATAGTATGTACTGTATTTATTTTGCATCATTGGTCAGTAAAACTTTCTACTATATTTTTACATGTCTGATTTACAATGGATTCAACCTAAGTAAACCCATAACTGCAGTTTATAGCTGGTCATATATTTCAGAAACATAATAATGTATCAATACACAACTATAGTGTGGGGTAATTGCCTCTTTACATTTGTTGGGTGACCTTTGCTTCTTCATGTTTACACTCAGCTGAGACTCAATTGTTCTCTATCTTTCCTAGAAAGTAACACATTTCACAGTCAGTCAGATGGTGCTCTGCCTGTACCTGGTGTTCTCATTGTATATGGAGGTGTCCCATGCCCGCTGCCTGAGACCTCGTTCTAAGGAGATGCTGTGTGGTGCTGAGCTGGTGGACATCCTGCAGTTTATCTGTGGCCCCACAGGATTCTATTTCAGTATGTATGATTATTTTATTATTTTATTTGTATTTTCCTGCCGGTATCATGGCACCCATACAAATGTGAACCTAATTCATCAAAGGAAATAAAAAGAAAACTAAAAATGTTTTAAAATGTGCATTGGCATTTGTTAGAAAGTAATTATATGCTATTATTCTTTACTGGAGACAATATTGCTTTTTTTGCTTACCCTTTTTTTAAACTAGGGGTGATGATGTTGTAAATTCCATTTATTTGTGGTTATCTTATTGAAATCGTATGTGAGCTCTTGCCAGGTGACCAATCCAGTTATAAAAACAGTATGCATTTAGTAGTTTTATGTATTAAAATCGTTTTCATTTATTTATTCGTTTAAAAAAAAAATGTTAGTTGTTCAAAAGATAATGTTGGAAACAAAGATTATTTAAACATTTTAATATGTACGCTCGTCCATTAAAACAGAAAAGCTTTTTAATTTCATTTTAAGCTCCCTATTCTAAGTAAAACCTTCTTCCTCAGTGTTTTCTGTGGAAATAACAACACATATCCAAACTTTTCAGTAACAATTATGAATGTAAATTATATATTACGAGTTCCCAAGTGTACTGGATCTACAGTGCCTTTCCCCAGCACACTATAGAAACACACAAGACTCTATTGTAAATTGTGTAGCATCAAATTAAGGAAAAAACTAAAAAAATCTTTATTATAGAAAAAACATATATAAAATTGTATATGTGCAATAATGTGTATATAAATATAAAAGATATACTATGCAGTATAGCAATAGCAGGCTGGTTAATAGGGGTTCAGGCTATATGAATTACCCCTTGTTAATAAAGTGAAATGCCCCACTTTAAATGTAATTATCTTAAAATAAACCAGCACCTGTCCAGTTGAGAAGACAGATGACGGCTTACAGTTGCTAATATTGCTTGTAGAAGTGGATCTCTATATTTTCCTTAAGGAAAAATGACCAAAACACTCATAATCTTTTGAGCTTAAGTGAGGTCTTACTAGGTCAGCATAGAGATAATTGCCACAAGTTAGGTTGACTAATAATTTTGATAAGCAGCAATATGCTGTAATCAAAAACTCCACTGACCCAGATGTCAAAGTAATAGTTTATCTGATCCCAATAAATTATCCAATGGGACAAGGTATACTAAGAGATAAGAAATTGTGCTGTTACCTTATAGTAGTGAAGGGATTGGGTCTTGTACACCACAAGTGGGAATGCCTACCCCCCTGCTATTCCATTCCCGACGCGCATTTCCCCGTCGTTAGTGTTTCGGATTCATCAGGTTCCTTAAGGAAAATATAGAGATCCACTTCTACAAGCAATATTAGCATCTGTAAGCCGTCATCTGTCTTCTCAACTTGACAGGTGCTGGTTTATTTTAAGATAATTACATTTAATGTGAGGCATTTCACGTTATTAACAAGGGGTAATTCATTTAGCCTTAACCCCTATTAACCAGCCTGCTATTGATATACTGCATAGTATATCTTTTATATTTATATACACATTATTGCACATTTACAATTTTATATATGTTTTTTCTATAATAAAGATTTTTTTAGTTTTTTCTTTAATTTGTTGCTACACAATTTACAATAGAGTCTTGTGTGTTTCTATAGTAAGCTGGGGAAAGGCACTGTAGATCCAGTACACTTGGGAACTCGTAATTTATATTGATATTTACTCTATTTCATTTAGAGAGTTGTTGTTTAATTTTCAGATAGAAAAACAATTATGAATGCCAATGAGACAGTTGCACCTGAACAGAGACAGCCTAAAATCCTGCACTGTTTGCAGACTTGAATTTTTAAAAACCTGCATAGGCGAAACGCGTCATGAGAGATACAGAGCCCCATTTTTATTATGTTATTATTTATTATATTATTATTTACATGGCTTTTACTTTAACTTGATACATTATATGCAAGGATACTATACTGTTTGTCTTTAATGGAATATGGCAAGGCCTGAGTTACTTAGTTATATAGATGGGCCATCACTTGCTGCACATTATAAGAATTGATTACTACCTTTTCCTTATTGCATGACTACATACTGATTACAACATATCAACAACCAACGTTTTTTCCTTTTCCATGCAGTAATTGTAATACTCCTTCCAGGTGATACCAGTTAGGATTAAAAAGCTATTTTGAGCTGGTAGGAACCTTTTAAGTGTCATAAGGGAATGATGGGGGTCGTAGTTACAGGTTTAGACAGAGCCAGTAGTAAAAGAGATCGTCATCATTACCCCACTGAAAAATGGAGGTTAGATTTCAATCCCTTACGGGTTTGATTTACAAGTTGGGATCGGAACCCGCATTCCGGAAATAATGCAATATTAATAAATATCCGTAAATATTATATTCTAGTCCATGCAAGTTCCATTATATGTATTAACACATTGATTGCTGGGATCGATATAACACGGAAATTAAACCTAAAAAAAAAGTATTTTTATTGCAGATTTGCAAGCTTGAGAATGTAGTGCTATTACTTGTAATACCTAGCATCACTTTCCCTTTAATCTAAAATACAGTAGTGTGTTTATATTTAATTTACAGTGCTATGGATAGGTCCTCTCTAGTACCCATAGGCTTTTTGGCTCCATTTGCGGTTTACCGGTTTGAACGCCAGTGGATTTGTAGTTATTTAATAGCGATTTGCAAACATAACATTTACGGGCTTGACAGATCAAAGGCTTTGCGGCAACAGAGTTCTGATTTCGACAGCCCATAGATTTTTTCCGCCTGTAACCCGCAGATCATTTGCGGGTAGCTGTAAGAGCCCAATTTAATAGCCGTAAGTCTATCGGGCTCCGTTACGGGCTACGGGCTTTCAAGTTGGGGGAATTTAATAAGGCTGTTAGTGTCCAATTCTACTACATTTTATTTAGCACCAAGTTTTTGTATTTTTTAAGGATTATAATAAAAGCAACGTGTAATACACCTGAGTTCCAGAGTGTGCTACTTAAATGATCTATTTGTATGTTTTCTTATATCTATTTGTATGTTTTGCTTTACATATTTGCAGCACCAACATTGCAATAGGTGTTTGTTGAACAAGTTGTTTGGTCCAGTAGCATACAATATTTTCTTAAATTCAACAAAACCTGCATTTTATTGTTTAATTTTACCTTCTTTACACATTTTAAGTGTTTATTGTATTGTGTTTCAGGTAGATCCCCCCCTATGCGTAACAGACCCAGACCTGGTATAGTGGAGGAATGCTGCTTCTGTGGTTGTAGCGTTGCCATCCTGGAATCATATTGTGCTGCTCCCATCAGTAACATCACCGGCAGAGAAGGTTGGTCCAATTTCAGCACCAATACCAATTATTTATAGTCTGCTGAAGTGCCACCAGGAGCAACATCAGACCAATATTTCAGAATCCTTCAGCAATTTTTGTCTAACATTTTCATAGACTTATTATCTCTGTACCTGCTGTCTTTTCCTATCTCTGCAAGACAATATTGGTATAGTAAAAAGGACATAGCAGAGGTTACAAACATAGTATAATTTAAATTTATATTTAATAAAAATGCTTTGTCATGTGCAATCTATTTAAACATTATTTTTTATATTAAAAATTAATTGATTCATTTTACCTGTTGATCAGCCTCCATAGGGTCACGGAGAGTCAGACATATATATAAAATGTATACAATTTATCTATTCATTAGCACCCCTAACATTGAGTGTAATCTTTAACTTTATAAGAAAGTAAATGTAGGCCTACAGCTAGTGTAGGCCAACAGCGATGTTTTGTTCCATTGTCTTATATACATTTTCATTATTTGCAGATCAGAGAAACTAAGATAAGCCCATGGAAGACCTTTTCACCAGAATTTGAACATGCTTCATGGATGTCAACCAGATCCAGGTTAAACAAAAAGACTTTCACTGTCAAGGAAAAGTGCAATATTGGGGAAAAAAAAAAAAAAAAAAAACTAACATTAACACGGAAAGAAGGAAAAGGAAAAATGCAAATATGCCCTATGGGAGAGATATGCCCTTTCTTCATTTATATGCAAATATAAGGAGATATGTCCCCAAATACCAAGATATATATCTTAGTTCTCGGTTCCTTTCAAAGCCTGGAAAGGTTGGGATTATAGAGAATTGAGTGACAAGGGATATTTATTTCCCAGAAGCCTCTTGAATGTGAAAGGCCTCCCAATGCTAAGCTGTAGACCAGTGATGATTTGTGACTGTGTAGATGATACCTATTGTGCAAATTAAGGCTTTACAAAAGAAAAATATTGGTTCTGCAGGAAAGAAAATGTAAGTGAACATTTCATGCATGAAAAAAATCTTATGGCTGTAGTTCTCTAAATTTAGCTTTTAATCAATGTTTGTATTAGGCTTCCCAGTTATACTGGGGCTCTATGATTGCCTTGCTAGCATAATATACTGTCCTCTCCTCCATTGAGGAAACCTAACTTCTGGGTATTATTACTTTACTCTCAGTAGTAAACCTGTAGTGAATAGTTTACTTGCAAATGCAATGTATTCTGTCCATAGAAAAAGCTTCAAACAAAATTTGAACATTGCATTTTATTAACTCCTATTATCTAAAATACACCTAGCATTTATCCAGTCTTAAACTGACTAAGAGTTAATAGCAGGAAAATATGAGGAAAACTCAACACCTTCTCCCTTGCCCATACTGGTTTGGATAGCTACATTTGATTTTGATGCAATTTATTTTACTCCATCCTATATATTGAATTGCCATTTGCATGAATGGAATAATTTAGTTTATGGGAGGTAATTTGAACATATTTCAACATCAATCATAATGCCATAATGTCAAATTTTCAAATAAACTCTCAAAGGTTTAATTGTATGGAAATAATACAGATGTGGATTACCCATCCATACACCAAGCCACTATTTTAAAAGGTACCAGATGTGTCTCAATATGTGTGTACCTGTTGCACTAATGTCATGTAATAAAGAACACCTACCACTTGAAATGCCTATAAAAGAAAAACAACTGAATGTAATTTGCTACTTCTACTATCTTAGAGTTGAATTCTCCCACCAAATTTAAAGGACCACTGCCACCAGTTTACATTTATTCATGTAATACTTGTGTTCCATTATAAATTCCCATCTGTTTTCCAAGTATTGTAGCATCACTTTGACATGACACATACATAAAAAGTAAACTGCAAAGGAACATAATGAACTCATGAAGCAGTATATTTGTCAGGAAATAAGCTAAAATCAAACATTTTCTTAATTAAATATCCAGAAAATGGAACTCTCTGAATATTGAAGTGTGCACTAATAATAGCTTTAACAACCCCTATGTTGATTAAGAAGTGGTAGTGCTGCCCTTATCTTTATTAAATCTTGTTTGTGTTAATTCACAACTCTGTTCATGTCACTATTGTATATATGCATTATAAAGCACACTCATATAATGAAATTAAACAATATCAACCATTGCTTCAGAAAAAGGAATTCCATATAAAAAACCCTGAATGTGAACATTTTCTAAAAAGTGAAGTCAAGCTAAATCTAAGTAGAAAATATCCCACAGTCTTGCAGAATAAATAAGGTATTTTGTATAACTTTAGTTGATATTACAATATACTTTTACACCTAGAAGTATTTAAAATATTCACATAAACCATTGTTTTTTTCCATTGTCGATAAGAGAACACAATTCCTTGATAAAATTGATCATAATAACATGTCTGCAAATAAGTAAACTAAGAGATAATGTTCATGTACAGTCTTTTAGAAATAATGTTTTTTGACCATAGAAAAAAAAGCTTCAAATAGCATCTGAACACTACTACAAAACCAAAAAAAAAAAGGAAATCCAAATTCATATCTAAAGCATAAAAATACCCAAAAGGGTCAAAATAAATTTTGGGCAAGAAAACAAAAATAGAGTAGAGATTAAGAACAACTTGCAAGTAGATATAAAGTGCACATGGCACAAGTGAAAATAATACTTATAAAAAAGGCCTCAATAAAAAGTTATTTTAGTGTAGTGGTCAAGATGTCACTCATACTGTATACATTTTGTTCCGATAAAAAGTTTAATTTGAACATACTTAAGTTCTTGAAAGTTACCATAAACAGAACAATACTGCAAAACAGACAGACAGGCAATATATAGATCAGATTCTGGATATATCTTTGATTTTATAATATGGAAAATCAATTTTTTTTTTTAATTAGGTGTTTAATGTTTACTATTATGGCTTCCTGGCTAACAAAATGTGACGGCATTACTTGGGTATTTTTGAGATTGCATGTCTCTTTTTCCCAGTAAATATCATAGACTTGTGTAAAAATGGTGCTATATAGTGTGGTTGCCGAATTGCTTCTTTTAATAGCAGATTGTTTCACAATAGCAGATTTTTTCACTTTTCTGAAAATGTTGGCATTGACGCAACTTGGAATGGAACTGAATAAACAGGGAAGAAAGTTACACAAGATATTGCAACATGTTTTTTGATTCCCTTCTGATTGATTAGTATAAATCTACCCCTCAAACCTAGAATGACCTCTCAACGTGCTGAGTTCTCACTGAGATGTGTTTTTAGGTAAACTAGAATGCTTTGCTCTCACTTTATGGTTAAATATAGATTTAGATAAATAGGTAGATTCACTAAAATATAGAAAGTGCTATAAAGACCCATGACATTCTGCAATGGAGATTATCCACATAAGAAATAACTATAGCGAACTTGGACAATCTGCATTGAACTCCTTTAATACTGAGTGAATTTAGAAGTGAGAGATGGTTCTGAGGGATCTGGTTACATTTATAAAGACCCTTTTAACTGACAGGGGCAAATATATACCAATGTGTAAAGTTCTGGAGACGCTTAACAGGTATACCCCACAATTATATCAGAGAGGTTCCACAAAAGTTTACGACCACGTCACTATTTAGTACTTTTGGACTAAAAAGTCACTGGCTATTGAACATGTGGTCAAGCATGGATATCCTTCAAACATGTCACTAAGGAATGCAGTCCTCAGTATAATATTCTTATGTAGTACTGTATAGACAAAGTGTCCTCTATGGCATGTATTCAAAGACGAGCAGTTAATGTAGCATGGAGAATGGTAGCACTAACCAGCAACTTGCAACAGCTAAGAGTCTTCTCCCATGAACAGAGTTCACACTATGAGTAGGGAAGTGGCATGAGACAAACAGGAAAGCACATTGTGATAGATCTTGGAGAGGTCACACTTATACCATAGTAAATCTGGTCATGCAGGAAGACACAGCCCTATCAAGGGTTTCCAAGATATATTCCATTCAAGGTTGCTTAGTCTGAGTTTGCAAAGTAGTAAGAGACATTATAAAGGAGATTAGGAAAGGGGGTGTTACAAGAAATACTGCATTAATCTGTGTTACATACGTTAAGTCCTATTGGTTTATTTTTGTAGTTTTTACTTCAGCCTATGAAAATCATATATCATTGTTGGCATATTACTTAAAGGAAATCTTTCAGTTCTATCAGTGCATTTATTTCTGAGGATATTGATGTTAACAACAGTGATGCTAGTGCATTAAATAATAATACCACACTTCTAACCACTAGATCACTAAACTGCATGCAAGACTGGGAAGTAAAATAATGACATGGCAGGGTTTTCCCAGCTGTGCTCCCATGCAGATTGTAAGACGCACATGAATCATTTTGACATCGGTAAGGTTTGGTAAATCTGCTTGAATCATCAGTTTTTTTCCCTGCAAAATGGCAAACTGCCAGTTCTCTTTTTTTTTTCACATTATGTAACTTGTGTTCTTGTTTGTTTAACTTTTCTCAAAAGCCTGATACCAGTCAGACTGTCAGTATTCTGTGGGATTGGCAATAAATGGGCCAGGTTTAAAGAGCTAGATGGATCAATACAATAGCAGGGTGGGCCAGACTTCAGTAATATTGGATTTTCTTTCCTGTTTGTTATCCTAATAATATCACAGCACCCACAATCCCGAATAGTCAGATATAAACATGTCCCCCAAAGTATATATGCCTACTGCATTTCTAGGGGCTCAACACATAGTGAAATGTAAATCTCCATGCAAACTAATCATGGTGGGCAGTCTTGCACTCTTAGATCTACTAGTCAGCAATTTGAGATTTTCTGTTAGATCATGATCTACCTTTTTGGTGCTAGCTGTCATAAACATGGTGCACAATCAAAGCTTATCAGGTTTATCAAAGACTGTTAAGTAAGATAAGTCACTATTTTTTATATTTTTAGAGAAATGGGAAGTCTTTAAAACCCCTTGCAAACCAGGGGACACAAAAATGGATGTTTTCCGATGAAGTCTATTCCGTATAATGCACTAATATTGAGCACATTTTATAATTGCACTATATTTATAAAAAGGAGAGAAACATTGCACTTGGCATAAATAATATTTGGTCCCATCAAGAGCCTCAGGAGACATTTAAAGGGTGCCAAACACACAAATATACACAAACACAGAATACATGTTTTTAGAGAGAGGCCTTATTAAAGGCACACTAAAGCCACCATATGTATTCTGCACCATGAGACAGAGGGAAAGTTGATGAAGATTTGACTACATTTTGTCATTTTTAGTTGTTGTTTGTATTGGCCCCAACAATTATCCCCTTAGATAATAAGGTCCAGCCTGTTACACTGATTTTATTGTAGTTTTATTGATTTCTACAGTAAACTCACTGCTTATCAAGCAGAAAAATGATGCAGTGCGCAAAATTCTGTTTCTCCCCCTTTTTTTCTTACATTAATATTTTTATATAGCTTAAATAACAATTTAAAAAAATTACAACTCTCTAGTGCCTCATATAGATTTTCAATGTTATATGAAAATAACAAATACTATTTATATTTAAAAAGAAAGAGCCTTAATAACATTTATAAAACAGTGTGCTAATGTTTAAAACTAGTCTCTTAAACATCAACATGTCCATTCCATCAATCATCAAACATATATTACTATAAGCACTTAGTACCACTTAGAATCACATCCTGTATATTCATACACACACACACATATATATATATATATATATATATATATATATATATATATATTATAGTTTATTTATAACTCGCCGACATATTCTGTAGCGCTGATATATATGTATGTATACACTATATATATATATATATATATATATATATATATATATATATATATATATATATACCGTATATACACACAATCTATATATATATATATATATATATATATATATATATATATATATATATATTACTGCATTGGACAAACACCCCTAAAATATTTGACTTCCTTCACCACCCTATTTGTTTTAAACACAAATATATTATTTTTAATATATCCACTTAATTTGCCATCTCAAACTCCATTCCTTGGCTCTGCATAAGAAATAGGACCAAATATTATAAGACACAATGGGAAGTCTTGGGTAGATAAGTCTGGTGTACTTGCAACATAATATTTCTGGAATTGGGGTATGAAAATATATGCAGACTAATTTAAACCAAATAAAATGTCAAAAATAATATAATTGATTGATACTTGTCATTGCACTATGAAAGAATTGGAAATCAATGTAAGGTAACTAAGCGCTAAAAATAAGGTAACAATTAAGTTTTCTTGTAAAAACTGTACAAATATTTTTTTTTTACAAATGAAAAACTAAATAAAGGTTACACCAATAACACAATTGTATTTCATTGGATTTCATGTTTGTTTGTTTTTCACCTACAGCTCTATAATTTAGTTGGTGTGTAGATACAGCATGATATTTTAACGGAAAGTTGAAAAGGAAAATGCTTATTTTTCTCCACTAGCATAATGTTCAGAAACCACTTCATTATCGGACAAAACTTTGAATTTGAACAAGTATCTGTAATCAAATACTTGCCAATTTTGCTTTGCTGCACTGCAGTAATTAGGAACTTAATGAAAACCTTAGGCTAATTACACTGGTAATACATAAAATAAGTGAGATCATAGTGAAAATAAAGTCAAATACACATTTAATGGACCACTACAGCTCATGAAATAAGACACTTGTTTGTCAAGTATGTACCAAACTAGCAATATTATCAGCTGTGTAAGACATGGATAGAAAATATTTTTGGGAAAATTGGATTTTTAATGGCTCTGTTTATGAATATAAGAATCCTGAATGATGAAGGTGTATTTGTAGTTATCAGTAGAGGCAGGGCTGGGCTACTGTCACTGGGATACACAGAGGTAACAGCTCTATTGTAACATTTTTGCAGCTCTGCAATGGGCCCCACACATTCCGTAATGCTGTACATAAGTTAAGTTCCAGACAAAGATAAATACAAATGAACACATAGCAAAGCAAGGAGGGCCCTGTCTTTGAGTTTGGAATCCAGTGTCCATGGTACTTTCCCCAAAGCACCCTGCAGGATTGAAACTCGCAGACTTACATCCTAAAGGTATTGTGCGTGGTAAAGGAGAGAGAGGTGATGAGCGTGTTAGGGTCGGAAGGTGATACGCTTCTTTAAAGAGATGCCTCTTTAGTAAGATTTTGAATGTTTTGAGGCAGGAGGATAAAATGGTGGAGCGAGGCAAGGAGTTCCAGAGAATAGGGGCAGCACAGGAAAAGGCCTGAAGGCGAGAGTGAGAGGAGGTGACAAGAGTTGTAGAAAGAAGAAGGTCATTGGTAGAACGAAAAGGGCAGGTGGGGGAGTATTTGGAGATGAGAGCAGAGATGTATGGCGGAGCGCTATTGTTGAGGGCTAGTTAGGATCAGTTAGGGTCAGGATTTAAAATGTTATTCTAGAGGCTAAGGAAAGCCAGTGGGATGATTGACAGAGAGGTGATGCCGACACTGAACGTTGTGTACGGACGATGAGTCTAGAAGAGGCATTCATAATGGATTGAAGTGGAGATAGTCGAGTGGTGGGTAGGTCAGCAAGAAGCGAGTTGCAGTAGTCGAGTCGAGAGATAATGAGAGAGTGTATTAGGAGTTTAGTTGTGTCTTGTGTAAGATAGTGGCAAATTCTTCAGATGTTCTTTTATATGGAGAAGACAAGATTTAGTTTGTGACTGTATGTGAGGGATGAAAGACAGGGCAGGGTCCAGTAGAACCCAAAGACAATGGGCTTGGGAGTTGGGGGTGACAATGTAATTGTTGACAGTGAGAGAGATATGAGGAATTGAAGCTGTAGTAGAGGGAGGGAAGATCAGGAGTTCAGTCTTACACATGTTGAGTTTGAGATGGTGGGTGGACACCCAACAGGATATACTAGAGAGGCAGTTGGAGATGTGTTAGAAGAGAGGGGGATAGATCTTGTGCTGAGAGGTGGATTTGGGTGTCATCTGCATAGAGATTATACTGAAGCCCAAAATAGTTTATTAGTGAGGATGTGTAGATGGAGAAGAGGAGGGGACCTAGGACTAATCACTGGGGTACACCAACAGACAGGGGGTGAGGAGAAGAAGAGGTGTCGGAGAAGAAGACACTGAATTATCGATTTTGTCGTTATGATGAGAACCATGAGAGAGCTGTCTCAGTGGAGTGTTGGGGCCGGAAGCCGGATTGGAAGGTGTCAAGAAGGGAGTTAGAGGAAATAAAGCTAGTGAGGCGGTTATAGACGAGCTGCTCCCGCAGTGTGGAAGCCAGGGGAAGTAGAGAGATAGGGCGGAAGTTAGATGCAACGTCAGAATCAGATCAGGGTTTTTTGAGGGTGGGTGTAATTATAGCATGTTTTAGAGAAGATGGAAAGATGCCAGCATTTATGGAAAGGTTGAAAATATGTGTGAGAGCTGGGATTAGTGTGGTAGAGAGGGGAGGGATGAGCTGAGATGGAATAGGATTCTGAGGACAGGTAGTGAGGCGAGTGGATGATAGCAGGCTGGAGACTTCTTCCTCTGTAGCCGGATCAAAGCAGTTCAAAGTGGCTGTGGGATTGGGGAAGGGAGAAGACTGGGTGTTGTTGGTTAGTTGAGAGGGTTGAGTGTGTGAGCCACTATGAGATGAGAGTTCATTGTGGATGTTTTAAATTTTATGAATAAAATGGTTGTCGAAGTCTTCAGCTGTGAGAGAGAAGGGATTCGAGGAGGTGGTGGGCGGAGGAGAGTATTGAAAGTGGCGAACAGACGCTTCGGGTTAGAGGACAGAGTTGATATTAGTGATGTTAAGTAACGTTGTTTGGCGAGGTTGAGGGCAGAGGAATAGGAGCGTAACATAAATTTGTATTGGAGGAAATCTACAGAAGTGCGTGATTTCCTCCATAGTCATTCATCAGTGCGCGAGCACCTCTGGATGTATTGTGTTTGTGTAGTGTGCCATGGTTGTGGATGAGAGCGAGGACGTCTGTGAGTGGTTATGGGGCAAGGGTGTCAAGGATGGAAGAGAGAGTAGAGTTGAAGTGTGAGGTGGTAGTGTCAGGGCACTTGAGGTTAGCGATGGGGCTGAGAAGGGGTTGGAGCACAGTGGACAGCTGTGTAGGGTCAAGTGCTAGCAGGTTTCTGTGGGTGATGGTGGCAGGGGTTGAAAAATGGTGGTGAGAGGAAGATGTGGTGAGGTTGAAGGTAAGGTAGTGATGGTCAGATAGAGGGAGTGGGTGGATGACTGGGTTGGAGGTTGTTCTGAGATTGGTGAAGATTAGGTCTAGAGAATGTCCTGCGTGATGAGTTAAGGAATCTGTAAGTTGTGAGAGGCCAAGGTAAGAGGTGAGCGCAAGCAATTTGGCTGCTTTTTTCAGAGGTGGGAGTGTCAACGGCAATGTTAAAATCTCTAAATACCAGTGAAGGAACGTTGGAGGAGAGAAAGCGAGTGAGCCAGGCAGAAATGTGATCAAGAAATTGAGAGGGAGTGCCTGTGGGGCGATAGATCACAGCAACACATAGAAAGATAGGTGAGAAGAGGCGGATTGTATGAGCTTCAAAGGATGAGAATTGGAGGAATGGGACAGGGGGTAAGAGGTGAAATGTATAGTAAGTGGAAAGCAATACACCCACACCACCACCTTGTTTGTTCCCAGGTCTAGGTGTGTGTCTGAGGTAAAAGCCACCATGATAGAGTGCTGCAGGGGAGGCAGTGTCTGAGGATGAGAGCCAGTTTTCAGTGAGAGCCGGTAGATTGAGGGAGTTGGTAATGAATAAGTCATGAGTGAGAGTTTATTGCAGATCGCCCGTACGTTCCAGAGGGCGCAGGAGAAAGTTAGAGTGGAAGGTTTGTGACAAGTGATGGGTTTCAGATTCTGGGTGTTACAGGTTTTTTCTGGCCTTGAACCAGAGCGTGGCTGACAGCGAGTGGAGATGAGTGAGGGGCCTGGGTTATATCTCCTGCAGCCAAGAGAAGGAGGAGTGAAAGAGAGAGAAGATGGGACTGGGACTTACAGTGCTGTTTCTGCTTCTGAGTTTTAGGGAGGGGATGAGATTGTGACTGGAGGAGGGGCAGAGGAGCTGATGGGAGCAGTGAAGAGGGGAGGAGAGCAAGGAAGGTGAGATGGTAATATTGTTGGGTACGTGATATGGAGAGGATGCAAGGAAAGTCTGAGAGAGAGACAGTAGGTTATAAGAAAGAGGAACGAGTGAGAAAGCATTGTGACAGTGTGTAAGCTCAGGAAAAAGATTGGATAAATGTGGGGGAAGAATTTTTATCCTAAGATATGATAGTTGTATTAATATAGATTAAGGAGCAGGGGAAAAGAGTGTGATAAGGTTTTTCAGAATGACTGTGGTGGGTGAATAGCTAAGAGTTTTTATGATAGTTCATAAGCCATTGTAGATATGCCCTCTTTACTGATTATGCTAAGTCTGGAGCAGAACTTACACTGATAAGACTCCTCTAGTAGAGATATGCATACTATTTTTAATTGCATATGCACTGCAAAGATACTTATGAGCTTTACTAGTAAATGCACTACAATGGTCCTTTAAAGCAAAATGGAGTACAATAGTTAAAAATGAAAGCCGGTATTTATTCATTTTACATTTTATAAAAACATTTTGCACATTATCAAGTTAAGTTCTTTATAACATTATACTATAAATATGACATTTCGGTGGTCCTTTACTGTCATGTGTCACAAAGTTATATAAGGGGTTTATGTGAGCCAGATACTCTGCAAAGCTCTCATCCCCCAGTAGGACTGCTCAGGTAATAAGCTGCACCTGGGCAGTCCTGATTTAAGGCTGATTCTGGAGTATTGGAGGGGCTGCTTAAGTATATACAGCCTCTTTTATGAAGTTCCTCCATCAAAGTGCTTGAAACACAGGCATAAACCCAGAGGAGACTGTTAACTTCTCTAAATGCATTTTATAGGATTACGTTTTCATATTGAGTGCTGTAATTTGGCAGCAAGGAGATGTTAGTACACAGACAAGCCTCTTTCACTGGAAAGCAACAGTCTAGAGGTGACAGGGTTAACTTTCTGTGGCAGCTCCTGCTATATTTCATTTACTGATTGCTGGCTGCACTGAACAGACTGTCCTTCTGTTTGCTTAGACACTGGTACAAGGATTTCTGGGCCAGGAAAATGAAAAGGGACAAAATTCCAACATACAGCACACTTTGTTTTAGATAAAAATAGCAAATGCAAATATTGTGCATTGAACTCGTGCTATTCCTGCAGTAATGCTGTGGCCAGCACTACAATATTGGATGATTACGGCTTGCTATATTGGTGCCGGAGACAGGCGGGCTGGGTGCAGAGTCTGATCCCTTCTAGGGGGGCTACATAAAGTCATTCATGGTACACTTATATGTGACCGCACATTATTATTCCACCATTCCCTCTCCTGAGTCAGTCAACAAGGCCCAGGCCAAGGGCTATAAGACATCCAGAGAAGCCACATATATATATATATACCACATCTTTCAAGGATGCCACTGCCTACTCTGCAGGGTGATTGTATTGCACTGATACTCCTTTCCCCACCTTAAAGGGACACAGCAAAGGTCCCAACCATTTCAGAAGTCAAAAGTGTACATCTAAATTAACATATTGAGATGGTTGTTATTAAAAGGACTGAGAGGAAGTAAATAGAGTTTTAAAGTTGGTTACTTTTATGTATAAATCGACTGAAAACATCATCCCTAACAGGAACTAACTGTACTGTATGTATGGTGATTAATTCACTCTCACAGTCAAGCCGGATTTACACTTGAGGCGTCCTCAGGTACCCTCCCTTCTGCCATACACATATAGGTAACTTTACAATTACAAGTGCCTTCAAAAATGTATATGCCATAAAATATGTATATATAAGTCATAGTGCTTGTTTGTGTATATAATTATGTTAATGTCCAAAACTCCCAAAGGGCAGTCAGAACATTATAAAAAACAGGTATATATAGATAAACATTGAGAGACAGAAATATAGATAGATCTCTCTGTATATTTGTTTCCTTTTTATATCTATAAAGGGATGTACAAAAATTAAACAATATATAAAAGTTAGGAGCCAAGAAGATTTTATGATTTTACAGAACAGGCTGCTCCTAGGAGTCTTGAAAGAAGCACGATTGAAGATAGTACAGTAGGGTGCAGTAAATAGGATTTTTAATGTGCAAATGAGAACAAAACAATATAAACATAATAATTGCTGATAATAAACATCTGCATAAACATTCTGACTAACCTTTAGGAACGCACTATTTTCTCCTGCGTGCACTCTACAGTCTCTGTAATTTTGCAGTTTACAGTTCCACAATCACTACCACAATAACATGGTTTAGGGCACTGGCCCACCCGTCTCTCCGCGTGCTTAACCCCAGAGGACCCTTTAAGAGTACTGCAGGTACTCTAGTAAGAAAATTATCTCTTCACCCAACCAGTCCCTTCCCTGGGGGTAAATCATAGAAATAAAGGCTTCTGATACCTTGTTTTAAGCAGGCTGTCAATCTCTACAGTTGTTTCAGGTTGCAGTGAGTGTGTCCTTCTGGCCTGGTAGGAAATGCTGACTTCAAAAGGCACTCTGTAAGTGTAGTTTCCCGTTGACCCAAGGGTGCTGGTATATTTTCCAAATGCAACCTTTTCTCAGCTCCAATACTTCCTGTGTCCACTTTCTCTGTCTCTAACTGAGGGTCTCCCCTGGGTTGGTAATCCTGAGATTTAAATAGCCTAACTGTCGCTTCAGGTACAGCTAATTGCTTTGGTTTGTTTAACTCTCTCAGGACTGGACAAACTAATCTGTTCAGCCTGGTACTGACATATCTGCACTCTATAATTTTTTCAGTACCTCATACTGTCTTTCCCACCCCCCCCCCCCCCCACCCAAGTCAAGGAAAGGAGATTGAACGTCCGCTAAGAGGCAGTGGACCCTCAAAACAAAAAGGCTGCAGAGAGATCAACCACCTTGTAACTCTAGCATTAGCCACTTTATTATGATGCATCCACTTCAGGAGGGCATCAGGGCATGGTCTGAGATTAGGGTGAAACGTCTCCCCAACTGGTAGTATCTCAAAGCAACCACGGCCCACTTGACAGTCAAGCACTCCCTTTCCACCACGGAGTACTTCCATTCCCTCTGGAGCAGTTTTCTACTTAAATAGAGTACTGGGTGTATATTCCCTTCAATCACTCGGGACAACACCGCTTCAAGACCCACATTAGAAGCGTCTGTCTGCAGAAAAAATCTTTGGTCGAAGTCAGGCGCTACTAACACCGGCTCATGGCATAGGGCTAACTGTAGTCCTTTGAATGCCATGTCCGCTTCCGGGTTCCATTTAATTGTTTCAGGAGCTCTTGTCTTAGTAAGATCCATTAGTGGGGCGGCAATGGTGGCGAAATTTGGTATGAACTATCTGTAATACCCCACTAGTCCCAAAAAGGCTCAGATTTTTTGTTTTCTTAGCGGTTTTGGCCATACCTTAATGGCCTCGACTTTATGCAACAGGGGTCCTACTATGTATCCAAGATATTTCGCCTCTATACTTCCCCAGTTACATATGGCTGGAGTGATTGTCAGACCGGCTTTTTGTATGGTTTTCAAGACTCTTTCGAGTTTATCCACATGATTATCCCAATCAGGGGTATATATGATGATATCATCTAGATATGCTGCTGCATAGCATGGGTGAGGTCGCAGGAGTTTATCCATGAGATGCAGGAAGGTCGCCGGGGCACCATGTAACCCAAATGGCATAACATTGTAATGGAATTTAGCCAGTGGGACCTGCCAATACCCATTTGTGAGGTCTAACGTGGATAGAAACCTGGCTTTACCTAAGTTATTGACCAATTCGTCAATCCGGGGTAGGGGATATGCATCCCACTGGGATATTACGTTTAGTTTACGGAAGTCAATGGACAAATTAGTAGTTCCATCTGGTTTGGGAATGTGGACAATGGGACTACACCAATCAGTGGAGGATTCTTCGATCATCCCGGCTTTTAGCATTTTATTCACCTCCTCACTTATTTCCAACCTTTTTGCTTCTGGTATCCTGTACGGCTTGATTTGTATTTTAATACCCGACTCCGTAATGATATTGTGATAGATTTTGTCTGTCTGGGATATACTGTTATATATAGATAGGGGGTAATGTATTGTAGTTAGGGGTATTTTTATAATATATTTGTTACTGTAATGCTATGTATATTTGTGTATGCCTTTTCTTTGCAGGTGTGTAATTTATTTACATTTTTTGTAGTGGGGTGGTTGTGATGTATTTTTATATTTTTTGTATTGGGGTGGGGTTTGTAATGTCTTTTTTATTTTTTTATTGGGGTGAGGTTTGTAATGTCCTTTTTTTTGGTGACATTGTTTTTTTATTTTTTGTAATTAGTGGGGTGCGGGGTTTAATAGGGGGTAGGTAGGAATGGGTTAATAGGTTAGGGTAGAGGGGGTTAGGTTAGATTTAGTGGTTTATTGGGGGGAATAGTGTAGTGTAGTGTTTGTACTTAGTGTCATGAGGGTCCTGGAGGACCCTCATGGCACTTATGGGGTTATTTATAGGGTTCTTATTGTCCTATCAGGGTCTTCATAGACCCTTATGGGACTGATTGGGTTAAATAGAGGCTTACAGAGGTACAGTATGTATGGACCCCCATAAGTGATGGAGTTAGAAGGGGGCTTATGAGGGTCTGTAAGAACCCCATAAGTGATGCGCTTAGATGCAGGCTTATGGGGGGTTGTATAGACCCCCATAAGTGATGGGGTTAGATGGAGGCTTATGGGGGTCTGTATAGACCCCCATAAGTGACGGGCTTAGATGGAGGTTTATGGGGGTCTGTATAGACCCCCATAAGTGATGGGTTAGATAGAGGCTTATGGGGGTCTGTATAGACCCCCATAAGTGATGGGGTTAGAGGGAGGCTTATGGGGGTCTGTATAGACCCCCATGTGATGGGCTTAGATGGAGGCCTATGGGGGTCAGTATAGACCCCCATAAGTGATGGGTTAGATAGAGGCTTATGGGGGTCTGTATAGACCCCCATAAGTGATGGGGTTAGATGGAGGCTTATGGGGTCTGTATAGACCCCCATAAGTGATGCGGCTAGATGGAGGCTTATGGGTTCTGTATAGACACCCATAAGTGATGGGGTTAGATAAAGGCTTATGGGGGTCTGTATAGACTCCCATAAGTGATGGGCTAGATGGAGGCTTATGGGGGTCTGTATAGACCCCCATAAGTGATGGTGTTAAATAGGGCCAGAAGGGGTTAAATAGGACCAGTTATGGTTAGATAGGCTCAGTTAGGTTAGATAGGTACATTTAAGATTAAATAGGGTATAGTTAGGGTTAAGGTGTTAATGGAGTATAGTTACGGTTAATAGTGTTTAGACTTTGTCATGAGGGTCCTGGATGCCCTTCATGGCACTAGCAGGGTTAACCAAGGGTTAATAGTGTCCTATAAGGTTCTGAGGGTGTTCATTTTAGCCTCATGGGTCTATATTGACTCTCATGAGTGATGGGGTTAATTTTAAGGCCGGGGGGGGGGGGGGTACTTATAGTACCCCTGCGACTTGGGGTAATCATTAGTGTGGTGCAGGCCCTTTAAGGATGCCAGCTGGAAATTCTAACCCTGTAATTCCCCAGGCTTGAATTTTGAATTCAAGCCTGCTGCAGGAAATTTGAAATCCCGTAGATCCTGTGAGGGTCGCGATCGGTGACCACAGGGACCCTCTGCAGCAAGGAAAGGGGTTAATGCGGGGAGCCTGCAGTTCTGTTGGACCCCTGCATTATAGGGGTGATGCGGGGACACTGCAGGTGTCACAATCGGGTCACGAACGGGTCCCCTGAAACCAGTGGGGGGGCTTAATTGAAGCAACCGCAAGGGCTTCACAGCCCTTGCGGCTGCTCCAGGGTTCATGTAAGCTGCGGCTCTTTTGGGCCGTTTTGTGGGCTTGGTGGAGGGCTGGCTGGAGCATTTGAATAGGGTCAGGTACCTCCATGCGTCCGAATCTCTTGCGGCCGCGTAGGATCAAAGGCTTTCCCTGCGGCGGGGGTGGCCGCAAGGTATAACAGGGCACCGGCTGCAAGCCAGCCGGAGCCCTCAGCCGCAAGGGAATATAATAGCTAAGTAGCTTGCTGCCATCCCTTGCAGCTACGCAGCTCCTAAGGCCATTAATAGAATGCGGCCCTAAGACCCCAATTCAATTGAGATATTATAGTTTACAGGAGCCTGTAATGGAGCCCGTAAACTAATTTGCTATTCAATTTTGGTCTTTTTGAGAGCAGCAAATGATCCACAGGTTACAGGCTAAAAATCCCTGCGATTGTTACAACCGTAACTTACAACCCATCTAAGCCTTTGATCTTCCTCGTCATCAAGAGTTACAAATCGCTAAAAACGCAAATCTCCATTCAATTGCTACAATTCCTCAAGCCCGCAAATGTTTTCACACCCATAAAAGGCAAATATAGGAGAAAATCCTATGGGTATCAGATAGATAAATTCAAATAAAAAATTAATACTGCATTTTAAAAGACGGGGAAAGCAATGAAAGACATTAGAATTAATTGCACAACAGTCTCAACCTCGCAAATCTGTATTAGAAAATATTTTATCTTATGTTTTATTTTGGTGTTATAGCAATCTCGGTAATCAATGAGTTAATAAAAAATCAGTCCATCCACATGAACTAGAACAGTATCGCCATTCATTTTTATTATTTTGTACATTGCGAGTCTGATCGCATATCGGACCTCGAAACGCTAATTGATTGATGTATAACCTCCATGTTTTACTGACGTAATGATGACTGTCTCATTTACTATTGGCTGTTTCTAAATTGGTAGTTATGGCCTTGCTTAATTGATCTGGATCACGCTCTGAAATGCTACATATGACTGCATGGTTTACGGTTTGGGCTTTCAGCCTGTAAGTTGCGGGCTTGTTCAATTGAATCACTCTGTAATTATAGCAAATCTCAAACCTGCAGATATAAGGCCTGTACAACGCAACCTGCAGCCTTGCAATTGAATGAGGCTCTAAATCTGTAAGAAAATACTTCATGACCTTAGGATATATAGCTTAAAGGACAGGGATGAGGGATGATACAGGATTGAGTAACATTATTATGACCACTGCCTACTTTTGATGTCAGTACAGAGTAGCCAATGACATGTCGTGAGATGGTTTGGTCGGTATATAATGTGACGTGTAGGCATTCTGCAAATATATCAGCCATTGCTGTCATGGGTAAAACGTGTGATGTATCCAACTTTGAAAAGGGGATGATCATTGGCTTTCAGGTCAATGGTGGCAGTATTTCTAAAACAGCTCAGTTTGTGAACTTTTCACGTGCTGCTCTGGTTAAAGTGTATCGTGACTGGGCAACAGGCACAATTGCTAATAAACGTTACCGAAACTGCGGAGAACCATGTGTCATTGATGTCAGAGGTGAACGTCAGCTGTGAAGGTGTGTGAGGGCATACCGACACACAACAGTTGAGCAACTCGCTGTCCAAATGAACCAGGGGCTACCAGAGTCTAAAATGACAGCAGATGGCTGGTCACTGCACTCATGCTGATGAGGGTTCATCATCAGAAAAGGCTTAAATTTGCATGACAGTGACTTTGATTGGTAAAGGGTTGCCTTCTCTGATGAGTCATGTTTTCTGCTCCATCAACTGGACGGACGTTAGAGTGTCAGGAGCAAAAACTCAGGGAACAAACACTCTGTAACCATTGTTGGAGGAACACAAGCTGGTGGCGACAGCGTTATGGTCTGGGGAAGGTTTTCTTGGCATTGTCTGGGTCCACTCTGGCACTCTCAACCGATTGGATTATCTATCCATCCTTGCAGATCAAGTACACCCATAATTGTTGGCTGTCTTCCCTGGAGAGGACGGAATCTTCCAGCAGAAAAATACAACATGTCATATGGCCAGCATTGTCAGGGAGTGGTTGGAGGAGCACATTGAAGACTTCCAGATACTTCCCTGGCCTCCAAATTCCACAAACTTCAACCCCATCAAAATGTGAATTGTTGGTGGTCTCCGAGGACTGGAGTCGAAAAACACTGTTCTATAAGACTCTAAATTGTTCCAGCTTGTTTTTTTTTATTTTAATTTTTCCTGTTCTTGTTTTAATTTTCTACTAATAAAATATCTGATTTTCACAGCACTGAACATATCATTGGCTGCTTTAATGAATTCAGACAAGATATACATCTGACAGCAGAACTAAGGATGACATATAATTGTTCTTCCTTCAAAGCCAATCATGTTTACATCACTCTTCAAGTAGTACATTTAAGGAAATAATTTAGCAATGTCCAGGGTGCAAAACATGCCAACATTAATACAGAGAACATTCTGTGTTCAAGTTTTCTACCAAGCATTAAAAAATATGTTTTAAACAAAGTTATGATTACAAGTTTATAAAAATAATATAAATAAAAGAAAAGTATATCTTCATATGAATATGTGCATTCTCTCTGACATGTTAATTACACACAATTATTAAAGGAAAATTGTGTTTACTAATGTGGCATGCAAATTGTTTTGATATATAACAGTTGTGATGCACTATATGATATCGTAGTAAAACATGTTTACTTATAAATCATAACATTAGTTATCAGAAACATCTGCAATACTTGTCTATGTTATTACATATATACTTATTATTTTACGTATTTGTTTCATATTTTTTGTATTCCTGTATTTTATTCAAGGACCACATATTCTACGGCCCTTCTGACAAGTTACCAGCCTCCTCTGGGATTGTGCCCGTTTTTCAGCACAATACAAGAGACTATATTTATGTTCCCAAGTTATAATAATATTTAACCAGTGATAGAAAAATAAAAAACAAAACAAACTAAAGAAAATAATATGCCTAGCTTCCACTGAAACACTACCTTAACCAATAAAGAGTTTCCTCACTAACCAGCTCCCATCCAGCTAAATATGTGTGGAGCAAAAAAAACATTCTAATAGTTTGTTAAATCACTGGCCTGTATAGTCTTCAGATTTCCAGGTCTCCACTCTGCTCCAAGCTGTCATAAGCTGCAGGCTGCTGTCTCGCTGTGTGTGTCTTTGTCCAGGTCAGACAAAACTGTAAACAATCGTTCCATTAGCACACCCACCCATACTCCAGGAGCAGTTTTAAATCAGGGCTGTCCAGGTGCAGCTAATAAAACGAGCAGGAGAGTTAACTCCTGCAGTTCTACTGAGGAAAGAGAGCTTTGCAGAGTCTATGGATCACATAACCCCCTTTGGATAACTCTATTACACCATTTAAAACAAAAAATGTAAACAAAAGGGTAAAAGTAATTTAAAGACATAGCACTTTACCTAAATAGTAGTAGATACATGTTATACCCCACAACAGAAATGATAGGGACAAATGATTTTTACTTGTTTGTCCTTTTCTTTCAGGATTTTTCTTAGAGCGTCTAGACTTTGTAAAGACATGAAGTGATATAGCAGCTTACCTCACCTAATTTATTTGAACTAAAATGAAAGAGAAACATTTCCTAAGTCAGATGTCTTTCTGTGTTAATCACCCTATATTGTAGATCTCATGAGCAGGGACCTCAGTATAGTTTGTTCTGCTCAGAGTTCAATGCCCTCCCTTGTATTCACTCTGTGTATTGATATCACTACTGTACAGAACTTTGACTCATGTTGGTACTTTATATGTGGACAAAAAAATATTACTCTGTTATTTTGTTTCGAGATTTTGCCCATTACACCTTTGAAGTTCCTCTGTTGTGCCATATCTGTTGTTTGCCATTTTCAAGAACATATAAGGCCATTACTTTATTATAAAATATCTTATCTGTCTTGTCAAGTTTGAGGATATTGAATGTATGTTTGGGAGTTTTAAATTTTACAAGGTGCTTTAGGGGAAGCACTATAGATTCTAAGTTCAAAGACCTGACCCTCCATTTCTTAAGCAATGTGTTAAACTTGTTTTTCCCTTGTACTTAACCCATGTATAGCGATATGGAATATGTTGATCAGTTAAAAATGAACAATAAGTATATTTTTGAACAGAACTGTACATTATTTTGCGCAAGGACAAAAGCGCGCCGTCATAAACGCTGACAAATACGCACCCGACAACTGTGCGCTCGACAATTGAGCACCTGACAACTGCGAGCCGGACTGCAGGTAAAGTGGGCTGATGGGTGTTAGCGTTAGGCTTAGGGGTCTTAGGGTTGGGGTCAGGATTACAGGTTTTAGCGTTAGGGTCAGGGGTCTTAGGGTTAGGCTTAGGGGTTTTAGGATTAGACTTAGAGGTTTTTAATTTAGGGTTAGGCTTAGGGGTTTTAGGATTATGGTTAGGGAGTTGAGGGCATTAGGTTACTCACAGATTGTAAGCTTGCGCGCTTTTAACAGAGCGCATGTCAGTTGTTTTTTAACAGCAAGCAATTGTCAGCACGCTGTTGTCGGCGCTCAATTGTCCAGCGCGCAAAGACAGGTTGCCATTTATATATTGCATATTCAAATGGTTTATGAAAACTCACCTGCTCAGAGAAGCATAACATTTACCTCCTTAAAGGCATATCCAAGTTTCCTGGATTATGAGGGCCACTGATAGAGGAGATTCAGTAGTGTATGAAAACATTTATTTGCACGAAAAAATACCAAAATAAAACCTACCTTGTCTTGTAATTTCTGACAGTTGAAAATTAGGGTTAACACTCTCTCCAAACCTAGGCTAAGTTAGAATAAAACTCAAAAATTAATTTGGCCAAACAGAAGAAAGCAGAGGCTGAAACATATGTATCACAATCTGGGGTTGCTATCTGTGTTGCAAAGCAGCCTGGGATATGTAGTCTGGCACATGTTAGAAATTGCTATGTATCAACTAGTTGTGGTAGTTACGAATTGTCCGTCGCGCTATGTTAAAAATTTCGGACTTGCAGAGGCGCAATGAGCGCCGAAGGCCAGCAGGACTTGGTGCAACAAATTGTGGCCTTTCAGGGTCCCTCTATGTGTCATCTGTCCTGTCATGCCTGTTATTTGCCCAAGGTCGCTCCACTGATAAAGCATGGAAACAGATTGCAGGCGCACAAAGACCCCCTCCAAAAATTGAACTTCAACACTCTCACACAGCACAGGGGGAGAGGAAGGGAACCTGTGAGTGAGGTTGAAAGCTAATTTTAGGCTTAATTTGCTTTTTTCGGAGATCGAAAATCGGCTAAGCTAGAAAAAAATGGCGGACAATTTTTTTTAAAATTTGATCAAACAGGATTAAAACAAGGCCGAAGCCAGTAACACTTACCTGAACAATGCCAGGCACGAGGAGCTTGCAAAATAAAAGCAACGGCACTCGGCTACGCTAAACTTGAGCAGAGACACAGAGGAGAAAGACAAAGAGGAGGCAGAGGGTGGAAAGAGACACGGGAGGGAAAGGGTGGAGAGGGTGGAAAGAGACACAGGGCTGAGAGACAAAGGAAAACAGACACAGGGCTGGGAAATAAGGAAAAACAAAACATACAGGGCAGGGAGAGGAGGAGGGGATGGAGAGAGGGGGAAACAGACACATGGAAGGGAGAGGGGGAAACAGACACAGCCAAGGGCGCTCATCGCTGGCTGCAAGGCATGGCGGGTTGTACAACGTCTGCAATGATCGCTCATTGCAGGCCTCGAAAGTAGAAGGGAGGAGAGGCTCGCAATGAGCGCCAAAGGTGATCATTGCAAAGCACGAAAGTTGTGGGTTGCCAAGGCCTGCAATGAGCGGCAAAGCTGCTCATTGATGGGCTCACAATGAGTGCCGAAGCCTGAAGACGCTCATTGCGAGCCATGCGATGAGCGCCAAAGCCTGAAGGTGCTCATTGCGAGCAATGTGATGAGCGCCAAAGCCTGAAGGCAAAGGCGCTCAGCGCGGAGCTCACGATGAGCACCGAAGGTGCTCAGAGGGGGGCAGAGACTCACATTGCCAGGATTAAAATTGTATTGCCGTAATTTTTTATGGACAAGTAGCTTGTTTTCATATAAGAGTCTATCTGTGCAGCACATTCACACTAGATTCCCTGTATCTACTGCTGTTGGTGTTTTTTTCTCTGTCCCTGTCTCCTTGTGGAAAATTTCAGCTGTGACCCCACCAACATGTGACTGGCAGCATTTCCTTTGGAGGTCACAACCTGTACCTAGCTTCGATGCAGCCGGGTACACTGTCATGTAAGCTTCCTAGGGGTGTGCAAATCCAGATAGCAGTATCCAGCCTATAAATATATAAGTACATTCAGCATTTTAATATAAAACATATTTTTCTACTAATCAGTGGCTGTTTTTTAGGAAACATTTGAAACCCAGGAATCTTCTGTGTACCTTTAACTCCACCAATCACAGTTTCTCTCAAGGGTGATTGTTCTGATTCTCTCATATCTCTTCCTTCCCTGTGCTATCCATCAAACCGTCCTCTAGTCTCATGTCTCTACAATGCCCAACTATCTCTTATATTATAAGGTCTCTGAAAAACACAGCCCACCTCTCCTCCTATACCACTGTGTATTTACAATGCATGCAAGATGTTATTTTTGTGTTTATTATACCCCTAGCAATAATGAATCTGCTGGAGCTCTACAAATAAGGTGTAATAATACTACATACAAAGGAGATTTTATAAGACAACACTGGAGCAGCCCAGGACTGCATAGAACAGGCTGTTTTTACTTTTTAATTTTCACCCAGACAACATTTCCAAAGAGCATTGCGTATATAAAATATTTCACACACATTTATTTTACATCCATGTAGTGCTATGGAAAATGCTGGAGTTTTATAAATAAAGCGTAATAATAATAATCCATAATACACTGTATAGAAGATACAAACTTTTCCTCTTCCAGCGTGGGTGAATGCTGCCTCCTTGTGGACATTTCAGAGTATTAGTGCAATCAATCTGTAAGGACCTGTTTTTTTGTTGTGTCTGTTTCTCCATGACCTCATGGGCCGCTAAAAACCCCATGCTGATCTACTTGATATTCATTGCAGAGATACTGTAGTGGGTTGCCAGTTCCTTCTCCAGTGGGCCACAGCATACAGCTACTGGTATTCCTAGGTGGTCTCCCATCCAAGTACTGACCACGCCCAATACTGCATGGTTCAAACCCAGGTCGCAGCATGTTGAAAGCACCAAATCCTAACCACTGGACCACCAGGGAATGCAAGGACCTGTTACAGTGCTTTATATTAAAGTTACCTGCTATAGTTAGATAGTTATGTTGGGGATGATTAGCAGGAAGAGTATGCCCAGTTTGTTATATTGCCATAATACCAGAGGTTTACACATATGAAAGCTTTTGTCTCATATTTATACCAACCGTGCATGCCCACCCTGCTGATCACCCCCACTGTGAGTTATATGTAAGTTTCATGGATTATGAATGCACCTGATCAGTAGAGGAGAATCAGTAGTGTATGCAACCATTTTTTGTATGAAAAAATCCCACAATAAACATTAATAAGCTTACCTTAATGTTTGCAAATTTCTTCAGTTTTCTGGTAGTTGATCTTGAAAATCCAAGCTAAATTAGCATAAACTTCATAATTCACTGTGGCCAATCAGAGGCAGTTACAACATTATTACAATGTCTGGGATTTGTAGCCTTTTGTTCCTACCACAAAGAAGCAAGGAGGAGCTCCAGACAGTGCTGCTCTGGATTTCTTCACTGTGCTACTGTTGACTTGAAGGTTAGTATAGGGTTAAAAACTTTACTTGAATGCAGCTTTTCTATTGGTTAGTACAAAGGTATCTCTTAAGATGTGAAAATATTTTTTTTTAAATAAAATAAATTTGTTTATAGAATGAATCAATTTAATGTCTGATATAAGCAGCATGCGTTAGGTTAGAAAACATTTGATGCAGGTAAAATTCCATATACCTTTAATAGATAACCTCAGATAGTTTGTGGCAGAGAGGATCTTTTCAGGTATTTTATTTTGAATCATCTAATTTGCAAGCTCAGTTATCAAACTTCCACTCAATTTTGTTTAAAGGCATATCTAGGTTTCCTGGATTATTATATTCCTGCACTCCTTTAGCAAACAGCTTCATTTATACTGTATATGCAGCACATTTCATATATTTTTTTAATTTGTATTAATTTTAAAAAATTGCTCTAATTATTATGTTGACACCCCTGGGGGTGAATACACAGGCCCCTGAGCGCCGCCCCCCCCCCCCCCCCCAATCAGCATGGAGCATTTGGAGACCAATTTTAACTCATTATTTGCCTGCTGTGTCTTCCTCCGCCAATAGGAGAGCACTGATGTCAGCCCCTAGGTCATTGCTGGGATGTGACCCGCCCGCCTGCTTCCTGCTGTGTCTGCTTTTCTGCCCACTCCCCCCACCAGTGATCAGCAGACAGAGCTGTTCTATGTGTGAAAGAGCTGCAGCTGTCATCAGAGAAAGTGAGAGCGAGACAGTGAGAGTTGAGTAAGTGGGTGAGTGTGTGAGAAAGAAAAATAAAACAATCTGCAGGAGTGGTAATCAAGTGTGGATGTGCTGGAGAGAGAGACGCTTATATGAAAATACAAACAGTGAAACTTTGCCAATTATCTCAACAGGGAAAAATATATATATATATATTTAAAAAAAGTATGAATTTTATGCAGATTTAGCCTGGTTTTGAAGGGGGTGTCTAATCTTATTTTCAACTGTCAGAAATTTCAAAGCATTTTGCTAACTTCAAGGTACGTTTCTATTTCAATCTTTTTATTGAAGACAGTAAACAATTAACAATAAGCAATAGCAAATCGAATTGAAAAGTGTACAGATTCCACAATAGTATTAAATGTACTTTAATATTACATCAACCCTGGGCACCTAAACAAAAGAAAAAGCTAATTCAAAAACATAAAATAAGGCCAGGTTTAAGGAAAACTTGAATTTAATCTGTGTATTATCTGCTACCTTCTTATATTTTTAATCAATTTCTGTGATTAACATAGAGAGGAGTTCCCTCCTCTAGTCTTAACTTAAACTAAAAAAAAAAAACTAGAGAAAAGAAGTGGAAAGAAAAAAGAAGAACACTAATTAAGAACTAACAGGGAGAAAAAAGCAAAAGTTAAAAGAATAAATAAATAAAAAAGAAAAGAAAAATAAGGTAAAGATTAGCAAGCTACCTTTACTCCTTATCAACTTAGGTTTGGGGTCCCACCGACCTCACCGGGACAAAGCTCAAGAAGAAGGAATAGTGTAGTTTACCTAATAACTTTCAACCGGGATCAGATCAAAACCCTGCGGAGGCCAGGAGGAGCCTGCATCCTCAGCTTGTTAGCCCTAATAAGCTTAAGTAAAATGGAGCAAGAATGTCGCTTGCCAAAAAACGGGAGAAAGAAAGGGAGAAAAAGAATGAAAGAATATAACATTAAACATTCACATTTTGAATGAGATACCCAAAACAAGAAACAACTAACAAGTTATTAAACAGTTTGAGAAACATAACCTCCTTAGCCACATAGCTGCAGTGGCAGCATCGGGGGAGGAGGATGGATTAACCATACCTCCACACTACACTCAATAGGAGGGGTAACAGGAAACTTAATTAAAGTACGGGTCAGGTGTGGGGGCGCAGTTAAGTCCCAGGGAACTTTTAGATATAGTCCCAAGGAGCTTTTAAGATACGTAGTTAAATTACGTGTCGGGAGGGGGAAACTAAGTCCCAGAGGACCACACTATGGGCCAGACTTAAAATAACTTTTACTGGATGGAACAGGCTTTTACTGGATATAAAGCAATATAAATAAATTAGAGCTTCAGTACTTATCCTTTGAGGTTCCTTCTACACATTGTAAAGTTCTTTATTCTGGACATAGTCCCTATGTGCACATTAGGGCATTGAGATATATAATTTCAAGCTCCATAAAACCTCAAAAATCTAAAAAAGATAAACCTAGTAAACAATAAACATTCAACAGCCATCTAGAGGTAGTGGCAGATACAGAACTGTTCCAAAACACTTAAATATCAGTCTCAAGGAGGATCTGTTGAGCCAGAAGGTCCTTGCATAGACAGTCTGCCCTGGGAGGGGCACGGAGAAAGATTGCCCCCCAGCAGGGAAGGCACTTTTGTCCTTTTAGAATGCAAAACTTCCTGTCATTGCCTGATGGGAAGCTGCTTGGGCGTGAGAGCTTGGGTCTCGTTTGGCTCCTCTTCTGATAGCAAATGGAGACGTTTGAGAAGCTCTTGACAATCCTCCAAGGAGCTGGCTGAATATGAGCTGCCCTTATGCTGAAACAGCAAAGCAAATGCGAAGCTCCATCTGTACTGTATTTTACGTTGGATCAGAACTTCCAGCGCCGGCTTAATCTCTCTCCGTCTGCCCAAAGTGACAGGAGATAAATCAGAATGTATTTTTAGCACTGAGTTGTCGGGGCCTTTAATATCATCTTCCTGGAAGCTGATAATAATAAGATTTCTTGATCTTTGCCTCAGAAATATAATCATAACATCCATTGGCAAGTTCAGATTTTTTGAGGCTCCTAGAGCCCTGTGGGCCCTTTCCATTTCCCAGAATGATTCTGGGACATCTGGTATGATGCTGATGGTTGCTTTTAAGTACTGCATCAGGTCTTGGACTACACTAGGTGTGTCTCTAATCCTTAAATTGTGGCCCTTGGAGCTGTTCTCTAAATCCTTTAATTTCTCTTAGAGGACAGAAAGGCGTGAGGAGTTCGGCCCAATCTCGGCCCTGTCTCTCTCTTGCGCTTCCACAATGTGGTCTGAAGTTTCTTCAAGTAACTGGTTTTTTTTTGCCCCAGATCGCTAATGTCCCTTTTAAGAGAGTCTACAGTTTTTGTAAAATTGGCCATAAACATGTCCTTAATCACTGCCATTGATTCAGGCGAAAGACGCATGTGTTGCTGAGGCAGGGCCACTTATTGCTTCTCAGAGTTTGATTGTTCCGATGGTTCTAAGTGAGAAGCATGGGACGGGTTATTGCTGGCTTCTGAAGGTCTAAAACTGCCCGTAATGATGGGCTTTGCATGCATACCCCTCTTATTTTTCCCTTTCTTCATGCTTGCAGTACCAAGAACCCAGCAGTAATCAAAAGAATCAGTTGTAGAAAAGGATTGGGCTTGATAGGCTGTCACTTGTCCTGAGTTATATCCTTTCACCCAGCATGTTCTAAATGTATATGCTTACTCCATCTGTATACTTTCTCAAGTCAGTATGGCCACCTTGCATAGCCAGGTCAAACTTTGGGAGGCATCACTCGTTTACTATTATATGGCCAAATATTTCCACCAAGTGGTAGTGTTAGATTGCTGTGTATGCAATTGGTCTGGGGCTTTCCAGATCTGCTCAGTCACTGAATTTCAATCTCTGTGTTGTTGCTCAGTCATTTGCCTTTTAGCGAGCTAGAAAACAAATAATATAAAATTCAAGTGAGGAAAGTTCAACTGGAACAGAAGATGAGAATACGGTCTGGGCACAAAAGGGTTACTTTTGCTTAACTCGTTCTGAGTCCAGGGTCAATCTACTGAGTGTGTGTCGGGATCAGGTATTTGCATTAGGCCAGGCGTCCGCTTTATTTTATATGCTGTTTATAACAGTGCTTGTAGTTCAGGCCTTGTTAGTATAGCTCATTAAAGGTTGCTTCAATCGGTGAGGATTTACCCCTGGGTTTCACCCACTATTGGTGCTTGTTTTTACCGATTACGATCTTAAATATTTTGCGTAAATGCAACAATACTGTATGATTTATTTTATTATAGGTAGTTTGTATGCATTATATGGTCTTGTCCTTTATGCTTTTTCAGACAATGTCTGTGTAATAAATTATTTGGCCACAGGATGGCAGTGTTGCATTGCTTTCCTTTTAAGGTGATTCAGAAATGTTCTTTTATTGATTGTTGTTTATAGTGGTTTAAAAAATTAGTTTAGAGCTATAATTAATAGTTAACCCTTTGCAGAAACCAGTGAACACACTTATTCTGAGTCCAGAATGTCAGATTTGAGCTTAATGAAGCTGTGAGTGCACTTGTAATGTTATTCGTGAGGTTTGTGCTATTAATGAGGTTTGTGCTGGTCTTCCGTATCCTCGATCCAAGATGTCGGCCGTTCAGGATTGGGGATGCAGGCAGGCCTCAGGCCCAGGCCGACGATCTGCGTCTGCGAGCAAGTAGCCTCTCAGTTCCACGCCTCAGGAGGTGGATAAGTGGTCCAGGGGTCCCCCTAAATGGTTTTGCGGGTGAGGAGGGTTGCTTTCCCAGTATTTATATATTCATTTCTGAAGATTTGCTCTCAAGGTACGTTTTTAAATGTTTAATTTGGGATTTTTTCATACTTTTAAAATGCTTTTAATACTCTCCTGATTCTCCTCTATCAGATGCATTCATAATCCAGGACATTTAGTTATGCCTTTAAAAACTAATTACATTATATTTATTCATATGTGTACTTTTATTTCTTCAATAACTGGGATCTTCACAGTGTCACTTCAGGTTGCAAGTGACTATTAAAGTTTTATGCAGTATGTTAATCATAAATCAACAACCTTGAACCTCAAAAGTGACAATTTGTTTTGAATACCTCTGCAGTCCTCACTCCTTCCATACAGTTATTTAGGCATCCAGGGTGCTTAAATGCATATCTAAGTTTGCTAGATTATGAATGCTACTGGGTAGAGGAGAATCAGCAGTGTATAAAAATATTTCTTGCAAGAAAAAATATCAAAATAAACATCTACAAACTCCCCCTGATGTTTGCTCAATCTCTTGAGTTTGCAAGCAGCAGTTTTTGTAAGTTGACACCCCCGAAAATCCCTGCATAACATTCATAATTTATTTTGGCCAATCACAGGCAGCTAAAACATTTTAATACAATGTATCAATCAATGATGGCAGTTTGTGCAGGAAAGAATCATGGGATGTCTAGTCCCCTTGTAGATTGTAGATTTCAAAATATTGTGGGATTATCAGAAATGGAATATTATTTGTATAAATAACAATTAAATGCACTATATGCTATTTGTTTTACTATAAAAATGTATTATTAAACTATATTCAGCTGGTATTATACACTAGTTCAACAAAATGAAAAAAAGCAGCAACCGAAAATTCCTGGAAAAAAATGTAGAAACATGCTTCGGTTGCATCCAAAAATTGTACATTTTGGATTTTTTAAAATATTATTTATTTAATATAACAGCTAAGAGATGCATTGCTAAACTTTAAAATAAGAAAGTTTACCAAATTAAAAAACACATGTGTTGACAACAAAAGTCACCATATGTGCTCTGCACCATTAGATAAAAAGTGAAAAAGCATGTGTAAAAAAGTGTTTTCCTTTTCAAAATTGATGCTAATTTCATTATGATCAATAGAAGTCAGAATATTTCAGTGTTGTCATGATGGGAATATGTGGTGTGGGACTGGGCTAAGTCTGTTTATAGTTATTTAATGTTATAAAAGGTGGATTGCCGTATCTATGTTAATTACTGTATTTTATGTTATGCTGTGTTATGTTATGATGCTTACTGTATGTTTAATTGTGTCCAGTGTATAGGGAGTTAACTGGCAGATATAATCTTAAGTCAGTTATATAGTGTGGATCTCTGAGGTAAAGTCTTTAGAGAGGGCAGTTAGGCAGTTGGAATCCTGCTGTGTGGTAAAGATATCTAAAGTATGTTTATGCTTCTAATCAAAAGGGAGGTAAGATAACTTGAATATATATATATTTATATATATATATATATATATATATATATATATATATATACAGAATCTATAGTGAAGAGAGGATTCATTTATATATATATATATATATATATATATATATATATATATATATATATATTTATATATATATATATATATACTGTATATGGCATAAGATATCTGGAGGATATATATGTGTCAGAGTCCATAGTAAAAGAACAGGCTGTCCTGATCTTGTACAATTAATGAACTGTGTATATGCTCCTAAAAGAAAAGGGAGGAAAGAATGTTATCAGTTCAAGTTTAAATATTCACCCATTGAAACTGTTATGGAGTTTCTACAGCAACAAGTTCCTGAGTTTTATAATGCTGAGCCTGCGTTCTATATTTTAAAATACTGCACCTGAGTAAGGACATTTAAAATACATCAGCTGTCTTGGTGAAAGGACATAAAGATCCTGGCATATCTGCTGGGTAAGTTTGGCCACAACAGCCTTATCAAGCCTGACTGAAGAAAGCAGATCACCACAAGTGCGTTGCCTCTACTTCAATGAGTAATGAGCTCTCTACTGCGCAGAACCTAATACATATTAATTAGAATAAGGTGGCTAAGAGATTTGTAACTACTTGATTGTACTCTTACAGCTAATGTAACAACAGATAGCATAATAGGTAAGGTAGGTCTGTGGTGGTGAAGGTCCTGGGTTCAATTCTCCAAAATGGCAATTTGTTTTTCTTACTGTTAAACAATCAGAAATATGTCCTTTAGGTTATATAATAAAGCATATGTTAATATGAGGTAACTGTGTTGATTTTAAAATAAATATTTGAATAGTTATACAAACTAGATATTAAATATATATATAAAATGTCATAAAGTGATCCTAGTGATCCTAGTATACCTTTTGTTAAGGGGGCATTTTTACATATGAGAGAGAGCCAGTGGCGGCCCGTCCATAGGGGCGTCGGGGCAAGCCCCCCCAAATATTTTTATGACCCTGCAATAAAAAAACACAATAATTTATTAGTAATAAACAAAAAACAATTAAATATAATGTGTACATCAGCATTCAAGTGTTATTACAGTAATAAATGAAGCAAACTATTCCCTGGGGCACTGTCACTTTAAGATAACCCCTTGCCCTTGTGTGTATATACATTAACTGCTGTGTATCCATTGTAGCTTTCCCTGCATCGCTGTGTGATCATATTACACATACACTACACTAGTAACCTTTAGACTCTATGAATGAGCAATGAGTCCTGACCGTTAATGCATTCCGCCCACCAACTACAATGACGCTATGCATGGGCAGTGATCAATCAATGATGGAAGGCTGTACAGTTGTCAGGAGAACCACCTAAACCCACCCAGACCGTTATCTCAGAGCTCCCGCCAGCTAATAGAGCCTCGAGTTTAATTTTTGATTGACAGCCCCTGTTAATAAAACCACTATAAGCCAGTCCCATCCCTCTTTTCGTTTCCTGCTCCCGCTGAGACTGAGACCTCCCTGGCTGAAACTACTCACTCAGACTGACCCAACCTAACAGTAAGTCCTAACTGCCCTGGCCAAACCCCTAGTCCCACCAAAAAAATGAAGGGTCCCCCAGTTACCCCACTATGCTTGCCTGCCAGCCACCCACCCACCAACTTACCTACCTAGGCCCGCAATGCCTGGGCAACCCCCAATTACCCCCGCAGTAGGCCCAAAAGACCTGTGCCACCCCAGAACACCCCCATGGGGCCTGTGCCACCCCATGATCACCCCCCGTTCACCTCCATGTGGCCTATGCCACTGCCCGATTACCCCAATCACCCCCATGGGGCCTGTGCCACCCCCGATCACCCCCATGTGACCTATGGCACCGCCCGATTACCCCAATCACGGTGATCGGATCACCCCCATGGGGCCTGTGCCACCCACGATCACCTCGATCACCTCCATGTGGCCTATGCCACCGCCTGATTACCCCGATCACCCTCATGGGGCCTGTGCCACCCCTGATCAACCCCATGGGGCCTATGCCAACCCCCGATCACCCCCCCTGTAGGCCCATCGGGGCCTGGCCAACCCCCACCCCAACCTACCTAACTAACAACCCACCTTACTACCCCCCTGACCCAGTGACCACACCTGACCCCACCCTGACCCAACTACCAACCCACCTACCTACCCCCCTGACCCAGTGACCACGCCTGACCCCACCCTGACCCAACTACCAACCCACCTACCTACCCCCCTGACCCAGTGACCACACCTGACCCCACCCTGACCCAACTACCAACCCACCTACCTACCCCCCTGACCCAGTGACCACACCTGACCCCACCCTGACCCAACTACCAACCCACCTACCTACCCCCCTGACCCAGTGACCACACCTGACCCCACCCTGACCTAACTACCAACCCAACTGCCTATGCTAACAGTTAAATACAAAACACAACCCCCCCCCCATATTTTTATTCCATTTTTAGAAGTAACGGGCAATGTATCTTTAACATTGCAGTTAAAATTAAAATAATAAATTGCCTGTCACTTTTGAAGATAAAATAAAAATAAGGGAAGGGGAAAAAAAAAACAATAATAAAGTAAACAACAGCACATACTTACCTGTCAAATTGACCCCTCCAGCGGTGGCCTTCTGCTCTGGATAGTCGGGCATTCCAATAAAATTTGATTGAAGCCCATGTCCTTCCATCTTGATAGAAGCCCTTGTCCTCATCTTGATTGAAGCCATTGTCCATCCATTCTGGCCCATTGCAAAAGGCCTCCACCTAAAAAAAACGACGCTCTAAAAAAAAACCACAACAATCTAACGGAGCTCCTCCTACAAGGAGCCCCCACCGCGACTAATTGATTTTTTCCCACGCTCCGCCTTTTATACTACTTTTGAAGGACTCTGATTGGCTGAAATTTTTTGATTGACATTGATTTCAACCAATCAGAGTCTTTAAAAAATTAGCAAAGCAGGTATGGTAGCCTGTAATTTCAAAAAAGGTTAGTGTGAACTTGTATAGCAAATAAATAGCACTGTAATATGTATAATAAATTATGTCTAATACAAATACATGAGCAATAATCAAATAATTAATAAAGTACATCAATTAATCAATTAATAAATATCAATTAATATATTTTTTTGTTTTATGTATATTGCTGTGTGTGTGTGTGTGTATATATATATATATATATATATATATATATATATATATATATATTGATAGATATATTGATTGATAGATATATTAATTGATATATATATATATTGAGATATATATATATATATATATATATATATATATATATTGATTGATAGATATATTGATTGATAGATGTATTGATTGATATATATATATATATATATAGATTGATATATATATATATATATATAGAGAGAGAGAGATATATATATATATATATATATATATATATATTGATTGATTGATATATTGATTGATGTATATATTGATTGATTGATAGATAGATATATATATATATTGAGATATATATATTCATATATATATATATATATATATATATATATATATATTGATATATATATATAGATATATATATATATATATATATTGATATATATATATATTTTGATATATATATATATATATATATATATATATATATAATTATATCTATATAATTAATTATATATATCTCAATATATATATATATATATATATATATATATATATATATCAATATATATATATATATTTTTATTTCATTTTTTTTAATGTACAGTTTGGGCCTATATGATTTTGATTGGTTATTTAAGGTTTTTAAGGTGCGGTTGGGGCCTATATGGTCACACTTGGTCTTTTAATGTTTTTAAGGTGCGGTTGGGGCAATATGGTCACACTTGGTTATTTAATGTTTTTAAGGTGCGGTTGGGGCCTATATGGTCACACTTGGTCTTTTAATGTTTTTAAGATGCGGTTGGGGCCTATATGGTCACACTTAATTATTTAATGTTTTTAAGGTGCGTTTGGGGCCTATATGGTCACACTTGGTCTTTTAAGGTTTTAAAAGTTACGGTTTGGATCTTGAACGTTCTCATTTTTTTTTTTTTTTTTTTTTCTATCACCCTCAGGTGCAAACTCTCTGTGGAAGCAGATTTGTTTGGACTCGTTGGTTGACTTACTGGACGTGAATACCCCGAGAAGGAGAGTCAACTGTTGGTGACTATATGGTCACACTTGGTTATTTAAGGTTTTTAAGGTGCAGTTGGGGCCTATATGGTCACACTTGGTCTTTTAAGGTTTTAAAAGTTACGGTTTGAGTCTTGAACGTTCTAATTTATTTATTTTTGTTGTTGTTTTCTATCACCCCCAGGTGCAAACTATCTGTGGAAGCAGATTTGTTTGGACTCGTTGGTTGACTTACTGAACGTGAATACCCCGAGAAGGAGAGTCAACTGTTGGTGAGTATCATTGCTTTGAATTTTCTGTCCATGCGTATAGGTGCAAATTTGATGTTGATGTAATCTTGTCACATGAGGGTTTGCAATCTGTAATGTATACCAATGAATTCAACACACTGTTATTTTAAAGTAATTTTGTGACATAATATAAATTAATATACCGTGATCTATTTCTTCTATTGGTATCAGAAATGAATACTATTGACTCTCTACTTGTGATGCCTTTCGGCACCCTAACCTATGAGGAGAAGGTGGAAGTAAAACGGTTAGGACCTGACCAACCAGAGATAAATCTGCAGGAAATCGCAAGAGATAGAGGGAAGCAATATATCCGTACTTTCAATACTGAATGGTACAAGAAGAACAACTGGCTTTGTGGAAGCGTTTCTAGGAAGTCCTTATATTGTTTTCCATGCATCCTATTTGGTGGTGACTCTGCTTGGACCAAAACTGGAGTGACTGACGTCAAACATCTAGCAGATAAATTGTCGAAACACAAAACTTCTAAATCTCGCTTGGATAACAGGATCAAGTTTGAGATGCTTGGACAGGCGAACATTGCAGTTCAACTGGACCAAGGGTACCAAGTCAGTATTCAAAAACACAATGAAGAAGTGGCTAAGAACCGGTACATCCTTTCGAAGATAATTGATTGTGTTAGCTTTTGTGGTGCTTTTGAACTGGCATTAAGAGGACACAACGAAAGTGAAACATCGCTAAATCCAGGAGTGTTTCGAGGTCTGGTGGATTTGGTTGGCAGTATCGATAGTGCAATGGAACAGCATTTGAAGACTGCAACTGTGTTTAAGGGCACATCCAAAACCGTGCAGAATGAGCTCCTGGACTGCATGCTGGAAGTTATTAAGGAAGTGATTCACCAGCAGCTTAAGGAAGCCCAGTTTGTGGCAATCCAAGCGGATGAAACAACCGATATTGCCACTAGGACACAGTGCGTTGTAGTCTATCGCTACATTGACAAGAAGCATTAAGTGGTGGAAAGATTTGATGGCTTCACGGAACTGAAAGCAACGGATGCAGACTCGATTGCCGCTGTTGTGCTGGAAAGTCTGAATACTGTTCTCCCAGAGCCAGAAAACAAGATGAAACTCATAGCTCAAAGCTACGATGGTGCCAGTGTGATGCGTGGAGATCAAGGAGGAGTTCAAAGAAAAATAAAAGACTTGTACCTGAACGCACACTACGTCCATTGCTATGCTCACCAACTGAACCTAATAATGGAGCAAGCAGTTTCAAGGATTGGAAGAGTTCGAGTTTTTTTTTCCAACATAGGCGGCATACCATCTTTTTTTTCACGCTCTCCAAAAAGGACTGGAGTTCTGGATGAGGTAGTTGGTAGAAGACTTCCAAGAGGTGCACCGACACGATGGAACTTCAACGTTAGGACAGTGAACGTCATCTACGAGAACAGAGATGCGCTACTTGAGTGTTTCCAGACAATTGAAGCATGTCTAAACTTTGATCAAACATCTATACGTGAAGCCGCAGTTTTCGTTGGATTGCTGGAAGACAGGGAGTTCCTTTACTTCCTTAAATTATTTCATTTAATAATGCCACATGTTGACATCCTCTATAGTCAGCTTCAGAAGCGAGACACGGATACTGTTTATATCCGCAACGTCACAGAAGATTTTGTCAGCAGCATCCAGAAAATCCGTAATTCTGTTGACGAGATAGAAGCAAGTTTGCCTAGCGATGTAACATTCCGCAGACTGAGTACGGAGATCTCAACCTTGAGACAACTTTCAAGACAGGTATGTGACATATTGGTGGTTCATGCAAAAGAACGTTTTTCATTTTCAAATCACCTAGTCAGTGCCAAACTTGTTCAAAGTGACTTGTATACAACCCATGACACTTGCTTTCCAACCCAAGCTCTGGAAGACACCGTGCAAGCATATCCAATACTGAAGAAGGAACAATTACGCACTGAGCTGTCACTTCTGTATGGGAAGACAGATTTTCATGCTTGTACAAGTGCTGTTGCTCTGCACAAACTTTCACATCAATTGAATCTGCAGAATGATTTCACAGAGACAGTGAAATTATTAAGAATCCTGATTACAACACCGATGACCACTGCAGAATCAGAAAGATGCTTCTCCACATTGAAGAGGATAAAAACCTTTTTTAAGAAGCACCATGTCCCTGGAGCGGTTGAATGCATTGGAGATGCTCTCAATGGAAAAGCAACTGATTTCCGAGATCCCAGACTTCAATGAAAAAAACAATGAGAAGTTTTGTTCTTTGAAAGATCGCAGTGCAAAATTTAAATACAAGTGATTGAAGCAAAGAAGAATGCATACCCCCAGGGTGTGCAAAGATAAACTGCGTTAAGCAGCACCACCTCACTACCAAACATAACTAGTGGTAAGTAAAGTATGAACGGTGTGTGGGTGTGCATATGGAAGGAGCTATGAAAGGTGTGTGCACCAACTTTACCATCAATTTAATCTACATAATGATTTCACAGAGACAGTGAAGATATAAGGAATCCTGCTTACAACACCGAAGACTACTGCAGAATCAGAAAGATGCTTCTCCACATTGAAGAGGATAAAAAGGTATTTAAGAAGCACCATGGCCCTGGAGCGGTTGGAGGCACTTCCAAGGGTAGCTGTCACTTCTGTACGGTAAGCCAGAATTTCATGTCTGTACGAGTGCTGTTGCTCTGCACCAACTTTACCATCAATTTAATCTGCATAATGATTTCACAGAGACAGTGAAGCTATAAGGAATCCTGCCTACAACACCGAAGACTACTGCAGAATCAGAAAGATGCTTCTCCACATTGAAGAGGATAAAAGGGTATTTAAAAAGCACCATGGCCCTGGAGCGGTTGGAGGCACTTCCAAGGGTAGCTGTCACTTCTGTACGGTAAGCCAGAATTTCATGTCTGTACGAGTGCTGTTGCTCTGCACCAACTTTACCATCAATTTAATCTGCATAATGATTTCACAGAGACAGTGAAGCTATAAGGAATCCTGCCTACAACACCGAAGACTACTGCAGAATCAGAAAGATGCTTCTCCACATTGAAGAGGATAAAAAGGTATTTAAGAAGCACCATGGCCCTGGAGCAGTTGAATGCATTGGTTTGAAGGAATTGGAGGCTCCTGCAAGGGTAAGTAAAGTTCTCAGAAATGGCACCACCGAACTACCAAAAATAACTAGTGGTAAGTAAAGTATGAATGGTGTGTGGGTGTGCATATGAAAGGAGCTATGAAAGGTGTGTGAATGGTCAGTAACAATTGTTGAAGCCTTGGTGTGGCGTTACTGCTCATATGGTTATCCATATGCTAATTCAACGTGTTTGTTTGACATTGATTATTGTGTTGTCTAAACAGAAGTGAAATGTTGTTGTTTTCTTGAATCCCAAGATCCACTGGTTTGGGCCTATACAGTCCTGATTGGTCTTTTAAGGTATGTTTGGGGCCTATGGTCACACTTGGTCTTCTAAGGTATGTTTGGGGACTTTATGGTCACACTTGGTCTTCTAAGGTATGTTTGGGGCCAATATGGTTCCACTTCATCTTTTAAGGTTTTTAAGGTATGGTTTTGTTCTTGAATGGTCTGATTGATTTGCTTGTTTTCTTTCAACCCCAGGTGACCCCTCTGTGGCAGCAGATTAGTTTGTACTCGTTGGTCAACTTACTGAACGTGAATACCCTTAGAAGAAGAGCCGACTAATGGTAAGTGTCACTGCTTTAATTTTTCTGTTAATGCGTATAGGTGCAATTATGATATTGCTGTAGTCTTGTCACATGAGTTTTTTTCAATCTATATTGTATACCAATGAATTTAACACATTGTTACTTTACTTCTTGACATTGCTGCATTGCTGATCATGTATTTCAAGTATAAGGTCATTGGGCGGGGCTTATAAAGGCCATTATGACATCAGGGGAAGGAGTTATAAAAATGGGTGTGGTTTGAAAAAGGGGAGGGGCTACATTTCACCCTGGCGCCCCTCCAACTTACCAATTGGACTTACCAATGAAATAAAATATTTCGAACACAACACTTACCAATTCACAGTTACAGACTCCAGCCTTAGTGTTTATGCAGATTACTATGGGATGTCTTCAAGGGTTAAAGTCAAATCTTGATCAATTTTAAAAAAGGAAACACATTTTCCACATGATTTTTATCTGGTTAACTGATGGTGCAGAGTACATATGGTGGCTTTTGTGGTCCTTTAATGAACAAAAATAAATTCTAGACAAATAAAAGAATACACTCTAAGCACAATAAATGGTTACTTTGATCATAAAGAATAGAGCCTTTGGATTTTAACTTGTAACAAAATGTTAATTTGTATCTATATTACTTTTTTAAGCTGGCATATTATCTGCTATAATACATTAACCTATGTAATTTACAAATATTTATATTTTATTTTCGGCAATTAAAGAATTTGTTATAGTATTAATTTCAAAATTGTTTCCAAATATTGTTTTACTAGTAACATGCCTGTCATAAATGATGGTGTCATATGTTATGTTTAATTGTCTGTTCTGTCTCTCTCTATGCTGTGTCTGTGTGCCCTCTCCCTCTCTCTGTGTGCCCTCTCTCCCTCTGGGTGCTGTCTCTCTCTCTCTGCGCGCCCTCTCTCTCTCAGTGCGCCCTCTCTCTCTCTCTGTGCTCCCTCTATGTCTGCGCTCTCTCTCTGCCCTCTGTCTCTCTCTGTGTCCTATCTCTATGCTCTGTATGCTCTTTGTCTCTCTCCTCTCTCTCTCCTTCTCTCTCTGCCTCCCTCCTTCTCTATCTCCCTCTCCTTCACTCCCCCTCCCTCCTTCTCTCTATCCTCCCTCTCTTTCTCTCTCTCTCTCTCTCGCCCTCCCTCTTTCACTCTCTCTCTCACCCTCCCTCTTTCACTCTCTCTCTCCCTCCTCTATCTCTCCCTCCTCTGTCTCTCCCTCCCTGCTTCTGTCCTTCTCCTCCTCTCTCTCTCCCTCCCACTCTCTATCCCTCCCTTCTATGCAGCGCCACACCTCTATTCTCCCAAGTGCCAGGCAATCAGCATGTGAGTAACGCCAGCGCAGATTCTTTCTATACTTTAATTTAATTTTACTTTATATTATAATGAAATTATTATGATATTATTATGAATATATGATTAAAAAAGATTACATCATTCTGTAATACAGTAAACGCTCCGTGATTGGCACCTGTGGGGATTGCCTATTGGCGGATAAGTGTAGTTGCCGGTTGCTTGAGAGTCACTATTTTAAAAGCTCTAACTAGCCCTAAACCCCCTACAAACTCTTAAACTATCTATAAAACAGCTACTGCTAACTAAGCTCATTTAAAGGTAAAAAAAAAAAAAGAGAAAAAGGTTGATTTAAAAAAAAAAAAAAACGTGGAGACCGGTTGTGCCGGATAAAGACGATTAAGTGACTAAATCAAGTAAAAAAATCTGTTTCTCATTCTGAGAACAACAGTTATTACACTGCATTCTGTGAAGCTGAGCAGCGACATGCAAATATGCAAATGTGTCGCTCTTTAATCCATAGCCAATTTTAAACATGGCTTCCTTTAAGCTTCTGCCTGCTGTATTACACAGCTTTTATGCAAAGTCAAGATTGGCTTATACACAAGCTTGGAATCCCATCCGCGTACAGCTGTTTCAAGCTTACTGGCTATCATCAGCATTATTGCTCTTTTGCCCACCATATATTAAATGATTGTTGTGGTGAAATACCTACTCATAAGGTCCACTACACAAGCTGGGATCCTGCCCCACACTGATTATAGCCAGTAAGCTTGAAACAGCTGTACATGGATGGGATTCCCAGCTTGTGTATAATCCAACCTTGGCTTTGCATAAAAGCTGTGTAATACAGCATGCATAAGCTTAAAGGAAGCCATGTTTAAAATGGGCTATTTACTGTACTACTGTACAGTGGAGGGCTTCTATCACTCTTTTGCCCACCATATATTAAATGATTGTAATATTACATTAATATAATACATTAATATAACATAATATATCTCTTACCATATAATATTATGACTCCCTGTAATGTATTATTGCATCTCTCTATACAATATTTTCTCACTCTATAAAATTGTGTCATTTTCCATTATATATTTTTCATCACTCTGTATTATATTATATCTCAATATAATGTAATATTATATCACTCTATACAATAAGCATCACAAGAATCATATTAATATATTTCTCTGTGTAATATATTTTCTCATGACTCCATGTAAAAATAAAGGGTGGCCCAGAAGATGAGCACTGTGGGAGTACAGTGCTTTGCAAAAGTATTCACCCCCTTGACTTTTTACCTATTTTGTTACATTAAAGCCTTAAATTCAATGTTTTGGTAATCTGAATCTTATGTGATGGATCAGAACACAATAGTCTAAGTTGGTGAAGTGAAATGAGAAATATATATATCAAAAACAATTTTTTTGAAATAGAAAACAGAAAATTGGCATGGGCGTATGTATTCTCCCCCTTTATTATGAAGCCCATAAAAAGCTCTGGTGCAACCAATTACCTTCAGAAGTCACATAATTAGTGAAATGATGTCCACCTGTGTGCAATCTAAGTGTCACATGATCTGTCATTACATATACACACCTTTTTTGAAAGGCCCCAGAGGCTGCAACACCTAAGCAAGAGGCACCACTAACCAAACACTGCCATGAAGACCAAGGAACTCTCCAAACAAGTAAGGGACAATGTTGTTGAGAGGTACAAGTCAGGGTTAGGTTATACAAAAATATCCAAATCTTTTATGATCTCCAGAAGCACCATCAAATCTATGATAACCAAATGGAAAGAACATGGCACAACAGCAAACCTACCAAGAGACGGCCGCCCACCAAAACTCACGGACCAGGCAAGGAGGGCATTAATCAGAGAGGCAGCACAGAGAGCCATAGAGCGTTGGGCTTTATGGCAGAGTGGCCAGAAGAAAACCATTACTTTCAGCAAAAAAACGAAATGGCACGTTTTCAGTTTAGTCTGATGAGACTAAAATTTAACTTTTCAGCCATCAAAGAAAATGCTATGTCTGGTGCAAACCCAACACATCATATCACCCAAAGAACACCATCCCCACCGGGAAACATGGTGGTGGCAGCATCATGCTGTGGGGATGTTTTTCAGCAGCCAGGACTGGGATACTTGTCAGAGTTGAGGGAAAGATGGATGGTGCTAAATACAGGGATATTCTTGAGCAAAACCTGTACCACTCTGTGTGCCAATTTGAGGCTAGGACGGAGGTTCACCTTCCAGCAGGACAATGACCATAGTTTTTCATGTAAAGTACCTGAGATTACTTAAATACCATAATACACCCTTATGTGAGCATGTATTCCAATCATTGCTCAATAAGCTGATTACTAAAAAAATATGTATTCCTTTACCACTGACACGTGCTTGCTAACTCCATACAAATGATGTCAAAATAGTTCACATTTGATTGGTATCAAAATATCTACATGATTAGGTGATGATATTTGATGACATTTTGCTACATATACTAATATGGGTAGTGTTGGTGGTCCCTGGAGACCAATATCTGTTTATGTATGGTTTGACATTATATGTTCACAATATTTATACAGAGACATAATTGTTCTAGCTCTTTAATGGTTATTCTACCATATCATGTAATTCCGTCCAAATGACACATGACAAGACATATGTATTTAATGCAAATTAAAGGATTACTGCACAATGAAATAAAATATTTGAAAACTTTAAATCTGACTCAGCGCATAATTTTGATGCCTCTGTAGGACCACGGAGAGATCCATAATACATTGATGAAAAGGTGAGTATGAGGTTGCAGTGCCTACATGCAACACAACTCATACAAAGCAGCATTCTTGTTAGCAAGATAGTGTGTGAGTTGGGTGTTTTTATTTCATCTATTTCAATTTTATAGAATTATTATTTACAATGGCTAACTGCACCCTCCTTCCTCACCCCTTTCTTGACTGATAACCAAAACAAACACCATCATGATTCAGCTCTGAGGAAGTGATGTAACAAACACAATATAGATTCCTGTACTTATAAACAGAGTCTTCAAAAATAATTCAGAATTTTCCAAAAAATGTTTTATGCCCATGGCTTACACAGCTGCCAATATTGCTAGTTTGGTAAATACTTGAAAACAAGAGTCTTTTTCTTGTCCTTTAACGTTCATTGACTTCTCATAGTCATGTGGTCTGACAGTTCTTCATCTTTCACAAGATATGCTCATTTTCATACTATAAACAATGGAAGACTAAACATCTATGCCATGTATGCAGGTGTTTTCCTTTTTAAGATTGTCATCCAAATGCCATCACTGCCAGATCTCCAACATGAGCCCACAGATTATTAATAAACAGCACTGTTTTAAAGTACATTATTATTAGTGAGATTTTATAGTATTAGTAGCACTGCTTGGAAAGGAACAACTAAACTTTATATATACATCCTATTGGTATATCTGATGTTCCAAATGTATTTCCAAACTTTCCTCCCCCTCAATTTATCATTTTTTATCTTTTTTTACTATTTTTTTATACACAGAGTGTCATGCTAAATTTAGAGATGCCAATGTCAATTGCTGCATGTAGGTGAATGAGACTCCCTGCTAGTCATTCTGGTGTACTAAACAGTAATTAATTCTATGTATGTGCGTGGCATTTTGGAACTCCATTGTATGAAAATGTCTTCCCCTATGTGCTAAATGTTCTGTTGTGCTGACCAGATATAAAACGTGTGTAAGTGTTATGTGTTATTTAAATTGTTGAGGGCTTGTTAGATTTTTTATTGTTTTTGTTTTGCAATCTATTTCCCCTTCAGGATTAAATTACACAACACTGAAACTAATGATGCATGAACTGTTTACTTTGTTGACCATGATGATTGAACGGAAAACTCAGGGCTATACTTTTGGATATCATATTCTAGAATAAAAGAAACATTGCGTATGTCATGATTCAAGTAAAGTAGATATGTTGTTGTTTAGTCGTTCAGTCATGTCGGACTCTCCATGACCCTACGGACCGCAACACACTAGGCACATCTATTATTGTCTCTGGTCGTGCTTATCCGTAAGTTTTTTTTTTTGCAAAGACACTGGAGTGGGTTGCCAGTTCCTTCTCCCGTGGACCACAATTTATCTGAGCTCTCTGCTATGACTTGTCCGTCTTGGATAACCCTACATGGTATAACTCACAGCTTCATTAAGGTACACAAGTCCCTTCACGATTACAAGGTAGCGATCCAGAAGGGTAAAATAGATATACAGTCATCTGAATATTTTGAAGGAACCATTGTGAATGCTGTCAGAACATATTGTGCCTATTGAGCTAATATATAATTATTTATATTCTGCTAGACTATCTGGCAGCACATGGCTCAATCATTTATACAAAGCCACACTGTCAGCTGGAAGATTAAATATGTAAAAATATGTATTTAAAGATGTGATTATTGTCTAACATATGAACATCTAACACATACTTGTCAATAAAATGCTTAAACAAGTACAGACAAAGTATATATAAAAAATCCAAAATAATATTGAACTATTTGCAATGTTTTGCCTTTTTAATTGTTTTCTCATGGTGGGGATTTAAATAAATATACAAATTTTACCAAAAAACTGGATGATTTATAATATAGACCTGAAAGTCCATTAAAGCCCCAAAAGATAACACGCTCTTTTGAGGAACTTGCCTTTTAGAAATTAAAAGCAAAATACAACTTTTCATTTTTAACAACCGAAAGTTTATAAGTATACAAGCTCCTGTCTCAACTGCAAAAGTAGACAAAAAAAGCTGCAATGGCAGCCCCCTATAGCATGACTGTAAGTAATAGCTAATAAATTAAATGCTTTATGTTTTTACAGTATAAAAACATTTTTAAATGATCAAGATTAGTTCTTTAAAAGGAAACAGGTTGCTTCAGTTGCCCTGTAAAGGAATATGGAAGTTTCCCTGTTTTTAACTTTTTCTAATCTAACACATCCTGCTTATATCAAAAACACACATTACATTGAGTCATTCTATACACATAGTGATTTATTTTATTACAAAATTGGTTTCCACACCTCCACAGGTGCCTACATAGGCACCTGGTACTAGCCAATAGAAACATTGCATTCAAGTGTGTTTTTAACTTTCAAGCAGCAGAACAATGCAGAAATCCACAGCAGCAATGTCTGAGCTTTTTCTTGCTTCCTTGAGGTGAGGAAAAAATACTGCATATCCCATGATGCTTTGCAGAGACTGACTTCCCAGAGATTGTATCAATGTTATAGCTGCCTGTGATTGGCCTAAACAAATTATGAATTTTATGCTAATTTAGCTTGGATTTTTCCGGGATTCCTTGTTAAAATCAACTGCCAGAAACTCTGAAGACATTTGCAAATGTCAGGGTAAGTTTATTAATTTTTATATTTTTTCATGCAAACAAATGTTTTCATACACTACTGATTCTCCACTATAAGATGCATTCCAAATCCATGAAATATGCCCTTAAGTGACCTCCACTCAGCACACAGTGCTGGGGGCACCAGACTTTTGGGACATCAGACTTTTGGGGAGCATCCTGGATCAGGGCACTAATATTTTGGGCACTTGTTTCTGAGTTTAGTAAAATATCATGTGTTTGTGAAGTATCTAACAAATTATCAGCATTAGGAGCAAGGTAATCCACGAGCATAAAAAACAAACAAATGTAAAGCAAATATTCAAATTTAGCAGGACTGATATGTGACCTGTAGTCTGAGAGGAGAGTTATCCTGTTGGCACTTGCTCTTTATTCAGTTATATTGTCAAATGTCTATTCACTATGGGCCTCATTCTATTATCGGCCGTAGGAGATGCAGGGCCGCAAGGACCGGCCGCAAGCTATTCGGCTATTCTATTCCCTTTTCGGCCGGGGACTCGGGCAGGCTTGCGGCCGGCGCCTTGTTATCCCTTGCGGCCCCACGCGCTGGAGGCTTTTGATCATAAACGGCCGCAAGAGATTCGGCCGCAAGAAAATCCTGGTTGCTATTCAATTGCTCCGGGAACCCTCTCGGCAAGGCTAAAACCGAGCCGCAGCTTACTTGCAGCAAAAAGGTCCCGCAGACACACAATTAAGCACATTATAAAGCCATAATAAAGCCATCCTGTACTCTGAGGAGACTATAAAGTGATTGTAGGTGTTAGCATTAATAGCACAACATTCCCCTACACTCAAATCCGTAAATACATTTTTTTTTAAATTTATGTCACATATCCATGTAAAAAGTCCAGAGGGCTTGGAGCACCTCAGACCCGCCCACGCTGCGGCCGGAAAATAAACAGTTAATGTAAACTCGGATTTGGGCTGATGTGCAAGCTTGAGTGGGGGTTGCTATTAATCCTCATGTCCCCCATTATGATCCCTAGCATTTACAGAGCTTTACAGTGCCGTCTTGAATTTATTTTTGCATTTAAAGATTTCGGAGCTTACGGCCGGTTGCAAGATATACGGCCGGCCGTAAGGGGATAGCCTTGCGGCGCCGTAAAATTGAATTGCAAGGTAACGGGACCCCCGCAAGGAATTGCAGCTTTGTGGCCGTTTTACGGCCGATAATAGAATGAGGGCCTATGACTGTCACTCAGTAGAACTGAATATATATGTTACCTATATCCACTTATTTATGTTCCTTTCACTCCTCCCAGCTTTTAGTAACAAAAGCAAGTGTCTGCCAAACAAATCAAAACTTAATATAATATTAAAGTTTCTAAAAATATTTTCTCATATCAATCAATGCCAAACAACACTTTAGTACCCACTGATAGGCAGAGTACTCACTGTTGCCTGTGCAGGGGAGTAAGAACTGGGGGGTGGGGGGGACAAATCCTCAGATTAAATGAATAGTGGACACAAAAAAAAAAAGTAAACTTAATAATGCATTACCAGATTTAGTCACTAGAGGGCTGATGCTATGGAGCAGTATGTCTTTCTCATTGAAAGCTTTGACCCATAATTTATCATATAAATAAATAAATATATATATATATATATTTATATATATATATATATATATATATATATATATATATATATATATATATATATATTATATTGGGGGCAGGGGCATTTAGAATTTAAACAAAGAAATAAAAAAAATAAAAAGCTTATGAGGGGCACTGCAACACCGGCTGTAGATCTGCCCCTGCTTCCTGTCTTGGGAGTAGAGTTGAATTAACTCCCCTAGATTTTTCGGGGCTCCTATGCCCATGTAAACATTTAAATTGTGTTGCTCAGTTGTGCCTGACTCTCTGTGACCTCATGGACAACACACCATGCTGATTTGCTTGGTTTTCATGATAGAGATACTGGAGTGGGCTGCCAGTTCCTTCTCCAGTGGGCCAAATCATACAGCTCCTGGTATTCACTGGTGGTCTCAAGTGCTGACCAGTGTGAACTCTTGGTTCCCTGGCTAGATTTGAACTCAGGATGCTGTGGTGAAAGTACCTGCATCCTAACCATTGGACCACCAGAGAACCCCCTACTCCCATGTACCTGTGCCCTATTATTTAGTCTCCTTGCTAGATTTGTGCAAATGATGAGGATGCTATATACCATCAAGTAGGACCATCAAGTAGGAGAGAGTGTGTGAAGCCCAAGGTACCTTCTTGCTAGGGACATTATTAGGACTATGAACATCCCATACCTATAGATTTCTACGGAGACAAAGAGAGAGAAATAGGATGGAAGTTTGCTCTTCAAATTTTATGAGGGTGTGCTGTAGCTGAAGAATAACATATATTAATGTTCTGATTCTCATAAGCATAACTTCAGTCAGTTTGTATGTAGAGTTTTCAATTTTCGGCTGCACAGACAAGATTAGGAGGATAGTGTTGCATGATTGATGGTACCCACGGGGTCTGGGGCCCAATCATATCCAGGTACTCCAACAACAGTGTCTGTAGACATTCTGCTCATTAGGAGTTCCTCTCATGTATTATATTCCACAACAGCTGCAAGACCACCACCTGTGACTCTTGCACTGGCAGCTTCCTCAGCCATCTTCCACCTGACTATGACCCCAGAATCATGAAGTGGTGCTTCACTCTCGACATCCCACAGCGCTGATGTCGCTCCACATCCCTGTCCTCTGACCAACTCTGACCTCTCTGTCTCCATTGAGCATTTGGGACTAGTTGTGGACAGTATGCATTTTCCCTGAGTGTAATTGTGTGCCCTGTGTTTATAGACAGCCCAACTCTCCCTGGAGGCCATGGCCTCCCTGCATTGGCCCTGAGTCCTGGGGCTCAAACCCCATCCTCACCCACTAATCTCTGCGATTGTGCCAACTCCGATTCCATCCCCCTCACCATGCCTATAACCCTTTCTCCTCCTGTCCTCTGGTCTCCCTTTATTTCTTCATCTATCCTTCTCTCCTCACTCCTCTTTCCATATCAGACAAGCAAATAAAGCAATCACCACGTTCACAGATGCCCACACAGACGCACTTTATGTACCATCACTGCCAGAAAAAAAGTATATAAATGTTTTTGAAAGAAATGTATGTGCTATGTGTTTTATTTCTTGTCTATTATTAATTTAGGGCGCAAGGGTAATGGGGTACTGGGATGGGGTATATAGCAAGGGGCATATGGGGTGCATATGTAGTATGTGGTATGTAATATGGGAAGGTGTTGTGTATGTAGTAGAGAATATGTAGCAAGGGGGGCATGGGTGCGGGGTACGTGTTGAGAGTGGGGTTATGTATTAGGGTAGGGTGGGAATGGGGCATAGAGCAGATTGAATAGTGATCAAGAAAGGACTGTGAAATCTGTTATAAAGTTTATTAACGTAGGGTTATGTAGACTGTGTGAAGGATTTACTGGTGAATTTACTTGTAAAAGCTAATGTGGCAACAAAGCTCAAAACTACTCTCTATAGTCTAAGCTCCTACTCTCTCACTTATCCTCCGCTTCTGGGACCTGTGGATTAGTTTATGCTGCATGGCACAGTCAACACTTGAGTGGGAACCATGTAGCTTTATAGGCTCACTGCTGTTATATTTACTGACGTGTAACTTGACTGGAGTTGCTATAGGAATTACTGTGTTTTTTGACTATTACTAGCTAGTCCAAACTTAGCTGTTCACTTAACATGTAAGGACCATTGTGAGTGTTCATAGTTATTTTGCCTTATGCGACAACCCCCTGACTATGAGTACATCATTTCCTATGTGAGCTAGCCTATGGGAACAATGTAATAACTCTTAGTTCTCATTAGATCTCCCATAAGGACAATTCCGCCTTAGAAATAAATGGCCCTTATGGGAGCCATATAATTGATTCAATATTTTTAAAAAATATCAAGTGATAGAAAATGTCCACTAGATGGCACAATTCTTCCCTAAATTCATTTGGTATTCCTGAATACGGATGTAGTTCATAGACCAGTTTAGGTTTGCAGGGTAACTTTCCCTTAACAATATTGATTCTGATCCAGGGGGCTTGTCAGCAAAGTATAGAACATTTTAATATATATTCAGTACAGTGCCTTCTAAAATGTATCATTAATTTGGCTAAAAGCTTCATAAAGAGAAACTATGACTCAGACATGATGAGATTACACAACAGACCTCTCTGAAAATACAATGGATTCTGTGGAAATTATACTGAAATGACGCAAGGAAGGGAAATCCATACAAGGAAACGCATGGGGTGCAGCAACAGCGAGTAATTAATAAACAGATGATTAAAAGGTAGCAGTGGCTAGTAGGTGGCCCAGGGGTCTTATTTATTTGGTCATTCACAGGTGACCCTCACTCTATTCTTATGAATGGTAGATCTTGTCCTTCTTCCATTATACTAAAACTATTTTCTTCCTCCCACAACTGACACATGTCAAACTTCCCAACAATTATTGAGTACAGTGAGCCATACAGTATAAAGGAGCTGTACAAACAGTGCTTAATATCTCAGGACTAATTTACTGTAGACACTAACATGTACAACATCGTCTACATGAAATCAACTTATTGTTACTTATTGTTGAGGTGACAGTGTTACCTCTAAGTGTAGTAAAATTAATTTTTTCCCAGTGCCAAAAACTGGTGTGCACTAAATTGAGCAAAAATTATTCCAGAAAAAAAAAGAAGCAAAAACAGGAGAGCAGATGGTACCAAGAAACAGAGAAACAAAGAAAGTAGAAGAAAGAGAAGTCTGAGAGAGTAAAATGGTCATGTAGATTAGTACACTCAGTTTATTTACACGCTAAAATATATCTAAAATAACATTCACAAAAAATGAATCCAAAAATCCAAATAAAAAAGCAAAATTAGAAAAGGACATAGACCAAACATGGGTAGAACATTTCTTCCTGTGCTAGCTGATATAGTATATTATTGTTTCAGCCTCTCCCTTTTCTCTGTTTTGTTTCTTGGCACCATCTGTAAGCCAGTGATGTGCTGCTCTATACAACAAAACCTCATTATGGAGGTCACTGGGATTAGTAAGTGGGGTGAATATAGAGTGGGGGTCAACGTTCCCTCTAAACTGTGTGGAACGAACACGAGAAGTGTGGAATTTATTTATTTTTGTGCTCATTTCAGTTTCTTATGTGTTCTGGTTTCATAACGTGTGGGCGCACGTGCACAGGTTAGACGGATCATTGGCAGTGTCCCTTTAATATGTATAGCTTAAAGGGCTGACAGAAGAAAGGTCATATGATAGAATTCTTCAAAAAAATGAAAGAATTTTAAGTTCAGGAGGGAAAAAATATCACTTTATCTGACGATATTCACAGACATAAAGAACAGTACAGCAGACACCGATGAACATAGACCAAAGGAGGACCAATATGTCCTAGGAACTGAATGACACTGGCATAGCAGGCACTAACCAGCACAGAACAGTCTACTCCAGTGGTTCTCAACCTCTTTTAGACTATCATCTAATCTGCATACGGACTGCGTTTGAAATAAGAACATATTAACAGGGTGACTGATACTGCACTTGACACTTTAAATATTCATCTGGTTGTGCATGGATTTGAAGTTTACCTACAGATAATCTTGTCAATAATTTATCTATAACTAATGGGTAGTGGTATGTTTAAAATGTTAGGCTCTCCATATCCCTCTTTGTCTCTGAGGACTGGCTGGTAAGGTTCCAGGGACCTTCCCCACTCCTAGGACCGGCTGTTGAGAAACACTGGTCTACACTACCTGTTTATACACTGATAAGCAGAGACAGACAAGGGGCCTCATTCAATTGCTACATTTTAGAGATCCAGGCTCGCAAGCTATTCAATTGCCTTCCGTTTGTGGGCTCCAATTGAGTTACGTCCTACGAGCTACAATTCCTATCGATGTGTTCAAACGCAGCTTACTTCCCTGAAAGCCTTTGATCTTTCACAGCAAAAAGAGTTGCGGCCACAAAAATCATAATTCGCTATTCAATTGCTCCGATTTACCCTTTCGTCATGCCCGTAAATTGCTTATCTCGAACCACAGGTCACTTGGCCAAGGAGGTGTCGCAGAGGGCTTACTTACCAATCGTAGTACTTTAAAAGCAAATAAAAACGCAATCCTGTACTTGTATTAAAAGTAAAAGTGATGTCAGGTCTTAGAATTAATAGCACAACGTTCTCAAGCCCGCAAAACGGCATAAATAAATACATTATTTCATGTTCAATCCTTGTCATAAAGTCCTACGAACCTTAACCTCCAAGCCCGTAGGACTTTGGAATCCAACCTCCATATTTCATTGAAGTCCGGGCTTGGAGGAAATTGAACATGAAATAAAGTATAGTATTTTGGCGATGTGCGAACTTGAGAATGTTGTGCTTTCAATTCTAATGTCCCCATCATTTACAGTGCTTCACAGTGCTGTATTGAATTTATATTTGCATTTACACTGCTCTGAGTTTGCGGGCTTGAAACATGAGTTGCAGGCTAGCGGGCGTGATCATGTTCAAGCCTGCAAATGCTTACTGCCGATAGCATGGTTTGGAAGGGGGACTAACTTGCGGGCCCGGCCAATTGAATAGAAGCGTAACCGTAGAGCAACGCAAGGCCGCAACTCGGTCGCAGGAAACCGTCGATTTGCAATTGAGTTACGGCCCGGAATTGAATGAGGCCGGTCTTCAGGGGATGGGAGAGGATTTGCCAGGGACTGTATTGATAGGAATCATTATCTGCTTCCTTCCCTGCAATTACAATTGCAGAAAAAAACTACACCAGTCAGAAAAAAAATTAAATAGCCGTTTGGGCAGATCCTTTTTTTACCCCCTAACAGGTTGGAGAGAAAATCATCTGCTGGAAGTTGGACCGATCAGATGTAAGCTTTAAAAGCTATATTCAATTAATATTCTTAAAATACTGATTTTTTTTTGCTAATCAGTTATTAAATAAATAAATTAAACCTTCTTTTTGACCATTACAGTCACCCTTTAACTAGCACAGCAGACACCGGCCACCACACACTAGACACTAACCATTGTAGCTGACACTCAGTGACCATTACAGAACACACAGTTGGAGCTACCGCTGGTGCAATGCACTGGGGCCCTGCTCCGTGGGGCCTAGTGCAGTCTATTTTTTTATACTAGTTTAAAAAAAAAATCTACAGTGTACAGGAAAAGGAGCCGCCAGACCGGGGGATACCAGGCACTGAGTTGCAGGTGGGAGGAAAGGGGAGAGGCAGGGGGAGAGAAGAGGGTTGAGGGGAGAGAAGAGGGAGAAGAGGAAGGAGGAAAGGTGACAGAGAAGGGATGAGAGTATGAGTGAGATGAGGTAGGAAAGGTGTGAAGGAGAGAGAGGAGGAGGAGGAAGGGATAAAAAGGAAAAGAGGGAGAAGGAAGAAACGTGAGAGAGAGAAAAAAGAGGAAGGGGCCATACACTAGAGAAAAAAAAGAATAAAATAACATACCGTATTTTTCGCCGTATAAGACGCACTTTTTCTTCCCCAAAACTGGGGGAGGAAAGTTGGTGCGTCTTATACGGCGAATAGACCTTTTCAGACTGCCTCTGTCCTCTTGATCTCACCCCAGCGCTTCCTACCAGCATCGCGTCGGCCGGTGCGTCCTAGTGACGTCACACACGCAACGCTGCAGTACACGTGGAGTGCTGGTAGGAAGCGCTGGGGTGAGATCAAGATGGCAGAGATCAGAAGGAAGGTGAGGATCAGGGAGGATCAGGAGGGTCAGGGAGGATCAGGAGGGTCAGGGAGGGTCAATGGCTCCCAAATGCTGCAGTATATGGATATGTATGTGTATGTGTGTGTGTGTGTGTGTATGTATGTGTGTGTATGTGTGTGTATATATGTATGTATGTGTATGTATATTTATGTGTGTATGTATATGTATGTATGTGTATCTATATATATATATATATATATATATATATATATATATATATTTGTGTGTAATGTAGGTGTGTATCTGTGTGTAAAGTGTATTTGTGTTTGAGTGTATTTGTGTTTGATTCAGATTTTTTTTTTCTTGTTTTCCTCCTCTAAAAACTAGGTGCGTCTTATCTGCCGGTGCGTCTTATAGGGCGAAAAATACGGTAAATATGTATCATATATATCTACTAGCGAATTGCCTGTCAAAAAATGACGGCAATGAAATTGTAAGTGAGCTAAGGGTGTTTGGTGTATAATAATAAAATAAATAATAGATTAATAAAGTAATATACTTTACCTATTTTGAAGTAATATATGCAGGAAGCATTGTGTTGAAGAGCTGCAATCTGTTTTGATGTTGCTGCAGCATTAGTGCTGTGGAGCTGCTGTGTAAGCGTGATGAATGTGTGCAGTGTAATAGTGTGCGTGCGCGAGACAAATCCGTTAGCGTAGCTGTGTGTTTCCGTATTGTATGTTATTGTTCTAAAATGGCGGCTAATGTGTGGTATGCGGCTGTGGCTGATTTAGCATCCTTCGTTTTCTATGTCGTCCGACTTTTTCGGAATATCCGTAGCTGTTTGGTGGTGTTTTGCCTGTTTAGGGTCCTTTAGCCTCGTTTTCGTTTTGTTTGGTGGCCCTTTTTTCCCCTGCTTGGGTGATTTTCGGGTGTCTAAACTCCGAAATGTGTACTTAAATCGAGGTGTAACTTGACTTGCAGAGGTCCTGGGTGCACCACCGAGCTGTGGATAAGCTTTTTATGTGTTTGTTGTTTGTATTTATTGTGTTTGTAATGTTTTTGGGGTCGCGCGGGTTGCGTCCTTGTTTTTTAATCTCGTAGGTGTTTTTCGGCAAATACGTAGGTGTTTTTTTTTGGCGGCCATTTTTTCTCTCGCCTAGAGAATTTTTCAGTGTCTAAACTCTTTTATTTTGAGTTAAATTGAGATGTAACTTTAGTTTTCGAGGTACTGGATGCTCCCTCTTCCTGTAGATAAGCTTTTTATGTATTTGTTGTATTTTTCATGTTTTGATGAGCGCGGGTTGGGGACGATTTTTGAGAGGTCGTAATGGGTCATAACGTGTCTCGTATTTTCCTTTCGTAACTACGTAAATTTTGCAAGGTCCACAGTTGCTGATAAGGAGCGCCTTCGGCCAGCTCCTTTCCAGCAACAAGGCGCTCCTTGCCAGCAACTATGGCCCTCGCTTTGCGAGGGCTGCGGGCTCGCTATGCGAGCCCGCAAGCGTTAGCAACAGCTCGCATGCTCACAACTATATATGTGATATATAAATAATACATATATATAATATGGCACCGGTAGGGCCCAAAACAAAAAATAAAAGATTTTGCCCGGAGACCCTCCGCTCACTGGTCCCCCCACCAACAGCACACATGCAAACACATAATTATTCAAAGCTTAAACATATTTTTATAAATTTCATTTCACAACATTTACATTTTAGTTACACCGGTTTTGCAAGTAAACGTTAATGTATAATCCTTTGTGATTTATTTGAATCAAACTTAGCTTTTGTGTCCATGCAAAGTTCATGACAGACGAGCCTCTTTGTTCCTGTGTAAAATGCAAATCTGAAGGGCTATCTGGAAGTAATTGAGTCCAGGGAAACCCTCCAAGCACTTATTTCTGTTAATATTCTTGAATTCTCTGGAATATTTTGTAGACCACATCTTCAGGACATAGCAGGCAGACTGTGAAAGTGAACACGAAGAAAAAGAAAGGAGGAGGGGCAGGGAGCTTAAAATAATTCAAGTATATCAACTAGTCTTTGGCTACATCCAAGTGTGAGAGTTATCAGTGGGTGATCTGTAAAGATTGATCTATGAGATGGGAAATCACTGGCAGGATGGGTGATATGTAAGGAGTGATAGGACCAGACAGTAGGTGGGCGACCTGAAGAAGGTAATAACATACAGTGGGGGTGATCTAAGTGAGAGAGTGGGTTATCCAGGAAGAGAAGAAGTATATGAGTCGTTTAGGTGTTACTACCACATTTGTACATTTATGATTAATAAAGTAATTCTAAAACTTCAATTACTTTCATGCTTAAAAAGACGCAAATGGTTGCACTTGGGGTATAATATTAAACTATAGGTAATAACAAGCACTTTATCAACTGAATGCTATTTTTTTAATACATTTTACTATGGTAAAATAGGATTAAAAGCTACCTTTTTTGAGCTGTTGGCCAGAGGTTGAAACGTTATCACAATGAGAGATGATTGCATTTAATTATTGATTAGCCCCTTCATTGTTTTCTGTGCAGATGCTTTCATCTGGAATGTGCAGTTTTTTAAAAATATTCAATTAGGACGTTACTTATTATTATCTATAGGTTTAAACTATATCATATTTGGAACCTCTGCTATGTAACACTAACTCCCTTTCATCTTGTTAAAATCACAATCATGACACAGACACATTTTGTGGCAGACTCACACTCAGACAAGAGGACAAAACAAAAACTGTCTTACTATTACACAGCCAGATTGTGACGGTTTTCTTTTGGAGCATATTCTTTCCCCAGCTACAGTCCAACCTCAGAGCAGTGTTGTCACATTCTGAATGGTTTGATCGATACCTGTTCGTGGTGAAGGGGCTTGTATATTTCAATGAAGCTGTGAGCTATGAGCTAAACCATGTAGGGTCACTGAAGATGGACAGTTCATTGCAGAGAGATCAGTCACATCATGGTCTACTGGAGAAGGAACCACTCTAGTATCTTTGCCAATACACAACCAGGGACATAACAAGATATGTAACTGGTGTGCTGTGGTCCATAGGGTCATAGAGAGTCGGACATGACTGAACAATAACAACAAAATGATAACTTATTAACTTTTACATACACACATATTATATCACTATTATTTGGAACTTTCTATTTAAAGCAGATAGGAGAAGGGGAGGCAAATTAAGCTAATCATTGGTCACTTCTCATCAAAATACTATGTTTCTTTCAATAAATTACCTTTCCCTTTCAGTCTATATTATGGGATCTGTGTACAATCGTGTGGAGTCATGTTTTCGCAAATCTGGCCCACTGGATAACACGGAACTGTAGATTTTCCAACAATCTTCACCTTTGCACATTGTATAATTATGTTTCTGTGTAATCATGTAACATCTGTAAGAAGGAAAATATGTAGAACTATTAAATAGTATAATTATTAAATATTATTATCCAACAACATATTTTGGAGTGCCATAAGTAGGATGAGTACAATACAATGAAAAAGCTAGAGCTTAGAATCTGCCATGCAAAGTGCTTTCTCAGGCACCTTATAAGATTAAAAACTTGCAAACTTACAAACTAAAGGATTTGGTGGTGAAACAGAAGGGTGATAGATGCTTTGTGCATATTAAGGATGAAGGTGAAAAGCTTCATTAAACAGATGTGTTTAGTGAGGTATGGAAGGTCTTGAGACAGGAGGAAAGTCTAGTGGAGCAAGGCAATGAGTTCCAAAGAAAGGCACAGAACAAGAAAAGTCCTGAAGGCTAGAGTGAGAGGAGGTGATAAGAGAGTTGGATAGAGAAAATCATTAGCAGAGGGAAGAGGGCGGGTGAGGGAACATTTTGAGAAGAGTGTAGAGATATAAGGGGGTGCCTTATCGTTGAGGGATTCATACTTTGGGTCATGACTTTAAATTTTATTCTGGAGGTTATGGAAAGTCAGTGGAGTGACTGACAAAGAGATGATGCTGACACTGAGTATTGAGTATGGTAGATGTATGGAGTATTTAGTGTGACAAGCGGGTGATGGAGAGGCCAGCAAGGAGAGAGTTGCAGTAGTTGAGGCGAGATATGATGAGGGAGTGTATTTGAATTTTAGTTGTATCTTATGCAAGATGGTGATGTATTTTAGAGTTCTTTTTTAGGTGAAAAAGACAGGATTATTGTTATTCCATAGAATTATACTGTTGGTGGCAAGACATTTTATTAACTAAATAATGAATAATTAATTTGATATCCAACTCACATTTGTGAACAATCACTTCTCTCAATAAGAAGTTAATATTGCACATTTTACATTGTATCTAATACTATAAACATAACTTCAGTATAGATCACTGTATTATTTACACTTGGCTACACATTTAAAGGAGTAGTCCCATATTTACAAAATGTTCTTCTGAAGAACTAAACTTAATAATGAATAAAAAAAAGAAAGCTTTCGATTTATGGCAGCTATTGTTTAATAACCTGATTTGTCATGCAATAGTGTACCTTGGATGCAGATAATGTTCCATTTTATCATAAATTGCATTTCTTTGTGCAACAACTGCATGTAAATCCTATCTACATACAATATATCCTCCCAGGTGGCAAGCTAAGTATACAAAAGAAAATGTTTGTCCCCAGGAAGCACCTAATATTTAATAAGTTCATTAACTATGCAGTCTTTTTTGCTCTAATTTCAAAACACACTGAAAGAAATAACAGATTGTACGCTGTTACCATACTCCATGAACTAAAATTTATTCCAAGTTCTAAGGATTGGTGATATTTAATAAAACAAGTAGAAATCTGTGTTGCCACATTGAAACATATAGCATATTTGAAGCTCTTTCCCCATACTTCAAGAACTAAAACAGTTTTCTTAGGGTTGTCTTTATTTAAAAAAACAAAACACTGTAATGATCCAAAATTAATGACTATTAAGTAGATCAACATAACCAGCATTTCAATTCATTGTGGTTAAAACGTTGAGCTCGTTTAGTGTCTCCTTCACTGACACCTCTTCTTCTCTTCGCCCTCTGTCTTTTGGCGTACTCCAAGGTTCTGTCCTTTTCTCCATGTATACTTGGTATCCTAATAAAATATATTGGATTTCATTATCATCTCTATGCAGATGACACTCAAATCTACCTCTCGGCCCCAGATCTATCCCCCTCTATCCTAGCACAGGTTGCCAACTGCCTATCTAGCATATACTCCTGGACATCCGCCCGTCAACTCAAACATGTCAAAAACGGAGCTTTTAATCTTCCCACCATCTACTAGCTTCCACTCCTCACATATCTCTCACTTTGTTGACAACACCATCATCACACCCACCTCCCAGACCTGTTGTCTTGTAGATCTACTGGACTCTTCCCTCTCTTTAATTCCTCACATACAATCAATAACAAAATCTTGTCATTTTCACCTAAAAAAAATCACCAAAACATGTCACTATCTTACACAAGACACAACTAAAATTCTGATACATTCTCTTATCATATCTCAACTGCTGCAACTCGCTTCTTGCTGGCCTCCCCAGCACTCGTCTGATTCCACCTCTGCTAGACTCACTTAAAATGCATCTGTTTAAAAAAGATTATCACCTTCAGCCTTAATATGCACAACTGCACACTCCACAGCAATATGTCACTCACAATCTACAGTGCAACTCACAGCCACCTCCATTTGCTTGAACCCATCACCTTCACACTGCCATCTTGCATCTATCACCTCCAAACCTTTTAGATTGTAAGCTTTAGAGTTTTCAATCTTGTAAAGTGCTTTGGAAACAAGCTCTAATTACGTTTGATTTTAAGCTAAAAAACGGGTCCTCCCTTCTTTTGCAATATATTCATTTTATTTTTGCCGTGTACTTACCCCTGTATAGCGCTACAGAATATGTTGGGATGCTACAAATAAAAGACAATAAATAATAATAATATTTTATGGCAAAACTTACACTGAAATTTGCTTGTTTTTAAACAAACTTTGGGCTGGAGCTCATCCAATATTCTTCAAATGTGGCAAGGTTCCTTGCAGCTGCCTAATTACTGTGCAGCTTTTCTGACAGACTCTTGAGACTATGATGCAGTTCCGTTCACAATCTCAAAAAAAGATCAGAGGAAAGCCAGCAATTTTCAGTGTATGTTTTCAAAGACAAGATCAACTTTTTTTTATCACAATAATATGAAAGGTTTCTTATACTGATCTTGATTTGTTGATGCCATGTCATGACATGTGTTGCTATGAGGTCCATGTTTGTGGTGTGCAGTTATCTACATACTGACGCACAGAGTGAGGAGGTGAGATTATGTTGTCCTGAGCTTTAAAATCCATTTCAATGAGAACATTTTAATGCAAATATAGAGGGCCTGCCTGATTTGCATGATTTGTATAGCTTTGCATGGCTTTTATATTGCCTTAATATTTTTCAACCCAGTGAAGGTGTGTCTTGCTGGATGTTAACCCTTGCACAGATGCATAGCAGAGAAACACTGTTATTTCTGCTGTAAATGAGAGTTATTAAAAACCTTAATATCCTGCATTGTGTTGTCAAATCTGTATACCCAAATTTAAAGAACAACTCCTGTTCAGATTCTGGTTCCCTCCAGATTCCTCTACCTATAATCTCTTCCATCTTTTGTTCTCATTCAGATTCCTTTATTCTGTGAAATCCTTGCTCATATCCCTTGTGAATTTCCATATGGTTTATTTGTTATGCTGTGATACAGCTCCATAATAACTTCTTTATCTCTCCATGAGTCAGCAGAAGCAAAGAAGAAAATAGAAAAAACAATTCACTTAAAAGGACCACTGTACAATGAAAAAATAATATTTGTTTGAAAGGGCATAATTAAGTAAAAAACATCATACAGCTAGTTTTTTGTTAGAAAACAAATACATTTGAAATCTCTGCAGGACTCTGGTGGAATCCATTATACATAAGTGGAGGTTGTGTGTTTGAGAGATTTATTTAGGTTTCAGGAGATATATAGTTGCATTTCCTGAAGCAAGGAGTCTGCTTCTGGATTAGTAAATGGGAAGGGATGTGATGTTTCAATCTTATCCAATAATTTCAACAATGCCTCTCAGTTCTCTCCATGCCTACCCTTCTCCCCACTGAGAGCCAAAACAAACACACTCATGATTCGGGTCTGAGGAAGTGTAACAAACACAAAATGGATTCCTGTACTAATTAACAGTGTCTTAAAAGTCTTGGAATTACTGCTTAACAAAAAAATGGTAGATTAATAGATTGACCTTCAGTCATAAGTGGTGGGGTCAAATTCAATTTAAGTAATCCAAGCTTTCCAACAGTTTTGGATTAATTGTGCATTTTTCAGCAATAGCAGAAGGGGTAGATTAGATAGGCCTACTGTAGTGACAGGGGAATATTTATATATATATATATATATATATATATATATATATATATATATATATATATATAAATATATATACATATATACAGTGGATATAAAAAGTCTACACACCCCTGTTAAAATGTCAGGTTTCTGTGCTGTAAAAAAAATGCGACAAAGATAAATAATTTCATAACTTTTTCCACCTTTAATGTGACCTTTAAACTGTACAACTGAATTGAAAAACAAACTGAAATCTTTTAGGTGGAGGGAAGAAAAAAAAAAGAAAAATAATGTGGTTGCATAAGTCTGCACACCCTCTTATAACTGGGGATGTAGCTGTGTTCAGAATTAAGCAATCACATTCCAAATCGTGTTAAGTAGGAGTCAGCATACACCTGCCATCATTTAAAGTGCCTCTGATTAACCCCAAATAAAGTTCAGCTGCTCTAGTTGGTCTTTCCTGAAATTTTCTTCGCATCCCACAGCAAAAGCCATGGTCCACAGAGAGCTTCCAAAGCATTAGAGGGATCTCATTGTTAAAAGGTATCAGTCAGGAGAAGGGTACAAAAGAATTTCCAAGTCATTAGATATACCATGGAACACATTGAAGACAGTCATCATCAAGTGGAGAAAATATGGCACAACAGTGACTTTACCAAGAACTGGAGCTCCCTCCAAAATGTAGGAAAAGACAAGAAGAAAACTGGTCTGGGAGGCTACCAAGAGGCCTGCAGCAACATTAAAGTAGCTGCAGGAATATCTGGCAAGTACTGGCTGTGTGGTACATGTGACAACAATCTCAAGTATTCTTCATATGTCTGGGCTATGGGGTAGAGTGGCAAGACAAAAGCCTTTTCTTACGAAGAAAAACATCCAAGCCAGGCTACATTTTGCAAAAACACATCTGAAGTCTCCCAAAAGCATGTGGGAAAAGGTGTTATGGTCTGATGAAACCAAGGTTGAACTTTTTGGCCATAATTCTAAAAGATATGTTTGGCGCAAAAACAACACTGCACATCACCACAAGAACACCATACCCACAGTGAAGTATGGTGGTGGTAGCATCATGCTTTGGGCTGTTTTTCTTCAGCTGGAACTGGGCCTTAGTTAAGATAGAGGGAATTATGAACAGTTCCAAATACCAGTCAATATTGGCACAAAACCTTCAGGCTTCTGCTAGAAAGCTGAACATGAAGAGGAACTTCATCTTTCAGCATGACAATGACCCAAAGCATACATCGAAATCAACAAAGGAATGGGTTCACCAGAAGAAGATTAAAGTTTTGGAATGGCCCAGCCAGAGCCCAGACCTGAATCTGATTGAAAATCTGTGGGGTGATCTGAAGAGGGCTGTGCACAGGAGATGCCCTCGCAATCTGACAGATTTGGAGTGTTTTTGCAAAGAAGAGTGGGCAAATCTTGTCAAGTCAAAATGTGCCATGCTGATAGACTCATACCCACAAAGACTGAGTGCTGTAATAAAATCAAAAGGTGCTTCAACAAAGTATTAGTTTAAGGGTGTGCATACTTATGCAACCATATTATTTTATTTTTATATTTTTTTCTTCCCTCTACCTAAAAGATTTCAGTTTGTTTTTCAGTTGAGTTGTACAGTTTATAGGTCACATTAAAGGTGGAAAAAGTTCTGAAATTATTTATCTTTGTCTCATTTTCTTACAGCACAGAAACCTGTCAGGTTTCTGTGCTGTAAAAAGATAGGTAGATTAGATTGGCCTACTGTAGTGACAGGGGGATACTATATATATATATATATATATATATATATATATATATATATATTTCTATATACAGTGGATATAAAAAGTCTACACACCCCTGTTAAAATGTCAGGTTTCTGTGCTGTAAAAAAATTAGACAAAGATAAATCATTTCAGAACTTTTTCCACCTTTAATGTGACCTATAAACTGTACAACTCAATTAAAAAACAAACTGAAATCTTTTAGGTGGAGGGAAGAAACAATACTTTGTTGAAGCACCTTTTGATTTTATTACAGCACTCAGTTTTTTGGGGTATGAGTCATGGCACATTTTGACGTGGCAAGATTTCCCCACTGTTCTTTGCAAAAACACTCCAACTCCAACATCTCCTGTGCACAGCCCTCTTCAGATCACCCCACAGATTTTCAATCAGATTCAGGTCTGGGCTCTGGCTGGGCCATTCAAAAACTTTAAACTTCTTCTGGTGAAGCCATTCCTTTGTTGATTTTGATGTATGCTTTGGGTCGTTGTCATGCTGAAAGATGAAGTTCCTCTTCATGTTCAGCTTTCTAGCAGAAGCCTGAAAGTTTTGTGCCAATATTGACTAGTATTTGGAACTGTTCATAATTCCCTCTATCTTAACTAAGGCCCCAGTTCCAGCTGAAGAAAAAAAGCCCCAAAGCATGATGCTGCCACCACCATGCTTCACTGTGGGTATGGTGTTCTTTTGGTGATGTGCAGTGTTGTTTTTGCGCCAAACATATCTTTTGGAATTATGGCCAAAAAGTTCAACCTTGGTTTCATCAGACGAGAACATCTTTTCCCACATGCTTTTGGGAGACTTCAGATGTGTTTTTGCAAAATGTAGCCTGGCTTGGATGTTTTTCTTCATAAGAAAAGGCTTTTGTCTTGCCACTCTACCCCATAGCCCAGACATATGAAGAATATGGGAGATTGTTGTCACATGTACCACACAGCCAGTACTTGCCAGATATTCCTGCAGTTCCTTTAATGTTGCTGTAGGCCTCGTGGTAGCCTCCCAGACCAGTTTTCGTCTCGTCTTTTCATCAATTTTGGAGGGAACTCCAGTTCTTGGTAATGTCACTGTTGTGCCATATTTTCTCCACTTGATGATGACTGTCTTCACTGTGTTCCATGGTATATCTAATGCCTTGGAAATTATTTTGTACCATTCTCTTGGCTGATACCTTTTAATAATGAGATCCCTCTGATGCTTTGGAAGCTCTCTGTGGACCATGGCTTTTGCTGTGGGATGCGAAGAAAATTTCAGGAAAGACCAACTAGAGCAGCTGAACTTTATTTGGGGTTAATCAGAGGCACTTTAAATGATGGCAGGTGTATGCTGACTCCTACTTAACACGATTTGGAATGTGATTGCTTAATTCTTTTTTTCTTCAGTAATTTTTATTGGTCACTTCAAACAATGAACAACAGTTTTTCAATAAGCCATGACTCGCAGGTCAGGTATTAACCTTCTACATTCATTATTATAAACATATGTAGTCTGACTCAGCAATCAACGTGACCTCTCCCCTCTCATTTTCCGGTAATAAAACAATAACCCTTATTGGGTATATTTTTTTCCCTTGTAACTTTTTGCATATCAACTCAGTAATCCATAGCTCGCAGGCTAGGCTTAATGGGGCCTATTACATTTAGCGAAATGAACCTTAGTCCCCTTATGCCCCTTATAGTGTTCTTTCTATTCACCTTGCCTGTGAGAGTCTGTTGAGTAATAAACTTAAATAATTCCTACCCACACCTACTAAACTAACAATATGTGAAATCTTAAAATAATCATTCTCTTATGTGGACTTTTGTCCTTATTCATACTCATACTCGGGTTTAAGCCTGATTTTCTAAACCTATGGCCCCCCCCCTTCTTTCTTCCACCTGAAGATGTTCCTCTTAGTTACAGGGTATCTGTTCTTGATCCCAATAACATAACTTAACATATCTATCCCCCATATCTTTTAGTCATTCTTTCACAACTAAACTTGAACATAACTCAAAACCGAATTGTCACCTGTATTTTCTCATACAATAAAAGAGCATCATAATTTTTATTTTTTTACCTCGTAGTTTCTGTACTTCATGGCTCCTCGCCGGTCTCTCCGGCGCCTCTCACGCTTCCTCCTCCTCCTATTCTTTTTTTTTTTTTTTTTCCACCTTTCCCACATTTGATCCCCCTTGCTCAGCTCATATATGCTAACCATGGCTCCCATATGTCTCTGTATTTCTGGACCGAATCTGCTAGAATATGTGTCAAGTGCTCGTTTACTGCTAGGTAGTTTATTTTGTTTTTTATTGCCTGAAGTTCAGGGCGTGTCCATTTTCCATTGTTTAGCGATATGTGACTTGGTAGCCATGTACATGAATTGGAGTAGCCTATTTTGTGTTGGGGAGAGCCGTGGGTCTGGGATTCCCAGTAGACACGATTCTATCGTGCCCCCTCCCGGGGTTCTGAGTATGTCAGCCGCAAGATCTGTCACAGCTGTCCATATCTGTGCTGCCTTAGGGCATTCCCACCACATGTGTATGAAGGAGCCAGGAGTCTGGCAGCCTATTGTACAATATATCCCCCCTGATTTGTTCCACTTCGCCATTCTTACAGGGGTTAGGTACGTTCTGTGGAGAACCTTAATGGCAGTTTCTAGAAGTGTGTGGTTAAGCGAACCTTTATAAATACTTTTCCAGGCCTTTTCCCATTTCTCTGTTTCCCAGTGTTCTCCTATGTCCATCTCCCAGTCCTCTATGTATTTATCCCTTACCCCTTCTGTAGGTGTATTGTAAATCTCGTAAATACCCCCTATGATTCCCTTAGTCAGGGGAACTTTTTGACAAATTCCCGAAAGCCATGTTTTTTAGGGGAACCTTGCATTCTTCCTATAGTATTTACCGAATGTCTGATTTTGCAGAAGTTAAAATGTTGATCGATGGGGATATTGTGGTGATCTCTCAAGTATTCGTAAGTTATTGGGTTTTCTGTTCCTAGCCAAGCTCCTAGCCTATCCAACCCCCTAGATTTCCACCACCATTTTGCCTCTGCGCTTATCCCTGTTGGGGACTGTGGGTGACCAAAAACCGAAAGCATCGGAGAAGGATGTCTAAAGAGGTTTGTGTGCTTTAGGGCCCATTTCCATCCTTGTAACGTATTGGCAATTACCGGGTGTTTGATCTTTCCCACACTCTCCGGCACCTTGTCTAGCCAGACCAGGGTGTCCCAGGTATAAGGGTTTAGCCACTGGTCTTCTAAGGTTTTCCATAACGGTTGGTGAACCCCCGAATGAATTAAGGGAATAAACGATAGTTGCGCAGCTCTATAGTATTTCTTCAGGTCTGGAAATGATAGTCCACCCTTGTCTTTGTGCTTGTACATTATCTCCTTTTTAATTCTGGGGGGTTTGCCCTTCCATGTAAATTGGGACACTTTCCTCTGAAATCCTTTCAAGTCTGCTTGATTGATGGGGATTGGCAGGGTCCTAAACAAATACAATAGCTTCGGCAGAATCGTCATTTTAAAGGAGTTAATCCTTCCCAGCCACGAAATAGGGTAGCTAGACCATTTATGCATATCTTCACTAAGTCTTTTATAAAGCGGGGGGTAGTTAGACCTGTACAAGGTTTCTGTATGCGGCGTGATTTTTATCCCTAGATAATGAATGTATTCCTTGGCCTATTGAAATTTGAACTTATCTGATATTAATTATTTTGTGTTAGAGTCCAGATTTATAGCTATTGCTTCTGTTTTCTCAACGTTAATGAGAAGCCCTGATTTTAAACCAAACTCTGAGAGGGTGTCCATTAAAGTTGTAATAGAATGCTCAGGTTCTGATATTGTGCACAACATATCGTCTGCAAACAGGTTAATTTTAAAGTGTTGTTGTCCTATTACCAGACCCCTGATCCCTGAGTTCATCCTGATTGCCTGTGCTAATGGTTCTATTGCGATGGCAAAGAGTAAGGGGGACAGGGGGCACCCCTGTCTCGTACCCCTTCCTATTTTGATGGCCTGATTCAGTGTGCCCAGGAGTTTCAGATGAGCTTCCGTATTTCTGTAATATGTATCAATTAAATTTAGGAATCCTCCTTTAAAACCAAATTTCTTTAAGACCTCCCTAAGGTAGGGCCACTCCAGAGAATCAAAGGCCTTCTCGATGTCTAACACAGGAGGCATGCCAGGATCTTGTTATTTTTGGCATGGTGAATTAAATTAATTACTTTTCTAATGTTATCTCTAGCTTGTCTATGGGGGACAAACCCTACCTGGTCCTTGTGGATAATTCGTGGAAGAAATTTTGAGACTCTGTTTGCCATAATCTTAGCCAGAAGTTTAATATCCCCGTTCAGCAGTGAAATGGGCCAGTAGTTCTTGACCTCTGTGTTGTCCTTCCCTTCCTTAAGAAAAATAGTTATTTCTGCTAGATTCATTTCCGGGGGGACTGGCTGCCCTTCTAGGATATGGTTATACAACTTGGTTAATCTGGGTGCTAACTGATCCTTGAAGATCTTATAATACATGTTAGTGAACCCATCTGGGCCCGGGGCCTTACCACTTTTCCATGCTTGGATTCCCTTCCTAACTTCTTCGTGTGAAATCTTGGTATTTAGTGCTTCTACCTCAGATTCCTCCAATCTTGGTAAATCATACCGGTCTAGCCATGATCTAATGCTACCTTCTGTTTCCTTACCGGCCGCCGAGTAAAGGTTCTGATAGAAGTGGAAAAACATTTCCTGTATCCTAGTGGGATTAGCCGTACTTATATTATGCCTTACTTTTATACAGTGAATTCTGGATTGCATTTGTTTTGATCTTAACTTTCTCGCCAACATCCTATCAGGTTTATTTGCTTGGAGGAAGAATTTATGATGGGTTCTCCTGAGCATTTTTCCCGCCCTTTCTGAGTAAATCTTATCCAATTCTACTCTCACTCTTTCAATTTCCCGCCTAGTCTGCTTTTTTGGGTTTTGCTGGTTTCTCTTTTCTAGGGTGCCTAGCTCTTCTGTAAGTTTTTGTTCTAGAGCTTTCTGTTCCATCCTAAACTTGGCCGCTTCCTTTATACACATGCCCCTGATGTATGCCTTATGTGCTGCCCAGACCCAGCCAATCCCCATCTCCGGCGATTCATTTGACTCAAAGAAAAATTCTAGTTCTTGGGCTATTCTATCCTTTACTAACGGAATCGTCATTACTCTTTCATTTAGTCTCCATTTGTAAGGAGGTTTAGTTGTGGGACCCAAATTTATGGTCGCTTTAACCAGGCTGTGGTCCGACCATGCACAGGGCACTATTTCCACTCCCCTAGCATCCTTTAAAAGTACTGAGTCCGTTAGTATGTAGTCTATTCTGGAGTATACTTTGTGGGGATATGAGTAGACAGTGAATTCTCTAGTCCCTAGATGACTTTCCCTCCACAGATCCACTACTCCTAGTTCCCCTAGCAGCAAGTGTATTATTTTCAGTTTTTTAGAGAATTTGTCTCCTAAGTCTTTACCTGTTCTATCGTTCTTTATGTCTAACGTCAGATTGAAGTCTCCCCCCAGGATGATCTTGCCTTCCCTCACTTTCGCTAGATATCTCAAAGCTCTGATTAGATGATTGTGTGGAGAGTTAGTGGGGGCATATATGGTAGCTAAGGTAACCGGGAGGACTAGGACGGTCCCTGTCAGAAACAGATAGTATCCCTGCTTATCTACTATTTTTTTGTCTAATATGAACGGAAATTTTTGTGTAACAAAATCGCTACCCCTTCCCTCTTGGAGTTACTACATGTAGTGTGGAATATGGGGAAGTTCTTGTCCATAAAGGACGGGACCTGGCGGCGTTTAAAATGCGTTTCTTGGATAAATATTATTGCCGGGTTATGATCTTTGTACGACTGGAACACTTTGCTTCTTTTGGAGGGGGTGTTAAAGCCTCTAACATTATGTGTGATGCAAACGTATTCTGACTCTACCATAGGTATTGTATACGTGTGTTGCTATTGTCGGTAGAGATTCACCACTTGTGGAGTCAGAGGATTTGGATTCCGCGATCGAGGTCCATGAGAGCCAGCGAGTTGCCAGAGCATCCGTTTCTTTACCAACCTGGGCATGAGAAATACAGCCGAAAAACATTAATAACAGAACTTGAGAAACTAAACCTTTTTGGGCCCTGCCCCCCCCTTCCCCCCTCCTCACATAACTAACCATCTTGCACCTTGCGTGCCTAGAGAGTGGAGTTCCCTTAACCCACTAAAGATCCCTAGTGTGAGGAACTTCCTGATAGTAGACAACTACGCTACTCAGTATTATCCACTAAATAACTTCCCCCAATAAACTTGGGCGGCTAACAAGCATTATAAGCTTCCGCTTAGATTATCCTAACTTTGTACCTAGTTCCTGATATGCTTTGTTACAAAGCAGTACCCCAGCTTCCACCTGACCAATACTCTGACTCATCCTAAACAATAAAGTGAGATCCTACGTTATTGACCATATGAACGGCCCTTATCCCTTGCTACTACTAAATAGATTATCAGTCCCTTATTACATTACGTGGTGGCTCCACTTCCTCAGTCCCACTGCTTTGATCTCGTTGCTCCATTCTGTTGTTGTTTCTTTGATTTTTCTTGGCGGAGGCTTCAGACCATTCTCTGGATGGCCTCTCCCTGGGTTTGGGTAGCTGACCCGTCAGGTTAGTACCTTCTGGTACCAGCTGTAAATGCAACAGTTTTTTTTAAAAGGCTTGCCAGGAAGTATGCTCTATGTGATTGCTCCCTCCAATCGAATTGTATGCTAAATGGAAATCCCCATCGATACTGGATTTTGTTCGCGGTTAAGATTTCCAGAGCCGGTTTCATCTCTCTCCTTTTCGCTAGGGTTGCTGGAGCAAGATCTGCAAACAGTTGTAAAGAAAAAACCGTCCGGCCCCACTATCTTGGGCATCCTTCTTGCCTTAGCCATTAGTAAGTTTCTGGAACTTTGTCTCACAAAGCGCACAACAATGTCCTTTGGTTTTTCTGGGTTGCTAGGGCCTCCCAGCGCCCTTTGGGCCCTTTCCATCAGCAGTTCATCCTTTTGATGGCCGGGAATGATGGTAAAGAATACAGCTTCAAGATATGCCATGATGTCTCCCACTTTTGTAGGGACGCCTCTCAGGCGGACGTTGTGTCGTCGAGATCTGTTCTCTAGATCCTCTATCTTGTTTTCCAGAGCCTCTATGCAGGATGTATTGGCACTTATCTCCAGCTTGTCTTCCTCCTGAGCGGATATGATTTGGTCGGTTGTTTGTTTCAGCTCATGGGTTCTCTGTCCCACCGCACAGATCTCGTCTCTCACCTCTTTTAGAGCCAATGCCAGCTGGGTTCTTAGCAACACTTCGAATTTGGCCATTGCCGACACTGAGATGTCCACATCTGTGATTGTATTGGGTCGATCTCCCTCTGCTTCCGACATCTCCGACCTTTCTGGGGAGCTCTCCCCTGCTTTGTTTTTCGGTGTGGTTGCTACTGGGAAATGATTGGGTATGCCCCTGGAGGTTATGCTTTTCTTCCCTTTCTTCATCATCGGTCCTGCCTCTGCTCCAGGCCCGCAGGTTTCCGGGGGTCTATCTTGGTTATAATGGGTCTCCCTGGTGTTGGCTTTTTTAACTTGAGAGGGTCGCTATTACACCCCCCTTGGCATGGGTTTAGTGGCTATTGTGTGCAATGAGGCTGCTTAGGCTGGGGTGCTGAGGTATTCCTTGTCGTTCATGAAAAGATTCTCATTATTTTAGCTTACTCTGCTTTTCGCTTCCCCATTGCCTCTAGCTCCAGGATCCTTTCAGCACATACCTTCTATATGTAGTGTGCGTGCCCATTTTCTTCGGCTCGCCCCTGCTAGTCGTCTTAATTTTTCCAACTACTAGGTGTCTCTGTTACTTCAGAATTGCCCCAAAGCCTTTGCGTTTGACAACCTTTCGCCAATGGCCAATATATACTGGGAAACTGATGCCGCACAATTGAGGTGGGGTCTGCGTTCCCAGGCTACTTTCACTCTTGATGCTGTGTCTTTCCAGGTGAACATACGTGGATATCAGCAAATAGTTGTTTATGCCACTGCGTGATAAATTGGCACAAAAGACTTCTCGCTGTTATTCTGGTCAAATGTGTGCTACCAGAGACAGTCTGTATGTGAAGGAGCACTAAAGTTAGCTGTGCACCAGCATTGTGCCTAACAAAGAAATGCAAAGTCACTTACAGTTGCTGTAAAAAGGAGAGGGCCACAATGTACTGGGCTTGCAGGGCAGTTCCTTTCTTGAGCAGCCTGACCCTAGTTCAGCAGCCTCAGGGAGTTGATCTGTATTGCTGGGGTTTATCGTGTGGGTCTCTGGTTGGGCAGCCCACCTCTGCCACACTGCTCCCTCTGGATATTTTGCTTTTTAGCAGTTTGGGGTGATGGAAGGATATATAGGGCTTGCCATGGCCCCTTCACTAGGCCCTAATTGGAAAATGTCCGCCTCCCGTTTCGATGGCTTTTCTCCCCTCTGCCTCTCTCTCCCCAGCTGCCTCTTCCAGGGCCCACAGCCCTCCCAGGCCACTCCGACCGGGCCAGCCGTCTGCAATCGCCCCCCCGGGGAGCCCTTGGCCCTCTCCTGGGGCACTCACCCTGTCCGGGCCTTCTGCTTCACGCCAGCCTCGTGCGCCGGCAAGATGGCCGCCTCCCGATTCGGAGGTCCCTCCGGATCCCGTCTCTGCAGCCCCTGCTCCAGGGATCGCTCAAGCCTCCCGCTGAAGAGCCTTGGCTGGGCCTTTGCACTCTTGTGCCTTGCCGGAGTGCAACTGCGCTGTCTTCGCCGGCGAGATTTCTGGAAACGCCCTGGGGGATTTTGGGGTACCCCCTCCGCTTCCCCCCGATCTTGTGGGGGTTTTAATTCTGTCCTGGCTGGACTTTATGGCCTTTTATGGGCCTTTTTAGTGGGTCTGGAGCAGGAGCTCTTGCCACACACGTCCTCCTGTTCCAGACGCTAGCTCCGCCCCCCGTGATTGCTTAATTCTGAACACAGCTACATCCCCAGTTATAAGAGGGTGTGCAGACTTATGCAACCACATTATTTTTCTTTTTTTGTGTGTAGACTTTTTATATCCACTGTATATACCAACTTACAATGTATATATAGATATGTATAAATGATAAATTATGGGTCAAAGCTTTCATGGGAAAGGCATGCTACTCCATAGGTCTAGTGGCCAAATCTGGTAATACCCCTCACCCTCCCAGTTCCTAAACCCCTGCTTCAGACTAATACTAATACTAAGACAAACATTCTAATACTTACTACTCATGTACAATACACCTTCCTAATTGTATATCAGTGGTAAGTTTTAGAGTAGTCTGAAGCTTAAAGATAAATATTAAGCCACTATTAGTGATTATATACCACTTGCCTCAAAAAAGTATGATAGAGAAAGTGTCTCTACCATACTTATGCTGGACTTACCAGAATTCTCCTTACCTTACCTTCTATTCCTAGAGTTCAGAGTTGCACATTAACAATTTGCTTCATTATTAGGTTTTTGATGAGGGGGGCATGGTTGTGTCGCAATGGGCCCAGGGGGGCAGTCACAGGATGGCCCGTGGCTGGTAGGCCCCAAGGCCCAAGAAATACACACACACAAATCACAAAAATTAAATAAAAAAGGCACCACTAGCTAGGGCCCCACAGAGCAGGGCCCTTGTGCATTGCACCATTTGTACAATTTGTACAATTTAGGATCTTCTGAGTCTATCTCTTTGAACATGGCTGCAAGAGGGATGTTATTAGATTTTAACCTAGGGAAACTATTGAGTTCTTTGGTTTGTATATTATATGAACATAGGTATACTTACATTTATGCTTCTGAGGATTGGGAATATATAGACTTATATTTATTATTTGGAGAATAAGGTCATAGCAAAGGAAGATGAGAGGTAGTATCTGGGGCATGAGAGGCATCCAAAGTCTGAAAGTGCCTATGGCTGCACAAAACTCACCCCTGGACAGACCACATTGTTTCCTTCTCATCTTGTTCTTTAAGAACTGAACCAATGTATCCCAGAATGCATAGCATGTGTACATCACTAGACTAAAATAACACCTCTGGTCTCTGGCTCAATGCTTGAGGTTAAGGTGGAGTGAAATATTCTGACTACGGGACAGCAGCAGAATGTTTAGTAGATGTGTCAAGGACTAAAAACATGAAAGGGTTAAACATTATTTAAGTATACTATTTTAGCACCATATATATAAAGGTGATCACTGAGCCATTTCCGATCTAATTGAGCCACCCAAACCATAGGTAATTTGAGTTTGACATTTCTAGCTTTGCTCTATAATTTAGTCTTTTGTTCACAAGATCCTGATCTCCTCCTTTCAGTACAAGAGAGGCCAATGTGTCAGCGGCTCAAATTCCAGCACCCAGGAAGCCTTTTCCTGGTGAAGTTGTGCATTTGAATGGAGGGTGAAAAGGATGCTTTAGCTGGCAGATTTGTGAAGGGACAGGAATTCCTGAGGAGGGGTAGTGACAAACATACCGGCGTCTCAGCACCAAGTAAAAGGATAATACTTTAGTTGACTTTTCTTAAGCTCTGTGCTATCTCAAATCAAAATGAGTTTTTTTTTAGTGAGATTGTTGCCTTTGGTCTTTTCCCATGGGGTTTAGTGCCACTTCAGTCTTTGCAGGTTAAACAGTTTAGATAGAAAATGATGCCATCTACCATAGGCACTTTAACAAGCTGGAAATGTTAATATTTTTATTTTTTAACCAAGATTCATAACCTCTGCAAACTTAATGAATCTAGGGGAAAATAGCGCTAGATGGCACCAGTTTACATTATTTTGCATGGAATGATGCTTCAGATTTAAATTAACTGAATATTTTCTCATGTATTTATTTTTTGAAAATTACAAATATCTTTTAAATGAAAAAATAATGCCTGTAGCATGATACATAATACTATGTTTATGAATATATTGTATTTTCACAAGGCACAAACTCATTTTTATGAATTTTGACAAGTTTATCATATATTAAGTTGCATTTTTAATGTGCAAAGTGCTAAGTAAACAGATACTATGCTTAATAAGACTATGCTTCCTCATATGTTTGTTCCAAGTCACAAGTAAGATCCAGGGTTCTGGGTAAGGTATGATTTAGAGATACCAGCTCCTTAGAGCTTGGGATGAGGTGGCTGGTTGACCCTTGGGCAGATCTGGATAGATAGCTGGTAAACCAATAACAATATTATGATAATTTCTTTATAAGGCTTATTTGTTCTATGAATACAGTGAAGGAGATGTTCTGGAAGAACACCCAATGTTAAATCTAAATTTAAAGTACAAGTTTTGAGCAAATATATATTTGATAATATTCTCTCTATATTGGCCACTTGATTGCTTTGCAGAAAGTATGGAACTGAATTAAGCTGAGGAATACAAATTTGTTTTTCTAAGAAAAATAAAATTCTCACGCCTAAAGGAGGAAGTATTAAACCCACAGGGGGGATGTGAGAAGTAATAGTTTAATTACCTTGGCTGGACTAACGTGACATCTTTAACTAATTAAAATAAATTAAAATAAGAGGATACTTTGATCATTTGATTTTAACCTATTTATGATCAACCTATTGATTAAATATATTTTAACTTGAAGAACATTTGAAATTTACTATTAAACTACTTCAGCATTTTAGGATCCAGAAAAAAAACCTTTTAGGCTAAATCTTTTGGTGGAGATTTGCTGAAAAAAAGATTTTATCTAGGAATCATAATTTGGATAAGGGATGATGTATCGATTGCTCTGTACCCATGCAGGCTGCTAAAAATTACATAAAGGGAAGTAAGAAAGCAAAATTAAATATTAGAGACGAGACAAACATCTCCAAATATTATGGAAGAAGGATCCTGAAATATTTGGACTTTTCATTACAATATCATAGTGGTAACACAGGGCCAGATACGATCACAGACTCTACATAAGATATGACCCAGAAAATAATGGTAAAAACCAAGAAGCAGTCACTGTTTTGATTCTTAAACACTTATTGGATACATTTAAAGAATCGGTAGATGATCTTAAATCTGTTACTTCTTAGTTAAATCAAGAATTAATGTGTATTTGTTCGAGAACTGATGCATTCAAAAGGAAATTTGATATATTTTCAAAGAGTAATAAGGAATTGCTGAATTATAATCAGATTTTGTATTCATTTCTACTCTAATAGAGAAATAATTTTTAAAGCAGTAAGAGAAGATACTTGTGCCTGTGACAAATTGTTTGAGTAAGAATAATATACCATATAGAATTACTGATTAGAACTAAATTGTTGCTTGAACTTAAAATGGGTTTCAGCTTAATTCACAGGAATATGGTTCTATGAACTTTATTACTCTGCACTTTATTATTTATATTTATTAGATACGTTTAAGGATTCACCAATAACTCACTAAGCACTTGGTATTATGAGTAGATATTACCTAAAAACCTATGAAATTTCGATTTTAGGTAAGTATGGCACTTTTCATTTTTTTAAAATAATTTTAATATTTATATAACTTTAAATTTAGGTAAGTATTGTACCATCTGCGCTAGTGTTTTAGAGCACTTTAAGAAGGTTTTGAGCTAATCACAAGGTTTAATATAAAGACAAAGGCACTTCTATTGTGTTATTAAACACTGCACTTATTGGTATATACAGGTTTTTAATTTTAATAGTGTTGCTCCTTGTTCATTAGCATTTGTTCTAAAAGTGTGAGCAAAGATACAAGTGGATATAAGGCTGATACACCCTATTAATAACTAGATGAACTTCACTTGGAAAGTGATGCTGGAAAATAATTTTAATTGTCTTTGGGAATTGGGAGAGGCCTAAAGGGGTCCTGAAGTTTTGTTTTGGGCCTCCCTTTTTCACTAATTGTGTTTGCTAAATGCTGTTGCAACCATTCAATTGCCAGCCCACAGTTGCCTTAATACCAGCTGTAAGTCTGCAGGCTTGAAATTTGCAACAGTTACAGAGCGATTCATTTAAACAAGCCCGCCGCTACCTGGCCAAAAGCCTAAACCGTAAACCATGAACCCGTAAGTAGCATTTCAGAGCATGATCAATTAAGCAAGGCCATAACTACTGATTTAGAAACAGCCAATAGTAAATGAGACCGTCATCATGACGTCAGCAAAACATGGAGGTTAAACCACAATCAATTAGCGTTTAGAGGTCCGATATTGCGATCAGACTCGCAATCCTGCAATGTACAAAATAATAAAAATGAATTAAGAAAATGTTATAGTCCATGTGGGTGGCCTGATATGTATTAACTTCTGTATTAACACAGAAATGAAACGTAAAAATAATATTTTTGATTGCAGATTTGCGAGTTTGAGACTGTTGTGCAATTAATTCTAATGTCTGTCATCGCTTTCCCCATCTTTTAAAGTGCAGTATTGTTTTTTTCTTTGCATTTGCAGTGCTACGATCAGGGATTGATTATGTGCTATCTAATTGGATCATAGTGGAAATAAGTGTTAGAAAGCATTTGGTTAGGTTAGAAGAGTTGATATACATTGAATGATAATGAGTTTGGGGTCAAGCGTGATCCTTAAACTTGATTCTCAGAATGTTTATGGTTTGAATTATCTTTAGAACAGGAGAATTGTCTTAAATTATTTAAAATATCAACAAATTAATATTCTTTGTTTACAGATACATTGGAAACTGGGCTTTATACTAAAGTTGATTCTGCCTTGTTAATTAGTTATAAATTGCAATGTGAGGCAATTTTTATTAACAATGATAATAATGGTAGATGTTGAATTCATAATTGTAGAATAATAATAGTTTTTTTTAGCAGTATCTTTAGCAGTGTATTTGCTCCTAATAAACATCAAATTAGACATTGAAATAGATATTTGACAGATATTAATAAACAGGGCTTAGTTATATTATGTACAAAAATCTATTGATGATAATAAATCATATTAAGATGTAAGATAATTATCAGAGAAATGTATTATATATATTACAAATTAATAAATTATATTTTGTTTGGAGGGCTAAACATTCTTTAGGGGAGATTATACTTTCTTTTTTATTAAAATGTTATTAAATTCTAGGATATGACTAGAGATGGTCCCCCTTACAAACGACCCATATCGGAGAACGCGATTCTAAGACTTTTTGTATGAATTTGCTTTTATGTTCTGTTTGTTTGACTTAAAAGAAAAACCTCAATCATTTCTGTAACGTATTATTACAGTACAGAGGTATTATCATTATTATTATTACTAGCGACTTGGCTGTCAAAAATGACGGCAATAAAACTTGAAGCCTGGCAATGCTGTTTGCCACACAATGTGATATTTTGCCCCCTCTGCACACCTTCGCGCTCATCGCGAGCCCTGTGCTAAGCTCACCGGGTCCCTGGCTATCAACCTGTGCTGTGTGTGAGTGTGTAAATGAATTTGAGGCATATTTGTGTGTTTTCGTCGTCTTTTCCATTTCAGTGGTTCAGCCATTAAAGTCGTATTTTTGGCGAGCTTGTGCCTCAACGGCCCGTTTCCCAAGGCTCGCAGTTGTGGCCCTATGCGCCGCAGACAGCTTGCCTCGTTCAGCCTAAGTCCCACGTGCTTCAATGCCTCAACTGCTCGCCTCATTCAGCCTAAGTCCCGCAATCAGGGCATTGAACGACTTTGTCGCTCATTACCTAACTCATGCAAGCTCGAAGTGCTTCAATGCCACAAACGTGACGACAACTTACTGTTTGACAACTATTATATGTGATTATCATATTACATTGCAATATTATTACTACCATATGAGCCAGTATAGTACTGTTATTATTGTTATTATTATTCATCAGGGACCCGAGTTAAATACAAATTTGGTTTAAAGATATTCTCAAGAACGTATCTCGTCCTTAACCCGGGGACCGCCTGTACTTATTTTGTGATGCCAACCTGCTTGAGAAAATAGAAAAAGTCATAATAGATTGAATTTCTTATTCATAACATGCTTCCTTGGTTCTTTGGTTGAATAATAATTTGGAAGGTGATTCGTATTCTGTGCGGTGGTTACAAGAGTATTTATTAAAATAAAATAATAAAGTAAAATTCGAGAAAAAAAACAATTACACAGAGATAGAGGCTTATTTTGCGATAAATAATACTGTTGAAACCTCTGATATTAATTAAAGAGGCCTGTTAATCTATTTAGACAGCTATAATAAAAAGGCTAAGGAAAAGTCAAGTATTGAACTTTACGTTCAGCTAAAGAAAAAATTAAATATACATAAATTAATTTATCTAGAGAACAAATTAGAAAAATGGATAAAATGTATGTTTTAATCAAAAGAATGTTTTAATAAAAAAATTAAAAAACACAGCACTTACTGTCAGATAAGGATTTACAAAATATACATAAAAAACTGTATTATCATGGAAATGGAGCCTATAAAATGCTAGCTAATCAAATAACATACTTAGAAGTAAGTAATTAGCATTTAATCTCTAGAATAAAGGATTCAAAGGGTTGACTATTTAAGTGTTTTGTCAGTATTACCAAGATTTATATAATTTACAACAGGGTAAACATGGAATCAAACCTTCTAATGAGCAAATGCAATTGTTTCTATCTTCATTACACCTACCAAAAATGTAATTCGGAAACAGAAGTATCTAATGTAACAAAGAATTTAAAAAGTGATAAAAGCCCAGGGCCAGGTGAATCTACAAGTAATAGTTATAACGCATTCACTAAATTGTTAAAACCTTTTTGGACTGAAGTATTTAATGAGGCTTCAACTAAGTCTGAACTGTCTTCTGAAATGTTAGAAGCTACTATTGCACTATTCTAAAAAAAAGTGTGGGGATCTGACTGCATGCAGAAGCTTTATACCTATTTCACTTTTGAATTAGGATATTAAGATTTATTTGAAAATATTGGCTAATAGATCTGTTAATTAACGTTGATCAGTCTGTTTTTATTCTGAACAGACAATGCTCAGATTGCACTATAAAACTCATTGGGCCTCATTCAATTGCAATTTGGCCAATCCAATAGGGCTCTAAATAAGCACATAACATATTTTTTTTAAAGAAGTTTTTAGTTAGTGAAGACCTTGCTTTTGGATAGAAGTTTACTAACTAAAAACTTCTTTAAAAAAAATATGTTATGTGCTTATTTAGAGTTCTATTCAATTAGCCAAATTGCAATTGAATGAGGGCCATTGATATTATATTAAGGGTTGGGGAAACGGGTGTTCTTAGCTGTAGAGAAAGCATTTGTTAGGATCAGCACTGATTTCTTAACATTTTCAGTGATTGAATTTGGATTTGAAGGGATGATGAAGACAATTAAACAGCTAGATAAATCGGTATTTTACCTTAAATATGTTTTACCAGCTTCATTGCCTAAAGTATATATTATAAACTTCAGATATTAATTTTCAGTTATGTGTGGAAATATAAAATCGCAAGGATCAAGTTAGACATCATTAAAAATCAGTATAAAGAGCGTGGAATTAATTTTTCAAATATAAAAACAATATTATGAGGCATATATGTTATACATATTTTGAATGGATTTAACAAAATAAAAGTAACATGAGTAAACGTCATCCCAAGTGCCTTAACAATGATTTAAGGAGAAAATACAGACATATACAGCCTTAGGCCCTCATTCAATTGCGATTTGGCCAATTGAATAGGGGTCTAAATAAGCACATAACATATGTTTTTTAAGTAAGTTTTTAGTTAGTAAGCATCTATCTAAAAGCAAGGTTTTCAATAACTAAAAACTTATTTAAAAAATATATGTTATGTGCTTATTTAGACCCCTATTCAATTGGCCAAATCGCAATTGAATGAGGGCCTTATTAAATTGTGATTCGGTAAATTTAAAAGGGCTCTATTTAAGCACATAGCATATTTTTTTTTTACAGAAGTTTTAGTTAGTGAATTTCTATCCAAAAGCAAGGTCTTCACGAACTAAAAACTTCTGTAAAAAAATATGCTGTGTGCTTTAATAGAGCCCTTTTAAATTTACAGAATCGCAATTTAATAAGGCTGTAAAATTGTATATGAAAGAGGCAGCTTTAAGTGGGTACAAGGAATTTAACAAGGCTTGCAAAAGAGCTATTAGATTGGCTTAAAATAGAAAATAAAAAAGGTGATTGCAAAGGAGAGTAAGACTAATATTTATATATATTAATAGAAAGAAGGCCAGGCAGGTGCTGGCTGGTAAAATTGAGTCACATCGTTCCACATCTCACTATGCTTTTTCCTCTTTATAATAGGAGCAGCGGTGAGCCAGGACCTAGACACAGGGGGCCTCATTCAATTGCGATTTGGCCAATTGAATAGGGCTCTAAATAAGCACATAGCAGATTTTTTTAAATACGTTTTTAGTTAGTGAAATCCTTGCTTTTGGATAGATGTCTACTAACTAAAAACTTCTTTAAAAAAAATATGTTATGGCCAAATTGCAATTGAATGAGGGCCAGGGTCATTAATAAACTGAGGAGAGTTCCCAACCTGGTTAAGTAAATTACATAAAATATTAATAAAGATTTACCATTTTGGGAACCCCACACCGACCCTCCCTCCTATCCCCTGTACACCAATAATTTGTATCTTTTGAGCTCAGAGGGCATGGGAGGAAGGAAGTGCCGAATAGGTAGCTGCTGTGACCTTATTTTTTTCTCCCATGAGCCTATGTACTGCTCCATGGGCCTATGTACTGCTCTATGTGCCTATGTACTGCTCCATGGGCCTATGTACTGCTCTATGTGCCTATGTACTGCTCCATGGGTCTATGCACTGCTATATGGGCCTATGTACTGCTCCATGGGCCTATGTACTGCTCCATAGGCCTGTGTACTGCTCTATGGGCCTATGTACTGCTCTATGGGCAGATATAATGCTCCATTGGGCCTATGTACTGCTCTATGGGACTATGTACTGCTCCATGGACCTATGTACTGCTCTATGGGCCTATGTACTGCTCTATGGGCCTATATACTGCTCTATGGGCAGATGTAATGCTCCATTGGGCCTATGTACTGCTCTATGGGACTATGTACTGCTCCATGGACCTATGTACTGCTCTATGGGCCTATGTACTGCTCCATGGGCCTATGTACTGCTCTATGGGCCTATGTACTGCTCCATGGGCCTATGTACTGCTCCATGGTCCTATGTACTGCTCCATGGTCCTATGTACTGCTCCACAGGCTGGGAGGATAATGTGGGTACTGGAGGGAAACTTGTGGAGAGGGGTAGATCCAAAAACCTGCCATCCTGGTCTCTGCCTCCCTGATATCTCTCTCTCTCGTCTCTCTTTCTCTGTCCCTGATCTTTCTCTCTCTCTCTGATCTGTCGCACTCTATATTTCAGATCTATCTCTCTCCCTCAATTCTTCACCTCTCATCTTTCCTCTTCCCCATCAGCTCCATCTCTGTCTCTTCTTTCTTTTCTGTCTACTTCTTAAGTCCACATTTCTCCTCCCTTCCACATATCCTTGTTCCTATATCTTCTTTTTCCCCCCTAAAATGGGTAAGCAGTCAGAACAGAGAGAAAGGAGAGTAAGAAAAAAAAAAAAAAAAACACGAGAGAAAATGCGAAGCAGCAAGTGAGACAGAGAGAAAGCAGATAGCAAAAGGAATACAGAAGAAGAAAACATAAAGAAATACTAATTATACATAAGATGATTAAAAGAACTCAGCAAAGCTTTAAATATGCTACAGGTTAAAATGATATTAACAAACTATCAATGAAAGGTAATTAAAAATGCATTTATTAACACTTGATGTATGTAATTTTGACCTGCACATTCCAGACATTCAACACTTTCACTTCCTTTCAGATTTACTGTATTGGGAGGAAATATAACAGTTCTTCATTTGCAAATAACAATGATAACTGTGGTACCAAATTTTAAAAACTATTTATTTGGTATTTTAAGTAAACACAGTGCATCGTAGTTATTTTGCAAATATAGATATATCCGTATATAATGTGTTTGGTTTCTAATCCATATAGAGATGTGAAAGAACTTGGTAGTAGGTAGGTTTCGAGAAAATGGAGGTGAGTAGTATGGAGAGAAAAGTGAAGGAGAGCGGGTATGAATGGAAAGCCAGTAGGCATGGAGAGATGGAGATGGAAGAGGTATGGTAAGAAAGGATAACAGTGAATAGCTATGGATATAGGTGGTAGCGACTGGGTATTGTTTCACACTCTGCGTGTTCCATATGTAATTTCATTGGTGGTACAGGATTTATAGCTCCTTGTATGGACAAATGTTTGTCGTCCATATCTGCCTTTGAGTAATGGTGCTACGGGGTAGAAGTGGGATGAAAAAATGAAGGAGCCCTGAGGAACGTGTACCTAGTAGCAACAGAGATGTATATATTATACAGAGTATTCATGAATGTTGTGGAATTCTTAGACTTTTTTTAAAAATGGTGCTCTCTTTTAACCCTTTCTAGCTAAGGGTAGCCACTTGGTTTCTTTCCTTGTCTTAAAGTACCACAGCAATTCAAGAATACAATTCAAGACACTTATAGTAAAGTACGTACAAAACTAACATTATTAGCAACTGTGTAAGCCATGGACATAAAACATTTGTGTTTGTTACATCACATCCTGAGAGCTGGATGATGTGTGTGTTTGTTTGTAGTTATCAGTGTAGGGAGGTGTGACCGAGGAAGTAACAAGCAGAAGTGTCTTTGTTTGATAATTGAACACCCCATCCCTCCCCCCTCACTGACCCAGAAGCAGACACCTTACATCATTCAATAGAACCACAACTCTACAGAAATCTAAAGAGAGGGGGACTCTCTCTCACACACACACACACACAACTTCCACCAATGTATCATGGATCCCCCTGATTTCAATTGGATATTGGTACCCTGATAATTTTAAAGGAAGCATTTTCAAATAAAAGTTTATTTTTTAATTCCAGTAAAGTCTGTTTCTTGTTGAAGTGGGTGCTGTCCATGCCATTTACAGTATGCTCTTTTGAGGTACTAGAATAATGAGTCAATGTTTCAGAAAGTAAAAAAAAAACAGATTTTTATGTATTAAATATTATAGCTTCATTATGGGTAGCTTCATTGCTTTTTATATATGTGACTGGGAGGATGTAATAGAAAATCAATTAGATCAGTTACAAAACTGAAATGTGTAGAAGAAAATATGGGCTTTCTGTTCACTTTCTATATTAGGTTATGAATTGAGGGAACCCAGCTTGATACAAACAATATTTACATAGAAATAAATTATATTTACTTCTGTTCCCTACCCTTTTGTATTTGTGGACATATATCTGTATAGTCCACTTCTGGATTGCTATCTTGGCATGTTGAAGAGGCTTGTGTAACCCAATGAAGCTGGGAGCTATACCATGTAGGGTCATCCAAGATGGACAGATCATAGCAGAGAGGTCAGACAAATTGTGGTCCACTGGAGCAGGCAACTCACTCCTGTAGCTCTCTACCCTGCCTTTCTCTCTCTCTCCCCCTCTCTCTCTCTACCTCCACTTCTCTCTCTTCCCTTTCTCCCTTTATCCCCCCTCTATCCCTCCCTCCCTCTCTCCCTCCCTCCATCTCTCTCTCTCTCTCTCCCTCTCTCTCTTTGCCTCCCCCTCTCTATCCCTTTCTCTCTCTCCCTTCCCTATTCCTCTGCCGCCATCCCTCCCTCTCTGCCTCCCTTCCTCTACCCCCTCCATCTCTCTCCCCCTTCCTCCCTCTCCCCCTCCATTCCTCTTTCTCTCCCTCCCTCTCTCTCTCTCTCCACTGTGCAGCACCACACATTCGTAGTTGCTCAATTCTCCGCAGGGCCATGTCAATTAGCATGTGAGTACACCTGCGCAGAATGCATCTTGAAGGCGCTACTCACATCTAATAACTATAAAAGGTGATAGGTGATTGGACAAGACATAAACGTGTATTATAGGGACCAGCAAAATGTATTAGCACTTTTTGACACTTCACTGAAGAGTGAGGTAACTGTAGATTTGCCCATAACGGTGAGAAAAAAAGGCAATGTGTAAGTGTCAAGGCTGGGCATGCTTGTGTCAATGTGCCTTTGAGGAACAGTTCACAACTTGCTTACACGGTATTAGCAAATTATAATATTTCAGTTTGACTTCATTTTTTATTAGGTAATTTATTTTGAATTACGCTCAGATTTATTTTTGGGCAACAATTTCTGATTGGTTATCCTTAGACTTCTATTACAGATCGGCGCAGCATGAACCATCTAATTAATAAATGTACCTCTTCTTTATTATTATACTTTATTTGTAGCGCAACAACACATTCCGCTACACAGGGGTTAAGTACAAGACAAAAACAAAAATAACACTTTGCAAAAGGATGGAAGGTCCTGTCTTTGAGCTTAAAATCAAATGAACATAGTGCCTGTTCCTAAAGCACCTTACAAGATTGGAAACTCACAAACTTACCATCTAAAGAGTAACTTTTTTATTTCTGCATCACACAATGGGCAGCACTTACCTACAATGTGCAAGCTGTTGGCAACTGAGCCTATAATGCACATGAAAGCTGCCATTTGTCTTGAGATGTGCCCACGGGGTCTTTAAAATCTATGAAAATAAACATATTTACCATTAAAATGACTTAAAAAGTCCAAATTTCAATTGTATATATACTTACAAATTAACCTCAACCCACACCATGTATTATACTGGTGATAGCTTCTATTTAAATGCTTAGCAAGCAGCTCTGGTTTTTATTTCCAGTTTAGCAGGCAGTAGACTTTGATAAATAACCTCCCAGATTTTGGAGCAATACAAATGATGAGTGCTGATGGGTGGCTGGTCTCCAAAGCACTTGTCATCCGCACAATAGGCTCCCATTGTAACCCAGTCTGTCTCTGCAGTTACCACTCTGGGAATCCCATTCATTCAACCACAAGCCATTTGTGTGAAAGGGAAATGTTGCTTTGGAAGATGCAAGTGGAACTTATTAAATTAGCTTTACTTTTGTACTACTGTTTACCAGTAATATTATGTGCATGTACCAAAGAAAATGGCAGCATTTAATGATCTTATTAGCCAATTACCAACTGGTGTGGTCCCAAAGAGCAAAGGCAAGACTCTGATATCTGTGTGTGTGTCCTGCTCATTTTTACTGTGTCTTGTGCCAACTCCAGGGTTACATGCACTTATCAGGGATGTGCAGCTCCCCATCCTTTGTATAACTCATTGCAGTTCCCTCTGTGAAGGCAATTGCTGATAACAGTCACGCTGCTTTCCATTCTTTTATTGTTTAAATGCCAGTTACATAGCTAACCCATTCGTTAGAGAAGCTGGTAATTAGACAGGTCTCTAAGTTCTTTCAGTCCTTACATTTCTAAATACTAGTCAGAGAGAAAAGTTTTGATTACCATGAAATATCCAGCAGAATCAACAATAGAAATATATTTTGTTTGGACAACATATTAACAGATAAAATAGGTGTTTTAAATCTTTATTAGGTTAGGGATAGTTTAAATATATTATTTCATTTGCATCATTATCAAAAGATGGACTCAATACAATTAGGCTGTTGAAGAGCACCATTACAATACAAATATTGTGACATTCAAACTCAGCTTCATATTTAAAAAGACCTGGCTAAATAAAAGTGCCTAACAAGACCCATTCAAATGTATTGAGTTTAATGTAAAGTTGAGATTCACTAAAGGTTATCATTTCCAGTGGGTCTTTTTACCAAGTCAGCACTTGCTAAGCTTTTAACAAGACAAAAGTTCTGCATATTAATTATATTACACTTAATTACTTATTGAATTAATTGTATGACTGATAACAACATTCATTTAAAATACAACTGAGAAGCATAGAATTGATTTCACTGTTGTTTCACTGGTTTTCATAAAGTTCAAGATCAAGAACAATGGTAAAAGAATAAAATAATTTTGTGTAAAACTCAAATGCCACTTAATAAACATGTAGCCAAAATTAATAAATGCATTTTTGTTTAAAGATATAACATTATATATTATATTTTCTCAATCCACCATTTCTTAATTTCCTTTGTCCCTGAATTCACTTATTTCATCTCCTCTTAACTTCCATTTCTCTATCACCTACCAGACACCTCTCCTCTTTAATGTTTCCTAAATTTGTCCTACCCATTATTACATTAAAGGTATATGTACGTGAGCTGGATTATGAATGCATCTGATAGAGAAGAATTAGTAGTCTATTAAAACATGTGTTATATAGAAAAGTTCTTTTTACTTACAAAGTTATTTGCACAAATGTCAAATCCAGCTGTTCACACCCACAGGACGTTTACATAAACCGGGTACACACAGGAAATACAGCAGGGTACATATTTTGACCTTTCTGGTACAGAGCACAGGAAGTAACTGTTGCAGTTCTTGAACTGAGCACGCCAGAAGCCACTGAGGTGAAGAATGATACAATGTATTATCAATTTATTATGAATGATTATGAATTTGAATGTTATGCTAATTCAGGTGGGATTTTCTAGGGGCGTATACGATCACATGCAAATTCCAAAAAACATAGGAATTGTTGCTAACTTCAAGGTAAGCTAATTAATGTTTATTTTGGGATATTTTTATGCATACAAATGTTTTCATACACTACTAATTCTCGTCTATAAGATGCATTCATAATCCAGCTCACTTTAAGTCGTTGAAGGCCAACGCCATTCTTTTAAAGTGGCAATGTCACCCCAACAGGAAGTAGATTTCATCATAAAGAGCATTATAAATGCAGTTTTTCTCTATAGTAAAACATTTCTGAAATATTTAGAATTGATTTTGAAGTCCCTATATGCTAATGTGCGGCTCAAAGTTTGTCTGTATGCTAATTTGCAGCCTCTGTATTTACCCTTTTGCCAGCTATAACCATGTCCAGTAACACAAAACAGAATATATTAATTTTCTATATTATTATTATTATTATTATTATTATTATTATTATTATTCTCTAGTGAATAAATAAGACAAGGCAAAAGATGCATACTGGTACAGAGGTATAGAGGGCCATGCACTCCTAAAAATGATTGTTGGTGTTCCAATGTGACAAGAGGATCCAAGCACAGAAGGCATTTAATGAATGAGTTGGTAGACTTTTTAAAAATGTGAAGAGTAGGGGAGAGTCTGAAAGAGTGGGGTTTCTTTAAAGATATATATATTTTTTTACTTACATATTACTATCTCTTTGGACCATTGGCCTTATCTAGTTGGAAAATCCACTACTGTCGTTTTGGCTGATATCATTTCCATACTATTTGTATTTGTCCAAACATGGTAAATATGACTATTTCAGTATGCAAGGGGAGCCGGCAACTGTAATGGACCTTTAATCAGAAAATGTCCTCTGTAATTTGTGGAGGCCATTCCATCACCTACAGAGGCATACACAAGGGAAACACACAATACAGGGTGAAAAGTATATATTTTCTCCATATCATCTTATTCTTTTGGCAGCTTGTGAATTCATTGTTGTGAACTCCCTTGTATATAGGTCATTGGGCTGGATTTATTAAGTTTATCTGTGAAGGACTGTCATAGATCATTGATAGCCGCTTCATTGCTCTGCTATGTTTTAATGAGGTTCGTAATCTAACTCTACACACACTTCCCATTCTAGTGAATGCAATGTCCATGTACAGTGGATATAAAAAGTCTACACACCCCTGTTAAAATTTCAGGTTTCTGTGCTGTAAAACATGAGACAAAGATAAATCATTTCAGAACTTTTTTCACCTTTAATGTGACCTATAAACTGTACAATTGAAAAACAAAATGAAATCTTTTAGGTAGAGGGAAGAAAAAGTATAAAAATAAAACAATATGGTTGCATAAATATGCACACCCTTAAATTAATACTTTGTTGAAGCACCTTTTGATTTTATTACAGCTCTCAGTCTTTTTGGGTATGAGTCTATCAGCATGGCATATTTTGACTTGGCAAGATTTGCCCACTCTTCTTTGCAAAAACACTCCAAATCTGTCAGATTGCGAGGGCATCTCCTGTGCACAGCCCTCTTCAGATCACCCCACAGATTTTCAATCGGATTTAGGTCTGGGCTCTGGCTGGGCCATTCCAAAACTTTAATCTTCTTCTGGTGAAGCCATTCCTTTGTTGATTTGGATGTATGCTTTGGGTCGTTGTCATGCTGAAAGATGAAGTTCCTCTTCATGATCAGCTTTCTAGCAGAAGCCTGAAGGTTTTGTGCCAATATTGACTGGTATTTGGAACTGTTCATAATTCCCTCTATCTTAACTAAGGCCCCAGTTCCAGCTGAAGAAAAACAGCCCCAAAGCATGATGCTGTCACCACCATGCTTCACTGTGTGTATGGTGTTCTTTTGGTGATGTGCAGTGTTGTTTTTGCGCCAAACATATCTTTTGGAATTATCGCCAAAAAGTTCAACCTTGGTTTCATCAGACCATAACACCTTTTCGCACATGCTTTTGGGAAACTTCAGATGTGTTTTTGCAAAATATAGCCTGGCTTGGATGTTTTTCTTCATAAGAAAAGGCTTTTGTTTTGCCACTCTACCCCATAGCCCAGACATATGAAGAATACGGGAGATTGTTGTCACATGTACCACACAGCTAGTACTTGCCAGATATTCCTGCAGCTCCTTTAATGTTGCTGTAGGCCTCTTGGTAGGCTCCCAGACCAGTTTTCTTCTTGTCTTTTCATCAATTTTGGAGGGAGCTCCAGTTCTTAGTAATGTCACTGTTGTGCCATATTTTCTCCACTTGATGATGACTGTCTTCACTGTGTTCCATGGTATATCTAATGCCGTGGAAATTCTTTTGTACCCTTCTCAAGACTGATACCTTTTAATAATGAGATCCCTCTGATGCTTTGGAAGCTCTCTGTGGACCATGGCTTTTGCTGTGCGATGCGACTAAGAAAATTTCAGGAAAGACCAACTAGAGCAGCTAAACTTTATTTGGGGTTAATCAGAGGCACTTTAAATGATGGCAGGTGTATGCTGACTCCTATTTAACATGATTTGGAATGTGATTGCTTAATTCTGAACACAGCTACATCCCCAGTTATAAGAGGGTGTGCAGACTTATGCAACCACATTATTTTTCTTTTTTCTTTTTCTTCCCTCCACCTAAAAGATTTCAGTTTGTTTTCCAATTGAATTGTACAGTTTATAGGTCACATTAAAGGTAGAAAAAGTTCTGAAATTATTTATTTTTGTCTCATTTTTTTACAACACAGAAACCTGACATTTTAATAAGGGTGTGTAGACTTTTTATATCCACTGTATATGCGATGAAGAGTAAATGTAAATGCACAGGCACACCTTATAATACACGTCTTTGATCCAGTAGAATTGTGTATTCATAGTGTAATCTAATAAAATGCTCAACAAATGATTATTGCATACTATTTGTAGCGTGATTTATTTTAACAGAAGAAATATTTTTACCTTGTGGCTTCTTTTACAATAGAAAATGCAGAGTTAAAAATCAATATAATAAAGTAATATGTAGATGGGGAAGAAGTGGAGGCAGTGACAGATTTGATTTTCCTGTGCTCCAAGATCTCTGGGTACTGCAGCCATGAAATTAAAATATGTTTGCTACCGGGGAGGAAAACTATAGCAATCTGGATAAACTTGTAAAAAGTAAAGATATTACACTATTAAGAAAGGTCCGCTTAGTTAAAACGATGGTATTCCCTGTAGTTACATATGGATGAGAAAACTGGTCCATAAAGAAGGCTGACCACCTTGGAATGAACACCTTTGAATTGAGGAGAATACTTCTTAGAGTTCCTTGGACTGCAAGAAGATCCAGCCAATCCATACTACAGGAAATCAAGCCAAACTGTTCACTGAAAGATATGATCATGAGGCTAAAGCTCAAATATTTTGACCATGTCATGAGAAGTCAGGATTCCCTAGAGAAGACTCTGATGTTGGGATAATTGAAGGTCACGAAGAAGGGGATGCCAGAAGCGGACATGGATGAGGTCATTGAAACAATGAATATGAGCTTGATAGAGCTCAATAGGCAGTGGCTGACAGATGTACCTGGTGTGCTGCAGTCCATAGAGTCAGGGAGTCAGACACAACTGAATGACTAAACAACAACAAATAACATTTTTATTTGAACGTGCAAGGACGTGCAAGAAGCGCCAAAGGTGCTCCTTGCCAGCAACTGCGACTCTTGCAAACTTTACGTCGTAACGCAAACAACATACGAGAAAACAACATACGAGACACGTTACGACACATTACGACCTCACAAAAAACGGCCGCAACCCACGGACATGAAAAAATAAAAAACACAATAAATACACACAACACATACATTAAAAGCTTACCTACAGCAAGAGGGGGCATCCAGGACCTCAAAAAATGAAGTTATACCTTAATTTAACTAAAAATAAAAGAGTTTAGACAATAAAAAATTCTCTAAGCCAGAGAAAAAATGGCCGCCGAACAAAACGAAAACGAGGCTAAAGCACTCTAAAAACGGAAAACACCACAAGAAACACGCAAAACAACACAAAACACCTACGGATATTCCGCTACAGACGCATACCACACATTACCCGCCATTTTAGAACAATAACTTATACAATGCGGAAGTACACAGCTACACTAACGGTTTGGTCTCGCGCACGCACACTATTACACTGCACACATTCATCACGCTTACACAACAGCTCCACAGCACTAATGCTCCAGCAACATCAAAACAGATTGTCAGCTCTTCAACAGAATGCTTCCTGCATATATTACTTCAAAATAGGTAAAGTATATTCATTTATTAATGTATTATTTATTTCATTATTATACACCAAACAGCATTCGCTTACTTACAATTTAATTGTCGTCATTTTTTGACGGGCAATTCGCTAGTATCACATATATAGTTGTGAGCGTACGAGTTGTTGCTAACGCTGCGGGCTCGCAAAGCGAGCCCGCGGCCCTCGCAAAGCAAGGGCACTGGGCCAGGGTCTCAGTCGCTGGCATGGAGCGCCGAAGGCGCTCCTTGCCAGCGACTGAGGACCCTCGCGAAGCGGCGCTCCATGCCAGCACCTGAGGACCTTGCAAAGTGAGGGCCGCAGTTCCTGGCATGGAGCGCCGAAGGCGCTCCATGCCAGCAACTGCGACCCTCGCAAAATTCACGCCGCAAACCAAACTCCACAACAAACACATTACGACACTCGCAAACAACATATGACACATGTTAACACCACGACACACACATTACGACACTCGCAAATAACATACGACACACGTTCACACACATTACGGCCTCGCAACACTCGGACGCTACTCGCGAACATTACAAAATTAAAAACACAATACATACACACAGCACATACATACAAAACTTACCTACAGCAAGAGGTAACATCCACGACCTCAAAAATGCAACTCACACCTTCATTTCACTACAAATAAAAGAGTTTACACACGAAAATATTTGCTAAGCGAGAGAAACAATGGCCGCCGAACAAAACGAAAACGAGGCTACACACGCAAACACCATACGAGACACGTTACCAGACATTACGAGCTCGCAAACATCGGACGCAACACGCCGACATACAAACATTTAAAACACAATAAATACACACAACACACACATAAAAAGCTTACCTAGAGCAAGAGGAACCATCCAGCACCTCCAAAAAACACGTTACACCTTCATTTAAATAAAAATAAAACACTTTACACACTAAGAAAATCGCTAAGCGAGAAAAAAAATGGCAGACGGACAAAACGAAAACGAGGCTACAGTACTCTCCACACGTAAAACACCACAACACACTCGCAAAACACCACACGAAACTCGAAAAACACTACGAGGCACCAACGGAAAATCCGCTAAGACGGACAACACAGAGAAACCGCCATTTTACGCAAATGCGGAAGTACACCACTACGCTAACGGTTTAGCCTCGCGCACGCACAGTATTACACTGCACACATTCACCACGCTTATACAGCAGGTCCACAACACTAATGCTGCACCAACATCAAACAAGGTTCACGGATCTTAAACACAATGCTTACAAATAGGTAAAGTATATTCATTTATTAATTTATTACATGTTTACTATTATACACAAAACAACATTAGCTCAGTTACAATAACATTGCCGTCATTTTTTGACGGGCAATTCGCTAGTATATATATATCCTGCATTACACAGCAGTACATTACATTATTGTTGAGTTTGACTTGGGTTGTAGACTGTGCATGTGTGAGCACCTGATCCTGCATTATATAGAAGTATTTTATGTTAAATGGTATGAGTTACAATCTGAGGTCTTGTCATCCTTATTAAATTGTGATTCGGCCAATTGAATAGGGCTCTATATAAGCACAGAGCATATTTTTTTACAGAAGTTTTTAGTTAGTGAAGACTTTGCTTTTGGATAGAAGTTCACTAACTAAAAACTTCTGTAAAAAACATATGCTCTGTGCTTATATAGAGCCCTATTCAATTGGCCGAACTGCAATTTAATAAGGCTGTGCTGTATCAGTGGGGAGACTTACTAATTATCTCAAGTAGCAAAAATGAAGTGAGATGGGCTGTGATTTTATTATTTCCCACAGGAAATAGTGAATAGTAAATTTAGGGATGCAGAGACACTTGAGATGCTTAGTAAATCCAATCCCACCCCCCAGTGTGTGAAGATCCTGAGATATGTAATCCACTCCCCTAATTTACCAAGGTTGTACTTGTTGTGGCAAATGGGCTGTTATTATTAGCATTTATCTAATATATTACTGTAAATAAGCTATTGATAACTGGGCGTAAAGGGAAAACATGGTAAAGTGTTAATAACATTTAATCCTAATATCTCCATGCTTACTATTTATTACCTTGCAATTATGTCATACCTCTGCTAATTGTGGTTTCCAAGTTCATACCCATTTACACCAGTGATTTTGTATTATAATAGAAGCTATAAGTTAACAAAGTATGATGTTGTTTGGTATACCTAAATATATACAGTTATTCTACATTAACTCATGACTTCTACTATAAGACTAATCATGGATGTTGAAAGAAGTATACATTAGGTCTGTGATTTTTATTGTAGTGCAACATGTATATTATTATTATTATTATTATCAGGATAGTAATAATATTGCAGGGTACTGATAAGTCTTGCTGAACCTCCTTGACCAATTATCATGTTGGAATCTTCTTAAATATTGGAAAACTCACTATCATGTAAATCACAAATTTGCTGATAAAATAGCCAGTCAATCTATTAGAAAAGGCCTGGGGTTGTCAATTATTTCTTTCCAAAATCCACCAAGGTCCAAATGTCTTAAAATAATGTAGTAAAAGAACAACCTGTTAAAGAAAGGTGTAAGAAAAATGCACCATGTAATAGATCGTTTTTTAAGCATTTGGAAGCTTTAGTTGGTCCAGACCCAGGTCCACTTATTGACTACCCTTGATATAGACTCAAATATATCAAATATATAATGTGAAATGGACACTTAACATTTTTTAATAATAGCTGAACATGCAGAGAATCGGTAAAATATCTGACCAGAAGTAGGAAAATACGATTTGCACTTTTTAAAAATAAAAAGTGTATTGAAAGGTTGTTTATCTTAGTGTAGACTAAACCATGGTACAGATTGTTGGAGCATTACAGGAGCAGTTTAATATCATTTTGGCCTTTGCTTTTAGATAAATGTATCCCAAATGTTTTTTCCCAAGAAGCAGTTGGAATTTTCTGTGGACCATTTGAATGTTGTGGACGGTCTTTGCAGATAACTTAAGAATGTACACTTCTGTACTACTTCTTTGGGTTCCCTGGTGGTCCAGTGGTTAGGATTCTGTACTTTCACTGCTGCAACCTTTGATTTCAGCCAGAGAACAAACTGGTCACGCCACCCTGAAGCCATGCAGGGTTGGGCCTGGTCAGTACTTGGATGGGAGACCACCTAGGAATACCAGGAGCTGTATGCTGTGGCCCACTGGAGAAGGAAATGGCAACCCACCCAGTATCTTTACCATGAATACCAAGTGAATCGGCATGGTATGTACGGTCCATTTCGTCCTGGGGAGTCGGACACATAAACTGCTTCTTTATGCTTTATTTATAAACTGTAATTAATTGTGTTTCTTGTTGATCACTTAAATGAGGCTGGAGGACCACAGCTTAGGAATCTCTGCTTTAGATAATTGTGGGATTCCCTTTTATAGACTACACCCACAGTGTCATCATATAGCATAATAAAATCACTGTGGGCAGGGGTGGACAAAAATATCTAAATCAGGAACATTTTATAGGACCCAGACAGGATGCTTTCTAGGGGCCCGATTCAATTGCCCAATTTGTAAATGTATACACACTTAAAATCGCCCTTAATATTGCTACATATTCAGCAAATATTACTTATTGGCACTAATGAATTCATAAGTCAATAAAATGCATCTAAACATTTATAAATAAAACATGCAAAGCCAATATTATGAGTATGAGCATCTGCAAGTAGCTAATTGAATATGGCCCTTGGATTGTGGAAGGACGTCTTTCCTGGAGATTATACTTTGGAAACATTTTTAGGAGCCAAAATTTTAATAGCCCGGGCTCCCAGGAGGTTTTCAATCCTGACTGGGGGTATTGAGACATAGCCACAGTTCTTTTCTATAAGAGAGGTCCTATTGTGATGCTATGTTTGGAAAGAACAGGAGTGAGTTTTAACAAAACTATTAAATTCATATCACTGAAAAAAATGAAAAAAAAATCCCTTAGTACTAAAAGTTACACCAATTTCAACTACAATTGTGGTTCACATTTTTGTGGCCAGAGACGTTAGAGAGTCCTTAAGCAAGTGTCTGAATTTTCCACATTGTATCCGTATTCTGAACAGAAGGAAGGGGAGGATCACTGAGATCTGCTCAATGAAATCCTACTCTATTTCTCCACTACGAAAAAAGAGATCACATTTATCGTGATAAATGAAGCGTATATGAAAAATAGCAGCACATAGAGGAAGCACCATGTATCAGTCTGGTGCTGGCATGGCACACAATGCCTGCTGACCACCTTCATTAAAACAATTAGGCTGCACGTCTTTGCAAGAGGAGGGTCTCCAGCTGTTAGTTCTATAGGGTCTGAATGGAATCCGTAGCAACAGGGACCCTAAGGGAGGAGACAGCACTGTATGCTGGATAATAGGGACAGTAATTATATAGGGCAAGGGTCCCATGAGCTGAAATACAAATCAACACATTGCAATTAGCAATCCTGAGAATAAATGCAGTGGCAGCAATTCCCATTATTTTGAACATGTATTAAGATAATAATAATAATGATGATGATGACTTGTTATGGGAATGGTATAATGGGATTGGTGCATTCAAAACGTACTTTAAAAGGACCAGGGTTCATTCAGCGAGATATCTGTACATTTATTAGCGGAAGAAATCCATAGACTCAGGAGGCAAGGAACACATCTGGAAAAAGAATATCCAGGTTACAAGGGAATAATTGTTTGTTACAAACTGAGATGGCAATAATTGCAAGCCATCCCCAAAAGATAAAAATACACTTGCTACATCATGGCACTGTCTGCCTTGTTCAAAAACCGAAATAATAAAATAACTTCAGTTCACAGTGGATAGGTAAAATAATATATGTCTTTCAATATTGTTAAGGAACTTCTGAGATGTCTTACACTCGACAATGTGTTTTTTAAATATGCCCTTTCCTTAATGAAATTGTACTGTAACTTTGCAATGTTGTGCTTTTTCCCAACTCCAACCCAGTAGTCTTTACCAAAGTATCACCCTGTTTCATCATTAGTATCATGTAATATACTCTTTGTCTGAAAGTGACAGAGAACAGTCCCAGGTATTGCATAAATGAGAAAGCTCTCATAAAAATGTATGTAATTCTGGTTGTTATGAAGTCTTAAAGATAATGTTAAATAACTGAGAGATTCAGAGCCCTATTAAATTCCCTTTACGTGTAAGACCGTAGCCCGTAACGTAGCCTGCAATACGTAAGGTTATTAAATTAGCCTCTTAAAGCTACCTACAAATTACTTGCGGGTTAGCAGCGAAAAAACCCTACGCAATGCGAAAAATTTAACTGCGCGCTGGGAAATCATTTGTTCTCGCGTTCAACCCCGTAACCCGCAAATGGAGCCGAGAAGCAAACGAGTACTAGAGAGGATCCGCATGGGGTTAAAAGCCCTATCCGTAGCCCCGTAAGTGCAAATAAAAACAAACTACTGTACATATTATGAAAGGGAAAGTGATGTTAGGTATCACAATTAATAGCACAACATTCTCAAGCCCGCAAAGCTGCAATATCAAATACTTTAATTTATGTTAATTTTCTGTGTTATATCGATCCCGGCAATCAATTTGTTAATACATATAATGGAACTTGCATGAATAAAATATATTTACTGCTTTATCAACATTACATTATTTCTGGAATGTGGGTTAGTTCGTACCCCGTAATTGAAACCCGTAAGGCTTTGAAATGTAAAGCCCATTTTTCAGTGGCGTAATTCCGACGATCTCTGTTGCCATTGGCTCTGTCTAAACTTGTAACTATGGGTTTGACTAATTGATCCTGTGCACGGCCGCGCATTCCACGTTCGACAAATGGTTTACGGGTTTGCGTCCCAAGCCCGTAACTCACAGCATGGTCTAATTTAATCACTCTGTAACTTCCAGATTTCAAGCCCGCAGCCATTGCAGGTCTCACGTTGCACTTTCTGTGCTCAAATTTAATGTGTCTGTAGGTACGTTAAAGGACCACTGCAGTTTCAAGAAAAAAGACACCTGTTTGTCAGGTATGTACCAAACTAACAATATTAGCAGCCATGTAAGCCATGGACATAAAACATTTTGTTGGTGGGAGAAATCTGAAATTTTCAAGGCTCTGTTTATGAGTACAGGAATCCATTTTGTGTTTGTTACATCACATCCTGAGAGCTGAATGATGGCGGTATGTTTTTGCAGTTATCTGTGGAGGGAGGGTTGGTGGAGGTGGGAACAGGCAGAAGTCCAGATCTTTGTTTGATAAAAGGATAACTGAAATTGACACCATACCACTCCCGCTCATTGGCCAAGAAGCAGACACCTTGCATCAATCAATGCAAACATAGTGCTCCAGGAATTTAAACACCCTTCTCACAGACACGACTTCCACCAATGTATCCTAGATCCCTCCATGGTTTGTATGACAATTTCCTGTTATTAATGCTCTTAGTTAAAGTTTTCAAACACAATTTTTATCTGATTATCAATTCAAAGTCTCTGTCACTAATATTGATAGTATCTAATATGGTCTCCTATATATCACTCACATGTGGAGATTTAATTAATGGCCCTAGATAAAGACAAAGAGAGGGGGTGTTTTATATATACTTTAAAAACTTAAAATACCCATCTTTCAAGCTCGGTTATATATTTATTTCCATGTGCACTTACTTTTAATTACTGCAAAACCTGGGGCCTACGCTGTGCATCTTGAGCAGCTTTGGAAATGTCCAGTTCCTGTAATAAAATTCCTTATCAGCAAGCTATTGATAACATCAGTTTAGATTAGTCAGTTATTTTATCACACACTGTCACCAGTGATAAGACTTGTGGGAGGAGCAGCACCTTCAAGATGAAGGGAATGGAGACATCTTCTACAGAAGTATCCTCACTGAGGAAGTGTTATGGTTATCCTTTGGCTTTTTCTCATTTACTTTGACCCAACCAGCATATTTTTTTCCCTTTTTTCTGATTATAAGACTAAATGTTTTTGGGAAAATGTAACTTGTCTTATCATTTGATTGCCTTATTACAGAAAGGGTAGTAGGTAAGTTGAACAACATTCAAGCAAGAGTGATCGGGACTACCAAAAATAATAGAAATCACATGGGACCCATACATGGTTATCCTGAGAATTTATTAAGACAAGCTTTTAGGGTAGACATAATGGGCAGACTTGTTGTGCCTATTTGTTCTTACCTGCCATTCAATCAATATCTATTTTTTTATTATTTTATTTATTTTTATATAGCACTAAAACTAAATGTATAGGGATTCGTCGATTAATCTGATGAATAAATATTTAATTTAGAATCAGTTACTGAAGATTGAGTGTGCTAAAAGTAGGTGGTATGTGCAACCCTACACCAAGGGGCCCCAACATAAATGCTCACTTCAGATTGAATTATTTTGAATAATTACATTTTATAATTAAATCCCCTACAGATTAAATCAATATGGGATACAAAAAATAGGAAAATAAACTTAATCATGCATCACCAGATAAGGCCTCAATATATATATAAATGTATATATATATATATAGTATCTCACAAAAGTGAGTACACCGCTGCATAAGTGCTGTGAGCACTGGGGAGCTACAGTTCATTGAGGGAACCATGAATGCCAACATGTACTGTGACATACTGAAGCAGAGCATGATCCCCTCCCTTTGGAGACTGGGCCGCAGGGCAGTATTCCAACATGATAACGTCCCCAGAAACACCTCCAAGACGACCACTCCCTTGCTAAAGAAGCTGAAGGTAAAGGTGATGGATTGGCCAAGCATGTCTCCAGACCAAAACCCTATTGAGCATCTGTGGGGCATCCTCAAATGGAAGGTGGGGGAGTGCAAGGTCTCTAACATCCACCAGCTCCGTGATGTCATCATGGAGGAGTGGAAGAGGACTCCAGTGGCAACCTGTGAAGCTCTGGTGAACTCCATGCCCATGAGGGTTAAGACAGTGCTGGAAAATAATGGTGGCCACACAAAAGATTGACACTTTGGGCCCAATTTGGACATTTCCACTTAGGGGTGTACTCACTTTTGTTGCCAACGGTTTAGACATTAATGGCTGTGTGTTGAGTTATTTTGAGGGGACAGCAAATTTACACTGTTTAACAGGCTACTTACTACTTTACATTGTAGCAGAGGGTCATTTCTTCAGTGTTGTCACATGAAAAGATATAATATAATATTTACAAAAATGTGAGGGGTGTACCCACTTCTGTGAGATACTGTATATATATATATATATATATAATTTTTTATTATATTGAGGGGACAGGAGCATTGAGAATGTATTCAAAGAAATTACAAAAAAAATGTGAGGTGCACTGCAGCAACGTTGGAAAAACCAATGAGAACTGAGATTACATAGATTTACTATGAGTTCATAATTACCTAAAGTGCTTGTGATATATTACACTAATTTGTATTTTTTAGATGATTTTGGTATTTCCTTCAACTTGCTCTGCAAATCATTAATCTAAGTTATTTGATACTTGCATTGATGATAATCTTTTTTGTTTTCTATAAAAAGCTTTATTTTGAAAGGCAGGTTTTAAATGAGTCGCTTCCTATAATTACAGCCTGGATGTCCAATACATCATCTATTTTAGAATTGGCAACCAGGGATTACAATTTCGTTACTTGTGGGTACACAAAGGCTGTATATTGTCATCCTAACATGATCACAAAAGGATGGCTCCACAGAACTCGCTATTATTATAAAAACAAGTTATAGAAAACGTAAAGATGGCGCGGGTTCCCTGGTGGTCCAGTGGTTAGGATTCGGTGCTTTCACTACTGCAATATGGATTTGATTCCAGTCAGGGAACCAAGAGGTCACACCACCCTGAAGCCATGCAGGGTTGGACAAGGATGGGAGACCACCTAGGAATACCAGGAGTTGTATGCTGTGACCCACTGGAGAAGGAACTGGCAACCCACTCCAGTATCTCTGCCATGTATACTAACTGGATCAGCATGGTGTGTTGCGGTCCATGAGGTCACAGAGAGTTGGACACAACTAAATGATGCAAAACAACAAAAATGGCGAAGCTTCCAGGTAAAAAAAATGGAAATGTGTTAGAATATGTGTTGCCTTTACCTTGGCCCTTTTTGGCTTATGTAGAACTGCTCAACTGGATGCCACAAAATAATCTAAAACAAGATAAAGAATCAGTATATTAAAGGAAAAACAACTATAAATATATTATAAGTGTCCTAAAGTAAGAAAGCAGGTTGGAAAAAGTAAGCTCAGGTGCCTTTGCTACTAGTTATCGCTATGATGTCAGCATCAACAAATGTTATTTTTGGTTATGTCCTATTCACCTGTCAGGCTATTGTAACATTGAAAATGACAACCAGTGGGAAGCTAGACATATTTACATAGATAGAAAGATAGATCAATCAGGTCTTGTCAGGGAGCCAAGGCTCCTAATATGTTACTTCTGGCTAGTAACATTTTTGTTACTAGCCAGAAGTAACAAATTAGGAGTTTTCCCTGATCCCCTTCCCAAGACCACATATCACACTGGTATCTTTGGCTAAATTATATGACCCTGCACTGCTTACCTGGCTTTTAAAAAATGGTTTAGTTTATATTAGAGATCTATATATAGATAATAAATTTATGAAATTTCAAGATAGATGTAACAACTTTTCGACTACTGTTTGTATATATATATATATATATATATATATATATATATATATATATATATATATACTAGTGACTTAGCCATCAAAAATGACGGCAAGAAAATATGAAGGCTGGCAATGCTATTTGCCACACAATTGAAGGCTCTCACCCCTCTAAGTTAGGCTTCGCCGCTTATTGCAGGCCTCAACCAACCCGCCACTTTCATGCCTCGCAATAAGCACCTCCGGCGCTCATCGTGGGGCTCTCCCACCATCTACTTTCCGTGCCTTGCGATAAGCGCCTTCGCCACTCATTGCAGGCCTCAGGCAAGCCGCCACTTTCATGCCTCGGAATGAGCACCTTCGTCGATCATTGCGGGGCTCTCCCACGTCTACTTTCCGTGCCTTGCGATGATCACGTTCGCCGCCTATTTCAGGCCACAACCAACCCGCCACTTTCATGCCTCGCAATGAGCACCTTCGTCGCTCATCTGGGGCTCTCCCACCATCTACTTTCCGTGCCTTGCGATGAGCGCCTTCACCGCTCATTGCAGCCCTCAGGCAAGCCGCCACTTTCATGCCTCGCAATGAGCACCTTCTGCGCTCATTGCAAGCTTATACCCACTCTCTGACCCCTGTGTCTGTTTGCCCCTCTCCCTGCCCTGTCCCCCCCCTATTTCCCTCCTCTGTGTATCTGTGTATCCACTGTCTTCACCCTCTCTCACCCCTGTGTCTATTTCTACCATCTCCCCCCTCTCACTCTCCTGAGTCTTTCTGCTCTCTGACTCTGTGTAAATCTTGCATGCTTCGCGATGAGCGCTGTTGGTTGTTATTTTCAAAGTCTTACGTGCTTTGCGATGATCGTCTAAGTGTTACACGCTTCAGACTCATTTTTAGCCTTTTTGCAAATAGTTACGTTTTTTTGGCCGCAATTTTTTCCCTCGCTTAGCCGATTTCTGAACTCAAAAAAACGGCAATTAAGGCTCAAATTAGCTTGCAACCTCACTCACAGGCTCCCTGGGGGTCCCCCTGAGTTGTGTGTAAGGTTTTTTAATTTATTTTGGACATTATTTTTCTTTTTTTGATAGTCTTTCGAATACATGCTTGAGAAAATCTTGTCTGTTAAAGTCAAAAAAAAAATCAAAATGTTGCATGCCTCGAGATCATCGCCAAAGTGCTACGTCCTTTGTCGCTGATCGCGTGCATTGCTATGGGCACCTTCAATCTCTTTCCATCCTCGGTCAAATAACCTGCATGATGGGACAGATGACCCTTAGAGGGACCCTGAAAGGGCAGTATTGTGAGGGCTGCAATGAGCGCCTTTGGCACTCATCGCAGCCAAAGACTTGACGCCTTTGACGCTCATTGCGCATGCACAAAGGTGTATTTTTTAACATTGCGTGACGACAACTCGGCGTACGATAACTATTGTATTTTATATTTATTTATAATATATAATTTCAGTCAGGTACATTATCACTAGTTCCAAATATCACTATTTTCATTATTTTTTTAAATAATCTGTAAGAATAGTGTTAATCCAAAGTGACATCATTGGGGGTCTAGTGTGATGTCACAAGTAAAATCATGGATGATGTGATTTGTCATACTATATAAAATGTCATGAGTGATGTAATGGCTGATGTAATTTATATCGTGATGCCATGAATGATCTCACCTAATGTCACAGAGGATGTCATGAAGGATGTCATCAAAAATCCCTTTGCAGAGGGAGGGAGGGATGCTAAGGCTAACCTTAACTTCCCAATTACCTGTGCTTTTCCAGTCTTAAGATGCTCCATCCTGCGCTGCAGTTTTTGTAAAAAAAATTATAAAAAAAATAAATATATATAGCAATTTATCAATTATTAATATATATATATATATATATATATATATATATATATATATATATATATATATATATAGAATAATAATGAGTATTGCAGTATATTGTGATATCTTTTGTATTGGACAAACGTCTTATTTATATTGACGAGCTTTCGAGAGGTTCAACCTCTCTTTATCAAGTCTGAAGCAATACTTCTAAGAACCTTTTGCCAGTAATGCCCTTAAACAATTTTGCCTCATTCATTTCTTGACATGTGTGAATATAATGTAATATGTCACCTGTATCACCCTGGATACACACTCAGTGCCCCAGTGAGAGGACCAGAGGGAGGGGCCCTGTGCAGGGAGTGATCTGCACCTCAGTACAAGGAAGTTCCAGTGAAGTGAATACAGAGACATGCTGCGACCGGCTGGATGGGAGGCACCTCCTGTATAAAGATCCTGCCTCATCCAGGATACAGTCAGTGAGAGGCAAGAGGATCCCACAGTAGGACTGGGACCTGCTGAGGATAAAGGGGCACTCTGATCATACAGGGACCCACTGACACTCAGGGACCCACTGACACTCAGGGCACTAATCATACAGGGACCCACTGACACTCAGGGACCCACTGACACTCAGGGCACTAATCATACAGGGACCCACTGACACTCAGGGACCCACTGACACTCAGGGCACTAATCATACAGGGACCCACTGACACACAGGGGCACTCTGATCAGACAGGGACCCACTGACACACTGGGACCCACTAATCATACAGGGACCCACTAATCATACAGGGACCCACTGTCACACAGGGACCCACTAATCACACAGGGACCCACTGACACTCAGGGACCCACTGTCACTCAGGGCACTAATCATACAGGGACCCACTGACACTCAAGGCACTCTGATCATACAGGGACCCACTGACACTCAGGGACCCACTGTCACACTGGGACCCACTGACACCCAGGGCAATCTGATCATACAGGGACTCACTGGGACCCACTGACACTCAGAGCACTCCTCACTCACCTGCTTGGCACACCATGGAGCATCCGCCCGAGAGGCAGCCCAGGTCTCACCGCAAAGGTAGCACCAGGTCTGGGTCCCCGCAGAGACTGAGGTGCCAGAGGCGGAGCAGCTCCTCCGGGACCAGGAGCACCGTATCCACTACATCCGAGCGGCGCAATGAGAGGGAGCGGAACCGGGTGAAGCTGGTGAACATGGGCTTTGCTAAGCTCCGGCAGCACGTGCCCCAGGCACAGGGACCCAACAAGAAGCTGAGTAAGGTGGAGACCCTGCGGTCAGCTGTGGAGTATATCCGGGCACTGCAAGCCCTGCTCATTGGGAGCCAGGGAGGGAGCCAGGGGGGCTCTGATGGACTCTCACCATGTTCTACGGACTCAGGCTCCATGTCACCCGGATCCTGCTCATCATGCACCTCAGAGGAGAGCTCCCGGGAGGACAGCGGGGTGTCAGTGGCAGACTTGTTACTGACCCTGCATGGATGGGGATAGCAAGGTGGGTGCTAATAATTATATATATAGTATGGATGGGGATAGCAAGGTGGGTGCAACTAATTATATATATAGTATGGATGGCAGGGGGCAAGGTGGGTGCAACTAATTATATATATAGTATGGATGGGGATAGCAAGGTGGGTGCTAATAATTATATATAGTATGGATGGGGATAGCAAGGTGGGTGCTAATAATTATATATATAGTATGGATGGCAGGGGGCAAGGTGGTTGCAACTAATTATATATATAGTATGGATGGGGATAGCAAGGTGGGTGCAACTAATTATATATATAGTATGGATGGGGATAGCAAGGTGGGTGCAACTAATTATATATATAGTATGGATGGCAGGGGGCAAGGTGGGTGCAACTAATTATATATATAGTATGGATGGGGATAGCAAGGTGGGTGCTAATAATTATATATAGTATGGATGGGGATAGCAAGGTGGGTGCTAATAATTATATATATAGTATGGATGGCAGGGGGCAAGGTGGTTGCAACTAATTATATATATAGTATGGATGGGGATAGCAAGGTGGGTGCAACTAATTATATATATAGTATGGATGGGGATAGCAAGGTGGGTGCTAATAATTATTTATAGTATGGATGGAGGAGGGCAAGGTGGGTGCATCTAATTATATATATAGTATGGATGGGGATAGCAAGGTGGGTGCAACTAATTATATATAGTATGGATGGGGATAGCAAGGTGGGTGCAACTAATTATATATAGTATGGATGGGGATAGCAAGGTGGGTGCATCTAATTATATATATAGTATGGATGGGGATAGCAAGGTGGGTGCAACTAATTATATATATAGTATGGATGGCAGGGTGCAAGGTGGGTGCTAATAATCATTTATAGTATGGATGGAAGAGGGCAAGGTGGGTGCAAATGATCATTTATAGTATGGATGGCAGGGTGAAAGGTGGGTACTAATGATTATATATATAGTATGGATGATGGGGGCAAGGTTGGAACTAATGATCATTTATAGTATGGATGGCAGGGTGCATGGTGGGTGTTAATAATCATTTATAGCAGGGATGGCGGGGGGGGGGCAAGGTGGGTACTAATGATCATATAAAGTATGGATGGCAGGGGGCAAGGTGGGTGCTAATAATCATTTATAGGATGGATGGCAGGGGGCAAGGTGGGTGCTAATAATCATTTATAGGATGGATGGCAGGGGGCAAGGTGGGTTCTAATAATAATTTATAGGATGGATGGCAGGGGGCAAGGTGGGTTCTAATAATCATTTATAGGATGGATGGCAGGGGGCAAGGTGGGTTCTAATAATAATTTATAGGATGGATGGCAGGGTGCAAGGTGGATGCTAATGATCATTTATAGTATGGATGGCAGGGTGCAAGGTGGGTGCTAATAATCATTTATAGTATGGATGGAAGAGGGCAAGGTGGGTGCAAATGATCATTTATAGTATGGATGGCAGGGTGAAAGGTGGGTACTAATGATTATATATATAGTATGGATGATGGGGGCAAGGTTGGAACTAATGATCATTTATAGTATGGATGGCAGGGTGCATGGTGGGTGTTAATAATCATTTATAGCAGGGATGGCGGGGGGGGGCAAGGTGGGTACTAATGATCATATAAAGTATGGATGGCAGGGGGCAAGGTGGGTGCTAATAATCATTTATAGGATGGATGGCAGGGGGCAAGGTGGGTGCTAATAATCATTTATAGGATGGATGGCAGGGGGCAAGGTGGGTTCTAATAATAATTTATAGGATGGATGGCAGGGGGCAAGGTGGGTTCTAATAATCATTTATAGGATGGATGGCAGGGGGCAAGGTGGGTTCTAATAATAATTTATAGGATGGATGGCAGGGTGCAAGGTGGATGCTAATGATCATTTATAGTATGGATGGCAGGGTGCAAGGTGGGTGCTAATAATCATTTATAGGATGGATGGCAGGGGGCAAGGTGGGTACTAATAATCATATATTATATGGATGGCAGGGGGCAAGGTGGGTACTAATAATCATATATTATATGGATGGCAGGGGGCAAGGTGGATGCTAATGATCATTTATAGTACTGATGGCGGGGGGCAAGGTGGATGCTAATGATCATTTATAGTACTGATGGCGGGGGGGGCAAGGTGGGTACTAATGATCATATAAAGTATGGATGGCAGGGGGCAAGGTGGGTGCTAATAATCATTTATAGGATGGATGGCAGGGGGCAAGGTGGGTTCTAATAATAATTTATAAGATGGATGGCAGGGGGCTAAGAGGGTACTAATGATCATATATAGTATAGATGGCAGGGTGGGTGCTAATGATTATTTATAATATGGATGGCAGGGTTTCAAGGTGGGTGCTAATAATCATTTATAGGAAGAATGGCAGGGGCCAAAGTGGGTACTAATGATCATATATAGTATGGATGGCAGGGGGCAAGGTGGATGCTAATGATCATTTATAGTACTGATGGCAGGGTGCAAGGTGGGTACTAATGATCATTTATAGTATGGATGGCAGGGTGCCAGGTGGGTACTAATGATCATATATAGTATGGATGGCAGGGGGCAAGGTGGATGCTAATGATCATTTATAGTATTGATGGCAGGGTGCAAGGTGGGTACTAATGATCATTTATAGTATGGATGGCAGGGTGCAAGGTGGGTGCTAATAATCATTTATAGGATAAATGGCAGGGGGCATGGTGGGTACTAATGATCATATATAGTATGGATGGCAGGGGGCAAGGTGGGTACTGATGATCATATATAGTATGGATGGCAGGGGGCAAGGTGGGTGCTAATAATTATTTATAGGATGGATGGCAGGGGACAAGGTGGGTGCTAATAATCATTTATAGGATGGATGGCAGGGGGCAAAGTGGGTGCTAATGATCATATATTGTATGGATCGCAGGGGCAAGGTGGGTACTAATGATCATATATAGTATGGATGGCAAGGGGCAAGGTGGATGCTAATGATCATTTATAGTATTGATGGCAGGGTGCAAGGGGGGTGCTAATGATCATATATAGTATGGATGGCAGGGTGCAAGGTGGGTGCTAAAAATCCTTCATAGTATGGATAGAAGGGGTCAGGGTGGGTGCTAATAATAATTTATAGGATGGATGGCAGGGGGCAAAGAGGGTACTAATGATCATATATAATAAGGATGACAGGTGCAAGGTGGGTGCATCTGATCATATATAATGGGGATGGCAGGACTGAAAGGTGAGTTTACCTAATCCCATGTTAGGTGGATCGCATGGCCTCATGATGGGGAAACATGATTGTCTAGCATACAGAGCTGCAACCATAAAAGTTATATACATGGGCAAAGAAAGGGGGATCACTCAAAGCCGTATAAATAATTGCAAACTGCTCACTTGGAATTTGCTGGTTAGCTGAGTTGTATAAGGGCAGCAGATATGTATATATGGGTATTGTTGGGCTGTATGGTGAGTGCACCTGACAATAGTTTATCTGCAAGGTGAGAATATTTAGCACTCCTTCTACTGGACAGGTTATGTACTGCAATAGACCATTAAGACATACTGCACTTCTTTCTTTAATTGCATTACAGATAATTAAAAATGACTTTTGCAGTATTATCAATTTAAGAACTTGTATTGATAAGGGACTACAAGTCAAGTCTAGTTGATGGATAATGGACACAATCTTTTACAAAGTTAAAATATAAATGTTCAATTTCAATCATTACCTATTATATGCAGGCCAGGGCTGCGACTGTGCTCTCACCTATTTATGTCCTTCTCTGTTTTCTCATGTGGTGGAAATAAAAGATATTAATATTAATTTCATGTGTTCTTACACTTGTATTTACAATCTATACAATACACTTACTGGAAGTGATTTTCCTAAGTAAAGTTCTATACAAAACAACAAACTAGATAGAAGACAATACATATTGGAGGTATAATTAGGCAAAAATTAAGCATATAATACATTATTAATTAAAAGGTGGTTCATTAAAGAGTTTCTTCAGCACCAGATTTTTGCAATTCCCCCATAAACATTATATATATATATATTTTTTTTTTCCTAACAATTTTTTATAAGGTCTCCAAGGCTGTCATTCTTCTGCCAACAAGAGGGAATCCTCACCTACAAATAAATTAGCAAATTCACCATCAAATTTCTTAAACTATTGGTTTAGGTTTTATCCAAATTAATAGAATGGTTATAGCTCATAATATTGTAGCTCATAATAATTATACTTTTTGGTATCAAGTGGAAAAACAATATAGCACACTGCAAATCACAATCTGCCATGGTGCACCAGTTGTCGGTTCACATAAGTCCAACTGTGTGTGAAAATGAAGTCCATTGAAGTCCAGTCACGATCTTGTAAGGGACGTACCAATAAATATTACATTGTGATGACATTCAAAAGAGCACAGGAAGGAAGTTTACATATTGAAGGAGAGAAAGGGCTCCACCATTTAGCCAACAGTTTATTGACCGCTCCTTCTTTACACAACTGTAAGTCTCACAGTTGCCTTTTTGGCCCTATACACAGTTGTTCATGCATCAAAAAGGCTTTAGTTTATGTTTAACCACTTTTGTTGTTGCAGAAAGTAAAAATCAGCATGAGGTTGTTAAAGCGTGGGGATGCAGTTGAGCAAAAAGATGTTAGACTTGGAGAAAAGGGCATCTATGGTTTTTGAAGAAAGTCCATCTTTGACAGGATAGGGACCTTAAAGGGACATTGAAAGCTATTTTTCTTTGTTGAATCTGAAATAAGGTATGTGATTAAGGACCGCTGTTTCTTTTCTTTTTTCAAAACACAAAAAACGGAATTAAAATGTTTAATTGATCTGGGGGCTAGCCCATATCTACATATGATTATTGGACTTTCTGTTAATTTCAGTGACATTACACAACTTTGTTGTTTTAAAAGCATTAAACACATGTGTTCATGTCCCTTTAAGGAAAACACCACCTATTGCCCACCATTAACAGATTATAACTCCTAAGTAATTTATATAGTCATCATACAAACATCAGGAATCCATTAGTGTGCATGTCACATGGCTGAAACTAATACTACTAAAGGCTGGAAATGTTGAGTACTCTTGGAAAACCACTCTATGCCTATGTTATACTATTGGACATGGGTGTAGGAGCTTCTCTACACACAATAAAAAATCTGGGGCAGGGGATTAGTCCCTCTCGACCCCCCACCCCCAGTTCCTACATCCCTGCTATTGGACATATGTTCTAAAATATGACATTTCCAGGCGACTGCCAACATTTAACCATCAAACCCTTATTGCATATTGCTTTTGTTGTACATATTATTTAGTACGTAATTACAACATGCAGAATAATACTTAGTGTCGCTTTAGCTGTCTGTACAATATGTTCCCATCTGCTTGCTTAGTAACTGATTAGCAACAAAATCAGTATTAAAACCCCCCAAAAAAACATTAAATATAGCTTTTAAAACTTATATTTGATCTTTAGTGTTCCAGAGACTAGCAGCAGCACTTCTTTCCAAATCCTGGTTGGTGTCAAGATGGTGGGGGGAGGATCTGCCCAGGAGTCATAAATGTAATTTTGACAAAGCAAGGTTTTCCTGTACTCGACTCTGCCCAGCAGGTTGTCTTGATAAATATCTTTATCTGCAGTAAGGTAGATAAAGACTTCTGTCAGGACCATGTGCTTAGGAGCCCCCCAAAAATCTGGGGGGGATCATTCAACTCTACTCCCAGGACAGAAAGCAGGGGCGGATCATATACATATAATGTATGTCTATATGCCCCCCCAGTTCCCCCGACAATCTAATAGGGAGATTCTCTACTACATTTTGAATGCCTAATAGAGATTGGAGGAAATTATATCTGATGAGTCTTAAACAGTAAAGTAAGTTTTAAAAACATACATTGGATTTAATTTATTTTCATATATTGATTTTAGTTATTAAATAAAGTAATACAATTCAGTTGAATGAGCACTATAGTGGTCCTTTAATGTGTATATTACTTTGTCCTTCTGTTAGACCCTCATTTCTCTTAACCAGCATATCCCAATGACCCCAGACATAATGGCCTAGTCATACCCCCATTCCTGAGGCGACTCTGGTTTTGGGTGTTGGAAGCCCTGTTTTGATAAAAACTGCATTCTTTGGAAGTTGAGATTCTCTATTTACTAAAATGATCTCCGCATTAAGGGCTTGTCTATGTTTGCTGAAAGCCTCTCTTCTAGGAGTCTTCATGTTAAGAGGCCCATGTTTGCTGTCCTCAGCTCTCTGTTATTAGAAATCTCTATTTGACTTTATCTATCTTTGTGCACCATGGACCCTTTTAAGTCTGTTGGAGTTTGTTCTTTTTTTGGGGAATGTAAATTGGACTTCTACAGACCCCTCAACTCTGAAATGAACTAAGTACACATCTTAACAAACATAATCCTTTTGATGTTGGATAAACCGGTTTTTAATTGAGTTAAGGCTTGCAGCAGGAATAGGTTAAATTCTTTAAAAATGTACCTTTCTTTCATAAAAAACATATGTCCCTTTTGTAGGACTACTGAAGTCCCATATATCTAGTAGGCCCTTGTTGATCTAGAAGTGATAATGGATATTTGTTTTTTTTAGAAAGTTCAAAACCTATATAGTATTATCTATTACAATCCCAGACTGCTCTTTCAGTTTCACAAGTCCTTACTGACTGTGTACTCATCTGTCATGTCAAGTGGGAGAGCACCTTGGGTATTAAAGTCAACTTTAATAGGTTATTGTAAAGCTTATTACAATAATATTTTGTTTAAATATATCTCAGCTTCACGTGACCAGTTGTTACAGCATATCAGAGTTTTTCAAAATTAATTTTACAGAACCACAAACATCATTAAATAGATCTTCACAATAGTTTCCGTATGTGTGTAACCCTGTTCTAGTGCATGCGCACAAGAAAAACTATATAAGCAATGCGCACAGTGCTAGCAGCGCATTGTGAGGGTTGGGGGGAGAGACACAGGGGAGGGAGAGCAGGGGAAGAGACAAAGGGGAGGAAGAGGAGTGAAAGAGACATGGGGGAAGAGACACAGGGGAGGGAGAGGTGGGAAGAGACACAGGGTGGAAGAGGAGGGAAAGAGACACGGGGAGAGACACAGGGAAGTGAGAGGGGGGAAGAGACACAGGGCAGGAAGAGGAGGGAAAGAGACACATGGGAGGGAGAGCGGGGGAAGAGACAGTGGGAAAGAGACAGGGGAGGGAGAGCGGGGGAAGAGACACAGAGGAAGAAGAGGAGGGAAAGAGACACGGGGGGAGACACAGGGGAGGAAGAGGAGGGACAGAGACTCAGGGGAGTGAGAGGGGGGAAGAGACACGGGAGGAAGAGGGGGGAAAGAGACACAGGGGAGGGAGAGGGGGGGAAAGAGACACAGGGGGGAGAGACACAGGGAAGTGAGAGGGGGAAGAGACACAGGGGAGGGAGAGCTGTGGAAGAGACAGGGGGAAAGAGACACAGGGGAGGAAGAGGAGGGAAAGAGACATGGGGGGAGAGGGGGGAAGAAACACAGGGGAGGAAGAAGAGGGAAAGAGACACAGGGGAGGGAGAACAGGGGAAGAGACAGGGGGAAGAAGACACAGAGGAGGGAGAGAGGGGAAGTGACAGGGGGAAAGAGACACAGAGAAGGGAGAGGGGAAAAAGAGACATAGGGGAGGGAGAGGGGGAAGAGACACAGGGGCGGGAGAAGGGGGGAGAGACACAAGGGAGGGAGTGGGGGGAAGTGACAGGGGGAAAGAGACACAGGGGAGGGAGAGAGGGGAAGTGACAGGGGGAAAGAGACACAGAGAAGGGAGAGGGGAAAAAGAGACATAGGGGAGGGAGAGGGGGGGAGACACAGGGGAGGGAGTGGGGGGGAAGAGACACAGGGGAGGGAGAGGGGGGAGTAAGACACGGGGGGGGGGGACACACATCACATATTATACCATGTATCATTTATGACGGGCAAATGACTAGTATAAAATAATCTTGATATGCATTTCTGACACAGTGAACCATATATACCTATTGTGCACAGTGTTGAAGAAGTCTTTAAATGATATGTTATCTTTAAGAAATAATTTGTACTAAAAATTAAAACCTCTAATACTTTGCCAGCATTTTGAGCTTTAGTAAATATGCCCCAATGTCACTGATCTCCATCATGCTATGTCACCATGCTGTGTTGGCGGAGGGAGGGGGCTGCGTTCCTTAGAATTTAACAATTTGTTAATAGAGCTCCTTAAAGAGGACTACTGCAGATAAAGTAACAGGATAAATGGATTTTACCAATACTGTGAGCGATTCACATTTACATTTCAAGGTCAGCTTCAAAATTAAACTTTTCTTGCGACGTCAGACAAAAACAAAAGTAAATATGCTCATTTTCAGCATTATATGCGGCATGATACTCTGATTTGACATTTGTTTCTGATTCCCAACAGCATTCAGTCTATATTTGTTCTTACAACCATTATATTTGATACACTTTTCAGGAGTAAGCACTAATATTTTTTTTCCTCCCTCCACAGATTTTATTAACAGAAGACACAACAAACTGCCTACTGGATCTGCACTGGCCAAATCTACACACTGATATGGTGCAAATGGGCCTAGGAGCAACCCTCTGCCTGAACCACAGCAAGACACCATGCATCTGACAAATGATAAAATAATATATTAAGAAATATTTATACCAGACTTTGTATATAAGTTGTGGCCTTTCATACTGCCACTTGTTTTTATAAGGGGTGTAATATATTTGGTGGAATCAGTATTTATCTATTTTTGTGGCCACACATAAGTGACCTATGCAGGGGTTATCTGTAGACATGGGTTCACATGGACAATAATAATGGACACTGCCCTAATACGGAACCCAGAGGGGCTACAGATCAGCTCTTTTTTGTCAAATCCATTGTATTCTCAAATCCTTTCTTTTTATGGATCTGAAAAGACGCTGTTTGCGAAGAGCATTTATGCGCCCCAGGCAAAAACAAGGACTGAAGCTGCGAGTCAGATTTACACTACTAATGGATCCAAGAGTAAACAGACCCAAATCAAAAGAACCAAACCATAAGAGGCTGGGACTGGAGAGCTCACAGAAAGCAAGAACAATATGCACATCAAAAGCCTATTGTGCCGGGCTTAGTGGTGCCTTCCCCTGACTGAGATGTGTCAGACATTGCTGTCAAATGGGCTTATCTCTATATTGTTGCATGGTTACAATGTACCGAAGCAATGGGAGGCATGTAGCTGCTTTGTGGGTGATGACCTATGACCTGTCTCACATACAGCATCCAGCCTGGCCAAAAAAAACGGCTAAAGCCAAATCTGTCCAATTCTGGCACTTTTCAAAGAACAATATAAGAAGCTATCCCAGCTACCTTCCCTGGCTTAGTCTATCTAAAAGTGCCCAAACACCCAAAAATGTCATTATTAACACAGTTCTACCTCCAATTATAGTTATTTCTCAGAGACAACTTTTGCCGATTCCCTTGATTTTGGATTAAATCTGAAGCAGTGTAGCTCAGCTCAGTTCTCAAGGACCACGAACAGACCAGATTTTAAAGGATATCCCTTAATCATTCTGATTAACAACTTGTGCTCAAACAGAGACATCCTTAAACTGTCTTAGTGGGCCTAGAGGCCTGGCATTAAAAAAAGTAGAAGTGTGATAGGGCAGGCAGCTTAATTCACATCGGGTACACATGATAGAAACATGACACTATAAGAATATATACAAGTAACGTCATCTTCCTTGATATTTTTTGAACTTTTTAAAATATTTTCATTATCTGGCAATCTCTTGATGCCTGTAATTTCCTGTAGCATTTAAGTAGCTTCCTGCACATTATTAGAGGCACTGGTTCCAGTCATAGACAACACTGGGTCACTGGTACTGCTGGGTATCTGTGCACCTATCAACAAACTACAGCTATATAAGTAGCTGCTGAACTATTTCAGGAAATGACATAAATTTGTTAGACAAGTGAGTTAGTTAATACCCAAAGTAGGGGGTGTAGAAACTGGGGGGTTACAAATCCCCCCCCCTCCCCCTGATTAAATGAATAGGGGACACAAAAAATAGCAAAATTAAACGTAGTCATGCATTAGAGGGTTGTCCCATGAAAGCTTTGGCCCATAATGTATGATTTCTACATATATATATATATATATATATATATATATATATATATATATATATATATATATATATACATAATAATTTGGCATATAGGTTTTATTAATAATGGATTATTTGTACATGGTCTTGTAGTGTCAAGATATACCCAGTAACATAGTACTTGTGGATGATCAAATTGAACCCTTTTAGATCACCTCTGTTCCATGTGTTACATGAATTGTACTGTTAAAGGGACATGGAAAGACTTTTGTTTTCTTTGTTGCATGTGCAAGTGCTTATCTGCCAATGAGACCCGCACTTGCTAGTTTCAAGGAAGTTAAAACAGATTATACTTTATACTTTTGTGCAAAAAAACATTTGTAATGTTCCATACAGGCTGTATTAAATGCGTGAACAAAAAGGTGTTCCCTTTAAACATTGGCAAGTGATTCTAGAACCGGATGCTGCACTCAAACTGAAGAGGATTTACAAAAAATCTGTTACATTGTTATCATTCTGAAGAAAGAAGATTCCAAGCAGTTTCTGCATTTATTTCTATCCTGACCTAAGCATGTACATCATCTGTAATTATAGCCCAATGGGTGTTTGTGGGATTCAGTATGACATCATAACGACATCATAACGAAGTGCATGGGATGCACTTAAAACTATAAAGGACTGCCTGGATGTTACATATTCATTTTTTTAAACGATCTAAAACATTTATTTATTTGTAGATAAACTCTTCTCTTTTATAGATTTTCTAACCCAGAAGTTTTCCATAAACTAAGCTATTTTTCTAATTAAAAGCATACATAATTTTGAATTTTTTGATATTTTGTTTTCTTGTGGAATAAATTGATTTTATTTTTTTTTGCGGTATAATGCTGACATAGCACAGCGGTTTGGCAACACGCAATTGGTATGTTCCATTAATCTATAGAACAGGAGCACAACTACATGGATATTGCATTTTATTTATGTACAACAGAAAATGCTGTAGATTCACCTTTGTAATGTAAAGTCAAAAAGTTATTATCTAATCAATGTTTTCTTGGTTTTGCTGAGCCTCAGGGAATTGCCGTTAAAATCATAGGGAATCTTTTCTTACAAGGGCCACTGAATATATATATATATATATATATATATATTTTTTTTTTATTTTTTTTTTCAACTTAAAGGACAATTGTTTTCATGGCTTCTAAGTAGTAATAATATTCCGGTCCTTTCCTTATATACCGGCGCCGACCCTGCACCCCAGGGGTTAGGGTTAGGCATGGGGTTAGGGTTAGGCATAGGGTTAGGGGCAATAGTTTTCCATAATAATGTGTGGAGTACAACTGCCTACAGCTGCCTATTTCCTGCACAGATTTCACGGTAGAGTCTGATGAGATGAGCAAAACTTCCTACTACCCTTGAAAAAGATGAATGGAGTTCCAGCCTACAGATTAAGGGATATTAGCAGTTTTCATTATACATTTTCTCACACAAGCTTTTAGTCACAATTAATTAAACATTGTACTAACGGGCCAGTCTGGACTATTGGAGTTGCTCTTTAATATTAAACACTTATAAATCCCAGTCAAACTGGATATTTTTTATGAAGAAAATACAATTTGTAAAAAAAAATAGGTACCTAATATTAAGTTGGAATATATACATTTTGGAGACAAAATATTAAGAAATTCTGCATGGACTCAATTACAAAATATTGGCCATTGCATTTAAAAATAAACAATATTTAATAGGCAATAGTGGATATACATAGAATAAATTATTTAACAGAATTCAGTGGATGGTATCATCGAGGTAGGCTGAACCTGACAACAACTCACTTTGTATATTTAAGACCGATCTTGGCCATATATGAAGAGCTAACAACATCATACTAAGTGGATGAAAGAGTTCTGCAGTTATTATCAGCCCACTTGAAATTTCACAGCTAGTAATAACCACTGACTTTAGTTTGGCAGAAAATTCCATTTAAGTGGGTATATAATCATTAGGCAGAATTAGTATGTGAAAATGTTATCCATCTTATATACTCCCATATAAGTAATAAGTATTATTATACCCTGTGAGACATACCTTACATACCATTCTATACATGATGTATCAGCTAAGGCGTTGTCCCAAATAAGTGTATCATTACTGTGCATAAGGAGGGGCAATTAATCAGCTGCAAACAACTTGTTCCCCTGCTTGTCCTGATGTAGCCTACGGTATCTACTTTATTTATACTTTACCAAATGTTGTAGTTAAAAAAAAACTTCACTTAAAGCCTGATATATTCTCTACAATATTAAAAGGATTGGAACTGCCAACACTCATATCATGAATTTAAAATTCATAAACTTTTCAAAAGTGTTTGTCTTTCTGTTTATGTATGAAACAGATTTTCTTCTCAAGTTCAGTAATGTATATTAGAAAGATAAAAACGTGTAGCTTGCTTCACCCCTTCCAAATAAGAATGAGCTCTAGGAAGTAAAAAACAAATGTATTACTCCGTTAGTTCTTACAACGGATAGTAATACATAATGCTTGCTGGCTTCCAAAAACTCACTTTTACAGGTGGCATTAACACAGTACCCAGCATGGGCTTTTCTTACTCTTTTTATTGTAAGGACGCTTTAGATCACTTATTCTTTATTATTGGTAACCAAGATGACAGTGTCCAAGGCCGATATGCTCCCTGTCCCCTAACCCACAAAGTTTGGCATCCAGACAGCGGACTGGTCCAATGACTGGTCCTGATCCATTGTTAATCTAACTGGTCGGCTGTTCAATTCTCAAAAGACTCCATAATAAGGCCACAGAGGGTGAAGTGCGTAGACACTTGTCCCATTGGTGATGCGAACATCATCAAGTTGCAACATTGCCTCAAATGGAAGATCAGCAGGAGCTGCAGCTATCAAAAGCTTATCTAAGTAATGTGGTAACTTTGCTTTGCACAAAAGATTGCTTTTACATCATATGATAAGTTTTAAAACTGATCCAAAGATCAGTGCCGTTTAATATATGATTCTACAGTTTTTTCAATACATCCACCATCTTTCCAGTAAAACAGTACTATAACACATTACATTACTAAGCCTTTTACATTTTAATTTTAGAACATGACCACTATTTCTACAATTTATTTTTTATTTAACACATACTTTCCTAAGTTAATGTGTTGTGTCTTATACAGTGCCTTGCAAAAGTATTCACCCCCTTGGCATTTTTCGTGTTTTGTTGCCTCATTACCTGGAATTAACACGGATTGTTTGAGGATTTGCATCATTTAATTTACAGAACATGCCCACAACTTTGAAGATGTTTTTTTTTAAATTATTTATTGTGAAGCAAACAGAAAAAGTAAATGTGCGTAACTATTCACCCCCCTAAAGTCAATACTTTGTAGAGCCACCTTTTGCAGCAATCACAGCTCCAAGTCGCTTTGGATAAGTCTCTATGAGCTTGCCACATCTTACCACTGGGATTTTTGCCCATTCCTACTTGCAAAACTGCTCCAGCTCCTTCAAGTTGGATGGTTTGCGCTTGTGACCTGCAATCTTTAAGTCTGACCACAGATTTTTTATTGGATTGAGGTCTGGGCTTTGACTAGGCCATTTCAACACATTTACATGTTTCCCCTTAAACCACTCAAGTGTGTTTGGAGTCATTGTCCTGCTGGAAGGTGAACCTCTGTCCTAGCCTCAAATCACGCACAGAGTGGTACATGTTTTGCTCAAGAATATCCCTGTATTTAGCATTATCCATCTTTCCCTCGACTCTGACCAGTTTCCCAGCCCCAGCTGCTGAAAAACATCCCCATAGCATGATGCTGCCACCACCATGTTTCACTGTGGGGATGGTGTTCTTTGGGTGATGTGATGTGTGGGTTTGCTCCAGACATAGCGTTTTCTTTGATGGCCAAAAAGTTAAATTTTAGTCTCATCAGACCAGAGCACCATCCTCCATACATTTTGGGAGTCTCCCACATGCCTTTTCTCAAACTCAAAACGTGCCATTTTTTGCTGAAAATAATGACTTTGTTCTGGCCACTTTGCCATAAAGCCCAACTCTATAGAGCGTACGGCTTATTGTCGTCCTATGTACAGATACTCCAGCCTCTGCTGTGGCACTCTGCAGCTCCTCCAGGGTTAGCTTAGGTCTCTGTGCTGCCTCTCTGATTAATGCCCTCCTTGCCCGGTCCATGAGTTTTGGTGGGTGGCCGTCTCTTGGCAGGTTTGCTGTTGTGTCATGTTCTTTCCATTTGGTTATGATAGATTTGATGGTGCTTCTGGGGATCATCAAAGTTTTGGATTTTTTTTTGTAACCTAACCCTGACTTGTACTTCTCAACAACATTGTCCCTTATTTGTTTGGAGAGTTCCATGGTCTTCATGGCAATGTTTGGTTAGTGGTGCCTCTTGCTTATGGGTTGCAGCCTCTGGGGCCTTTAAAAAAAGGTGTGTATATGTAATGACAGATCATGTGACACTTAGATTGCACACAGGTGGACATCATTTCACTAATTATGTGACTTCTGAAGGTAATTGATTGCACCAGAGCTTTTTATGGGCTTCATTACAAAGGGGGTGAATACATACGCACATGCCAATTGTCTGTTTTCTATTTTTAAAAATAGTTTTATGTATATTTTTTTTTTCATTTCTCTTCACCAACTTTACTATTGTGTTCTGATCCATCACATAAAATTCAGATTAACAAAACATTGAATTTAAGGCTGTAATGTAACAAAATAGGCAAAAAGTTAAGGGGTGAATACTTTTGCAAGGCACTGTAATGTTTTAATGCCTCTCAGATCACCTCTCAAGTTTATTCATGTTAAAGTGACATAGAAAGGCCACAGTTACAAAGAAAAATAAAGATACAGCAATACCCTGTTTAACGTTGTAGATAGATTCCTGGCAATTGGAGTGCTAAGCGAAACAGAGCTCAAAGGGGTCATTTTAACATAGGGAAGATAGGGGAGCTCAGGAAAAAATACACAAAAGCAATTTTAACATTTTTGGCTTTATATAAACTTTTAAGAACCAGCAAAAATAACATCACAAACTGAGACTGTATTTTAAATAAAATCTAAAGAAACAACAAACATTAACTAAACTGTCCACTTTAAATGGCAGATATGGAAGCTTCAGGCTCATCCTCCATTCTTGTTTTTTTGGACACAAACTCATCCAAGGATATCTGTCTTTGCTTTCTATGGCCATCCAGTAGATGCTAGCAAGACACTGCTCCAAGAATGCTGCATCTCACATTTCTGCTTCAGCCACTGTACGGATTATTAGGCAAAAATTCAACCAGAATGTCATGAATGGACCACAAACTTTTGGTGAGGAACTCGGTTAAAATTTGTTTTGTTTTTCTCAGTATCAAAGTTACTGCTTTCCTGGGCTCCCGCAATGCTCTATTCTGCCAGTTGTTGGAGGTCCTTATTGGTAAGGCTCTCAACTCCTTAATGAGAGAGTAGCAAGTAAGAAGGAAGGGGTATAGGGATTGGAGATGGTGTAGTAAGGAGCAGGTTATGGGGGAAACAAGATGATGATAAGGGGGGAGGAGGAGAAGGAGGAGGATGATGATAATGGGGGAAGGAGGAGGATAACAGGGGAAGGAGGAGGATAACGGGGGAAGGAGGAGGATAACAGGGGAAGACGGAGGATAACAGGGGGAAGGGGGGAAGGACGAGGATTTTTTTTTTCTGACTCAAGTATGAGCTGAGGGGGTCTTTTTCAGCATAAAAAATGTGCTGAAAAAGTTGGCTTATACTTGAGTATATACGGTTAAGTTATGGCCTGCATGATGGTATACTTTTTCCAAAAATCCATCATGGATTCTTTGTCCTTGCTGTCTGTCTTGTCAATGAGCTGGCGGGATGTGCAGCAACGATAAAAGGCCTTGAAGGTTGTAATCACTCCCTGATCCATTGGCTGGATAAGTGAAGTAGTGTTGGGTGGCAGGAAAACTACTTCCACTGGAATGCAGCAATCAACCTCAGACAAGCTGGTAGGGTTTGGAGCATTGTTAATCAACAGGAGTGCTTTGTCCTCAGTTCCTTTACGCTTGCAGTAGCGTTGAATAGATGGACAGAAATATTCAAGGAACCAGTTTTTGAAGATGTCCATGGTTATCCAAGCTTTACGTTTGAATTGCCAAATGACCGGCAAAGTGGATTTTGGAATCCCCTTCATTGCTTTGGGTGTTTTTGTATGTTACATCAGCCATGGCTTAATCTTGAAATCACCACTGGTCTTCCCACCGAGAAGAAGGGTTAGACGTCTTTGGTTGCTTTGTACTCCGGTGCTTGCTTCTGCTCATGTGATATAAGGGTGCACCTTGGCATTTGCTTCCAGATCAGCAACTTTGGTGTCAGTGCTCTCTGCTTCTCCTGTGTTTTCGGTCTCATCTGGTGTTTGGTTTTGGATATGACCGTAGATGCTTCTGGCCTTCTCCATGATGATGGCCTGGTTGAGAGGCATGTTATGCTCTGTTTCATCATCGATCCAGATTTAAATAGGCTTCTCCATTTCCTAGCATCTGGACCGGGTAATGTTCTTGAAAGAAAATGTAGTGCTAGTGGTTGCTAAAGACTTGAACTTCTTATTTTTAAAGATGAGGCGGATTGGGAAGGTTGACAACTATAAATTCGCTCCAATGTCCACTTGGCATTCCTCTTTTTCCAAGTGGTCCAGCACCTGCATCTTCACATACAGAGAAATGCTTTGGGGCTTCAATTTGGGCTGATCTTCTTTGTGCTTTCTCATGTTCTGTAAAACCGTACAATTAATGTATATTTTATTGGACAATTAACACCCAGATGATTCAAAACAAAGGAACATGAAAAATATTCTGTACCTTGTCTCTAAATGAGGTAGGATTTGGTCTCTTTCTGGGGCGTTCTGTCCGTCCAGACTGTCATTTTTCTTCTCCTCCTTTCTTCTGTCTGCTGATGTGTCTCTTTTAACTCTGTGGCACAATAAATGGTATCCTGCGAGCAAAAAAAAGCACTATAGCGAGGCACAATGTTATATGGGGATCAGATGCCAAAACAGTGCTAAGCAGGGAATACACATAGAAAAGAGCTATAGCGTTAAGCGTGGTATACCTGTAATTGCAAGTGTAAGTTATGGAAAATTTATATAGAAGTAACAGTTATTTAATGAATTAATTTCATGAAGCATCCTCTCAATGCCTTTATGTAAAGCAATTAAGATTAGCAGTAGAGGTGATAATGAGGACGAATATGCCAAGGTGAAAATTTTTAATAGTCATAGAGATCTTCCTTCTTGTCTAATTTATGGTATGTGCTTTCAGTTGGTGTACACAATACTGTGGGTGAGGTCTTTTTAGTGATGCATAGCCATATGTAGTAAATCAAGTGGTGATTAACTTTTACAAATGTCAAAACCTTTGAGTTTTGTTACCAAAAAGAATAAGCAGTGTGTAGAGGTTCTCCAACAGTTCTCCAACACATCATTCTTTAGTACATCTTAGCTATAAACTTGAGAGACTGTGTCCACTGGGCTGTTTCAGGGGGAGCACAGGCCTATGTTTTGACAAAGATATATGGAACCAGTGAACAGTTTTGTTCAGTTACGCTGCTCTTTTCTCTTGCAGAGGTTTCAAATACATGACCCATGCATGATCCATTTAGGCTAGGTAATGAAATAACTGACACGACAACTGGAGTTGGGAGAAACAACGGGCCACAGCTTTATTTTGAAACAATGTAAACAACAACCATAACTTATTTAAATGACTAATTTAGTCCTTTCCTTCCGGGGGAGGAGCCCGGCCACAAACAGTGACCTCATGCTTTGAGCCCTGCCCAAAGCCCCAATGCTTATCTTTAAGCACGCCCTGTGAGGTGGGGCCATCGCCCCCTTAGGCCAGTGGGCCGGGCAACTCACCTCCCGCCACGGAGCATGCGAGGGACGCCTCCCGAGGCTGCGATCCCCCCCTGCTGGACATTAAAGCCAAAGCCCGCAAAACACTCTCCCTAAACTCCAACATCATCAACTCATACCCTATTTCCGTAAGATGAACCTTATCTTTCGCGGAAAAATCATCAGCCCCGACCGGTTCGAACTCTTTATACCGGATGGCAACGAAACCCTGTTTCCTCACAAAACTCGCGATCTGCTGGTTGATCTTTTGTCTAGCCTTGTCCAAACATACTGGGTCGCGTGCGTTACGCCACGATCTTCTCTTAATCATCTCAGACCAGATAAGGAACGTACCAGGGAACTTCTTCACCCACTTCTCAATGTCTCGTCTCATTACTTTCAGCATCCGTCTCATGGGAACTGTCCCCAAATCATTCCCGCCGGCATGAATTATTATCACGCTGGGCTGACCGTAACGCTGCGCGTAAGTATCCAGGAGACCGTCGAGCTGCGCCCATCGCAGACCCCGAATGCCACACCACCGTACGCGCAAGTCCGTAACAGGAAAGCCCAGTTGTGCCTTTTCTTCGGTAACTGCGGCTAACCTGTGGGCCCAGTACACGTATGAATGGCCCACAATCCATAGTTGCTTCTGTTTCCCTGAAAGTAGAAAGCAACACCATTATACCACTGCATTTGGCCTTACATAGGACCGAAAACGTCCCACCTCCCGATGTGCTTCAGTGTCGCGTCGGGCAACCCCAACCTAGCCGATTCTGTGGCGGCTCCAATCCGAAAAGAGTGTGTTCCGAAGTCGGACTGCTTAAAACCGAGCCGATGCAGTGCGCTTTTTAAAACTTTTTTAAATTGATACTTTGGCAGTGCCGTTCCATCGGCGTGTACCAGCAGCGAACACCGTCCCGCCGGTCGCTGCTTAAGGTACTCCTTTACACATGCATATGGGCAACACTCCGTGCCAACCTGATGCAGAACAACTTCTCTTCCTTTTCCCACTTGGTCGGTCTTTGACCTCCGCAACCACAATACCACCATACCTTCCCTGAGGCAGGTATCCACCACTTGCAGTCCCCCCGAACCGTGTCTACTGTTCGCGACTAACTCCCCTATCCTAAACGCTCCGAAGAACGCCAGGGAAAAAGCCGTTCGGAAAAGTAGGGATTCAAAGGGGTTCCTGCAAACCACCACCAACTCCTGAGCCAGTCTCAGCAACAGCGCAAATGTTATTGGCCGCCTACTATCCGGCCTTTGCGACCCGCTGAACATTCCGCGCACCACCTTGCGCACTAGAAACTCCTTTGTAAGGTCCCTCTGCCCAGCAAGCTTAAACATAAAAGCAAGCGCCGTGACCTATATCCCTACTACGGTCCTTGATTCGCCTTGCTCGGCGCACCGCAGCAGGTACCAAAGCAGGATCCCTATGCTCTTCTCTTCCGTCGTGGCACCACCTGCCAGTGCCACTAGACTATCCCATTTTGCCCACACACGTCTATAAGCGGTCCAAGTCGCTGGGGCAACAGACTGTCTCACGAGTCTCGTTACCTGACAGCTCCAATCTCCCAAAGCTCCTCGGGGATGTGCTCCCCCAGGGCGTTCGCATAGGGAGCCAGCGCCCTGAAGCGGTCCTCCTGAAACCGAGAAAGGGCGTAAGCAACTCCGTTTTCCACTACTGTCACATGTCTTGCCTGAAACCATATGTTCAAGCGAAGACAACATAGCACAAGATGCCGGAGCAATCTTATCACCGGTACGGATGCTGCCGTGATGTTGTTCATGGCCTCCACCACCCCTTTATTAGCCGAATGGAATATGACTCTCCTGTCCCTGAAACAGGCACCCCATAAGTGAACTGCTACCACCATAGGGAACAGCTCAAGGAATGTAGGGTTCTGCATTAAACCCGCCTCTTCCCATTCCTCCGGCCACGCCGCAGCGCACCATCTCCCTTGGAGATAAGCCCCACAGCCAATCGGTCCGGACCCATCGGTGTGGTGATCTAGCTCCGTGCTGGTGGCGCACTCCTTTTGAAGGAGCACCCGCCCATTAAAATCGGCAAGGAACACCGCCCACACCCTCGCATCATCACGCATAACCCTAGAGACTGTTAGGAAATGATGCGGCTTCGCAATCCCTACCGTAGACAGTGACATCCTTCTACAGAATATCCCCCCCATGGGGATAATTCTGCATGCGAAGTTCAACTTCCCCAATATTGATTGCAACCGCCGCAGGGTTACCCTCTGCGCGCCCAGTAGCGCCTTAATCTCCGCTTGCATGTCTACCACCTTCTCCAAGGGAAGACTGCACTCCATTTTGTAGGAGTCAATCCGAATCCCTAGAAAAGTCAATTGTTCCGTAGGGCCCTCCGTCTTGTCATGGGCCAGCGGTACCCCGAATTCTGTACAGATTTCGGTGAACACGTCCAGCATGAAACGTCAAGCATCGTTTCCTGCTGGGCCAACGAAAAGGAAATCATCCAGGTAATGGGTAATACTCTTGTACCCCGCTTCAATGCTCACGACCCATTGTAAAAATTTGCTGAAGGCCTCGAAGTAAGCACAGGATATCGAGCATCCCATGGGTAAACATAAATCAACGAAGTAACTTCCGTCTACGAAGCACCCCAGCAGCCTATGGCTTGACGGGTGTACGGGGAGCAATCTGAATGCTGCCTTGATGTCCACTTTTGCCATAAGGGCCCCATGGCCCTCCCTCCTCACCAGGTCGACCGCCCGGTCAAATGACTCATAAGACACAGTAGCCTGGTCTTTTGAGATGCCATCGTTTACCGAACGACCTCTGGGGTAGGAGAGATGTTGAATCAACCTAAATTTACCCTTCTCCTTCTTGGGGACCACCCCAAGTGGAGACACGACTAAACCCGGGATGGGCAGGGCCGCAAATGGCCCTGCCATCCTCCCCAATTTTACCTCATTGAGCACCTTAGCTTGAGCTACCCCTGGGAAATCCCTGGCCGACTTCAGGTTTGGAACAAGAAAACCTTGAATGTCGACCCTGCATGGAATACGGAATCCTTCTCGGAAACCGTCCTCCAACAGGCGCGCCGCTTCGGCGGTGCCTGCCAATTTACCGTAGCGTTTATACCACGGCAGCATGGCGGGGAGGCGTATGGGCGTCCTGCCCCTTTGCAGGAGGTTCGCCCCTGCCTCCCTCTTTTGGTCTACCGCATCTAGACAGGGGGTGTTCCCCTCCACAATTCGAGCATGCGTGCTTAAACCTGCAGTTAGGGGCCCATCTACAGACCCCCTCGTTATACGCAAAACAGGTCTTAAGGCCTGCTCCTGAGGCGTGGGTGGGGCCCTTAGCTCCACCCGCACCGCTCCGAAAGGGCGTCGTGACTCTCATGGGTGTCATGATGTTTAGCCAATACGCCACCGCTTTGTCACTCCACGCCATGCTTGGCCTTGAGGCCAAGTATTGCCGGAACTCCTCATCGTACCGCCACCAGGCTGTACCCCCGTAGACCTTGTGAGCATTCCGAATTTTGTCTATGTAAACGAATAATCCCGAACTCTGTTCGGGGTGTCGCTCACACAGTACGCAAGCCCAAATTGAAAATGCTTGCAGCCATGTATCAAACGTCCTAGGTAGCCTAGCAAAAGATTTCCGCCGCTCTTCCCCCTCCCTGGGGCCCCTCTCGGCCAAATCTGTTTGCCTAGACATAGGGAGAAGGGAGAACAACTTTATAAATTCCCTCCTCCAGATCTTTTCCTTAACCTCCTGGGTAAGGTGTGCCCCTAAGTTATCCAACAAGCATAAGACTATAGGTCTCATGGCTGCGTCGGTAACTCCTGCATTGGTACTACCTATTGCTGCAATCGCATTGCCTATCGGCTCGGGCGCCCGCATGCTAGGTAACGCCTCGCTTGCGCTCGCTGGCGCCACTACTGCTGCTGGCTGGGACCATGCACCCTTCGCTAGCCCCCCTATCCCATTTCGTGCTTGCTAACCGCGATGTTGTGCGCAGCTAGTAGAGTCTTCAATGACCCGATAAACCCTCCCTTGTCTGCAGCGCAGCTTAAATCTGAGCGCTCACCTGCTTCTGGAAGCTTTGGAGTGGATACAGCCAACGGAGTATCCCTGCGTCTCTCCTGACGCTCCGGGGACTCTGACCGTCTGGCCCTCCGCGGGCTTCTCCTCTCAGATCCAGTGCATGCACAGCTGCACCGACAAGATCTCCTGCTTCTCGACCTGGATCTCCTTCTAGATCTGTGGGTACAAGAAGAACAGTCACTAGCTCTCCGCGACCTGCATGCCCGTGCCCATACCGCCCTTTCCTCATCTGAGGAACGGTCCTGGTCACCTAAGCCTGCGCGGCTGGAGTAGGCTAGCACTGCCTCCGCCGCCCCCTGTAGGGGTTCCCCTGAGACTTCCTCGGGCGTTGGAATATCCAGAAGTTGGTCGGTCTTAGACCCTTTGCGCTGTGGCCTAACCATCTCGCCCTCAGTCTCTACTCTGCTACGTCTTAGCGGTGTGTGCGTGAATAGTAGCGGACTGTACCTGCTCGTAGCCTTCTTAGCTCGAGTGGGGCGTCCTAGCCTCGCCACTGCCGCTGTCACTGGCACGTCATCAATCATGACCATGCTGTCTTGGCTATTCATTTCCCTGATCACTTCATCTCTTCTTTCTCTCGTCGTCGCCATGCTCCACTCACCGCCAATTGGGCGTCCCTGTAAAGTACCAGAAGCACTGTTATTGAGGGAAACCCCAGGGACCGTCTGCTTGGCACCGTGAGGGCCTGTAGGAGCCTTTTTAGGACTCCCGGCTTTTCCCTTACCCCCTGCACCCCCCCTACGGGGTGTTAGAGGGGTGTTTCTCGCCCTTTGTCGCGGCCTAGGACCTTTAGGCAAGTTGGCTGGTGGTGGCCGGAGTGCTAGGCCCTCACCCCCACCGCCCGTGGTCCTGGCGCTCGCCTGCCTGGGGGGTATGGGGTCCCGGCCGCCCTGACCTGTAACCCCCCCCATCTCTTGTGTCTCTGCTGCCTGATGGACCGGGGTCTGGTAGCCCTACAGTGGTGGGATGGGAAAAAATTTCCCTGGAGCCATCAGAATTGGCTAGGACACCAGCCACCGCAGGCTGTTCCTGTTCAATGTGCTGAGCTCCAAGCGCAGAAGGCATGGGAGGTCCCAGCCTGTCCTGCACCCACCTGACCCCTTGGCTTAGGGCACGGGTCCTAACTTCAGCCAGCAAAGCCTCTAAGCCTTCTGGATCCATACTAAGACTACCAGGGTGACAGACAGGGGGGACAACAAACAGCAGCACCAGGCACACACAGCCACAGGGACACACACAGACAAACACACTCACAGCGCAGGCAAAACACACAAAGACACAAAACGGAGGAAGAAATACAAAACAAGTATATCCCCTTATGTGCTGGTAAGCTGGGGTGGAATTCTCAGTATTTAAACCTTCCTACTTTAATTTTGGCTGCAGGACCTCAGACCTCCGTCCGTTTCAGTCGGGAGACCGCGCTGCTGTGATCAACGGCGCGAAAACGGACTTCCGACACGCCCCCGACGCACCTGATTGGCTGATAGCCTCACAGGCTCCGCTGGGTCACGCGACGCTACGGGCTGACCCAGGGAGTCTGTGCAGCCTCCGCGTCATTCAGCACAATTTAAAACTACAGGTAACAAGTACTTTATCCACTGAATGTTATTATAAAACATGGCATTTTCCAACACTGAAATGTATGTTCTTTTTAACCTGACAACCTTTCTGATCCACCCAAAAAAACATCACAGCTCTTGCTATCTGGAGATCATTACCAACAAGTGAAACTACTGGCCCTGAATCCATTGTATTCAGTGTAAGCAATGTAAAAAGAAGACAGAGTATACTCAGATCCAGGGAGTAATTAACCCTATTTGGCAAACTAATTACATATAGTGTTAGGTTATACCATAGTTTGATCCTCCACTGTGTCTACTTTTCCACCAAACACACCTTTTCTTCTAGAGTGAAAGCAGTGTTTCTTTCTATACAATCGACCACCCTAAATGTTCTTCCCACTGCTTTGCTACATTGCTTTAATCTTATCTTATATTTATTTCCAGACAACTATACTCATAATTATTTATTTTGCTTCCTGATCAAGGTCTCCAGGCATATTATTTGACACCTCCTGATATTGCACAGCAGTTCCCAGACTCCCTCCATTTATCTAATCGTTTATTATTTGTCTTGTGCCTATCCTGTTACAGATCTTTGTGTAATCAGCAGATATTCATACCTTCCCTCCAGGCGAGTTGTACTATCACTAATTAAAATATAATAGGATGGGCCCCAACATATATCTTTAAGACATTCCACTGATTACTTGATTTTCCTCTGAACATACTTTAACACCTGCAATTGCGTATTGATATCTTAAGCATTCACCACTGCCCAGTATTAACGCTATTGATCGGATAGGATATGAGGCATTTACTTCAGCATATAAACTAAAACTGTGAGCTATATTACCTACAACTTAAAAAATGCTTTTGATTGTTGTTCTTTTTTCTTTTTCACTCTTGTTTACTGTTTTTTTTTTCTTAAATTGCAACTTTAGTCATATTATATGAGACTTACATAACTAAAAATGTAAAATAAGAAGGTCCAGTCAGTAAATAATTGGAAAATGTTTTATTGTGAGCATTTACTTAACTTAACTGACAAAATACAGTTGTTCTTAATGTTTTATTTTTGTATGCCTTCTAATAAAAGATTATAAAATAAAATATGCTTTAATTGCATAAAAAATAACTCCTTTGAGATATCAGTTCAGCAATTATGAGCTAATTAAGTACTTATAACAAGACTACATTCGTGGGAGGATCTTTTGAGCTGAGTGACAGGTAAAATTTAGTAAATTCAAAACTGTTCTGCATCCTCTGATATAGTAAGTATAGTATAATAAATTCTAATTGCAAATATTTATATTTTATTGTTATTTTACTATCCTACAATGCCTGGCTCTTTAAGTCTTAAGTGGTTATGTCTTTCACCTCATTGGGCCATGTGTACTAAAGGGTGAAGTGTTTGAGATCTCCTGGAGGCAGGAGGCAGAAGTTGAGATTCTATATGTTGTTATCTTCTGGTGATGTTTCCTGGAGGTGTTATCAAACATCTGACATTACAGTGAATTTCCACATACATTTCTGCACAATCCTACTTTTTTTAAAGAAGTTCTTCAGTCTCCATCCTGATTTTGATTACACAACTGGAGAACCTTCTCATGAATGCTTATAATCTGGTCCTGAGGCTCTAAATTAGTCAAACATTCTGATGGTAACATTGGAGTATACCTATATGTGTCAATGGTAATACTTCTGGAACAGTCACTCTGATGGATGGATCCTATTTGTAATTCTCTTGAAGACATGACTTAAGGAGATTAGTATAAGTGGATGTAATAATGAGGGCTTAATAACACAAGGATTGTTTTATTATGTGGGGCAAACATGGAGAATTCTGTTTAAAATTCCAGACTTTAAACTTACAGCCTCCCCAAAAGGATATCCCCTGACTGAGTTCTAGTATCACTCATAAAAAAAAGAAACGCACCCCCTGCATTTTTAACTCACTTCCCAACTCATATTCCTAATCTTCTAATGTTTTCCCAGTTAATAATTGATGGCTGATCTAAAATTTTAGCAGTCTGTACTACTGTAGATCAGGTAGCTGCATGGGTGTAGGAATTGAGGGGGACAAGGGGGATTTCATGCCGAGGGCCTAACTGGACAGTATTGGACTATGGCTTGGGCCTGGACTGGGAATGATTACCCTGTTTTTATTATTATGGTTATATATTTCTTAGTGCTTATGGTTAAAATATGATCACTGTTATACTGTGTGTATGTTGGTTTATGTATGTTGTTTCATGTTATAGGAATTGTTGTAAAAAAACACATTTTAGCTATTCTGCAGGCTATTGCACCAACCTATTATTTTACAATGTTGTTATCTGTGATAACTCACTCAGCTTACCTAAATATAACCATCAGGATGAGATTAAAGACCTGATACAGGTACAGAGGTTCCCAGTAAGCAGGGGGTAGCCTATTATGTTACATGTTATGTTACTATGTTACAGTGTTGTTATGTGGTGATAACTCACTCAGCCCACCTAAATACAATCAACAGGATGAAATTAAAGGTACAGGGTTTCCTAGTAGGCAGGGGGCAGCCTATTATTTAGGGATAACGCTTACTGTGATTGGCCAGCCTGTGTGCCAGAAAATTGTATAACATATGCCAATTAATAAAGGTATGACAGTGGTATCTGTACTTACATAGACAAGGTGTAAGGGTCATTCTGGGCATTCGTCCTAATGCTATATGGTGTTCCTGATATCCTGAGGCCATCTTCTGTACCAAAGGTAGTAAGAACTACATGGTCCTGCTGGGGTAGGCTTGAACTAGGTTCTTGTCAAGCCCCATGGAAGAAGCAGGTCGTGACTTGGGACAAATGCAATGTGTGTGATTATGGGTAGAGAAGCAGTTGTGTGCTATTTTTATACTTTATGCGGTATCCCCCCCCCCCCCCCCCCCCCCCCCCCCCAGATTTTTTTTGGCTCCTACACCCATGGGTAGCTGCCAAGTTTTAGGAAGAACAGACTAGAGAAATACATGTTAATATTGGTTTATTCTTTATTGTATTGTTTTGTATAGCAAAAAAACAAGAAATGTTAAAACTCATTGCTGTTGCTTAGATAGTACTTGGGTGAATGTTCAATAATATACTTAATGGCCCAGTGATCAATAAAAAGATATATATGCCTAAAAACACTGTCAGAATAGAAACATAATTAGAAGCAAATTTAAGGAAGGTACACCTTTTGTAACTAGTGCATAATCTCCAAAGGGTAAAAAAAGTTTATGTCAAAAGTATGTAAAAAAATTAATACATGTCAATGCAAAGGTAAAGGGAGAAGACAGACCAAATAATTAAAACCTAGCTTTTGGTGATATTATTAAAACTTAACTTTTAACCAATTCAGATTGTGGATTTGATCTACAGTGCCCCTTTTAGAACTATTACTTTTTTGTGTGTTTTGGCAGTAGGAGCTTGAATAGGCATGCAAAATTACATAATGCTAATTTTTAATTGGAAAAAATAATTGTTGATGCCTTTGCTAGACCTTTGAGGCATTCATAAGACATTGGTGTACAAGAAGGGGTTTTATATATTTCGAGAGCATGGCTTTCATTTATTAATGCAAGCTACTTGCTTTTAAGCATGTTTGGGGAAGGTGGTTGTGTCAAATTTAATGAGACCCAGTTATCTAATAAAGCCTTCTCATCTCCACTGCCCAACAGATAAAAAAACATACCCTTTTGCTCCAACAATCAGAAAATGATGAAACAAGAAAATAAGCAGTGTTGAAGAATTCTGATTTTATATTCACAGCTTTTATACTTCACAAATGCAGTTTTTCTTGAACTATAATTTTATTTTTAATTGTAAAAAAGAAAAGTGAGTCAGAGATCAATAGATCCGACCAGTCCTTCCCTTATACAAAACTTGTCCTGGCTTGCAGTGTTCTGCATACTATGAAGAAGAATGCAGGATTTTTTTTTAATATACTACAAGCTTGATGTTTCGGTCATGAACTGGATCAACTGACTCTGAAAGCCATCTCTTGCACCTCTCAGAGCCCCAGGTGTAGTTTGTTCCTAGATATACTCACGCATACTGGAGGTGAAGCACACATGAGGGGCAGACATAGAGCAGGTAAACATACAGAGACAAAGGCACACGCGGGACAAAGACCTGGATACACACTGACATGCAAATCCAGTCATATGCAAACAAAGGCACAGACAAAAGGAGCAGGAACATGCATAGGACACTATTACACCCTTTGCTTCCAAGAGGCCATGTGTCAAGGGACCTGTTTATACTGCACACATAAACAAGATTTGATTGCAACCGGTTATTATTAAAAATATTGCAGTGTGAGATATTTGAGCTTGAAAGTTAGGTATTTTAAGCACAATTTTATACTAAGGTCATGCCATCCTGGTTAAATTAGCATGGTCAAACCATTTCCCGACTCCACTCAGGCTCTAGTTTGGGCAGACTGTGCACACCCTAACACAAAACTGTAGTGGCAGATTGATCAAACCAGTGTTACTGGGGACATCTCCAACACTACTTGCCCATAAGATAACCATACATGGCCATACGATAAACATACCTGCCCATAGAAAATGCATGATTGTCCATAAGACAGCCAGGTCTGCATGCCTCGCCACAGGAAAAAATATTTGCCCATAGGATAACCATTTTTGCCCATAATAAAAGCATATCTGCTCAAAGTACAACCATAGATGGCTAATCATGCCAAGCCATAGGAAACTCATGATTATCCATAGTAAATGCACGACTGCTCTTAGGATTATTATGCCTACCTACCTATGGCATAACTATACCTCTTCATAGGAAAGCATAATTGACAATAATAAAAGTATGTCTACCTGTATGGAAAATATTTGCTCATAGTATAGCCATTCCTGCCCATAGGAAAAGCATTGTTGCCAATACGATAAACATGCCTGTCATAGAGAAAAAAATCTGCCCAAAGGAGAAGCATAGGAAGTGTATGATTGGCAATAGGAAAGATTTGATTGCCCATAGGATAAACATTACTGCTCATAAGAAAGCTTACCTGCCCATAGCACAAACATTCCTGCCCATGGGGAAAAGTATTAGTTTCCTATGGGAAGATCAGTTTCCTATACAAAGGTATGCTTTTCCAATGAACAGGTATTTGATCCCTATGGGCAGGTAAGGTTCTCATATGTACAATCATGGTTTCCTTATAGACAGGTATGCATTCCAATATATAGGAATGGTTTTACTATGGATAGGTATTTTCCAATGGATAAGTATATATTCCTGTGGTCAAGCATGCATTTCCTAATAATAGGTATAATTTCCCTAGATTCAGGCATTGTTATCCTATAGGCAAGAATGGTTATCCTATGTGCAGTTGTGAATTTCCTATGGGAAGTTATGTTAGCCTATGGGCAGATATTTTTCTTTATGGGCAATCATGTATCTTATGGGCATTTATGCTTTCTATATGGGCAGGTATTGTGATTTGTATTCATATCTCCCTTGTTTCTGTGTCAGGAGTCTGGATCAGGTTGATATTCTGCCCAAATAGGAGCTTACAGGGGTAGGAGACATGCATTTAAATCAAAATCCTAGGACAATTTCAAAATGAAGTAGAGCAGTGTAGAGGCGTCAGTCCCCCATTAAAATTACACTATTTTACAAGCTTTTACAAATTAAAATATTTGGGTGGCCAATTTATGAGAAAATAAGTTAAATTTGGCTTGACAAATACGGAAACTAGCAATACAAGTTTAAATGCTGTTGATGTTATTATTAATAATAATAATAATAATAATAATAATAATAAAAATAATAATATATACTGTAGTTATTCACATGATTTCACTGACCTCAAATTTATAAGACAGGATGTAGATTTATAAATTAGATGTTGATCATTAATAAAATAGATTTTCAACGACAGTACTGGCTTACTGGCGTGCCCTGAGAACCTGGGTTGACAATCACTGATATATAATTCAAGGCATAAACTAATATATTTTGGGTAAACATATTTTTAGGGTACACAAGGGTTTTAGGACATCAATATGCATACAGAAACAGCTTTACTACACATTTTTGGTAATTATGTCGGCTTTCACACTATATGGTTGAATAATCAATGTTTAAAATTGGATATGAAGATAGGATTATGAGCCGTTTTAGCCTGTAACATTTTCTCTGGATCTGCAGGTAGGTGATTGTATCCCTTTAAGGTGATCATGTGCCCTGTTATGTTGTTTTGCTGATACCACTGTTCTGTAAATATATGTTTTCTTTAGTGGTGTTCTACATTCTTTTTTTGCGTCTTTCAGTCATTTCAAACTTTTCATGATCTCATGGACTGTAACACACAGGGACATCTTTATGGCCATGCTGATCCACTTGGTATTCATGGCAGAGATACTGGAGTGGGTTGCCAGTTCTTTCTTCAGTGGGCCACAGCATACAGCTCCTTGTATTTTTAGGTGGTCTCCCATCCAATCACTGACCAGACCCAACCCTGCATGGCTTCATGTTGGTGTGACCTCTTGGTTCCCTCACTTGGAATTGAACCCACGTCACAGTGGTGAAAACACTAAATCATAACCACTGGACCACCAGGGAACCCTAAGTATATTTTATTCATAATAAATAATAAATAGTTTATTCACACTACACTAGTTGGTTCTTTTCTCTCACCCCTCCCTTCTTTTATAAGGTCTACTTTCATTTATTAATATTACTAAGTGCTTCAATATTATTAAGTGCCACACAGACTTTCAACAGAACTAAATTAAGCATGGTAGTTACAAAGTAAAGCCTGCATTTTAACTTTCTAAAAACATTTGGCTCATTATCATGTCAAAAACTTCAATAGAACATATTGTAAATGCTCATTTAACATGACATTTTCAAATTATCCCTTTAATGGACATTACTGTGCACAATTTTAAAAATCACTAAAAGCAGAAAACAAATGATGAAAAGTAAAATACCAGCAACATAGGGACCTGCAGAGACACGGAGGCTTCTTACAAGAAATATATTTTCTACTGTAAGCTTGTAACCGGAGGGCAGTGAAAACAGCATGGACTATAATTAATAACTGCTACTCTTCACTTATGACAGATCTGTTAAATTTTTTGCGATGAGTTTAAATTCCTTAACAACCTACATTAAAGGGCCATTGAACATTTAAAAAAGTAAACAGATACGTTATATTGTTTCTTATAGGCTGCGAGTTGCCATTTTTATTTAAAATAAAACAGATATCCTTTGATTTAAAGTATTTAAAAGCTGACAATGAAATAACTGATGGAGAGCCATTAGCTCCACGTCTCCTGCATACCGTGAATATCTGACAAGAGAGATGAGCAATAAAACTGTTTTTAATGCTTATTTATAGGGAAACTGGCAATCATATTTGCTATCTAATGGATGTTTCTTTTTTATTTTAATTGTTTATGCTTTTCCTTAGGAACACACGTCAATACTTATTTAATAAATATTTATAAAAGGAATAAACTTTCCTTTAGTCCTGAATACCACAATCTTGAGTGATTATTTATCTCTCTCATGGTCCTGCTTTACTAACTGTTTTAGGAGTCCATATTTGTTTCTGGTAGTGTTCCTACATAGTAGAGTCACATTACTATGACCACCAGCTAATATCCTGAATAACCAGTGTGTGCAGTATGGAGAGCAGCTAGATGGCGTGCTACTGAGTCAATAAGATGCTGGAGTGTTGGCAAGGGTATCTGGAGCCATGCAGACTGCAGTGCATCCGACAGCTGCTGAAGAGTGCGTGGTGGAGGATCCATACGGCGAACATGGTAATCGAGGTGGTCCCACAGGTGCTCAATTTGGTTCAAGTCCAGGGAGTTTGGAGGCCAGGGTAGTACCTGGAAGTCTTCATTGTGCTCCTCCAAACTCTCCTAAACAATTCTGGCCATATGACATGTTGCATTGTCCTGCTGGAAGATCCCATCCGCTCCAGGGAAGACAGTCAACATGTATGGGTGTATTTCATCTTCAAGGATGGATAAATAATCCAGTCGGTTGAGAGTGCCTTCCAGAGGTATCAGTGGACCCAGACAATGCCAAGAAAACATCCCCAAGACCATAATGCTGCCACCAGTTGTGTTCTTCCAACAATTGTTGCAGAGTGTTTGTTTTCTGAGGTTAACGCCTGACAAGCCAACGTCCATCCAGTTGATGGAGCAAAAAGCGTAACGCAGTTTTACAAATATCTACAAGATCACAATCATCACTGATAATCATACTTTAATGAGTGTGTAACGTGTTTTTACTCTTGAATTCAAATAATAAACAATATGACCAGGTCATAAATATTTAATGCATAACATATACTAATTCTGATTTTACTGTAATTTCACTGCCATTTAGATTATGTAAATGCGGAATGTTTTCCATAAGGATCACAACATACGTGTCTCACACACACAATTGTGCCTCACACTAGCACCTTAGTCCCTTAGCTTGAGATTCATCTGCTCTCTCTGTGTGGTTTAGGAGTAACTTTCCTTTCAGAACCAGTTCACAACCGTTCAAACAGTGTACATGCTGTATGGAAACAATATATATATATACTGTATGTATATATATATATATATATATATATATATATATATATATACACACACACATGAAACCTTTGAGTTTAAAATCATAAGCAGGAAGAAGTCATACAACTAGTTTTTGAATAGATGTTAAGTGTTTGAGAGGGGCATTTCCATTTCTGGAGAGGTGTGGTTGCAAATATTGATGTGGTTATTTTCTTATTGGACAATGAGGGGGAAGTGGTGTTAAGTCAATTTCAATTTTATACAGTAAAGGCTTTCTGTACCCACATTCCCCACCCCTCTCCACACACACCCTCGTGATCCATTTTTGAGGAACAATATAGATATAGATTCCTATAGATTCCTATATCCATATATAGAATTTTAAAAAATCTGATTTTCCTAAGAACTTATTTTATGTCTATGGCTTACACAGCTGCTGACATAGTTAATTTGGTAAATAAGTGCCTTTCTTCTTGAACTACAGTAGTCATTTAAGTCCATCTCAACCAAACTGTAGCCACACATCTAGAAATATGTGTCTCTATGTGAATTCCTAACTCTGGATTTCAAGCAGTGTAGGAACACTTGGCATCTCAGCAGTGTTAGGAAGCTAGAGATCTTGGCAATACTGGAGAACACCGTTTTGGGGTGCTTGGAATACCAGCAAGTATTAGAGAACTCAGGATCTTATTTGGGATCTTAAGCAATGTTGAAGAACTTGGTGTCTCAGCATTGCTGGCATCTCAAGCATTATTGGAGAGCTCTGAGTCGTACAGTGCTTAAAAAGGTCAAGATCTCAAACGGTATTTTAAGAGAATTTTAAGACCATTGATTTCAAGCAGTGTTTGAGAGTTCTGGAAGTAAAGCAGTGTTGAAGAACTAGAGATCTTAACAGTGTTGGAGAACTTGACATTTCAGCAGTGTTGGAGAGATCACTATATTTCTATTGTTTGAGAGCCTAGCTGTGTTGTAAAGCTCAAGATATCAAGAAGTGTTCGAAAGCTTTGTTTAAGGTCTCATCCACCTATAATAAAGCATCACTTTGCAGCTACCTAGCCAGAGCATGGACTTCTGTGCTGAGAGTGCGCTCTTCATTTGTTAGATTTTAAGATTTTGAGCTTGGCTAGTGAATCTGACATTACCTTTGAACACTGCCTGACCTAAAATACTACTTTGTTTATTACCAAGCCCAAGTTTCTGTAAGTGTCATCAAATTTGATATCTGCCTCAAGCACATAGATACCGAATGCACTTGGACTACTTTTCAGCTAACAAGACCTGAACTCTAGTTTGAGGGATAGGCTACAATATTTGTGTCCCATGATCCTACACTCATCAAACCACCACCCGTAGTAGAGATTGGACCTCAAGCAATGTAGCAATGTTTGATAGCTCAGATCTCACCACTGATAGAGAGCTCAGGATCAAAGCAGTGTTGGAGAGCTCTAGGTCTGTGTTGGATAGCTTGAGATATAAGAAGTTTTGGTTATCTCAAGATCTCAGCAGTTTTTAAGACATCAAGATTCCAGCAGTATTGGGAAGCTTGAGATCCAGGCAATGTTGGAGAGCTGGATATCGCAGCACAGTTTGAGAGCCTAAGATATCAGAAGTATTGGAAACCTTAACATATCATATCTACAAAACGGAAGAGTTTAGTATACAGTGGATATAAAAAGTCTACACACCCCTGTTAAAATGTAAGGTTTCTGTGCTGTAAAAAAACGAGACAAAGATGAATAATTTCAGAACTTTTTCCACCTTTAATGTGACCTATAAACTGTACAACTCAATTCAAAAACAAACTGAAATATTTTAGGTAGAGGGAAGAAAAAATATAAAAATAAAATAATATGGTTGCATAAGTATGCACACCCTTAAAATAATACTTTGTTGAAGCACCTTTTGATTTTATTACAGCACTCAGTCTTTTTGGGTATGAGTCTATCAGCATGGCACATTTTGACTTGGCAAGATTTGCCCACTCTTCTTTGCAAAACACTCCAAATCTGTCAGATTGCGAGGGCATCTCCTGTGCACAGCCCTCTTCAGATCACCCCACAGATTTTCAATCGGATTCAGGTCTGGGCTCTGGCTGGGCCATTCCAAAACTTTAATCTTCTTCTGGTGAAGCCATTCCTTTGTTGATTTGGATGTATGCTTTGGGTCGTTGTCATGCTGAAAGATGAAGTTCCTCTTCATGTTCAGCTTTCTAGCAGAAGCCTAAAGGTTTTGTGCCAATATTGACTGGTATTTAGAACTGTTCATAATTCCCTCTATCTTAACTAAGGCCCCAGTTCCAGCTGAAGAAAAACAGCCCCAAAGCATGATGCTGCCACCACCATGCTTCACTGTGGGTATGGTGTTCTTTTGCTGATGTGCAGTGTTGTTTTTGCGCCTAACATATATTTTGGAATTATGGCCAAAAAGTTCAACCTTGGTTTCATCAGACCATAACACATTTTCCCACACGCTTTTGGGAGACTTCAGATGTGTTTTAGCAAAATGTAGCCTGGCTTGGATGTTTTTCTTCATAAGAAAAGGCTTTCGTCTTGCCACTCTACCCCATAGCCCAGACATATGAAAAATACGGGAGAATGTTGTCACATGTACCATACAGCCAGTACTTGCCAGATATTCCTGCAGCTCCTTTAATGTTGCTGTAGGCCTCTTGGTAACCTCCCAAACCAGTTTTCTTCTCGTCTTTTCATCAATTTTGGAGGGAGCTCCAGTTCCTGGCAATGTCACTGTTGTGCCATATTTTCTCCACTTGATGATGACTGTCTTCACTGTGTTATATCTAATGCCTTGGTATATCTAATGCCTTGGAAATTCTTTTGTACCCTTCTCCTGACTGATACCTTTTAACAATGAGATCCCTCTGATGCTTTGGAAGCTCTCTGTGGACCATGGCTTTAGCTGTGGGATGCGACTAAGAAATTTTTAGGAAAGACCAACTAGAGCAGTTGAACTTTGTTTGGGGTTAATCAGAGGTACTTTAAATGGTGGCAGGTGTATGCTGACTCCTATTTAACACGATTTGGAATGTGATTGCTTAATTCTGAACACAGCTACATCCCCAGTTATAAGAAGGTGTGCAGACTTATGTAACCACATTATTTTTATTTTTTATTTTTCTTCCCTACACCTAAAAGATTTCAGTTTGTTTTTCAATTGAGTTGTACAGTTTATAGGTCACATTAAAGGTGGAAAAAGTTCTGAAATGATTTATCTTTGTCTCATTTTTTTACAGCACAGAAACCTGACATTTTGATAGGGGTGTGTAGACTTTTTATATCCACTGTATGAGCGGAGTTGGAGTGCTCAAGATTTCAGAAGTATTGGAAAGCACAAGATCTCATCAGTGCTAAAGAGCTTAAGATCTAAGCAGTGCCGAGGGTTCAAAAGCTCAGCAGCATTTATGACCTCAAGATCTCAGAAGCATTGCAGAGCTTAGTATGTTAGAAGTGTTGCAGAAATCAAGATCTCAACAACTTATGAGTGTTTAAGATCCCATACAAGACAGAAATCTTAAAATCTTGGAGTGTTAGAGATCCTGGTGTCTCTCTATCACTAAAATCTCAAAGCATTTAACTCTATTTTGGAGAAAAAGAGCATTACAGTGTCCACTTAAGTGTAAACAAGTTACTGTTCCTTATGGATACCACAGAACATATTATGGAGGTGGCCAACTTTTTTTATTGGCAGAAACCCTAAATAAATGTTTTTCAAAGTAATTTTAACAATGTAAAAGTGATGAAGGCATTGTGTGACTAAGAAAATCCCTTTAGACCTTGATTGAGGAGTTGGTGGAACCACAATTTTAAGGCAACATAGAAATATTAAAAGTTGAGAAAACACATTTATTGGTGCTACATAAATAAAAGTTAAAAATTAAATAAAATAAAAAATTGATAAGAACTCAACAGCTCTGGTGGAGAGGCACAACTCACACCTATTTGCAAATAAAGTAAAAGGAACCACAAGCTACAACAAGTGTAGGCCAGGACTGAGAGCAATAAAAATTCTATATAGTCATACTAAATATGTTGGTATATTACTGTTTTAATATCTTACCATACCTATGTCATAATAACCATGCTCATCAGTCCACTCTGGGTCTCCCTGACATAATTTCTGTGCTCCTGCCATCCACCCTATTGCACTCAAATTATCTAGCTCAGCATCTGAGGCTATATCTGCTCTATGCTAAGTGCTTACAAATACTACCTAGCATAGCCTTGCATCTGATGTGCAGGTCTTTTTGAGGCTTGGAGATACATGTTGTGCATAGTGTGATCCAGACAGTATTGATCCAGCCCACATTTTACTAACACACAGACTCCATTCCCTCAAGTTTTCACTTACACTGACTCCATTCCAGCTTCGGTACAGATCTGGTCCAGTTTTTCTTTCCTAATGGAACCAGAACATGGCCTATATAAGGCTGCCAGGGCTGGACATCCATGTTCAGTTGTTAGTCTTTGTACTATTGCCTATCGATCTGTTTGATTCTCTTACTAATTCCTAGTATTTGACGCCTGGAGTATATTTTGAGTTCAGTGATTTTTTGGCTACCCTTTAACCCCAATTTGCTACTGGTTATTCTCTGTCTGCTGCCTGTCCCTACTGGTGTGTTTATTTTTATGACCATGTGCTGCTGGCCCATTGAAATATAATTTAAATATACAATTTACCTTTAGTGGCCACTGCTGTAACTGTCCCCATCTCTCTAATTGTTCTGAGCAGTACTGAAAGGAAGTGACCTATTTCCACTGTGATAACATTAATTACGCTATCTTGGTAAGATTTGAATAATATTATCTTGGTTGGCTTACATGGTTAGTGGTGTGCATATGGTAAATGAATACTGGGAAGTCTAGTGAACAGATGAGTGTTGGTAAAGCAGGGGAATTGCAGGGTTTCATAATAATATAATATAGCCATTATGGGCAAGCATAAGGTTTGTATGAGTGTGACCTGGTAATTGAGTTGGTAGCGATTATAAAGGAGAATGGGTCGATTTGAGTTGTAGATGACACTTTGAAGATTTACTTTATTTAATTGGAAAATCTAAGTGCACCTAGGGAGATGAAGGAGAGTACCTAGATGCAGTTTGTTGAGTTACTCCCCATGTTGCCATCATCACGTTACACAGAGGTTAGGGAGGATAGTGTGGGTGGTGATTTCTGTCAGGAAGAAGAGTATGGTAGGAGTGGGTACCATGGGTTGTAAAATACTTTTTACATTTGGTTACAGGCATATTTTATCCTGGCCAGTGTCACTGATGAGAAGTGCACAGAAGACTGTTCAGCGGTTTTCACCTACGTGCAGGAAATCTAGAGTGCTTATCAGACATACTGTGGTATGGCCTGGCTGAATTATGATGAGAATTCCTGATAGAGCTTGGCGTTAAGACTTCCATTTAGTGGGAAGATAAGGCAGTAGCCTTTTTTGAGGGAAGCTCATACCCTTCAATGAAGGACAGTGTAGGTGGGCCCCCATTTGCAGGTTCAGCCACTCCTGTTTGGGATTTGGTGGAGACCATGCATTTACTAGTTGCTTCATGCAGTCAGGTGAGAGAGGGTTTACTGTTAGTTTTGTCATCCCATGTAAGTAACCCGTTGCAAGGACTCCCCCACAAACTTGTGTCCAGGATTTTCCAGATATCATAACAGAAAAAAAGGAAAAGGAATTACATTTGGGTAAGATGTCCCTGTATGTTTCAATTTGTATTGTAATTAACCTTTTACCTTATACTGTGATAAACCTGGAGTATGTTATCAGAAATCCTCCAACAGTTGAAAGAGTTTTGGAAAAAGTGCTGTTATTGTTCCTTAGGGGGGAGAGGTCAGGAATAAGCCGACAGTTTTTTACTTGGATAATCCTTGGGGAGTTAAGATCCATTTTACAACAGCATCATCTTTGCTGGTTATTCATTTGTTACTTTATGTGTTGCTCAGTTGTCCCAAGTTCCCAGAATGGGGGGTTACTAACGCACTAATTTTCAGGGGCACTGCAGCAATGGAGCCCCCAGAGCAGGGCCCTGGCAGTAGATCCATCCCCGCTTCTTAACCTGGGAGAAAAGTTTAATTTTTCCCCCAGATTTTTTTTGGCTCCTACGCACAGTAAAAATAGGGAAGCTTACAATTCAGCCATAAATAAAAGCTACTTAATAAGTCTACATCTTCATATAGCAATTGTTATGTGCTCCAGGGCAATGTAACACAATCAGCATTCCTATTCTTATGAGGCACTTGGTCACCTTAAGTACCAAAATAGGTATATGCCATGTCAGCACTGGACAAACAGGATGAAGGAGAGACATTTCCAACACACCTGTGAGAGCTTGTTTCATATGCTCCTACATATATCAAAGCCTATACAGTATGTATATCAGACTATTAAGTTCTGCAAAGGCTTCTCCCTGACCTTCTTTGGGAACATGAGGTCAGGGAGCTGGTTGCAAGCAGCAAAAAAAGTGACTGCATGATGCCATGCACATGGCAAGTATTTTTTGGTGTTGTTCCAGAAGTCAAAGATGGAGAAATTAATTTCTTTATAACCATTTGGGACCCAGTGTTGTCCGTAGGACTGTTTGACACTTGGAAGCTAGGAGACATAAGAGGTTGGACCCATTGTTGAAACACGAGAGTGGAGAATCACTTTCTCACTGCCAGTTCTCACTGTTTCTAGATATATGTCTCAGGTGGCTGGTGTACAATCTGAGTGACTTTGGAACTCATTCATTCAGCATTGAAATAGCAGCAACGGTGGCATGCTTAGGACTTGGAGATGTGGCAATGCAGAGAACTGGGAGGTGGAATTCAGTGTGACTTTAACTGTATATCAGGCCGACCATTGCTCTCCTGTGATGGTTTGGTTTGTTCTCTTGAAGCTCATGTTATTCGGGGCAGCTGCCAAGTTGGAACATATCTTGTCTAGCTGAGCAGGTATTGTCAACCCAGTTTGGATTTTTGTTCAAATATTAAGGCTTCCTGAACACAGGTTCAGAGGTCCATGTCACCATGCTCAAGCACTCCTGTCGTCCATTGCATTGGTTTATGTCACTGTCCACAGACATGTTCAACCTCATGGCTTAGTATTGGTACGACATGTATGACAGTCTTGTGCCATAGCAGCTACAGCTATATGTAACTACCCTAGATCTGTCAAAGGGCTGCTGACAGATTCCCCTTGCGGAGCATGCCAGGGAGAAGTCAGTATTTATTATTCTCTTTCCGTTATACAAGTTCCTGGTAATGCCTTTTGGGATGAAAAATGCCCCTTTAACCTTTCAGAGTGGAACTAGTGGATCAGTTGCTGAGTGGTCACCAGGAGTATGCCCAAGCCTACTTAGATGATATAGCAAAATTCAGTGCTACCTGGGAAGAAGACCTGACCCACCTCAGACAGGTATTACATGCTATTCAGGAAGCAGGTCTTACTATTCACCCTGACAAGTGTCAATGGGCAAGGGCTAAAGTACAGTACTTGGGGCATAAAGTGGGTATGGGGAAAATTAGACCTGACCCAGCTAAGGTAAAGGGGATAGCTGCCTGGCATACACCCAAGACAAAAAACAGGTGAGAGCTTTCCTGGGGACTGTAGGGTATTACCTAAAATTAGATCCTCATTAAAGTGCCCTGGCAAAGCTCCTGTCTGACCTCAACAAGAAGGGACACCCCGGGGGTGTGGTGTGGACCCCATCTTGCGTAGCCACCTTACATGCCCTCCAACAAGCCCTGATGTCCTTCTAGTCTTGGCCACCCCTGACTACCAGAGACCCTTTATGGTCCACACAGATGCTTCAACTTATGCACTTGGAGCTGTGCTGAGCCATGTAGATGGGCAGGGGAAGAGCACCCTGTTGCTTTTTTTCAGTAGAAAGCTGCTGGTAGTGACTCTACCAGGCCCATCAATGGCTATAACATAGGTGGTGGGGCTGACCTTACAGGCAATATTGTAAGGCCATTCTCAAGAAGCCTGGAGCTTATCCTGAGGGAGAGGGACAAGCATTAACACCTCCTGACCCTCTAAAGGCGAGAACATAGGGGACTACTGGCAATGGTTCTGCCTCTGCTCCCCTTCCCAAGTTTCTCGAATGAGGTCTTGTGGCCCTCTTAAGGGCCACCCATACAGGAGTTCAAAAGGGGAATACCCTGTGGGTTCCTGGGAAACCTCACTATAGGCAAAGAGAAGGTAGGGTATCAGTTTCTCCCAATCCTTTTCCTGCTTCGTGAAGGTCCTGAGCATACATTTGAGATTGCCATTGAAGTGCTCACATAAGCCATTGGTCTGGGGGTGGTAGGGGGAGGAAGTGAGGTGCATAGCTCCCATAGATCTTGGGTCAGCGCAGGCATTAACTGAGTACCCTGTTTAGACAAAATCTCCTGAGGGAAACCCATCCTAGAGAACACTACCAACAGGGCTCCTGCTACAGTACGGGCAGAAGTATTCCCTAGGGCCACTGGTGGCATAGTCCACTTCTGTGAGGATATTCCTCTTCCCAGTCTTACTGGGCCTAGCTAGTGGTCCTAATATGTCAATGGCCACGCTCTGGAAGGGAGTCACAATAAGCATTAAAATCCTGGTTCAAGCCTGGCCAGTAGAACACCCGGGTGTTGAGAGCGTGGCTCCCTCAGAGCTACCTTCTTCCTGATACCCTCTAGGGTACCATCCTAAGCCAGAGCTACCTTCAACTCCTCCAACCTGGCCCCTGGTAACTCAAAACCCCAAGTAGATAAAGAGCTCACCTCAGGATCCTTTGGGCTGACAGGTTCCTTTTCTCCTCCAGGGCTACCAGACTTCAGGGCTGCTGACTGGGACAAAGTAATGGTGTTTAAATATCAGCATTCCATGGGCCCCAAGTCATTTCCCAACAATACATCTGTGGACAATCACTCCATGACCCCTACATCCCGGATATCTTTGCCCCTGCCCCAATCCAACTCCAAACGGGCAAGGGGAATGGTATACTGCTTCCCTTCAGCAAAAACCACATCCATAAATGTGTCCAAAATAGCTGCAGGCCTCAACCTAGGGGGGTGAATAACAGTCATGGCAGTCCCAGTGTCTCTAAACCCATCTACTTGCTGGCCATCCACTATCACAGGCGGTACAAGGGGTAATGTCAAGTGGGTGGCATGAATGGAGGGGCTCCTCCTGGCAATCCTGAAACTCCTCCACCTCCTCATTCTCATGTCCCCAATGCCACAAATTTATTAGGGGCAGACAGCAGACTGCTCTGCCATGCGGGGTTGGCTAGGGCAATCCCTCAGGTAGAGGCCAAGCTGTTTGAAACAAATAGGGGCTGTCTTATTCTCTTGCCCCTGTGGCCAACCACTGTCCCTTGTTGCGGATTTAGGGGGTACCCGAACCCATAGATGTTGGGAGGCCCTTGGTGTAGCTGGCATAGCAGGTTGGGGTGGGTGGACAACCTCTCACATCCTCATACTGGTCAGCTAACATTCCAGCTTCCTCTACAGTATCAGGCTGCTTATCCTCCACCCAATCCCGCATGGTCTCTGGGCAAATATGAAAAAAATGCTCCATCATGATTATCTGCTTTGAATCCTTCATGGTACCAACCTCCTTAGCTTTCAACCAGTTCTCTAGGGCAGTCCTGAGCTTCCAGACAACCTCAGTGTTGGTGTCCTCTTTCTTTCTGACCACACAACGAAACAGGGCTCGGTATTTCCCAGCAGACACAAAGCAAGTCGGACCTCGCTGTAGTCATGGGCCAGTTCTCTAAGGATAACTAGGTATGCTCGGCTAGCCCTCCCACTGAGCTTACTAATCAGAATTTTGACCCATTCTGCCATTGGTACCTCATGTACACTGCCTTTCAAAGTCCTGCAGGTACTCGTCAACGTTATCTTGGTCATCCACAAAGGGCCGTATGCTGCTGTATGCCAGCTTAATGTTGGCTGGTAAACCCTCTTTAGCACTCCAGGAGTGGGAGCCAGCTGGAGATGGACAGTAGCCCCCTGGATGTCCCTGCTCAGCATGTAAGTCCTGGGCAATCAACCACCTCATCTCATTCAATGAAGGAGGGTGTAGTGGACAGTAGGGCACAGGTTAGTGTGAGACATCTGGTTACCTTGTCTGGCTCTTGGGGCATCTGTGCGGGTAGCCTGGATGGTTGGCCACCTTCCCCACTCTTCCGGAGAACCTCCCCCTGAGCAAACTGTTCCCCATCATAGCGTAGCAGCTCGTCCACCAGTGCCTCTTGGTCTCTGGTCCCAGAAACCTTTATCCCCCTCTCTTTGACCAGGGCATGAAGATCATCAATGGGTAGGTTGTAGTAGCTGGCCATGGTAGCTGTCTCTTGGCTAATAGAAAGGATATCCCACCACTGCCACCAGTTGTGAAGATCTGCTCTTCTTATTGGGCTTGAGAATGCTTAACAGAGCCGACCCTATCCAGCAATATTGTTTTGGGTTCGTTTGGAATCCCCTCTGTAGGATCAGCAGGATCTTAGCCAGTAACATCAGACCTTTTGTGGCAGCAGGAATACAGCTGGGCTGGAGATAAGTACCGTATTGGCCCGAATATAAGCCACACTTTTTTTCTGATTTCTGAGCTTAGAAATTACTGATGCAGCTTATATCCGTGACCGTAAAAAAATGATTGCCGATTGGTGGCCTTGAGACTGTTGCACAATTAATTCTAATGTCATTCATCGCTTTCCCCGTATTTTATAGTCAGTACAGTATTGATTTTTAATTTGCATTTACGGTGCTACATTTAACCCACTTGCTGGTCCTATTTGGAACCCGTGGAATTTTCTGTTACATTTGCCGTTTACGCGTGTGAGTGCCTGCAGAATTGTAGCAATTGAATAGAAATTTGCAATTTTATCGATTGTAACGTTTTGCGAGCTACGATTTTCGGCCTGTAACCCGCTAAAGAAGTTACCATAGATACTGATTAGAAAACCTGTTTATTGGAGTTATGGCTGATCACTTAGAGAGAAGGGCATCATCTCTCCAAAAGAAGTTAGTTGACCAGAGTCAGCATCAGGATACAGTTAGAAAATAACTCAAGGAATCACACCATTAACTATGTGTTCCAGAAGCAACTGCCCATTTATTATTTTCTTTGCATTGAATATATATCACAAAATAACACCATCCACTCTATAGCTAAAACCCCACCTTGTAACTAAGGCTACCACTTACACCCCGCCCCCCTCCACTAGTCCCCCCCCTGCTATCTTTTACAGCCTCCTTTTCGACTGAAGCCAGAGAGGATACACGCCTAGCCGCTCTCAGTAGTTGCAACCCTTTGTCCCATATTATAGTCTTAGGTATTAGTAACCCACTGTTCCAAAGTCCAAAATAACAAGGTCACTGGTGGGATTTAGTGGAGCCCCAAAGTCAGTCACAGTAGGCCCAAAAGAGTTTAACAAATAGTCCAAAGACCCGGGCTATTTATTGAACGGTCGGAATGTTAGATTGTGCAAAACGGCCACCACATTTCACAGCTTCAGAAAGCATAAGGTTAATTTTTTTCATGCGCACATACACCAATTCTCACACCACAATAACACATTAAGGACACTTGCTCACTTTCACCTGACTGTCAGAACTACAGTGTACCTTTAAAGGAAATTGGTGTGTTTATTGTTCTCTATAAATCTGTACATTTTTATAAAGATACAGTCGACATGTTACATAATTTCTTCTCAGAACATTTACTTAGGAAATCAAACTGAACTTTGTGTCTTAATCCCACTTTTACAGACGCTTACGGATCTATTGAACCAGTAAACAAATTCAACCTAGTCTTATGGCTCCCGCCACCTAGTTAGAGAAATTATATCATATTAGATATCCAAAATAAGTGTAGGCATAGATGCTTCCCCTCCCACACAGCAATACTCCTTACTAAAGGGGAATTTAATTCTGGGATAAACTTCCTCCCTTTTTTCTGCAGAAAAATCAATAGTTCAATCTGTTTACCTAGGGAAATTCTATTGATTTCTTAACACTGGCATAGACAAAAACCGAGGCATTTAAGTACAAAATAAAAAAATATAGATTCTACAATTAACATGGACAAGCAATATCATTGGCTACATTGCTGATATCAGTGACTACAGTATGCAGCTATTCTAGAAGTGTCAGATACGATTGCAGGTATATGCCAGTCTTTCAGTGTGGAACACAAACCAGGATTTTTGGATTTCCCACCAGGGCACTTTCTGTGACATCGCCATATGATTAAGTTACATGACTCACAGAAAATTTGAATTTGGCAGAAGATGAAGTGATAATTCACTTATCTGGCATGAAACATGAATTGAAAAATAACAGGGAGGTTGTCTTTAATGCTGTATTTACTTAAAATCATCATGTAATCAGAAGAGTAGGTGGAGCTGCAATTTTAATCCAAGAGTAAATTATTTTTACCTCAGGATTTTATTACGTGCAAATGAAGTCCAGGCCTATTGACTAAGCCTTATGTAGAATAATCTGATGTGTCACCATGTACATATTAGCTTATATAAAACTGTACTAGACTCCAAACATAGCTTGTTATCTCACAAATATAGATAGATAAATAGATAGATAGATAGATAGATATCTGTTTTTACACACATAGAGTGGTTTATTGAGGATGAGGAGGGGGGTTGAGGTTGAGGAGGGGGGTTGAGGAGGGAGGATGAGGAGGGAGGTTAAGGAGGGAGGATGAGGAGGGGGTTGAGGATGGGAGTGGAGGAGGTGGGTTGAGGAGGGGGGTTGAGGATGAAAAGGGGGGTTGAGAAGGAGGATGAGGAGGGAGGATGTGGAGCGGGGATGAAGAGGGTGGTTGAGGATGAGGAGGGGGATTGAGGATTAGAAGGCGGATTGTGGAGGGGGGTTGAGGATGAGGAGGGGGGTTGAGGAGGGAGAATAAGGAGGGGAGTTGAGGAGGAGTTGAGGAGGGGGGTTGAGGAGGTAGGGTTGAGGAGAGAGAATGAGGAGGGGGTTGAGGATGAGGAGGGGGGTTGAAGATGAGGAGGGGGTGAAGATGAGGAGGGGGGTTGAGGATGAGGAGGGGGGGTTGAAGAGGGGAATTGAGGAGAGAGGATGAGGAGGGGGTTGAGGAGGGGGGTGGAGGAAGGAGGATGAGGACGATGATAAGGGAGGGGGAGGGAAAGAGACACAAGGGAGAGGGGGAAAGAGACACAGGGGAGGGAGAGGGGGAAGAGATACGGGAGGGAGAGGGGGAAGAGACACAGGGGAGGGAGAGGAGGGAAGAGACACAGAGGAGGGAGAGGAGGGAAGAGACACAGAGGAGGGAGAGGGGGAAGAGACACAGGGGAGAAAGAGTGGGAAGAGACAAAGGGGAGGGAGAGGGGGGAAGAGACACAGGGGAGAGAGAGGGGGGACACAAGAAAGGGGCACAGTGGGTGCCTCGGCTTATACTCGGATCGGCTTATACTTAAGTATATATGGTAATTAGTGAAATGATGTCCACCTGTGTCCAATATAAGTGTCACATGATCTGTCATTACATATACACACCTTTTTTAAAAGGACCCAGAGGCTGCAACACCTAAGCAAGAGGCACCACTGACCAAACACTGCCATGAAGACCAAGGAACTCTCCAAACAAGTAATGGACAATGTTGTTGAGAAGTACAAGCCAGGGTTAGGTTATAAAAAAATATCCAAATCTTTGATGACCCCAGGAGCACCATCAAATCTATAATAACCAAATGGAAAGAACATGGCACAACAGCAAACCTGCCAAGAGGCAGCACAGAGACCTAAGATAACCCTGGAGGGGCTGCAGAGTTCCACAGCAGAGACTAGACTATCTGTAGCCAGAAGAAAGCCAATATTTTCAGCAAAAAAACAAAATGGCATGTTTTGAGTTTGCGAAAAGGCATGTAGGAGACTCACAAAATGTATGGAGGAAGGTGCTCTGGTCTGATGAGACTAAAATTTTACTTTTCGGCCATCAAAGAAAATGCTATGTCTGGTGCAAACCCAACACATCCCATCACCCAAAGAACACTATGTTTTTCAGCAGCCGGGACTGGGAAACTGGTCAGAGTTGAGGGAAAGATGGATGGTGCTAAATACAGGGATATTCTTGAGCAAAACCTGTACCACTCTGTGCGTGATTTGAGGCTAGGACGGAGGTTCACCTTCCAGCAGGACAATGACCCCAAACACACTGCTAAAGCAACACTTGAGTGGTTTAAGGGGAAACATGTAAATGTGTTGGAATGGCCTAGTCAAAGCCCAGACCTCAATCCAATAGAAAATCTGTGGTCAGACTTAAAGATTGCTAAGCACAAACCATACAACTTAAAGGAGCTGGAGCAGTTTTGCAAGGAGGAATGGGCAAAAATCCTAGTGGTAAGATGTCTCAAGCTCATAGAGACTTATCCAAAGCGACTTGGAGCTGTGATTGTCGCAAAAGGTGGCTCTACAAAGTATTGACTTTAGGGGGGTGAATAGTTATGCACATTGACTTTTTCTGTTATTTTGTCCTATTTGTTGTTTGCTTCACAATAATAATAAAAAAAACATCTTCAAAGTTGTGGGCATGTTCTGTAAATTAAATGATGCAAATCTTTAAAAATAGAATGTTGAATAGAAAATGTAACCTTTAGTATAAAACAATAAATTGTGTATATTTACATCCAGCAGTCTTCCCACATTTGGTTCCCTTACAAACTGTAAAAGTCTGTAAAATATAAGCATATTGGGTGCTGCTTCTTCTTAGTATATCCCATTCTTCTTAAAATCTTATAAAAGAAGACAAAAAGATTTCTCCTAAGGAAGTATGTCACTCTTAGTAGACCCACTAAATAGTATTATAATTATAGTAATAGTGGCCTGAAATTTATATTTCATATATATATGATCTTTCTATCTTCATAAAAAGGTGAATTATATATTCCAGATTTCCACCTGTTTTCATCTTTTTTAAAGCATATGCTTAAAAGGAGCCATGTTTAAAATGGTTTGGATTGACAGAGTGATGGTGCATTATGTGGCCTCATTTGCATGTCCCGCCCAGTTTTCCCAGACTGCAGTGCATATACTGTATTTCTGAGAAATTTGAGCAGGAAATACGTTTTTTATCAACTTATTTTTAGACATTCAAATAGAATCACTAATGTACTATTCTTTTTTGTACTACTGTACTTTGTATGGTGGAGGGCTTCTATTACTCTTAGCCCACCATATGTGAAATAATTGCTGTATAAAAAAAAGGAAGAAATACTGATCAATATAATATTATTATAATGCACCATTATGATTTCTAGCTGATGACAGCAGTGGTAGTTCTCTAGTGTTATTATGGGCATTTCCACCCTAATTAGCACCCACATGACTGGTATCTATTCTACCTCTCCCTATTACCAGTCACAAGGTTACGCCTGCTTGGGAGTATCGGTATGTAAGGTTTATATGCCCCACAACAGCATGGACGTGCTGGGACCTGCGGACATTCACAGCATTCCTCAGCTATTACTATCAAGGTATTGTTAGCACCGGGGGCAAGACTCTGCTGCTTGCCTGTCCCCACAATCTCAACGCAATAATAGATGAGGTGGATTGTTTGATAACATCTCTCAGAGAGAGTAGAGGGTGTTAATGCACTTATAACCCATGTGCTGCCCGAGGGGCTCAGTGAACAACTCAGCATTGCACTAAAAATAGATAAGACATAAGCATTAACATCTAGGAGTCTTGTATAATGTATTGGTATCTAGAAATGACAGCAAGCACATCTGAACTGTTCACGAACTTCTGTGGGGCCTAGGAACCCATTCAAGGGCGCAGGATGGTGGTCAGACCAGAGTTTGACCCTAACACTTTGTACTCCAACTGAAATCTCAGGGTAGGTAGCTAAACTCTCAGGGCCTCATTCAATTGCGATTTGGGCAATTAAATAGGGCTCTATTTAAGCACATAGCATATTTATTTTACAGAAGTTTTTAGTTAGTGAAGACCCGCTTTTGGATAGAAGTTCACTAACTAAAAACTTCTGTAAAATAAATATGCTATGTGCTTTTATAGAGCTCTATTCAATTGACCATATCGCAATTGAATGAGGCCCTCAGAGTATCAGACAAAATCACACCTTTTATAATTTACTATAATATTCCCAGGTACGCTGATCACAGTGGACAACAAATTAATAAAAATTAACAAAATAATTTGTTTGCAGATTTAATGTGACTGTAATATTTTCCCTCTATTTGGTAGAAAAAATAAATCCATAATCAATATACTAAAACAAAGAAAATGTCTTAAGATATTTAACTCAGCATGTATTTGTAAAATACTGAAGTTAGATTCAGGTGTTTCCTGCCAGTTATCCCTTACAGTGAGATGTTTTAGGTATAAGGAACATATATCCCAGGATGTGACTTGTACATAGCAGAGAGGCCAGGATGGGATTGTCACTGGAGAGCTACAGGACAATTGTGAAGTTTGGATTTGGATCTGGTTTTCTTGTCTGACAGAGTTGGGGTGAGTTAAGATGGGCAGGCTATAGCAGAGAAAAAGGAACTGGAAACCCACTCCAGTAACTTTGCCAAGAAAACCGTGGGCCTCATTTTATTAAGGTCCGTAAAATGGCCGCAAAACTGCGACTCCTTGCGGCCAGCTTACGGCACTGCGTAGCGCTACGGCTACGCTGCTATTCAAATCGTGTATTCAAGGCTGCAAAGTTGCAAAATCTTTGATTTTAGGTTAAATTTCCCTCCAAGGGCTTCAATGACCTCCAATGAATGTCCTCCACACCCGTGGGACTTGCATGATAGATAGAACACGAAGATTGAACATAAAATGAAATGTCTTTATTTGCAAATTTGAGAGTAGGTGAATGTTGAATTATTAATTCTAAGACCAAACATCACTTTCACTTTTAATACAAGTATCGGATGGCTTCCCACATTTAGTTCCATTCCCTCGGCCGCAAGGGAATAGAATAGGGAAGTAGCTTGCAGCCATCCCTTGCGGCCACACATCTCCTACGGCTCCTAATAGAATGAGGCCCCATATGATTAAGCATGACCTGGGGTAGAATGGAAGATGTGCCTGGTGTGCTGCAGTCCTTGGGGTCATGAAGAGTTGGGCACGACTGCATGACTGAACAACAACAACAAATTGGCAGACTAAACATTTAGGGAGACAGCCTTTTTATCAGCTTGAAAAAAAATTCTTATGAAAATCACCCAATATTAAACACAGTTCAAACAATTTACAATTATTAGTCATAAATATGAGTATCAATGAGTAAAAAAGTGTGAATAAGATTTTAGAATAAACAATTAACTATTATGTATGACAAAAAAAGAGAAACACCTGAACTGAATGATATTACTCCATCTGTGTTGGTGGTAAAACCTACATTAAGAACAGCAGAGCTTTGTACACAGGAGCTGCCGTGTAATAGGAAAGGCCCTTTGTAACATTTCCATTGCTTCCTTCTAATATCCTCAGGGTACAGGAGCTTAGCATTACTTATTATCTTGATGCAGTTTGCAGTTAGCTTGTGCCAGCTCAGCCCTGGCTGTGCAGATGACACATGAGAAGGAGATGTTGCGCTGTGTAACCCTTTCATGCCAGCTCTGTGTACCCATAAAATACATAGGGTATTCAGCCCTCCATTTTAAAGGGGGGAATGGGACAAAAAACAACAACTGCAGGGCAAATTTGGACCTGAAGGTACTTCCAAACCTTCCACCCTTATATCACAGCCATGTCACCCTATGACAGAATGCAATTAAATACCCAAAACAGGCTTTGGGCCTCATTCAATTGTGATTTGGCCAATTGAATAGGGCTCTATATAAGCACATAGCATATTTGTTTTACAGAAGTTTTTAGTTAGTGAACTTCAATTAAAAAAAAGTCTTCACTAACTAAAAACTTCTGTAAAAAATATGCTATGTGCTTATATAGAGCCCTATTCAATTGGCCAAATCACAATTTAATGCGCCCCATTGTGTTTAAATTGAGAAAAGTAACCATTAAATTACATGGATTTTTGTTTAAGCTGTTTTGTATTGAAACTTGAGGGAGTAGGAGGAGCAGGCGGCATTTCCACAGCATTGAACTGGCCCCCTAACACACACACACACACATATATATATATATACATATATATATATATATATCATATATATAGTGGTGATACAAGAACGTTGGTCACGTCTGCGGTGTTGGTCACACAAAGGCACACAGGCCCTCATCGTGAGGCTCATGGGATGTAGGCTGCAAGGAGCAATGAAGGCGCTCATTGCAGGGCTCGCAAGCAGCACCGAAACACGTACATGCAATCGAAAATTGCCTAAACGAGAAAAAAAATGGCGGGCGAAAAAATTTAACAGGATGAAAACGAGGCCAAAGGCAGTAAAAAAGAGCCCGAAGCAAGTAACACCTAACGCAAGCCAGTAACACTTAATCCAAGACATTAACATTTAACCCAAGGCCGTAACACTTAACCCAAAGCAATTGCACTTAACCCAAGGAAGTAACACTTAACCCAAGGCAGTAACACTTATTGCAAGGCCCCTAAACTAAATGGGGAGGAGAGGCTCGGGATGATCCTTGAAGGTGCTCAAGCGCAAGGCCTATAAAGTACCCAGGGGGAGAGGATTGCAATGAGCGGCGAAGGCGCTCATTGTGAGCCACGCGATGAGCGCCAAAGGCCAGGCTTACAATTTTATTTCCGTCATTTTTGACGGCCAATTTCTTAGTACATATATATATATATATATATATATATATATATATATACAGTATATACATATCACATCACTTTATATTGCCCCACAAACCACTAGTTGCACTACATACTGCTCTGTTGACTATTACTCCATCTATCTCACAGTGATGATTTACAGCAAAAATGTTCTTGTTATATTATATGTTGGCTTCACTATAGCCAGTCATAATGTGGACTTATGGCAAAGTATACCATAGTCTTCTTGTGCTCTATGTGGAGAAATGGTCTTCCTTGAGAGTAGAGAAACAACACTGTACTATAACTATATTTTTTTTAAAGGCTACATTAGCAATGACCTTTGTCTTGTAATTTAACATATGTACAGATATGAAATAGTATACACAGTATTGCATAAACCAAGTACATAACACATCAGGCATTAATTATTAGATTAGGAAGTATTTGCTTAACTAACAACCCGAACAAATTTGTACCAGTGCAGATGGTAAAAAAGTATCTGGAACTTTGCCAGAAATCACACTAAGTTTATATACCGTATGGAAGCATAATAAGGAGGACTTCTTGTGAGAAATGAGACTAAGGGACACAAAGACAGTTGTCCAACGAGGCAATGGATGAAATGTATATGTGAAAAGTAACATTTGAACTGTCTGACAACCATAAGAAAATTACTGAGGGGGGGGGACTCCTGCTTGATTTACAGATCCAGAGTTTTTGGTTTATTGTTAAGAATCGTGTTGTGGCAGAAGAAGAAAAATGAATAAGAAATGAGAAATTGTACAAAAAGAGAAAAATATCACTTAATAAACAACCCCAGTCAAAAGCAACTGTAATCTATATTTTACAAATACTGTACATTACATCACAAATATAGTTGTGGATCTTACAAATGTTGGTCACGCAATGTTAAAAGTTACGGGCAGGTGCATGGCGCTCATTGGACGCCTCTGGAAAAGCACCTGTGGCGCTCATCGCGAGGCCCGTACGACTTTGCTGCAATGAGCGCGAAAGCCACAAATCGCGAGCACCCCCAAACTTTAAAACAGCCTAAACTTGAGCGCCAAAGGCGCCCATGTTAATGGACGCAATCAGCGGCGAAACGCGTAGCACTTTGGCGATGATCGCGAGGCACGTTACACTTTACGATTTTAACGTCCGAATAGACCCGCAAAATGATAAAAAAAAGTAACTTAAACACTCACACACAGCACAGGGGGAGAGCCAGGGAGCCTGTGAGTGAGGTTGAAAGCTGATTTTAGGCTTAATTGGCATTGATCGGAGATCAAAAATCGGCTAAGCAAGGGAAAAAAAGGCAGCCGAAAAAACAAGGCTGAAGCCAGTAACACTTACCTGAACAACGCACATCACGCAGGACTTTGAAAATAAAAGCAACGGCAGTCAGAGCAAACCGCGCAAAACTTGAGAAGAGACACAGAGGAGAAAGACACAGGGAAGGGAGAGGGGGGAGAGGGGGGAAAGAGACACAGGGCTGAGAGACGAAGGGAAAGAGACATAGGGGAGCGAAATAAGGAAAAACAAAACACACAGGGCAGGGAGAGGATTGTGAGGGACAGAGGGGGAAACAGACACATGGAAGGGAGAGGAGGGAAACAGACACGGGGTAAAAGAGCAGGAGAGGTTTGCAATGAGCACCAAACTCGCTTATTGCGGACCTCGCGATGAGCGCCAAAGACGCTCAGTACAAAGCCTGAAAGTGGCAGGTTGCACAACATCTGCAATGAGCGCTGATTGCAGGAACGAGGTGCAAGGCCCGTAACCTACCCGGGGGGAGAGGCTCACGATGAGCCACGAAGGTGATCATTGCAAAGCACAAAAGTTGCGGGTTGCCAAGGCCTGCAATGAGCGGCGTAAAGGAGATAAGAGGAGAGTCTCACAATGAGCGCCAAAGGCGCTCAGTGCAGGGCTCATAATGAGCACTGAAGGTGCTCAGAGGGGGCAGAGCCGTGCATTGTGTGGCAAACAGCATTGCCAGGAATAATATTTTATTGCCATCATTTTTGACGGACAAGTAGCTAGTATATATATATAATTACTATTATTATATTAAGTCTAGTTCTTCAAACTTGCTCTAAATATGGGAATTCAATGTTGTTTTAAAGGTGCCACCTAGACAAGCCATTCAATTAGTATGGTGGCATGTTCAGAGAAGATACCTGAGTTTTTTTTTTTTTTTTTTTTTTTTTTTTTTTACTTTATTGCTCAGATAAGTGAAGAAAATAGTTTCTGCTTTTGTTATGACAAAATATCATGTTGGCCAATCAGTAGGTTCCATCTTGTGTGATATCATTGTAACCTGAATTAAGACCACCTATAAAATGTGGATGGGGCATAAATTAAAGTTATTAAAATGTTTCTTGACAAGTAAGGGCCGATTAAAGGCAATATTTAGTAGCTATAGTGCTATATAGGGAAACTGTGGAAGAACACCTGACATGTCAGGATCTTGATGGATTCAGAAGATAGACATCTGCACGTGATGGTCTAAGTAGCTAATTACTTCTTGACCTGTATTTTACAAACAAGTACGAACTGTTTGACCTTGTAAGACACCTCTCATGGTAATTTTGATGGCTGTAACTTAAGGAGCAGGTGCCCAAGACCTCAAGTGTTAGGATTAGCTGTGGGAGGAACAGGTGTTCCAGACTCTGCAGCGAGCACCTTGCACAGAAAGCAAGTGGGAGCTTTGATAGTTTTCCAAGGAGTTGGACAAGTTCAGACAGCATGGCTGGAAGACTCAGGGGATGTCAGAAACTGATGGGAAATACTTCCTAACCCAGTAACCTATTCTTAGAAATTGCTTCCACTGCTCAACATGAGACCAATAGTCTCATTGTACTTTCAACAATGACTGGGGTTAAGTGGGGTTAAAGGGCCATGGTAGCTCTACAGCCATGTGAAAACTCCAGTAGGAAACATCAGTTAATCACATTCACTTTAATTTAAAAACTATTTTTATTGAGAACATTTACATAGAAATGTGCCCAATTTCCCCTCAATTTGAATATGCTGCTCCTCCCAACTGCTTCAGATCTTCTTCATTAATTTAAAATGACTGTTAATTTTTAACCCGTGTTTTAATAAAGAATGTTAAAATTGAAAATTGGGAATATATATATATATATTAAAACATCCCAATCAACTAAATTTCAAGAATATATAGTCTCACTTTGAACAATTAAATTTTTAAAAATGACCTTCTGTTACCAAATCATAGCCATATCACTTATAAAAATGTTATAAATATGTTGTGTCTCATGTGTAATATTTTATTCTTAATCCATGTTTTCAGGGAATTGATTGTTTAGTGATAGACCAGGTGCCCGATTCAATTGCCCAATTCATACATTTATACACGCTTATAATCACTCTTAATATTGCTACATATACGGCAAATATTACTTATTGGCACTAAGGAATTCTTAAGTCAATAGAATGCATATAAACATTTATTTAAAAAAAACACCCAAAGCCAAATGTATGAGTTCAAGGTATTTGCAAGTAGCTAAGTGAATAAGGCTACAGATGTCTCCTATAAGGTTAATGGAAGGAGGTGACTTGTCCAGCAGACAGCTGCTAAATTTTCAGACACAAAGTGAACCAAACATTGGCCTTCATTGGTTGGAGAATTGATGTAGTTCCACTTGGCAACACGCTTTTGTAGCAAATGAATCATTGTTTATTCTGAAATCTGATTGTTATTAAAGTCCTCCCACTAATGACTTTATCTCATATAATTATTTCTTACAGTAGAGGTGACAAGCCACAATAGCATGCCGAATTGATATAGATCAGAATAATTATAAAACTTTAAGAATAAACCACTATTATTATTATTTAGCCACCTGGGCATGCTCTTGTGATTTATTGTCTCTCACCGTCGGAGATAATTAATTACATGAGATAATGTCATTAGGAGAAGCAGCACCTTTTCATGTAATTAATGTTTACAATACATAATTTTCACACTCAATTATTGAACACTTTCATTTTATTTTTTTAACAACAACCAGCTGTTAGCATAGTAACAAAACATAGGTTTTCTTTGTCATTACTTCCAGATTTTTAGCATTTAAAATGTCTGTGGTTGGGCGGAGAAACCACACCTGCATCTTTTCTGTGTCCTTTTAATTTTTTTATGTCACTTTCTATTCACTCATTTATCATGCAAATAAACTTGTGGGAGTATAGTGTTCCTTTAATGATTAAAGAGATAAAAAGAACCATACACGCACATGATGGATCAATGCCAAAGTAACACCCTAAGGGCAGCATTGCAGCAACCATAATATCAAAGACATAATTAAAGGAAGTGACACAAGTGATATAGTACAGGAATGGTGTATAATTCATCTTGGTAAACAAGTGTTCACAGATTTAAAAATGAACTATTTATAAATATTATTATATCTAGTGCAAAACTGCGTTAAGTACTTGGTGATCTTGCTTTGGTTCCCATTGTGGTGCAAGGAATAGAGTTTCTTCCTCAACGGTGGGTGTCAGGTTGCAGCCTGTGATTTATTTCTTTAAATTGGCTAGGTGGTGCAAGGTTTAACACATGGTGTTGGGATTGCAGGTGACTTATAACCTTTTCATCCTGTTGAGGTTGTCAGTGGTTTTGGAGGAGGTCTGTACCACCAACTATGAAGCCTTGTTGGTCCGTACAGCTTTCTCTCTTGCCTTTCAGGGCTGGAGAGTGAATTTTGGCAAACGGGCAAGGTGTGGGTGGCCTCAGGTTGTTTGATGTGGGATCCCTGGTGATCATGTGACCATATGGCTGCGGTAATCCAAGACTCCCCAGGTTGGTAAGGGCAAGGAGATTGTATTGTATCAGGTGGGCATCGATTGCTGCCCCTGTATGTGTGTTAAATATTTCTTGGACCCGTGCATCTTTGTCTGGACCTTTCCTTATTCATGTAACACGGTTGGCTCTATCACATTTCCAGTTCTCCAAACTTTTGGTGATTTGCCTGCAGTATTTGGGTTTTTCTGACTCAGAATTTCGGTACCCAGTCATTTTGTATAGGAGCAGCCATCAAAGCTGCCCGAATGAGCCTTTCAGAGGATGTGGAAGGTGGGAATCGTTGCATTTTTGGTTATATGTAAGACCACATCCAGCTTCAACCTAATAATTATTATTATTCACTGTTATTTGTATCGTGCCAACATATTCTGTAGCACCGTACAGGGGATAAGAACAAGAAAAATACAATATTAACAAACATCAGAAAATGAAGGTTAGAAACGTAGTGATGCTTTTACTACAGCGCCCTAGAAGATTGGAAACTCACTACTTGCAATCTAAATGGTTATTGGTGTTATTTTTCAGACCATGGTTAACAATTGTGGCTCATTGGCCATTCGTACATCTGCTGAGCCTGGTATTTCGGCTCAGTTGCTGATCATGGCCTACAACTGGACATGACTCCAGATCAGTTTGAGGTGTGATGGTTTGGTTTCTAGGGTATGCATTGGTCTCATGTAGTGAGTTATTCTTTGAGCTTTGATCCATGCCTGTGGCAACAATCTTGGCATCACATCCATCTAATGGATAAGAGTAAAGTATAAAGGGAGGCAAACACCCAGAAAATTGTGTGTCTAGCTTTGTTAGGAAGTTAGGTTTGGTTTCTTTGCGGCATTATGAGCTCGAGGGTGTGATTAAAGAGGCCGTATAGTCGGTCATAGCATTTGTGGGGCCGGGACTCCATGAGGTATTCTGTGGTTGCACAGTGGCAAATAGTGAGGGGAGTCACCAGTCCAGTGGTGAAGTGGGTGGTACAGTGGTTCCATCACAGTAGGCCCTGGACGCAGGTTTAGGTCTCTTTATCTGTCCGTCTCCTCACCTCAGGTGTTTCAATATGTTACTATTACTACATACTACTTAGTTGTTATATGCTGTAATAAGCTGTAGTATCTAATTATTGCTTGAATACACTATCTGGGCCATGCTTGAGTCAGGAGAGTGCAATGCCATTTTTTCTGCCTAGCATTAGATTCCCCTTCTTGATTGTTCCTTGTCATGGTGAAGGGGCTTGTGTACCTCACTGAAGCTGTGAGCTAAACCATGTAGGTTACCCAAGATAGACAGGTCATAGCAGAGAGGTCAGACAAATTGTGGTTCACTGGAAAAGGAACTGGTAACCCACTCCAGTCATTTTTGCCATGAAAACCATATGGATAAGCACAACCAAAAACACAAATAGATGTGCCTGGAGTGCTGCTCCATTTGGTCACCAAAGACACGACTGGAAGTAAGAAATGAGTAGGTCAGTATTCGTCCTCAAATCTACCTAAACACTAGAAAAAGGCAAACTTACATTTTTTTAGTTTAGTATTTTGTACATTGCAGGATTGCGAGTCCAATCGCATATTGGACTTCCAAACCCTAATTGATTGACGTTTAACCTCCATGTTTTACTGATGTCATGATGATGGTCACATTTACTATTGGCTGTTTCTAAATCGGTAGTTACGTCCTTGCTTAATTGATCATGATCACACTCTGAAATGCTACTTACGGGTGCATGGTTTACGGTTTAGGCTTTCGGCCAAGGTAGCTGCGGGCTTGATCAATTGAATCGCTCTGTAACTGTTGCAAATTTCATGCCCGCAGTTGCCTTCATACCGGCCGTAATTGAATAGGGGCCTTTGTCTATCATGCAAAAAATATATTAAATATTTAAAGCATGGCAGAAATGTGTGGAGTTTACTATGCCTTAAAACCCTGCAGCATGTCTCGTAACAACGCCGCTTTAAGCAAATCTGTATCTCCAGATGTACATTTGAACATCCCCACCCTTACTAAGCACTCAAATGTAAACAGACAGGTAACACTGCAGGAGCATGTGTATTTATTTAAGCACAGTCCATCCTGTGGTGTTTTGAATAATAATACATTGTACATGGATAGCCACATTCTCTCCATCCAGCATCTAACATGTTGTGTAAATATGTATTACTATAGTTAAATAGTAATTGGGGTTGAAAAAAAAGATTTTTAGTCCATCAAGTTCAACCTTTTTAAAATTCCTCTGTTCCTTTTAATATGTGGATTAATTGTTAACTATGCTAACCAGTTTGAGGAGACTTACTAGGATGCAAGAGTACACACCTTGCAGGATGTACTAAAGGAGATGTCAAGAGCAGTGGCAAAGCTATTGCCAGTGAAGCAGGTGCAAAGCACCGGAGCCCACAACAGCAAAGGGTCCTCTGTGACCAACAGCAACCTGAAGTAAAGAGGGACAGTTAGTTAATTAGTTAAAATGTGATCTAACCACCTACATATATGTTTGGCTCACAACAGGGAAAGGTCCTTTACAATCACCCAAATGGCCCTGATCAAGAGTTTACATACCCTTGAATGTTTGGCCCTGTTACAGACACACGGGGTGACACACACAGGTTAAAATGGCAATTAAAGTTTAATTTCCCACACCTTTTTAAATTGCAATTAGTGTCTGTGTATAAATAGTCAATGAGCTTGTTAGCTCTCAGGTGGAGGCACTGAGTAAGCTAAATACTGAGCCATGGGGAGCAGAAAATAACTGTCAAAAGAACTTCATAAAGATGGAAAAAGGCTATAAAAAGATATCCAAAGCCTTGAAAATGCCAGTCAGCACTGTTCAATCACTTATTAAGAGTGGAAAATTCGGGGCTCTCTTGATACCAAGCCAAGGTCAGGTAGACCAAGAAAGATTTCAGCCACAACTGCCAGAAGATTTGTTCGGAATACAAAAAAAAACCCACAGGTAACCTCAGGAGACATACAGGCTGCTCTGGATAAAGACGGTGTGGTCGTTTCAAGGAGCACAATACGACGATACTTGAACAAAAATAAACTGCATGGTCAATATGCCCGGCAATACCTTGACATGCCTCACTGCTTCTGGTCATATGCATAAGCGTTATGTTTGGAGAGGGGTCAACAAGGCTTATAGTGAAAATAATACCATCCCCACTGTGAAGCATGGCGGTGGCTCACTGATGTTATGGCGGGGGGGGGGGGGGGGGGGGGGGAGCTCTAAAACGCTCTAAAGGGGAAATCTTGTGAACATTGATGTCAAGATGAATGCAGCATGTTATCAGCCTGGCAGACAATTTGCATTCTTCTGCACGAAGGCTGCGCATGGGACGCTCTTGGACTTTCCAGCATGACAATGTCTCTAAGCACAAGGCCAAGTTGACCCTCCAGTGGTTACAGCAGAAAAAGGTGAAGGTTGTGGAGTGGCCATCACAATCTCCTGACCTTAATATCATCAATCCACTCTGGGGAGATCTATAACGTGCGGTTCATGCAAGATGACCAAAGACTTTGCATGACCTGGAGGTATTTTGCCAAGACAAATGGGCAGCTATACCACCTGCAAGAATTAGGGCCTCATAGAAAACTATTACAAAAGACTGTACATTGTCATTAATGCTACAGGGGGCAATACCCAGTATTAAGAACTAAGGGTATGTAAACTTTTGAACAGGGTGATTTCATTTTTTTCTTTGTTGCCATGTTTTGTTTTATGATTGTGCCATACTGTTATAACCCACAGAATATGAATCCCATAAGAAATAAATGAATGAGTTTAAAGTTTAAAGAAGTTTAAAGAAATAAAGAAATAAAGAAATGTGTTTTGCTGCTCACTCATGTTTTCTTGAAAGCATAGCAGTATAAAAACAGATACCTACAGTTGTGCTCAAAAGCTTGCATACCCTTGGCGAATTGGTAATATTTTTAAAGTCCCTTCCTTTTTATATCTGTAGCACCAATCCAGTCACGGGACGTGTAGAAGAAAAGTAACCAAATCCCATTGATGGAATGACAGAGGAACAGAAGGAGTATGAGGCCATGTTTGACAAGCTTTCCAGGTATGCATTTGGTGCAGAGTGTATTTTAAAAGTCATATTATACAGTCTATTCTGGGTTCATGCAACCTATGGCCCTGAAGCCAAAGGTGCCTCCATACAGGTCATTATAAAACGCTATTTTGCCATCCCAGTGGATAGCAGCAATGCAGCAAGATACATGGAGCCTAAGCAAGACAAAGCTTTCCTTTTGCCAGCTGGAAATAACTGTGAATTCATCCTTATCAGTTTGCTTTGTGTATTCTAATGTTCTCTGTAACTATCATCCGTCACCTCAAATATTAAATAGGAAAATTCCATAACTTTTGATTACCTTTGAACTTCTTTTAGAGTGCTTTATATGTTCAAGTTTGATAGGACAACCCCCTTTAAAAAGTATGAGACAATGTGGAAGCTATGCTATTATCAAATAATCTATCAACTGTTGGGTTAAGTTGGGTATTTTCAGTTATGCAAATGATCTTTTTTATATACTGGCCCTTTGTTGTTCTTTAGCTCTGATATTTTACATAGTCGGACTCTTTAATTTGACCGTGTTTGCTATTGAGGCTGCCCTGTTTATATTACAGGCTGTAATGCAGAAAATACAGGAGCAACCATAAAGAAACTCTGCCACAACTTAACTTTGGATTAGAACTTGTAATTCAGCGTGTGCAGCCTTTGATTAACTGCTTCCAGTCAGTAAATAAAAAATGCATGTAAAGCAACAAAAAGATGTGGACAGATGTTTAAAAAATGCATCATGACCAAGTGTAGGCTGCAGAAGGAAAACAATGAAAAGCATTGTCCACTTCATGAACAGTTTTATAGTAATTTAGCTGCACTTTATTAGATCTAATAAAGGAATGCCAAGTTCACAAGTTTAACAACTTTATAGTAATAACAATTTAATGAAAATTAATCATATCTGCCTGAGGTGCTGGGGCTTCACCCACCTCCTTCCCTGCACATGAGCCACATTATAAGTCTAGGAGCCATGTTGATCTGGTAGGTATGTTAATTAACCAGAGAATAATGCCCTTTGACTATTATCCAAGTGTGAGAGGGGTGTTAGTTATCCAGATGTTGATGTATCTCTCCTCTTCCACCTTTGATGTCAGCATATGTTAGTTATCCAGGGGTTCCCTGGTGGCGCAGTGGCTAGGATGCAGGTGCTTTCACCACAGTATCCTGCATTCAAATCCAGCCAGGGAACAAAGATGTCATACTGATTAGTACTAGGATACCACCTGGGAATACCAGGAGCTGCATGCTGTGGCCCACTGGAGAAGGAACTGGCAATCCACTCCACTACAGTATCTCTGCCATGAATCAAGTGGATCAGCATAGTGTGTTGTCCATGAGGTCACAGAGAGTCAGTCACAACCAAGCAACACCATTTACTTTTAGTTATCCAGAGGTTGTTGCCTCTCTCCTCGTCAGCTTGTGTTAGTTATCCAGATGTTGATGTTTTTCTCCTCTTATCTCTGTGATCTGAGCAGGTGTGAGAGCTGTGTTAATTAAAGGTTGGATCTCTCTTACCCCAGTGCTGTGATCATGTGTGAGAGCTGTGTTATCTATCCAGATGTTGATGCCTCTCTCCTCTTACCCCTGTGCTGTGATCATGTGTGAGAGCTGTGTTAGTTATCCAGATGTTGATGCCTCTCTCCTCTTACCCCTGTGCTGTGATCATGTGAGAGAGCTGTATTAGTTATCCAGATGTTGATGCCTCTCTCCTCTTACCCCTGTGCTGTGATCATGTGTGAGAGCTGTGTTAGTTATCCAGATGTTGATGCCTCTCTCCTCTTACCCCTGTGCTGTGATCATGTGTGAGAGCTGTGTTAGTTATCCAGATGTTGATGCCTCTCTCCTCTTACCCCTGTGCTGTGATCATGTGAGAGAGCTGTATTAGTTATCCAGATGTTGATGCCTCTCTCCTCTTACCCCTGTGCTGTGATCATGTGAGAGAGCTGTGTTAGTTATCCAGATGTTGATGCCTCTCTCCTCTTACCCCTGTGCTGTGATCATGTGAGAGATCTGTGTTAGTTATCCAGATGTTGATGCCTCTCTCCTCTTACCCCTGAGCTGTGATCATGTGAGAGATCTGTGTTAGTTATCCAGATGTTGATGCCTCTCTCCTCTTACCCCTGTGCTGTGAGCATGTGAGAGAGCTGTGTTAGTTATCCAGATGTTGATGCCTCTCTCCTCTTACCCCTGAGCTGTGATCATGTGAGAGATCTGTGTTAGTTATCCAGATGTTGATGCCTCTCTCCTCTTACCCCTGAGCTGTGATCATGTGTGAGAGCTGTGTTAGTTATCCAGATGTTGATGCCTCTCTCCTCTTACCCCTGTGCTGTGATCATGTGAGAGAGCTGTGTTAGTTATCCAGATGTTGATGCCTCTCTCCTTTTACCCTTGTGCTGTGATCATGTGAGAGAGCTGTGTTAGCTATCCAAATGTTGATGCCTCTCTCCTCTTACCCCTGTGCTGTGATCATGTGAGAGAGCTGTGTTAGCTATCCAGATGTTGATGCCTCTCTCCTCTTACCCCTGTGCTGTGATCATGTGAGAGAGCTGTGTTAGCTATCCAGATGTTGATGCCTTTCTCCTTTTACCCTTGTGCTGTGATCATGTGAGAGAGCTGTGTTAGCTATCCAGATGTTGATGCCTCTCTCCTCTTACCCCTGTGCTGTGATCACGTGAGAGAGCTGTGTTAGCTATCCAGATGTTGATGCCTCTCTCATTTTACCCTTGTGCTGTGATCATGTGAGAGAGCTGTGTTAGCTATCCAGATGTTGATGCCTCTCTCCTCTTACCCCTGTGCTGTGATCATGTGAGAGAGCTGTGTTAGCTATCCAGATGTTGATGCCTCTCTCCTCTTACCCCTGTGCTGTGATCATGTGAGAGAGCTGTGTTAGTTATCCAGATGTTGATGCCTCTCTCCTCTTACCCCTGTGCTGTGATCATGTGAGAGAGCTGTGTTAGCTATCCAGATGTTGATGCCTCTCTCCTCTTACCCCTGTGCTGTGATCATGTGTGAGAGCTGTGTTAGTTATCCAGATGTTGATGCCTCTCTCCTCTTACCCCTGTGCTGTGATCATGTGTGAGAGCTGTGTTAGCTATCCAGATGTTGATGCCTCTCTCCTCTTACCCCTGTGCTGTGATCATGTGTGAGAGCTGTGTTAGTTATCCAGATGTTGATGCCTCTCTCCTCTTACCCCTGTGCTGTGATCATGTGTGAGAGCTGTGTTAGCTATCCAGATGTTGATGCCTCTCTCCTCTTACCCCTGTGCTGTGATCATGTGTGAGAGCTGTGTTAACTATCCAGATGTTGATGCCTTTCTCCTTTTACCCCTGTGCTGTGATCATGTGAGAGAGCTGTGTTAGCTATCCAGATGTTGATGCCTCTCTCATTTTACCCTTGTGCTGTGATCATGTGAGAGAGCTGTGTTAGCTATCCAGATGTTGATGCCTCTCTCCTCTTACCCCTGTGCTGTGATCATGTGAGAGAGCTGTGTTAGCTATCCAGATGTTGATGCCTTTCTCCTTTTACCCCTGTGCTGTGATCATGTGAGAGAGCTGTGTTAGCTATCCAGATGTTGATGCCTCTCTCATTTTACCCTTGTGCTGTGATCATGTGAGAGAGCTGTGTTAGCTATCCAGATGTTGATGCCTCTCTACTCTTACCCCTGTGCTGTGAGTATTTGTGAGCACATACCCATGTGTTAGTAATGTCAGTGTTTTTTGTTGCCTGGTGTTCTAAACCAATGCTGTCCTACTGGCGCCCACTGCATACAGATACAATTAATTTTGAAATTCCTTTTAGTACAGATTTATTGTTGGCTTTATAAAATGTACATTTCTTTAAACAATAGGTAGTGAGTAGACCCATCTCTTATCACATATAATAGTTGTCAAACTACAAAACGTTGTCACGCTTTGCGAGCTCGCGAAGCGAGGGGCCACATTTGCGGAAGGTGGAGGATCCAACGTCGGCTGCAATGAGTGAGGGTCTGCATTTGCGGAGGTGGAGGCTCTACGCCGCCTCACAAGCGGTTACAAACACCCACAGAAGCTGTACTTTGAAAAAAACAGTCTAACACGCAATGACAAAATACAACCTTACAGGCCGAACTCGCGCACAGCGGAAAAAAATAAAAAAACACTAAATACACACAAAAATAAAATAAAAAGCTTACCCACAGCAAGGGGGGACACCCAGGACGTCTGGAAGTGAGGTTACACATCAATTTAAGTACTATTTACCGAGTTTAAACACTCGAAAATCCCCTAAGCGAGAGAAAAAATGTCAGCCGAAAAAAACGAAAACGAAGCTACACGACCCCTAAAGACGCAAAACACCACTAAGTACATACGACTTTTCCAAAAAGCCATACGAGGTACAAGATACACTATTAGCAAGGACGCTACATCATACACACCCGCGTACCACATACACATTTTCCGCCATTTTACAACACTAACTTACAAAATGCGGAAGTACCAAGCTACACAAATGGCTTCCCCTCGCACACGCAGCCTATTTACAGTACACACTGCACACATGACACTTACACCTCAGCTCAACAACACTGCAAATCTACATTATATGCTGCAGGAACATCAAAACAGATTGTCAGCTCTTCAGCATATTGCTTCCTGCATATATTAAATAGGTAAAGTATATTAATTTAGGATTTCATTCATTAATTAATTAGCATGAAAACCTACATATACACAAAAAACAAACAAACAACACTATCGCAATAAACGCCAAAGCCCTTCACCGCGTGCCTCACAAGGAGCGCCAATGGTGATCATAGGACACAAACTACACCAGAGGACAGGCTCGCAATAAGGGCAAAAAGGAGATCAGCGCGGACCTTACAATGACAGCAAAAGCCCCTCTGATAACAAAAAATACACCAACAAAGATATAAGGACACCTGGTAACTGGGGTCTAGTTGCCAAGGAAGGGGGGTGATGGGGCACATCTCTGGACCCAGGACAGCATCAAATCTAAATATGCCCCAGTAGCTCCATTTGAGAGAAGGCAACTAGGTTTGAGATGCGGCTTCTGTTCCAGCCCACTTATAATAACAATCTGCTCTGACCACCCTGAAAGATTAGTGTTGTTATGAAAAGGAATAGCTAAAATAGAAATAACTCATTTCTAATTTAAAGAAAAAAAATATATACTAACCTTTATGCAAGCTACCTTTGACTCTTTCCTGATAAATTACCAATGCAATTACATAGGAAGTTATCTGTTTATCAAAAAAAGTCTGGTACATGCAAATTAAAACGACTGTAATACCCTGCAGGTAAATACGAAAACATCACATCATATCTAAATTCAAAATGTAGTCACATCAAAATTGCGCTTGTAGATAAGATTAGAAATACAGTCTTTTTATGAGCATGCATTTTAGACACAAGGATATGTTTTATGTGAAATGCATGCCAATACATTAATCTACAAAATCACTATCTTGCCTTGGCACTGCAATGTTTAAAACTCTATTTCCTATAGATCATCTGGGATCCTGTTTCTTTAATATCTTCTAGCATACAGCAGTGAAGTATAGGCTCTTCATGCTTAGAAAGTTACAAATATTCCTTGGGATTCACTAAACTTGACCTGTGATGTAAAGTGCTAGACATAGGCATGGGTTAGGAACTGGTGGGGGACAAGGAGGACAAATCCCCCCCACCCTCGAGATTTTTTTTTAATTCTATATGCGGTATCCCCCCCAGATTTTCTTTGGCTCCTACACCCATGGACATAGACTTAGGAATAATTGCTATTGCACCTTCAGTGAAGCTACCAAGTGGCTTTTTTCATTTTCAGTCATATTGTAGTGCACCATTAAAGGGGTTGAGGGTGTGTGCCACACTGGCAGATTAGTTTCAAATGCTCACAAGGAAATAACAAACCGGATCTGTCCCATTGATAAGAATCTGCTCTTATAGTACACACAAAGGTGTTTGTTACCTGTGAGTTGCAGGAAGGTCCCTCTCCCACCTTACATAAGCTCTTCAAGTTTGCCTCTTCATTGCACACCTCAGTTCGCTTTCGAGTCTGTGCTTGAAGGGTGTTACTCGTCAATTCCTTATCTTTTCGTCTCTCATCAAGCCCTACATTGTAGATTTTGCACTTCATCAAGCACTACGTTGCAGTTTTTGGCTCTTATCAAGCCCTATGCCACTTCACAACCTCGCGACCACTATCATACGCCATTACGACTTTTCAGCCCTTATTTCATACGACCTAATCGCTACCACCTCCATCTCCCACGTCATAGTCGCTACCCTGTCTTGAAAACCAAGACGCATTCAAACATCATTAGAATCATAGACTCTCACTGGCCATCATTTCCCATGACCCAACCGCTACCCATTCTTGTCTAAGACCCCAGGGGAAAGATACGTCATTGCCCCTACCATAACTATCTGACCTTCTAAGCAGGCTAGAGTTATGGACCTTTCAGCCACAATATCAGCTACCTCGCCACAATAAATATGTAACGTCTTCAGCTCTGCACTGTTATACATTTTGGCTGCAATTTGACGTCATTTTAGTCCGTGTTCTTTTCCACTAGTAGACACAGTAAATATAACAGTAGAGTGCCCTCAAGGGGCTATTGCTGATATAACATGTGTAGTTTTTGATTATTCAAAGTGATTATTCACAGCACAAAGAATAGTACAGGTATACTCTACGTAACGCTACGCCTTATATTCCCCGCTTAGCACTAAACCCTGCTTTAGCTCTGTTTTCTGGTAGCCTATCCCCGTTTAACACGGTGCCCAGCTTTAATTTTTTTTCATTTAAAGTGGACTGTTCAGTTAATGTTTGCTGTTTCTTTAAATTGTATTAAAAAAAATGCTTAGTTTGTGTTTTGTTATGTTTACTGTTTCTTAAAAGTTCATATAAAACCAAAAATTTAGAAACTGCTTTTGTGTATTTTTTTCCTAGGCGTTCCCCTATCCCAATCTTCCCTATGTTAAAATGACCCCGTTTAGCGTTTTTCCGCTTAGCACCGCGATTGCCTGGAACCTATCTACAGCGTCAAACAGGGTATAGCTGTATTAGTTAAGGGCCACCTATATTTATGTTATACTATTTTAACCCTTTCAGTGCTAGGAGTTAATTAGGCCAGACACAATTGCAACATTGTGCGTCTGTTACTGTCAGCTTATTTATATTTCATATATGAATTAAATATTGTATTTCCACTTCAGGTGTCTACTAGTATATTTGTTATTTGGGTTGTATGTCACACAAGACAAATAATAATATTAAAGCTAGTAATTAAGTAAAAAATATTTTTCTTTCATTTAGTACTTTGTACTTTTACTAAAATCGGGGAAATGCTAGCTACTAACCAAAGTCCTGAATCTTCTGAGTACACGGATAACAAATTTGTGTTCACATTACATTTATTTCTTATTTAGTCATTCAGTCGCATTCAACTTTCTGTGACTCTATGGACCACAGCACGCCAGGTACATCTCTCAGTCACTGCCCCTCTGAGCTCCATCAAGTTCATGTTCATTTTTTTCATGACTTCATCTACCCAGCTCCGCCTTTGTCGTACCATTCTTCTTGCGCCTTCAATCTTTCCCAGCATTAGAGACTTCGCTAGGGAATCCTGCTGTCTCATGATATGCCCAAAATATTTTAGCTTCAGCCTCATGATCATACCTTCTAGTGTACAATTCATCTTGATTTATTGGATCTTCTTGCAGTCCAAGGGTCTCTAAGCAATCTTCTCCAACACCACAATTCAAAGGCTACAGCGCTTGGATCTCTTTATGGTCCAGCTCTCACATCCGTATGCTACTACTGGGAATATCATAGTTCGAACTATGCGGACCTTTGTTGATAGTTTAATATCTTTACTTTTTACTAGCTGGTCCAAGCTTGCCATAGCTTTCCTCCCCAGAAGCAAATGCCTTTTAATTTCATGACTACAGTCACCATTTGCAGAGATCCTGGATTCCAGGAAAATAAATTCTGTCACTGCCTCCACTTCTTTCCTGTCTATTTGCAAGGAAGTGAGATTACCATTTGCCACACCATTTTAACGTTGAGCAGTAGGCCAACTTTTGCACTCTCTTCTTTAGGTCCTTTAGAACCTCCTCACTTTCAGCCATCAAGGTAGTATCATCAACGTATCTGAAGTTGTTGATATTTCATCCAGCAATATTGATTCCAGCTTTGTTTTCATCCAGCCCGTCCTTACGCATGATGTACTCTGTATATAAGTTGAACAAATAAGGTCACAATATACAACCTTGTCGCACTCCTTTTCCGAACCATTCTGTTGTCCCATGTTCGGTTCTGACCGTGGCTTCTTGGTTGACATACAGATTCTTTAAGAGGAGGATGAGATGATCTGGAACTCCCATCTCTTTAAGAACATGCCACATTTTGTTGTGATCCACACAGTCAAAGGCTTTAGAATAGTCTATGAAACAGTAGTAAATGTTTTTTTGGAACGCTTTTGCTTTCTCTATTATCCAGCTGACATTGGCAATTTGATCTCTTGTGCCTCTTCCTCTGCGGAACCCGGCTTGCACATCTAGTAGTTCCTGGTCCATATATTGTTAGAGTTGAGCTTGTAGAATCTTAAGCATTACCTTGCTGGCATGTTAAATGAGTGCAATTGTTTGATAATTGGAGCACTCTTTGGCACTGCCTTTTTTGGGGATTTGGATGTGGACTGACTTTTCCAGTCTATTGCCCATTGTTGAGTTTTCCAAATGTGTTAGCATAAGGCAAGTAACACTTTTACAGCATCATCCTGCAGAATCTTGAATAGTTCAATTGGGATTCCATCACCCCCTGCAGCCTTATTATCAGCAAGACATCCTAGGGCCCATCTCACTTTGCTCTTCAAGATGTCTGGCTCCAGCTCATTGGACACACTATTGAGGTCATAGTCTTAAAAGCTGAAATATCAATCATTTAACCAAGAATGTCAAACCTACCGCTCCCCACCATGTCTCTCTCTCCTCTCACCCTTTTCACTCTTTTCCCCTCTCCTTTCTTCAAATCTTTCATTATATCTCCCCATCTTCCATGTTCTCTCCCCCTCTACCCTTATCTCCTCCCAATACCACTTCACACCTCATCTTTTACTATCTCTCCCCATCTCTCCCCTTTTTCATGTTTTCTCCATACCTCCCCCTTCCTTAATTCCCTCTCTCCCAATACCACCTCTCTTCCCTTATCTAACCCCCTAACCTTTCTGCCCCTTATCTCCCCAAGCCTCCCTCTTATCTTCCTTTATTTCCCCACCCCCTCTCAATCTTCCCATCTTCTCTTTCTATTTCTTGCCTTCCCTCTGCCACACTCTCTCCTCATCTCTCACTCCTCTTCTCCCCATCTCTTCTGTTATCTCCCAGCTTATTTTCCACATCTCTTGCCTTTCTCCCTCTCTCTTACCCCAATCCTCTTCTCTCCCATTAGCTCTCCCAGCCCTCTATGTGCCCTTTTCCTTATTTCCTTCTCCTTTTCCCAATCAGTTTTTATTGTATTTTTTTTTCTACAATATCACTGTAGAGGATTTTAACTACATGTTTGACGTGTTTGCTTGGTTTTGTGATATGTACTTTAGTCATCCTTCTCTTTTTAGAGGGGCCTATTAGTTTTTATACACTTTTCTGGGGGGTTTTCTCCAGTGGAATATTTTCAGGTTGAATTAACCCCAGGATTGTGGTTTTATGTTTCTATTCTGCGACATGGTTTATAGTAAATACATAAAATTAGTCTGTTTTTGCTAATTTTGTTTTTCTTTTCCCAATCATTTGTCATCTTCTACATCCATAATACCCCCTCCACCCACATTACACTGCAACGCTTTCTATCCCATATTGCATCCCTCTGTTTCCCGCTCCCATTTTTATTTTTACAAGGCTTATGACGTTTTGACGAGTTCACACCAAGGAAAGCGTTTCTTTTTCAAATTAAGGAACATTAACCCATAATAAAAGTAATTGTGGGTCGCTGACAGAAATAATCCTTATGGAGGACTCATACAAATCATCAAAATATTCATTAGATAGAACCTTACATTTCCAATCCTTTTAGTTTGATGTCTGGGATTATTTTGATTTGTTCAATTTGATAGAACTATCAACACCTATTTCCTCCTTTCGTCCCCATATTGATTAATATCTCTTTCTAAGTCAATAAACCTGAGAACTTTCCAGCTGAGATCACACATGTTATATATGGCCCCTTTTACCCACTCCCTCTTTCAATATTGATTGGTCAGTGACCCTGATGATGTACTTCCTTGTGTGCAGCCATGTTTTCTCTTCGGATATGAAAGGCAATAATGGTTGCATGTTGGTAGAAAATTGAGCAAGGGCTGAAGATAAACATGTCAAGGGACTCGCTGAACGAAGCAGAGGACCTCATGTGTCCCGTAGGTTGTATGTCCCCACCCTTACCATAAGATAGCAGATGCCCAGGGGGTGGATGGCAGATAGTTCTTGGTGGAAACACATTGTACTGTTTTTTGTTTGTACATATGATTTTGGTGCAGACACATTTTCACTGCTCAGGGAATCCAGAGATTTATTTTGTTTGGCCCTTCTGGAAGGACTAAATTATAAACCAGAAAGGAAATGTGGCAACTAAAAATGCCAATGTTCTCAGTAGAACTAATGGAAATCTCATTACAACCATATACCATCCTGAAACAGCAGTAGTAAATAAAATATAATCTCACTGTAAAAGCAATTGTATGTAAAATATTTAAACTGTGTTTATATGAATTTCTAACTTTTTAAAATAATTTCCCATTATGAAATGTAGTTATTCAAAAGTCCATATAGATGAAATTGGGGCTCCTTCTAATTAGAAGGCTAATCACCCCCTATACAAAATAGTCCCTTTAATGTAGTGGTTCCATGTCCTAGTTCTCAGTGCACACTTAAATACAAGGTTTGAGAATATCCTCTTTTTGTTTCAGTCATTTTAAATAACCCACCAGGCTCTTATAAAGAGTTACATATGTACGAATCTATGACTATATGCTCTTATAAAGCTCTAGACAAGTGTACAACCACTTAATCTTGTATAGAACGAGCAATGCCTGAAGTTATTCTTTTTATGTGGTTTCAGACAGGTCATAACTGTCACAGCTAAACCATAATTACACAGTATGGATTTTACCTTTAATTTGGTGATTATCCAACAGGTTCAGAGGCATGAGATATCCAATAAATTTCCCATACAGCAGGGCTCTGTATATCTCAAGAACCTCTGGATTAATTAATAATAAAATAAATAAATAAATAAAAATAAAAAAAATGAATTAACAACTAATTCATTAATAGTTAATCCGCATATTGCAGATCAGAGGAGATCTTAAAAGGTTGAACTTGATGGACTGAAAGTCTTTTTTCAACCATAAATACTATGTAACTATGTAACCAATGACCCACAGATTTATACTCTACTGCCCGTCTCGTGTTCGTCAGTAATACAGTTTGATGCTGGTCTTTGCTACCTTTGAACAGTGGTGTAGCGCAACATGAGAAACAGCAAGTAAAAAAATAGTTGCATCTGCTTGTCCAAAACATGGGGGGGCCACATTTAATGGGGTAAAGGGCCACACATGGCCATTGGTTTCTCCCACTTCTCTATATACTCTCACAATCCAGAGACGCCCAAAAGTCCATTTATGACATAGATGGCTGGCTCAGAGTGTGGTATATACTGTACAAAGGATGGGTAACTCCAGTCTTCAAGTACTGGAATCATCCAAGATTTAAAAGGAAACTGAATTCCCACAATATATATGAAACATTTAAAAGAGTTTGTTTTAATCATCCTAAATGTGTTGTTTGCATAGGCAACAAAAGAGTTTAAGTTTGGAAAATATCAACAAAGCAACACAAATATAGATACAGAGAAGTTTAGGTCCTGTTATGACTATGCCAGCACAGGTAGCAGCAGTGGCAGTGAGCATCCACTAGATGGCGCTGCCAAAATGTTGCTGCCGCTATCATAGCTTTAGGGTTAGGATAAGGGTTAGAGTTAGGGTGTTAGGGTTAGGTAAGGGTAAAGGTTTAAGCTTGGAAATAGTATATGATCTGAGCAACGCTTGCAAACTATGCACTATTTCGGCATCGCGATCTAGCAGCTCCTTGCTGCAACTGCTGCTGCCACTGCCTGCGCAGTCATAAAAGGAAAGATCCGGTATGATCATCGTCTAAAGACTGATCTCTTAAATAGGAATTTTTAAACTTGGAATGCAATGTTAAATTCAAGTGGGGCTATTATCTTTCTTTAAGTATTTCCCAGTTTGGTGGGTCAATCACACTGAATAACGTGACTGTCAGCCTTATTAAATTGTGATTCGGACAATTAAATAGGGCTCTATGTAAGCACACGGCATATTTATTTTACAGAATTTTTTAGTTAGTGAAGACCTTGCTTTTGGATAGAAGTTCACTAACTAAAAACTTCTATAAAATAATTATGCACTGTGCTTATATAGAGCCCTATTCAATTGGCCGATTCGCAATTTAATAAGGCTGAGTGCAAGGCTGGCCTAACTGAGGATTTTGCTATCCCAATATGCCCTATATTATAATCTAGTAGTACAGTGCAGACTGTATATCATTGTTATCCCTCAATAGCAGTGTGGCTACTTAATGCACCAGTGAACATCACAGTCAAACAGCCTTATTAAATTGTGATTCGTCCAATTGAATAGGGCTCTATTTAAGCACATAGCATATTTTTTTTAACATAAGTTTTTAGTTAATGAACTACTATCCAAAAGCAAGGTCTTCACTAACTAAAAACTTCTGTAAAAAAAATATGCTATGTGCTTAAATAGAGCCCTATTCAATTTGCTGAATCGCAATTTATTAAGGCTGTAAGCTCTTTAAGCAAATCTTTGTACCAGCAGCCAGCATTTTTCCAGAGCTGTGCAGATTGTTTGAAAGATAAGACAGGGCTGGAAAATATACTAATGCAAATACAACCCCTAGTCCATCCAACATTATACAATTCTAATATACAGTTCCACGTTTCTTACATATTACACTAGTTTTACTTGAGCCTGTGGTATTATTCGGTGAATTAATGTGTGCTGCACATCAATCACTACTAAAACATTTTCTCTGTCCCCTGAAAATGCAACGTCTACAGAGTGTGACGCGTCCTTTAGGGTGTTTTTCTCCTGTGGGCTTGAGTGGTAGCATTACATTCCACCGTAAAGGAAAGGACACTAGGGAGGGACCTTTACCAGCACAGACCTGCCCGGCTCTCCCAAGAGAAATTGTTATTTTTATTCTGCTAACACACTATCAATAGCCATCAGCAAAAGAAAGCAAACAATGACACAGAGCCATTACAAATATATCGCTGCTGTGCTTGAATCATCAAGTTAAACTTATCATAAATTTGATCTGTAAATATCCCAACTGAAACTTTGAGAATCATTTTCCTTTTCGCAGGTAGGAGTCATAACACGTGGCATAATAAGCTAAACCTTGGAGAAGGTATTCAAAGACTATAGATTTTATTAATATTGATCGACATCAAACAGAGCACCAAAAAACAAATTAAAAATGATTTGAATTTTTAAAAATTGAAGCATATTTCGCTGTGTTATAAGAACTTTTACATATCCCATTTAGTCCTTCCTCATCATTGAGTTTAGAGTCCATTGTTGAATTCTTAACTTATGTTCTTAAAGATTGAATAATATTTATTGAGGTCTGGTATCTTTATATAGTGAGGCTTGGAAGTAAGAGATATTGAGCAATAAGAATCTATGTGTGTGGGTGGGCTCTTGCAGTCATCCTTTCTGAGAATACAGGCAGACAGGTGTATTTTGCAATTTTTTGGCACATTTCCTTGAAATTTATTTTAAAACCTGTTGCTGCATCTTTGGCTTTTTTATCTCACTCCTCAGACCTCTTAAAACCACTTGCACCTGTTCCTCAAAAGGACTGACACCAGCTATCTTTTTAACCAACTTTGCTTCCAAGCTTCTGGAATATATGGTTATTTATGAGGCTAAAGGTCAGTTATTAGTATTATTACCTTCTCCTAGAGCCTTTAGCTGCTAATGACACCACTGACCACACGTCTTTATATCAATATCAAACTGTAGATGGAGCTTTTGACATTTCACCAATGGTGTGTCCTCTACTGATCTCTCTATAAATGTGTCCCAATCGTCAGTCTTACTCCAACAGTCAGTCCATAAGGACCCCGATGTTCCCTAACACCACTGTGGGTCCACTAAATCCATTACCTCTAGGAGAATCCTCCAAAACATGTTGGGGTGGGGACCAGTAGCCTAAAGTGGAACTATTTTCACACCTAGGCCAATATCTTTATCATGATCATTTCAAGTTACATTTTTTTCTAATTCATGGAATGGTTTAAGAATTGTATACAAACTGTCATGTATCCCTGTCTTTAGTATTACAATCTAATGCTCTGCTTCCAAACTTTATTGACTCTAATCTATATGAAATATCTCCTTCTCTAAGGCTGAAATCTACTTGTCACAAATTAGTTGCAAAATATTTCTCCTCTTTTTTTAAAGCCACCTGCTTCTCTGCTGCTCCATATATCCCATATTTGCTATACCCCTATTCACCTTCTAATTTCCACTAATTCGTGTCCTCTGTTATCCATCCAGTTATATGGCTACTACACAGCTAAAATAATTTCCCAGTTTACCTTTGGAATTCACCGACACTGGATATCTGCCTAGCCTCTACTCTCATGAAATGCAAGGCACATCTAAAAGATAACTTGCTCAAAGAAGCACTTCAGTGGTGTATAAAACAAGTAGCATGGGTGTCACGACCGCCAAATTTGGGGGACCACGCTCACCCAATTCTCTCTCTCTCTTTACGGGTCGCAACTTTTTGTTCATATCTCGTCACCAGCAGACACTTCAGATGACAGCATCCTTTCTGACGAGACAGGCACCACCAGACCCCTTTTCTTAGGATCCAAGAATCACACACCATGTACCTTTGATTAGTACAAGCAGACTCTGACACCACATTTCTTTAGTGTGTCCAAAATGAGACTGGCCCTTCCTAATTTTTCAAACATTTTCAGATGACACAAAACACAAAAGACCTTCTCCCAGTTCTAGCCCATCCTCCTAGGCAAATAGCTTGCTACCCCCCTCACCCACATGGCTTTCTTCTTATTACACATTTTCTCTCCTCTTACAGAGCCATAAACTAGCTCCTTCCTCCATGACTAAAGCCAGAGCCTTCACACATGGCTGATCGCAGGGCCATATAAATTCTTTAGTATGTTTAACCATTTGTATATCCCAGATATGACTGTTAAGCAAATTGTTAGTACCTTCTAACCACACATATAACAAGTGATGAACCCCAAACAGTCCAGTGGGCCCTTCTGTTCATAACAATGGTGACTGTGCCTAGGAACATCAAGTATAATGTCATGCAAACTGCACTTCTAAAATGTATCCTGAACTTTTTTATTTTTATTGCCTTTACATCTTATAATTGCTGTGCACATTGTAATACAAATGAAGATACAGAACATAAATAATCAGTTCTGGGATATAGCAAAGAAGCCTGCTAGCATTACAAAATAATAATTACGTTTCTATAACTTATTTCTTAAGTTTATGCAACATTAGATACATAACTTGTATTATAATACAATTAATAAACCAGCTGTTATTTAATAAGTTTAAATTATTTAGATTGTAAGTCTGCGAGTTTCAATCCTGCGCAGTGCTTTAGGGAAAGCGCTATGGACACTGGATTCCAAGCTCAAAGACAGGGCCATTCCCTCTTTGCAATGTATGAATCTTTAACTTGTCATTGCCTGTAACTTAACTTATGTATAGCGCTACGGAATATGTTGGCGCGTTACAAATAAACGATAATAATAATAATAATAATAATAATAATAATAAGTAAATATAGTAATATTTTCACATTTATACCATATCCGTTTTAGTCTTTTTTTTTTTTTTTCAATTTTAAAGAAAATTGTGTCAGGAAGATCAGAGACTTGGTTTTGAGCCAGGTTCAGCTACTCCCAAGGCAGGGTATCTGTAAACCACTCCTTCAGGGTTAAACATTTTTAGCGTTATGGTGATTCTGCAGTTTTGCCTGACAGGTTTGAGTAGTTATTGATGACTTGTGACCTTCAGGGTGCATTCAGTGACAGTATATGTTAGCAAGGTAAATGTTCCTGTGTTGTGATGCTAAAGCAAACACGGTATCTTGCAATACTTTCTCACCGTGCTCTTGAACTCATATCCAGTGTTATTGCTACTCCCAGCCCTCAGGAGATATAATAAGGGAGCAACCACAAATGAAGAGGTGGAAAACATTCCAGTAACGGAAAGATAATCTAGAAAATCCGGTTACTTAATATCTCACAATATAACATGAAGTTTTTATGAATACATTGCCTGATATTCAGCAGCAAAAGTGAAACCTTTTTCGAATCGAACACATGCTGATTATATCAGAAACACACATTGAGTAATTCTACACAACACAACAAAAATGGTTTTCCACACCCCTAGAACGGCTTACATAGGCAGAGTGTACCTACCAATAGAAACACTGCATTTGGGTACAGATTGTTGCCCTTTACTAACCTTCAAGCAAGCAGCAGCTCAATGCAGATATCTACAGATCACTGTCTGACTCCTACTTCCTTCTGCAGGGGAACTACACATCCCATGATTCCTTCCTGCACAAACTGCCATCACTGATTGTCACATTGTATTCTAATGTATTAGCTGCCTGTGATTGGCCAAAACTAATTATGCAGGGGTGTTAACTAAAAAAAACATCAAGGTGAGTTTGTTAATGTTTATTTTGTTAGTTTTTCATGCAAGCTTATATATGCCTTTAACTATGCATTTAATTTTTTTCACCTTATCTAGTTTGCTCGTTATGTTCTCTAGTTTTATGGTATTCCCTCTTCCCATTGTCAAAACCAGCTCTCTGTATAACTCAAGTGTTTCTCTTTTAATTACTCCTGGCCAACGGCCACCTCCCTCTAACTATGTGACTTAGACAACCCTGTCATCATTGCCAACTTCTTCATTTAACACACTATATCCCAAATACTTCCGCTCCACAAACTACAGAGTAATTCTCTTCATATCTCTGAGCTACTAAAGATACAGTAAAATACTATACTTTCAACTTAATTGCATCTATCTGCAGACCCGTCTTGGTCTCTGCAGACAAGTAATGAAGTAACTGTGACCAGAGAGTAGAACTAGGTTAGAGAGAGAGTACGTGGTCTAGATCAGGAACCCACTCTCTTCTGGATATCTAGTGCATTATTAAATTAATCAAACATCCTTCTGGTGCTCCAGAAATGCTTAAAAAACTAAACTATCAGTTAAATAGCTTTCCTTTAAGTCAACTTTACTATTTAAAGCTCATTTCTTTGCCTCTCTAAATAACATTATGTTATTTGTGTGTTCATCCAAAAAAAAATACGGTAAGTATTCCAGACAATGACCTAATTTTTATAAATTCGGATCTTACTGAATTTTGTAAAATTGGCTACCCCTGCCCTCCGCACTGCCCGACTTGTTTACATTTAGATTAGTACAGTAGAGCAGCAATCGTTTACTTTGTTTACTTCAATTAAAATGTGTTTGTGGTGTAAACTCTGCCTTCCCATCTTTGTGCATGTATTTTCTCAAAAAAAGATTTTGAAGTATAATATTCCTTTCCTGGGAAGTAATAATTCACTTCAATTCGGAGGTACTCATATATTTACCTCAATTTGGAGGTACTCATATATTCACCTCAATTAGGGGTACTCATATATTCAAGTCAGAGACATTTATAGTCTTGCTTTAAAAACAGATATATTTGTAAATTCACCTCAAATCAGAGGTATTTGCACATTCACTTTAAATTAGAAGTGCTCATATTTGCATCAAGTCGGAAGTCATTACAGTCACTTAGAGGGGAAATTATTAACACCACCAAACCAACAACCAAACCAACCCCCTTTTATGACATAATATAGCTTTAATCAGAGCTTCAAACTTCTAGCAATGGGAGATCAAAGATTCACCCCCCAGTCCCCCTTTTCCAATCCTCTCCACATCCACTGACCAAGGTAATCAAGTTAAACCTCTACCTTCCACAATAATGCTATCTAACTATATTCACAACAATATAAGAAAATAAATCCTCGAGGATAAAGATGTCAACTTGGTAGCCCTTCTCATTTCTTTGCACGACTTGTCCTCTAGTTGTACCATTTTTCAAGATAGCATTTTAATCACAGTGAACGTTAGATTCCTAATTAATGCAAGCAAGTATTCCACCAGAAAAAATGACTGGAATCATAGAATTTATTTCAGATTTCACTAAAATTCTCACTATTATAAAGAATAATAAAAATCTCTACTAGGTCATTAGAATTATGCTGTATGGACTCAAGGTAGAGATTGAATTTCTCCATTAATCAAGTTGCATTCCTCACATAAAGAATTCCATATGTCCATAAATCAAGAAGATTTAATAATGTGGCCTAAGCTTTCATTTTCCTGAAATGGTAAATCATTATTTTTTTCTAGCAAGATAATATTCTCTTAGTCAGATTATCTAGCACCGATATAAATGCTTTAGCCTTATTCAATGAGAAATTTCTAAACAGTTTTTGGCCAACAGAGTTTGATGAAATCAAAAACGTCTTTGCCCCATTGTTATAGCTATTGCTATTCACTGTTGGAGCGACAAATGGCTCAACCACAAAAACAATTTGTTAGCTTCCAATGAAATCACTTTTGAACTCAATTAACAAAAATATAAGAAATATAGCCATTTTGCAAGTATTTTCTTCTACCTCCAAAATTGATAATGAATTAATTATACTTCTACATTTCTGGAATCCATTAATCCTTTCAAGATCAACAAACCTCACCTAATATATCAATACAACACTTTTCTGCTTCAAGCTCACAAAATAATGGACTCGTCAATATCTGCAAATAAGAAAATCTATGACTGCACTTGGATTTTGTACACTCAATTTCTGTTAAAATGATATCTATAACATAGGCCCAGCTTCCACTGACACAGTAGCTTAAGCAATTATTATTATTATTATTATTAATATCCTTTATTTATAATGCGCCAACATATTCCGCAGCGCAATACAGGGGTTAGGTACAAGTATAAACATTAACCCCACAATAAAAAATAATGGACCCTGTTTGAGCCTTCAATCAGATATACACAGTGCTTTCCCTAAAGCACCTCACAAGATTGAAACTCACAAACTTACATTCTAAACGGTGTGGGTGAGGAACAAGAGAGTGAAAGATGCATAATGAATGAAGAGGCTAAAGATGATAGGCTTTTTTGAATAAATGTGTTTTTAAAGAGATTTTGAAGGATGTGAGGCAGGAATATAGTCTGGTGGAGCGAGGTAAGGAGTTCCAAAGAATGGGGGCAGGACGGGAGTGAGAGGAGGTGATGAGAGAGGAGGAGAGAAGGTCATTAGCAGAGCGAAGAGGGTGGGTGGGAGTGTATTTTGGGATGAGAGTAGAGATGTAGGAAGGTGCACTATTGTGGAGGGCTTTATTTGTTAGGGCCATGATTGTATTGTAGCGGGTATGGGAAGCCAGTGGAGTGCTTGACAAAGAGGTGCTGCAGACACTGATCGTTTAGTATTATAGATGAGTCTAGCAGAGGCATTCAAAATGGATTGGAGTGGAGACAAACGGGTGATAGCAAGGCCAGCAAGGAGAGAGTTGCAGTAATCGAGGCGAGATATGAAGAGAGAGTGAATAAGAATTTTAGTTGTGTCTTGTGTAAGGTAGTGGCATATTTTGGATATGTTTTTAGGTGAAAGTGACACATTGAATGTCAGGAATGAAAGAGAGGGAAGGGTCCAATAGGACCCCTAAACATCGGGCCTGGGAAGTGGGAGTGATTATGGCATTGTCAACAGTGAGAGATAAGTGAGTAGTGGAAGCTGTAGTAGAGGGTGGAAAGATAAGGAGCTCTGTCTTAGACATGTTGAGGATATGCTCGAGAGGCAATTGAGCTAGCAGAGAGGGGGATAGTTCAGGTGAAGATGTAGATTTGGGTGTCATCAGCATATAGATGACGAGTTCATTATGAATATTTAAAATTTTACTATTAAAGTGTCTAGCAAAATCTTCAGCTTTAAGAGAGGAAGGGGCGGGTGGTGGGGGAGGGCAGAGGAGAGTGTTGAAAGTGGAGAACAAACGTTTGGGGTTGGAGGCCAAAATTGATATTAATGATGAGAGGTAGCTCTGTTTGGCAAGATTGAGGGCATAGCGATAGGAGCGTAGGATAACCTTGTAATGGAGGAAGTCTGTAGGGGAGCGAGATTTCCTCCATAATCGTTCAGCGCTGGGAAGAGCACTTCTGGATGTACCGTGTTCGTGTAGTGTTCCATGGTTGTAGATGAGAGCAGGGCGTCTGCCTGTGGTTATGGGGGCTAGAGAGTCCAGGGTGCAATTTAGAATCAAATTGTATTGTGTGGTAGCAATATCAGGGCAAGTGAGGGTAGTGAGAGGACTGAGAAAGGGGTTGTAGTAAATTGGAAAGGTGTTGTGAGTTAAGTGTCTGCAGGTTTTTGTGGGTTCTGGTAGTTGGGCGTGATAAAGGGCAGAGATTGGAAGGGGTTGTGAGGCTGTAGGTTAGGAGATGGTGGTCCGAGTGGGGAGATTGTAATATTGCATATACAGCAGTGATTAGAGAAAATTAGGTCAAGAGAGTGTCCATCCTGGTGGGTATGGGCTTCTATCCACTGTGAGAGGCCAAGGGAAGAGGTAAGTGCAAGTAGTTTTGTGGCTGTGGGAGAAGTGGGAGTGTCAGTGGCAATGTTGAAATCACAAAGAACGAGTGAAGGTATGTTAGAGGAGAGAAAGTAAGGGAGCCAGGCTGCAAAATGATCCAGAAATTGAGAGGCTGGTCCAGGCTGGCGATAGATGACAGCCACTCGCAGAGAGATGGGTGAAAAGAGACGGATAGTGTGAACTTCGAAAGAAGAGAACTGGAGAGAGGGAACTGCAATTGAATGAGCAACGGGAGGAAAGTAATATGCCCACACCCCCACCTTGCTTATTCCCAGGTCTAGGTGTGTGACTGAAATGTAAGCCACCATATGATAGTGCAGCAGGGTAGGCAGTGTCCAATGGAGAGAGCCAGGTTTCAGTGATAGCTAAAAGGTTGAGGAAGTTGGAGATGATTAGGTCATGGGTGTAAGTGAGTTTGTTGCAAACAGACCTAGCATTTCAGAGAGCACATGAGAAGGGCAAAGTGGAGGATTTGTGACAGGTGATGGGTATTAAGTTAAGAGGGTTTCTGGTGTTTGTTGCCCTGTGGGCTGAGCGTGACTGATAAAAGGTAGTAACAGATGAGGGGCCTGGGTTAGGATATATATCTCCAGCAGCCAATAAAATAAGCAATGAAAGAGAGAGGATGTGAGAGTAGGACTTATAGACATGTTTCTGCTTATTGACCTTAGAAGAGGGAAGAGATAGTGACTGGAGGAAAGAGAGGAGCTTGTAGGAGCAAAGAACAGGGAAAGAGAGCACGGAGGATTAGATGATGATACAGTTCGAAACATGAATTGGAGTAAGTGAGGAGAGCCTGAGAAACAGGCAGGAGATAATAAGGGGGAAGTAGGGGCAATAAAAAACGAGATAAACAAACATACAGTTCTATTCTAACAGATACCAACCATTAATAATAAGCAGTAGAATTACATAACACCAAGACAAAAAGAGAAGGAAAAATGACTCTCAGTAGTTATCATAAACAGATATTAATAATATGAAAATGTCCAGTTGAAGAGATGGATGAGATGATGTTCTTCTGCAAATTACTTTCAGGTGAGGGGAATTGTGAGTTCTTAGAGGGCAGTATGTGTTGTTAAATGCTCATTCTCCTCATTAACCAGCTCTCATACGGATAAACCTAGATGGGGAAAAACAATCAGACCAATAGTTTGTTAAATTCATTAACCTGTAATTGTTTTCAGATTTCCAGGTCTTTATACTGCTCCAAATGGTCACAAGCTACAGGCTGCTGTCTCTCTCCAGATCAGACAAACAACAAACATTCAGTCCTTAAGCAGCCCTGCCATACTCCAGGAGCAATCTTAAACCAGGGCTGTGCAGGTACAGCTGACTAACTGAGCAAAACAGAGAGAAGAAACAATTCTCTAAGGTAGTCATTTCTCACACTGAAGAGTTATATTCAATGTTGTCTTCTTATTTTATACACTAGGAAATTGCCCGTCAAAAATGACAGGAATGAAATTGTAAGGCTAGCAATACTGGTTGGCATACAATGTGAGGCTTCTGGTCTTCGTTGGTTTTATTTTCAAAGTCCTATGTGCCTGGCATTGTTAGTGTAAGTGTTACTGTTTTCGTCATTGTGTATTTTCTAAGTTCTGCGTTTCTGGTGTTGTAAAGTCTCATTTTCATCCTGTTTCAGAATTTTTCCGTTTTTCGTCCACCATTGTTTCCCTCGCTTAGTCGATTTTCGAGCAGTGGAAAACAGCAAATATGGCTCCAATTTGTTTGTAACTTCACTCCTAGTCTTCCTGGCTCTTCCCCTGTGCTGTGTGTGAGTGTTGTTATTTTTTTATTATTTTGCTTGGATATGACTTTTTTGTAGTTACGCATCTGAACGAACTGCGTGCTACAACTGCTCTCCTCGCAGTGCAATGAGCGCCTTTGGCGCTCATTGCAGCCTAAGTCCTGCGTGCCTCAACTGCTCGCCTCACTTTGCAAGGCTCGCAGTGCAATGAGCGCCTGTCCCGCGTATGTCAAAGGCTCCCCTCGCTGTGCGAGGGACCCAAAAGCCTAAGTTGTGCGTGCATCAACGGCTCGCCTCGCTGTGCGAGGGACGCAAAAGCGTGACCAACATCGCAAACATTACCCACACTGACAACTATATATGTGATAGTTACATAGTAAAAAACTTTTAGTTCAACCTTTTTAGATCTCCTCTGATCTGCAATATGCAGATTAGTTCTTAATTGATTCCGAAGAAGGCAAACAGAAATAACATAAAATTTATTTTTTTCCAACCTCTTTTGGATTTATTCCTGAGTTAACTAATTATTTGGTGAAGGTAGTGTAGCCCCATTATGTTGCAGTGTCCCAACCACTGGTACTTCTCTTGGGTATACCAAAGAAAATAACCTACTATCAGAGAGCTTGTTTCACATTGTAATGCTCCTATAGCTTCCTTCCTGGCCTTCTTTCCATTAATATATTTTAAAATAATTTTAGCGTTAGTTTTACTCTATTTTGCAACTAACTTTTCATTTTCTATTTTATCCAGTCTAATCGCCCTTTTGCAAGCCTTGTTGATTTCCTTGTACTAACGTAAAGCAGTCTCTGTCCCCTTTGTTTGTATAATTTAAATGCCTGTTTTTTTACTCTGTATCTTGATCTTTAAATCATTGTTAAGCCACATCGGATGTGATTTACTCCTTCTACTTTTATTTCCACATGGTAAATGGTGATAAGTATGTATATTTAGTAAGGATTTGAACATTGTCCATTTATGTTCAGTATTTTTATTTGCCAGTTCTCTGTCCCAGTCTATACTTTGTATTGCTGCCCTTAGACCCTTAAAAACTGCCCTATTAAAATTGAGAGTTTTTGTTCACCCCGTTTTTTTTTTTATTCAGTCTCAAAGGAGACTGTGTTGATCACTGTTTACTAATGGTTGCCCTAATGAAATATTTGATACCATATCAATATTTTTTGTTATGACAAAATCCAAGATAGCTTCATTTCTAGTAGGCTCCTGTATAACCTGGACCAGATAATGATCCCAGAGTGTACTCAAGAATCTGCTCCCCCCTTAGCAGTTTATTTCAGTATAGTTAAAATCTTCCATTATATAAACTTGCCAATGCTTAGCTGCATTTTCAATCTGTAACAATAATTGCATTTCCTCACTTTTAATTATATTTGGGGGTTTAGAGCATACACCTACCAATATTCTTTTAGAATTAGCTCCGCTGCTATTTAACATACAGGCAAATCCATCCTCCTCTTTTACCATTGCCCCAATCTTTCCTAAAAAGGTTATAACCAGATTAAGAGTCCAGTCATAAGACTCATCCCACCATGTTTCAGTAATGCCTATAAAGGCCCATTTCTCATTATCTCCCAATAATTCTAACTTGTTCATTTTTTCTGGCAAGGTTCTGGCATAAGCAAGCATACACCTACCAGAATTCTACACATTTTCCCTCAATCCTCAGTATCACACAATAGCTTGTGTCCCTTACAGAAAAAGCACTGCAATATATGGTATACAATACATTTAATAAATATATAGAAATGGAAAAACTGCTTACATTAAAGTTGTTGAAAGCAGATTCTCTTAAAATCAAACTTTAACATCCTTTCTGGAGACAACACATATCCCTGTTAGTCCTTCACCCTCATAGTGCCATGGGTCAGTTACAGGTAGGATGACACCTATTACCTTGGACGATTCCTCAACATGTTTCGCTGATGAACTTTGACTGGAGTACAGCATCTATGTCGCTAAATTTTTTAATATATATAAGCTCCTGATTACTACTATATCTGAAGTTATTTATTTTGTTCCAAATATTACAATTAATGTATTTTAGTAATTTGTTTAATAAAACTATTTAAAAATAAACAACTAATAAAATATAATGTTAAAAGACATGGGTTCCTCTTAATTTACGAACCGGACTAAAAGCACCTTGTGTACTATTAAAATTTAATTAGAACATCCTCTTGTGTTTATAGTGATAAATATCATTACACCATTTCAACTGAAAATCTCATTTTAATTCATAAAAAGAACACCCATGTATAATCTGCCTAACTACTTGATGGTTATGTATTGCCCTTGTCATGACTAATTTTGGGGCCATAATGGGATCTCCTTGCACCCCACATATACCACTATTATCTGGTACTCTTACACTTACTGCCATATATGTTAGTGTGACAACAAAGAGTTAATTCTGCAGGAATTTGAATGTGTATATGGCCGCCTGAAATGGGGGGGCACTGGAGGGAGATATGGGGTAATACATTAAGCAGAAACTTGTGGTGCTGATGTGGAATTCCCAGATGTTTCTCTACTCCCTAGTCTAGTATAGTCATAAAGTGATACGCTTCACCTAGTATCAAAACATAGGTCTGGAATCTAAAGTGACTTGGCCAGATAATCACCAGCTCTTGTGTATCTGGCGATGGGGTCACACAAAGAATTCAGACCTCCTCTAACAGAAGGGGTGTGGGTGAGATGAAAAAATCTGTGATAATAATAAACTGGGCAGTCTTCTATGCACTAAATAACAGTCTGATTTCTCCGTCTCTCTCCATGAATGATGCTCGGATCTGATCTGAAATGCTGGACTGAGATGAATATAAAGTCACAACCTGCAGATTGTTCCTCTAAGCTCTAGTAGGAGAATTAGCGGTGTACTGAGCCCCTTGTATCTGGGTCGCGACACACTCCTAATATCTCATAATATAACTGCCTTTCATTAATATTTGTTACCTACAAATTTTATTAATAGTCTCATCTAATAAAACAGTTAAGAAGACAATCCACATTTAGATAATTAGATGAAACAGTCTCTAGAAGGAAAACAGCTTCTCCTTTTCTTTAAGGTAGTCTTTTTATAAAATTGTCTCCTCTCCAAACTCTTGTTGATTCGGGTTAAACCTATAAACTTTAGTTACCTAGGGTCGTTTTATGTACTTGTTTAAAGTGTTTAAACACAGGGTTTTTAACATAGCCTTTCTTTATGTTTCTCATATGTCCTCCATCACCTTCCACAACACTGTGTAGAAATGTCCATTAAGGGGCCATTGTAGTGTTCATACAATAGGATTTCGTTTGGTTATTTAGGTACAGAGTAGCAAGATAATATGCAGATACAATTTTCCATCTATATGATAAAAGTATGAGGACTGGATGCACAGACTCTCCGGATATATATCTTGTAGTCTTCATCTGATCTGCTACTCCTCACCACCTGTCAGGTGTCCAAGGGATAGGAGAAGATCTGATGGGAGTCTTTATCTTTTGTCCTGTTTATATGCATAATTCCATGTAGTGGCTACTGTAGGGAAACTTGCACCAGTCACTCCAGATTAGAGCAGACACTTGAGCTGATCTTCTTTCAACCCCTGGACACCTAATTGGTGGAGGAAGCAGATCTACTGCAAGCAACCATGCTAATTTCAAAAGCAAATCTTAAAACAATATTTTTTTTTCTTCAAATACTGATATCATTGCTAATCATTAACTAATTAAAAAATTCAACGTTGCTGTAGGAACACTACAGCGACCCTTTAATGTTTTGGCCACATCATTTCCTCTACGTTTAATATACATTTTGTATACTGTACATAGCAGAGAGAAGACTGAATTACCCAGATACACCGTTTAATATTACTATTTGAAATGCTGCTTAATTATATTAATTTAAAGAAAATGTGGATTGCAGGGAACATAGGTGAAATAAAAAAAAAATTATAGTATAATGAATTCACAGCTGTAATCTGCTGGTTATCATTTCACAAACAAAAGTGCCATCTATTGATATGTACAGAGTCACATCTGGTAAATCTAGAGCCATGCTGTATGTTGCAGGCTCCTGGCATCTAATATTTCCCAAATTCGTATGCCTCTGAAATAAGTATAATTTCTCTCATAGTACTCCATGATCTTGTAATGAGCTGCTGTTTTTGTATGTGACATGTAACTCTAAAACAACTGAATATATATCACTAATCTTAATAGAGAGTCTGGAAATCAAGTGGGTCAGAACATACATGATCCATCTATTGGGTTACCTTATATAATTATGGCTCTAAAGGTCCCTGAAAGACATCCCTCTCCCTCCCTTGCGTGCAGGTCTCCACCCCACCCACATATGAAGATCTCTCCTTGGCTCTTAGTTGCAGGTCTCCCCTGCAATCAGGCAGTACTGGCAATAGGAAGACATTTCTCCCTGACTCTGGTCTTTCAGGTTCCTCCCTCATCCTAACCCTATTGGCCCTTCCTACAATCTATGCCCAGAGGGTCCCTACCTCCACCTGGCCCATATAGTCCCCCATCTATTACCCAGGACCATGAGCTCCCCCCTACATTACCTGGGTCCATAAGGTCCCCCTCCATCACCCGGGCCAATGAGGTGCCTCATCCATCACCTGGGCCCATAAAGATCCCTCCCTTATCTGGCCGATAAAGACCCCTCCCTCACTCTGTCCCAACAGACTACGCCTTAACATTACATTTTTTTTAGAATCACTTACTGACTTTAGTTTATTGATATAACAAATATTGTTGGAAACAAGTAAAAGCATGGTACAATTTTCCCGTGGGGCTGGGGTGCCATTTTTACCTCTCTCATTCAGTACTGTTTTTCCTACGTCCGGCCCTGTTAAAATCTAAGACACAGAATACTAAGGAAGCTCCTTGCCATAATTATTTGGTTACTGTCTGCCAGTGAGGACAGGATGTGTGTGGCAGAGAAGCACTTCCTTTACCTCAGTAACGAGAAGCCTCACTGTCTAGGAGGGTAATCATCTACCTACTCAGAACAGCTAATGCCCATCACCAAGTCTTCTGACAGCTGGGAATTCAAAAACTGGCAAAAACTTAGCATCTTCACTGCCTGGATGTATCCCCATGAGGAGCCAGTTACACTACAAGTGTCCAGGTGATCGGTCAACAGCCGAGGCCTCGGAGTTACATCTACAGTAGTCTAGGTTTAAGATTCCTTGCGTTTATGGTGTCTGGATAACAATACATTGCTCTCTCCAGCTCGGCTTGTGCTTGGCTCGGATCCTGGATTTTGCTTTCTTATCTTGAGATGTTTAGTCCGAATCTGATTCCAAGTCAGACGACTCCTGCTGTTGGAGCATCCTCTGTGCAGCCTCATCCAGTGGTTCCAGCCTTCCGTCAGACGTTACCCCCATGGGCTGGATAATCTGTTCCCTGTGCCAGTAATTTGAAAGAACATATACAGTATTAACTACGAGTAAACACAGAAGAGACCAGATTGGTGTATTTAAAGATAAAATTGTTTTATAAGAAGTAGAGTAAGCATACCTGGAAAGCTTGTCAAACATGCTGACCAATTTCATGGCCTCGTACTCCTTCTGTTCCTCTGTCATTCCATCCATGGGATTTGGTTGCTTTTCTTCTACACGTCCCGTGACTGGATTGATGCTACAGATATAAAAAGGAAGGGACTTGAACGCATAGCAGATACCTAAATACAATTGTTACTGAAAACTGTCAGGAGTATCTATCAACTTTGGTCAGCTTAAGCAAGTTGGATCCAGTACAGCTAGATTGTACTCTTCATCATTGTACCTTATTTATTAGGTTAAAGGACGGGTGCCATATTTATAGCATGCTCTTGCGAAGAACTCAACTTGACAATTGGCAACATGTTTTTAGAAAGTTTAAAATAAGCAAATAAATAATTAGAAAACTAGGAAGAATGGGATTAATCTTGGGTTCAGATAACATCTAGTTCTGTTGAAAACTGGCACTTTAAATAGCCAATTGACAATAGGGCTGAATAGAGAGCAAGTCCCAGCTAGGAATTCCTCCTCATTAGGCAGACTAGCAGTCCAAGATGGCGTTTCCCAGTCACAGATTGAAGTTTATCTCTAAAATGCTTTTATATACTATTTCACAAACATGTGAAGTTTTGCTAAACTACCGTGGTTCTTTAAGTAAAGAAACTGTCTTCTCTCTTTTTCACTCAAGCCATTGCAGTTATATATCACGCAGAGATATCACTTTATGAGACCAATTTGTAAAAATCTTCACAGGTGATGAACAGAACTTACAAACCTCAATATAATCTCCTTAATATGCCTCACCTTATTATTGAAAGCTTGCTTGGTTAGTTTACTACTACAACCAACTTATGTTTCTACAGAATGAATGTAGCCTCATACAACTCAATGTGTGTCAGTACATATACTTGATGCCACCAGGATTGTTTTTTTTATTTTTTTGTAACATCTTGTGCTTACACTTTGGTTTTTAGGGGACATTTTCTAAGAATTTGTCAGTATCATTTTTATGTAAAGTTCAATTAACTGTATATGTAAAGTATTGCACTATTTTGTCTCCGCTCTCCTCTTTCCTATTTCTACTTGTATACGGACGGAGGTATGCATTTTAACCTTTCAATCTGCCTTTCTGATTCAACCTCCAATGAAGGAGTCATCTCTCTTTCTAAGGGAACATTGTTGCCAATAATTTCTAGACACGTAGGAATTTTGAATATATCCTTTACCTTTGAAAAAAGTGTACAGGCCAAGAACCCTGGGAGTAATTTACCTAGTCAACCTATGGTGAAAATGCAGTCTTTACATTTGAACGAGACTTTACACTGAAACAATAGATTCTATGCTCCAGAAGGTAATTAGCAATTATTGACAGTGTCAAATAGCAAGAGATATTACTCTATGCAAGTGGATAATGAAGGCCAATTGACAGGCAATAGTAAGAAGATGCATTTTGTTTAATAACACTCATTTGATAAAATTATTTGTTTTTACCTTAAGATTCAAATTATAGAATATTTGGAATTGACTCAGTATTTTGGGTGCCTTGTTTAAATATATATATATATATATATATATATATATATATATATATATAGAGAATAAGTCTAGTAAAATTGCTATAATCACTTTGGATACCAGACTAACATGGTGCCCTGCAGCAAGTTCATTAATTTTATGATTTTAAGTCACTGTTGCTGTTTTTGTTTTTAATACATGTAAAAATATTTTAATCTTGTCCACATATACCTATATGCTTGTGGATTGTTGGACCATTACTAAAAGTTAGGAATGTAGACTTCTGAATAGCACTATGTGACTTCACACCTATTGTAAGTGGCTCTTTTCTTCTCCTTTTTGAAACTTATTGATATGCCACTTGGTATCTGGTTCTCATACTGTCCAATATAGGATAATATTGTACAAGTGGTAATTTATTATGAGAGAATTTGTCCCTAATCATCTCTTTTGTCCGAGTTTTTAGTGGTAAACTGGTCAATTGAAACTTTTTTGGGCCAACAAAGCCCCTAACACTTTTTAAGAAATATAGACAAATATCTAATTGTGGTCTCACTTTGGTTTGGCTTCCCTGTACTCCTCTGTATCGGTGTCCTCATCCTCTGAATACCGCCCCTCTCCACGTCCACCTGCCAAAAGTCCACGGGCAGCCAGGAGACCAGCAGCATTTCCATACCCTGTATATTTCACAAAGCGAGATACTGCAAAAAAACAAAATCAGTGATATGGGTTTTTTATATATACAGAAACGTATTGCTGGGGCACTGCTGGTAAAGTACTTGGTTTCACAGGAATGTTTGGTATAAAGTTAGTATTAGATTATTAGTCAATAATCTTATAATCAAAGTGTTAGGGTTATTGTGTGCGGTTGTGTTTGGTAAAATGAAGACTAACTTCTGTTTAATTTAATCTTGTACCAAAGGCTTAGCGTTTATATCATCACATATATAGTTGTGAGCAGGTGGGTCGTTGCTAATGCTGCAGGCTCGCGAAGCGAGGGCCTTAGTTGCTGGCATGGAGCGCCAAAGGCGCTCCATGCCAGCAACTGCGGACCTCGCAAAATTTACGGACTTACGAGAAACAAATACGAGACGCAGGACTTACAAAAAAAAAACATTACGACCTCGCAAAAATACGACCATACCGCCGAAACCCGCGCACATGAAAACATTAAAAACACAATAAATACACACAACAAATACATAAAAAGCTTACCTACAGCAAGGGGGGGGGCACCCAGGACCTCAAAAACTGAAGTTAAACGTCAATTTCTCTCGAAATACAAGAGTTTAGACACCTGAAAATCCCCTAAGCAAGAGAAAAAATGGCAGCCGAAAAAAACGAAAACAAGGCTACAGGACTCTAAAGATGCAAAACACCACCAAAAACCTATGGATTTTCTGAAAAAGACGGACGTCATCCAAGAACAAGGATCCAAATCAGCCACAGACGCGTACCACACATTAGGCGCCATTTTACAACACTAACTTACACAATCCAGAAGTACACAGCTACCCTAACGGATTTAGCTCGCGCACGCACACTATTTGCACTACACACTGCACACATTCATGACACTTACACAGCAGCTCCACAGCCCTCAAAACACACATTCTATGCTGCAGCAACATCAAAACAGATTGCCAGCTCTTCTGCACAATGCTTCCTGCATATATTACTTCAAAATAGGTAAAGTATATTCATGTATTGTTTTATTAATTATTTAATTAGCATTAGCAAGAAAAAACAATGCTCATAGCACACAAACAACCAACAACCTCGCAATGAGCGCCGAAGCATCTTCGAACACCAACAAAATTTACCGCCCTTACAATCCTATTGCCGTCATTTTTTGACGGGCAAGTCGCTAGTTATATTATAAATGCTAAGCCTTTCACAAAACCGTATGTTACGGTGAAACGGTTGTAAGGCAATACCATGGGGCTTGTTTTGTCCTTATAGGGGCAGAATTTTGCCTATTTTAATAATTTGTAATTAATTCATGGAGGAATAGTGCTATTTCTAATTTACCTGTTGATTGTAATAATACATAGCTAGTAGCCTGATCAGTAAACATATTGTCTGTTGCTACATAGCAAAAATCTTTTGACATATATGGATTTAGAAAGTGTTTAGGGCTAATATACAGGCCGATTATGTCAGTAAATAGGGTCACCAGTAAGATTTTGGGGCTGACACTAGTGTTTAGCCTTCCAGTTGAGGAGGCATCCGCTAAAGGCATTCACTTTCCTTTTTATGTGTTTTCACTAAGATAAAGTAGAAGAATCTCATTTTGTTCTCAACACCTACACTGTACACAGAAAGTTATCTCTTATTTTATTTAGTGAAATATTCCTCTTTCATTTTTAAGTAAAGCTGTAACTTGTAATTTCATCAGCCTGCTCGCTGAGCCTTAATATCCTTAATAAATCTTGAAGGTCACAGCAAAGGTCCAAGTTATTGCAGAAATTAAAACACACATATAAATGCATATAACTGAATTGGTTGTTATTAAAAAAATTGAGTTGAAGTGTCATATACGGTAATTCAGTATAAATATTTGATATTTAAAGTACAACTCAGATGAAAATATCTTCCATCTTTGATATATTCTTTATCAGAGCCACCAACAGAAGTCTTGGGCCAATAAATAAAGAGGCAAGAACCCCAAACCGATGCACACCCATTTTTACTATCTTCATTAGCCAACATTTATTTTAAAACTTATACATACAATAGTGAAATATCTCAATTCATTTCCATTATAGCTCATATATGCATTGCTAATATATATATATATATATATATATATATATATACACACACTATTATCACTATTTACTGCAATACTCTGATTATGTATCCATCTATCTAAGGGTGGACATGAACACTTAGGAGCCATATCAGCTTTTTTAGGAGCCTGGAAGAAATCCTCGATGACAGGCATATCAGCATATAATATAAATGACTACCAGCATATACCGTCCTTTAATTGTTGGTCCCTCAGAATGTAACCCTCCTCAAAGGCCCTGTTCCTTATCGTGTGTAATTAAAGCACCACAGTAGTCATACCATTAAAATATATTATTTTGAATAACAATACTGGATTAGAGGCAAGATTTTTGAAAGAATAAAAAAAAAAAAATACTGCCTCTAGTTTCTTTTATTTTTACGTAATCTTTTAAGGAAATCATGCTTAAAATACTTAGTTTTAAAGCTCACTTATCTAATACTTCTAGTTAAAATGTTTATTAACAAATTATTTCATTGGATTATATCAAATTATATACACAAACTATTATACATATATATGCGTGTATGCAGATCACTTATAAAGTGCCAACATATTCCGTAGCGCTATTTACAAAGTAGAATAGAGCAAAGTGGGTACAATCAGTAAATTATAAACATATATGCAAATTCTCAGGCAAATATAAATAAAAGTACAGGTACAGTAAAATAGAAATATGAAACATATGGATCCCCGGACAGCTTGGTGCAGCAGAAGAGACGTCCCTACTCTGAAGAGCTTACAATCTAGAAGGTAAGGTTCTCCCCAACACACATCAGGTTACAGTTACCTGGACATCACTCACCATTCTCCTTGCACAATACAAAGAGGAACTCAGCAGCGCAGTGCTTCACGTCCGTGTCCACGTGAGTCATCAGACGCACCAGCTTGTTGCGCAGAGTGTTCCCGACCTCAGGACGGTTCTTTACATCTCTCAGAGGAGGGAGAACCTGCAGGAATCAGGAGATTAAAGGAACAGTGATATGTAGATAAGATGAAAAAAGACAACAAGCAGAACGTCTCATAACACTGATATTTAGCAAGGTTTAGTACTTCAATAGCCCAATGTGGTACAAATAAAATCTATCGGTAATAATAAGAACTTTATTAGTTGAATGTAATTAAAATGCATTTTCTTACAGTAAACCAACAATGAAGTTTGCAATATTTACATATGTATTATTCCCCCTCTAAGCATGGACTGATGCCTCTTTATTGGGTTAATTATTGACAATAATTGCCATGTAAAAGCTCTGTGAAACTGAAAATGCTGAAAATAATCAGACCACCAGTAGTTATTAGCCTAATAAGCCAATTATTTACAGTTTCACATGGCTTTACACCAAAAACAATGCATTTAGAGGCCCAATGGTGAAATATGGCAGTAAAGAGTATGTGTAATTTTAATTTATTATATCCTTGTTATTATTACTTTTATTTGTAACTTGTTATAATATAATTTTAAACTATATGTAATACTTGGAACCTGTAGCAATCATATTTTGCGTGAGTATGTGGCATAATGAGGACAAGAGCCTGACTACTAATGGCTTGAGAAACTGGGACAAACAGTAGTAAAGTCAAAGGATACACAAAACCCAACACATTGGGCATGTTGTATATTCAAGTTTTTCTTTCAAATATAGATTTTTATATTTTATTTGTGTAAATTGGCCATTTATGGAGATGCAGGTTAACGGAAGTGTCTTTAATGGAACACATAAAATCATATTTACACTAAGCGCGCCAGAAGATATGTGGTAAATAATGATCAGACGGATTAAAAATCTTATAAAAATTGATTTGGGATTTTATTCTCCTTTTTATTAGGACTGAGTCAAGTTTCCCTAATATTTGTATTAAGTATAAATAATCTGTTTTCACAAGGAGACGTGTGAATGACAGAACACACACTGGATGATCTAGTCACTTGGACAGGGTCTTACCTTGGTACGAATGAATTTCCGTGTCTCCCGGTGCACACGCGAGCTTTCAGTGAGGAGGTTAAGGACGGGCGTTAGTGTCTCACGTAACTTGTGTCCCTGCAGTGAGAAAAGCACAAGTCAGAATAATGTCCTATTTGTACTCTCTAGGTAAAGTAACTGATGTATATATGTATATATATATATATATATATATATATATATATATATATATATATAATTAAAAAATCATCTGACAATGATTTTCTGAGTTTATTTTGCCTGCAGAAAGGAATTTTTACTTTTATCATACAAACAAGTGAATTGAGGAACAAATAATGTTATTCTACAGTCCAGACAGCCCAGAACTTAATCCCTTAGCCCACGTTTACTTGTCAAGCTGTTTATAATGGTTTTCAGTCTGTATAGTAGTAGTGAACGCATTACTGGCAATGAGAATCAAAGACTACAACTCACTTGGAAACACATGAGAGTGGAAGAGAGCACTGCAAAGACCTGTGTGTGTTGCAGTAAAACACAATTATCGACTTCTAATCGCTCGTCTACTCCCACCAAACTTTATTTTAAAGCATGCATATCAAAATATATAATATACAATGCTCAATGTCACAATAGCTTTAATAGATTAGTTACAAAATAATTCTAGTGGGGTTTTCTAGCAGGAAAAAAAATGCAAAAAATGTAAATCACCTGTGATATGGTGAAAAGAGATGCAAACTGTGGCAGATTTATAATTTCAGTCATGTCTTGGGTGGTTTCATGCAGTATTATAATGCAAACTGATATTTCACAGGCTGTGCTATTATTGTCTGATAGTTATTTGTGATCCACACCTAACACATATATATAGTAGCACTCAAAGCTATTCAACACCCTATACAAATGCAAGATATATTTATCTGACATATACAAAATGCTGGTGTGTGATCAACTGGGTTTTTCATTATACGTTTATTGCACTTTAAATCTGGTCAATAATTACATTTCTGCAAATTGTGGTTGTGACAATGTTCTGTGCCCCAGACTAACCTTACCCATAGCTTTAGCGCTCATAACAGTATCCCTAACTCTTAAAGTGACTCTTAAGTCACAGGGCAAGGGCTTTACTCTACCACTTTCCTAAGCTGCTGCAAGCAGACAGTGACATGCTGTGTGTGAATGCAGAAACATTACAGTCATAGTGTCCCTTCTAGTTGTGCCCTTAAGTCACTGGTTTTAAGCATGTCATCCTGTATGAGAGATAGCAGGAATAAAGGGGGGGGGGGGTGTGCATGCTCCAAAAGATGAGAATGTTCTACTCTGAGGCATTGTTAGAAGTAAGTGAAGCGTGTACTATACGATAAAGCACTTCTTTAAAACAGAAATAATTGAGTAAAGAACCATTAAAGGGTTAGTGCCGTGCTATGTGTTATGGATACCGTTAGGGGATGTGTTAACATTAAAGTTAAAGTTAAGGTTAGTCTAGGGCACAGAACATGGTTGCAAATACAGTTTGCAGAAATGTAAACCTACATGATCTAAATTGTGAAATACACACATAATAAAAAAAATCATTTTACTAAAACACACTGTAACTGAACCTTACAGAGCATGTACAGTTGGTATAAATAAAAATAATTACAGAAGTTTTAACACTTATAGGCTTTGGTAATTACTAATTTCCATCAGATTCGACACCAGGGCCTTGAAATTAGATTTAAATGTGAAGAAACAGAAATCCTACAGTTACTGGGAAATTCTAGAGGAAGACACCGTTTATAGAGTAATTCCACTGACAAGAAAGAAAATAAATACAAATATAATAAAACTCCATAAACCCACTCTGTTGTCCTATTTTCAGCAATTGATATTCAATATGAATACAGACTTTAATCTAATAACTATTCTGTGCAAGTATTCTCTAGCACAAGACACCATTTTTGTTTCTGTTTTATCTGTTTCTACAAATGGGAGGTGACATTTGTTGTAGAGAAGCACTGAAATGTTTCCATAGTAATGTGGCAATCCTACATGCCAATACCTTCAACAGGAAATCTAATCAGTCTCCAAAGTCACACCCTGTTGGGAAATGCCTATTAATAAACTAAAGGATGTTTATATTTTATTTTTATGTCAGTGGTCATTTAACGTAAGCAAATAATAACAGTTGCTGATTTATTTAGGATAATACTGCAAATTATTCTTATATGATGCAATAATATTCACAGAAATTAAGAAAGGGTAGCCAAGATGGGTCCTTTTCGTTTTTACCGTCTGTCCAATCGTTCTACCTAAATCCTCAGAAAATAATAGTAGGTTAGGGATAGAAAAAGTCCTTTTTGTTAAGGCAAACCAATTTCCCAATCTCACTAAGTAGAGTAAATTATTTAAAACATAACTTTTATTAAAGATAAATAAAATAAAAAATCAATTAAAACATAATACGCTGAAACTAAAATGTTCCTTTATCTCTGACTATCATCAATAGAAACTGAATTATAGAATATGTAAACTGATGTTCTATAATGAGTTTAAATAACCATCTAAATTTGATTAAAAATATAGAGTGATATTAAGTAGTTTAAAGTGCTAAGTGCTTTCTTAGTGCAACAGTGAATTCATAAGAGATATAGTGATAATTCCTTAATTTATATACACAGAATATCTTCAATATTGCAGTATAAAGTACTTGTGCTAGGATAAAGTGTCCATTGATGGGCAGTTCATGGAAAAAGTGATAAGGTGCTAATAAATTAATATGGTGCTGAGGTTAGCATCTTTGATATTGATAATCCACTCAGATTACCATGTATACTAGGTGTCTATAGTGGGTAAAATAAACATATTCAGATAATTAAATTGAAATCACTATGATCTGTCAGAGTATATTGAAATCCAGATTCTTTATAACATAGATCTATTATTTTTTATCTCAAAACCCCACTATTCTGTCCCTTATATTAGTTATGCCTACTAGTTTTCTAGTCATTATTGTGGGGAGTCAGGTTCTGATTGCAATCTTTTGTCAAACGATAAAGTCTCTAAACATGTCCCGCCGTCTAGACGCTAGCATGTGACATCATCTGCGTGAGACACGTAATGCAGCATCAACCGACGCACGTTTCTCTATTTCATCAGGAGTTACCTTGTTAGCGTAGCTTCTATTTAAAGGCCTGTGTAAATAAATTAAAGAATTATCACTATATCTCTTATGAATTCACTGCCGCACTAAGAAAGCACTTTGAACTACTTAATACCATTCTATATTATTAATCAAATTTAGATGGTTATTTAAACTCATTATAGAACATCAGATAATTCTGATGATAGTCAAAGTTAAACTTAATGATTGAATATCCAAAAGAAAATCTTGCACTGTCCTTTAGTATAATATTTTAATAAAACATTTTTTTATTGATCTTTAATAAAAGTTATGTTTTAAACAACTTACTCTCCTTAGGGATATTGGGAAATTGGTGTGCCCTAACAAAAATGACTTTTTCTATCCCAAACCTACTATTATATAGTATATAATTAACCTTTAGGAGCACCCTCTACAACTTTTGTTCTTGTATTCACTATTCCATTGTTTATCTCTGCATGGTGCGTTTTGCGCAGTCGGTACTCACAAGCTACTAAAGCTAAATTGCTGGTAATCAGTTGTGTCACATTTGCGCAGGCATCGTAGCAACGTGTCCGCGCATGAATTTTAAAGGCGGTAGGTGAGCAGGGGAAGAAAGAGGGAGAGAGGGAGATGGAGAGAGATAGATAGATAGATAGATAGATAGAGAGAGAGAGAGAGAGAGAGAGAGAGAGAGAGGTAGATAGAGATAGAGAGAAGGGAAGGAGAGGAAGAGAGAGGAAGGAGAAGAAGAAGAAAAAAAAGAAAAGAAGGAAAAGAAAGAAAAAAAGAAAGAGAAAGAAAGAAAAAGAAAGAAAGAAAGAAAGGGAGGGAGAGAGGGAGGGGCGGACAGATAGAGAGACAGGACAGACAATTGAAGATACTATATGATACCATAATTTATGACGGGCAAGTTACTAGAGAGAGAGAAGGAAAGGGAAGGAGAGGGAGGAGAGAGAGAGAGAGACAGAGAGGGAGAGAGAGAGAAGGATGGAGAGGAAGGAGAGACAGGGAGTGTGTGTGTGAGTGAGTGAGAGAGAGAGAGAAAGAAAGACAGACAGTCAGAAAGAAAGGTAGGGAGAGAGGGAGAAAGAGGGAGGGAAGGGAAGGAGAGGGAGGAGAGAGAGAGACAGAGAGAGAGAGGGATAGAGAGGAAGGAGAGAGAGGGAGAGAGAGAGAGAGAGAGAGAGAGAGAGAGAGAGAGAAAGAAAGAAAGAAAGAAAGAAAGAAAGATAGGGAGAGAGGGAGAAAGAGGGAGGGGCGCAGAGAGAGAGAGAGAACAGACAATTGAGGATACTATATGATACCATAATTTATGACGAGCAAGTTACTAGTATCTGATCATGTAGAGCAGCACTGGTGGTAAAACACTGCACACCCTGTTACAGGTCACACACACTGACCCTGTCCAGCCTCCTGTCCAGGAACTGGAGAAGAACTTCCACAGTGTCCATGTTCATGCCCATGTATTCCACCGAGCCTTGCTCTACTTTGGGTGTTAGCAGCACATCCAGACACATGAGGGGCAGGTTGACCAGAAGATTTACTGTGTGCCTAAAATACAGGAGATAAATCATCATCATCATCATAGCCGGCAGACTCACTATAGTTATACACTAGATCCAGTGTGGAAATACATGCTTGTTACTTTATTTATAGGGGACATTTGACACTAAAATACATCTGACAAGTGACTAAAAAAGGTGTTAAACTGCTACCATTTTAGATGTCTAACACAAACAGCGTACCTGACAACAAAGATATTTACACTAAGATAATGAAGTTTAAACATGTATTAGTACATTTGTTGTACATCCTTGATAAGGACAATTACTCAGTGTTAACATACCCATGAAATTCCTCTGTTCTGTCCTCCCCATCACTCTCTCTGAGCAAGCAGTGTCTTAGGATGGCCGCTAGATGGCGATAAAGCGCTGCGTCTTCCTATAATGACAAGTCAAAACATGTAAATTGCTATCACGGAAAAGCCATTTCACCTGTAACACCTGTACCTGTCTTACATGGATATGCCACAGACGTCCATAATGTATATAATCATAACTACCTTTTAACCGGAAAATCTTTTTTTTTTATTAAACGTATGTTTAGATAATATCCCTTTTCCGTCACTTATCTGTACTAGGAAACACTTGGCTGAAAAATCAAAGAAGAAAAATAATATAATTGATTTTTATCTCCTTAATTGTGTATGCATGTGTTAATAACAATATTAACACATGCATAGAATGGATGGCCCTGACTTCAGCAGGTAACGCTGCCTGTCTCCATTTGCTATTTGGTGTCTTAGGGCTGTGAAAGGACCTGTCCAATAGGCAAGAGTAGGGCCACTGATGGTGCAGCAGGTGCAAAGCACCTGGGCCCATAAAAGGTTAGGGGCTATCGGCTACTGCATTAAATTAAGGTGCACTTAAATTATTAGGGGAAAGGGCAGATTATTGTTTTACAGAAATGTGATCCAATCACCCTAGATAAGATCTGGCAAGCTACATATAATTCTTTTTTATCGTTATAGGAACCTTCCCCAAATTATTTTGCACTGGGGCCCTCCATTCATTAGCTCTGCTACTGCCAGGAGGCTCTCCAAATAGGAGTCTACATTTTACATGATTCTACATGGTACTGCTTTGGCAAAGGGGGTAAAATGTATATACTTTTTTAACTTTGCTGCACTTTTTATTATTATATATTATGCTATTCATTATTTTCTAAAAATGTAGTAACATTAGAGTTATTTAGCACTGTGTGCACGAGTAGTGTTTCAGCTCAACATTGTGGTAGTTCAAATTTGTCCACTAATTAATCTGGGACCTATCCTGTTATGTGCATGCACGATTCAGCGCTGGGAAGCGCGCCGTGGACGTCCTGATGTAGCTGTCTGTAAGTGAGTTACAGGGTTAGGGTTAGGAAGGTACTTTTAGGGGGTTAGGATTAGGCTAAGAGGGTTAGGAGGTTAGTCTTAGGGCCCGCAAGCGGTGTAGGGGGTTAGGGGCTTAGGGTTAGGTTTAGGGCCGGCAAGGGGTGTAGGGGGTTGGGGTTAGGGTTAGAAGATTAGGGGCTTCGGGAGTACATCGAGACGCAAGCCCACCTACCACAAGGAGGCTTCCCGCGCTGTGTGTGCACATAACAGGACAGATCCTTAATCTGATTAGAATATACTGAATAGAAAAAAAATGATTTTTGGCTACCAAAAAAACTAATTAGCAAATTATGATACTGTGGATTTAATATTATTATTATTATTATTATTATTAATTATGTTTATATATTTATTATATTTACTTTTGCATCTTTTTACAGTGTTTTATATTTGTGCAAATATAGCATAATACAACATAGTATTCCAAAGAGCTGTGAATAACTTATTCTCAAAACTGTGCAAGGAAATTGCATTCTCACTTGTTACTTAATATCATCTTGGTTTCAGTTTCATTTCTTTAGAACCAATTAAGGAAGTGTAGTAAATGGCAGAGTACAGGAATAGGGAAATTCTATACATCTACATCATCAGTAATTTGAAGATTGCATCATTTAGGAAATGGTTGCAATGGATTTTTATACATTATCACTTTATGAGCATAATGGGGTATGGGAAAAATCATAGAATTAGCAAATATTTTGATGCTTCAGCTGTGAATGGAAGCACCAATTTTCTTTGGGGTCTTTATATTTCTGAAGGAGTGAGTTTGCAATTAACCTTGCAGCTCTCTGCTGCTGAGCATCTGTAGATTTAGTACAGGTGGGGGTCAAATTATGTAAAACTCCAACGATAAATCCCAAGTCCTCTGTCTTTTCATTCCAGCCTCATCTCTCCCACCACAGATACATGTAGTAATCAGCATTATTTTGCTAGCTTGGAACCTGAAGGGCTGTGAAGTCAGATAATATGGGACCTTCTGTCTACAGATATTTTCTCTAAAAATGTGTTCAAGCTCTTGACTTACACAACAGCCAATGCTGTTTATTACATATTTCACAAATATTCCTGAGAAGCTACAGTTGTTTTTTTAACTTTCCATTTAAAATGAATCCTTATATATATATATATATATATATATATATATATATATATATATATATATATATATATATATATATATATGGTATTAGTAAGAACTGTGGTATTCCCAGTAGTAACATACGGGTATGAGAGCTGGACCATAAAGAAGTCTGAGCACCATAGAATTGATGCCTTTGAATTGTGATGTTGGAGAAGACTGCTTAGAGTCCCTTAGATGCAGAGGGAGAGGGGGGAGAAAGAGACACAGAGGGAGAGGGGGAGAAAGAGACACAGAGGGAGAGGGGGAGAAACAGACACATGGGAGGGAGAGGGGGAGAAACAGACACATGGGAGGGAGAGGGGGAGAAACAGACAGGGGGGGAAGACATGGGGGAGAGTGGTGAAAGAGACACAGGGGGAAGAGACGGGGGGAGAGGGGGGGAAAGAGACACAGGGAAGAGGGGGGGAAAGAGACAAATGGGAGAGGGGGGAAAGAGACAAAGGGGAGAGGGGGGGAAGAGACAAAGGGGAGAGGGGGGGAAGAGACAAAGGGGAGAGGGGGGAAGAGACAAAGGGGAGAGGGGGGAAGAGACAAAGGGGGGAGAGGGGGGCAAAGAGACACAGGGGAGGGAGAGGAGGGGGGAAGAGACACAGGGGAGGGGGGAAGATACACGAGGAAGGGGGGGAACAGACACAGGGGGAGGGGGACAGGGGGGAAAGAGACACAGGGCAGGGGGGAACAGACACAGGGTAGGGGGAAAGAGACGCATGGTAGGGAGAGGGGGGAAAGAGACACAAGAGGGAGAGGGAGGTAAAGACAAGGGGGGGAGACACAAGGGAGGGAGAGGAGGGGGGAAATGAGACACAAGGGAGGAAGTAGACAGGAGGAGAGTTGGATGTTGGAGAAGACTGCTTGGAGTCCCTTAGATGCAAGAAGATCCAATAAATCAATACTACAGGAAATCAAGACAAACTGTTCACTGGAAAGTTTGATCATGAGGCTGAAGCTAAAATATTTTGGCCATATCATGAGACGGCAGGATTCCCTAGAGAAGACTCTGATGCTGGGAAAGATTAAATGCACAAGAAGAAGAGGACGACCGAGGCGGAGATAGATAGATGAGGTCACTGAAGCAATGAACATAAACTTGATGGAGCTCAGAGGGGCAGTGACAGAGATGTATGTGGCGTGCTGCGGCCCATAAAGTCACGGAGAGTGAATGCGACTGAATGACTAAACTATATATATATATATATATATATATATATATACGGTATATATATATATATCAATCACATATTATAAGTGTCAAACTGCGATTCGTCCTCACGCTTGCAACGAATCGCAGTTTGACAATGATCCGATCGCCTTTGCCGCAATGCTAGCCTCGCATGTGCATAGCGCGCCGCTAGCCGCACATTGCACATGCGCTGCGCATAAGAAGAGGGTAGAGACACAGAGGGGTGGGAAGAGACACAGAGGGAAGGGGGGAAGAGGCACAGGGGGAGAGGGGGGAAAAGACACAGGGGGGGGAGACACAGAGGGAGAGGGGGAGAAAGAGACACAGAGGGAGAGGGGGGAGAAAGAGACACAGAGGGAGAGGGGGGAGAAAGAGACACAGAGGGAGAGGGGGAGAAAGAGATACATGGGAGGGGGAAAGAGACACTTGGGAGGGCGAGGGGGGAAAGAGACACAGGGGAGAGGGGGAATGAGACGGGGGAGGACACGGGGGAGAGGGGGGAAAGAGACACAGGGAATGGGGGGGGAGAGACAAAGGGGAGAAAGAGACAAAGGGGGGGAGAGGGGGGCAAAGAGACACAGGGGAGGGAGAGGAGGGGGAAGAGACACAGCGGAGGAAGAGGAAGGGAAGAGACACAGGGGAGGGGTAAAGATACACGAGGAAGGGGGGGGAACAGACATAGGGGAGAGGGAAAGAGACACATGGTAGGGAGAGGGGGAAAGAGACACGGGAGGGAAAGAGACACGGGGAGGAGGTTAGAGACACGGTAGGGAAAGGGAGGTAAAAACACAGGGGGGGGGGGAGACACAAGGGAGGGAGAGGAGGGGGAAATGAGACACAAGGGAGGAAATAGACAGGGGGAGAGACTCGCAATGAGCTCCAAAGGTGCTCATTGCGAGGACCGTGATGAGCGCCAAAGGCGCTCATCGCGAGGCCAGTAAAGTAGAGGGGGAGGGGCTCCCATTGTGTGGCAAACAGCATTGCCAGGCTTCACTTTTTATTGCCATCATTTTTGACGGGCAGGTCGCTAGTATATATATATATATATATATATATATATATATATATACACACACACACACAGATATACACTCATATACAGTATATCCATATGTAATTCATACTCTGCCCCTTAAAAATGTTTGTCTGTCCCCTAAATAACATGGCTGGCTCAATCCCTCTTCTACATCAGGTGTAAGTCCTGACCATATTTTGATGCAACTTCATAGAGCCAGGTACAAGTAAACCCAGAATAAGGAGGGTCTTTCAGAACCCAGAAAATATATCTCAGTTTTCAATCACTTTCTTGCTATAAAGCTTTATAAACAAACAAATAAAAACACAATTACTTTCACTTAACAATCTGTTATCCTGTTTAGTGAAAACATAAACATCTAATTATGGCACTCGTGTGATTGGCACCATATGGTTCTGTTCCCTTCAGTGTCAAAAATAAATTTCAAGCCCCCATAGACTCGGCACAATAAAAACTGCAGATTGGGCTCTTCTGCTGGAGTGTCAATAGTACGATTATTTTTATATCTCCCAGCTGCCAGGGTTGTTAAAGTTAATTAATTAGCTGTTAATTAAATTAAACTATAAAATTAAATACCTACATAATTACACTTACTAATGATAGATGCTTAATATTGATTTCTCAAGACATTATAGCACCAGTTTATGTACTGCCAGCGGTAGTTAGAGACTTAAATAACCAAAATGTCATTTTTTAATACAAGCATTGTTTATCGAAAATTCCATGTTGTCTGGTGTTGGCAATTCCTGAAGCTTGGAGCATGAGGTGTATTGTTCAATGAAGGAAGGGGTAGGGAGAAGGATGATTTGTTTTAATGCTGGAGCTCCTACAATTTGACATCTATCTCTTTCCCACACAGACACAGAAGAATTTGGTCACAAGGTAAACAACTCCAAGCCCAGCTCCTGAAGAAATCTAAACGTCCCTCTCATACATGCTACATTGAGAAAAGAAACATGGATGCCTCTGAATTTCAGCAGTCACCATAATAATTTTTTTCTATTAATACAATAACTTTGATATCTCCCTGCATTATGCTTAGTCAGACACACTATTTATATTCTACATTATTCATTTAATAGATAAGGTCATGAAACAGTGTTGTTCACCGATCTGATAATAAACCATGTTATTGCTCTTAGCTTTCTCTATATGAGCTAACAGGACACAACATGAAACTGAGACACATATATCTTATACTACACTAAGTGCTCGATTAATGGCCCTACCCACCTCCACAGAATGACACATGGCACTTAGTGTAACAATGTGGGCTCCAATATGGAGCTGTGGCTTTATTAGTGCACTACTACATTCATCTACAGTGATTCTTCCCCTTCTGGATCGCTACCTTGTTGTGTTGAATGGGCTTGTGTATTTCAATGAAGCTGTGAGCTAAACCATGTAGGGTCAACCAAAATGGGCAGGTCATGGCAGAGAGGTCAGAGAAATTGCGGTCCACTGGAGAAGGAACCTGCAACCCACTCCAATAACATTGCTAAGATAACTTTATGAACAGGCACAACCAGAGACATAACAATATGGCACCGGAAGATGAGCCCCTCAAGTCACTTTACTGAGGAAGTGCAGAGGGCAAGTACAAGTAGCACCATACCTAATATAGTGGTTGGACCAAAGCCGAAAGGACAACCAGCTGCAGATTCCCAATAGTAACATACGGATGTGAGAGCTGGACCATAAAGAAGTCTGATTGCCATAGAATCAACGCCTTTGAATTGTGGTGTTGGCAAAAACTACTTAGACTCCCTTGGACTGCAAGAAGATCCAATAAATCAGTACTACAGGAAATCAAGACAAACTGTTCATTGGAAGGTATGACCATGAGGCTGAAGCGCAAATATTTTTGCCATATCATGAGACGACAGGATTCCTTAGAGAAGAAGGGACAACAGAGACGGAGATGGATAGATGAGGTCACTAAAACAATGAACATGAACTTGATGGAGCTCAGAGGGACAGCAATGACAGAGATGTACCCGGCGTGCTATGGTCCATAAGGTCACAGAGAGTCGAACGCGACTGAATGAATAAACAACAACAGTGATTCCTACTCTTCAAGAATAATTCCATGTAGGAAAGATATATAAATGGTTGCAGAGTAATATGTTATGAGGAATTACTTAATTTGTCTAAAAAATTACTAATAAATTAAGAGTTTTCAAACCTGCATGTACCATGAACCATACCCCCATAATTAATATACAATTTATCACAGCAATTTTGCTTTTCCTTTAAAGCGACACTTGAGTCCCGTATTTAATTTATGTTATTTTGAGTAACTATAATTAATATAAGGCAAAATATTTATTTTATAAAAGTAACTAAAAAATCTACTTTATTAACCTTTGAAGAGACTGAGCATGTGCAGGCCCCATTGAGTAACTAGGCAGATAAGGATAATGAATTCATGGCATCTGCACATGTTCAGTCTTTTTCATTTTATGTGATAATGATAGTCAGACCCGCAGGTGATAATTAGCTATTATTGCCAATGAGATATAAGACTATGTTTGGTGGGTGAATCAGAAAGGTGAAAAAATATAAAAACTTCTATATAAATACTTGTTATTGCCTTTAGTTTTATGTTGTGTGTTTATAAAACCTACACTAACACAATGCAGAAGTGATCTAGTGAGGAGTATTTACTAATCCACAGGCCAGACATGGGAAAATGCCTTGAGGTGTGATCATTTAATATGCCAAGGAAGTGGGAGTAGCAAACACTTCCTTCAGCAGTTGGTTTGCGTCTTTTTAATATAAGATTTCTTAACTTCATATCATGCAAATAAATAAGTAAATGTATGGCAGAGGATATGGGTGACAATATGTTGTTAGCACACTGATTATTAAACAATGGGTAGTAGTCTCAGTGAGTGTAATGGTTTGTATTGTGCCTGTATCTCACCTCGTCTACTTCCCTGCGGCTGATATCAAACGTGATGTTGAAGAGAGTCTTTAGAATTTCCATCACTCTCTCAGTTTCCTCTTTGCCCAGGGGTGCAGCAAAACGATCTGTCATCACCTCATAAATATCGGACCATTTCAGTGCCAGCGTGCTCTCCAAGGCGTCCGTCAGGAGGCTGACACCCCTCAACTCTTGAGCCAGCTGCTTCCGCACATCCACCCTCAGAGCCGTGAGTAGGAAGAGCAGACGGAGGTCGAAGAACTTACTCTCATGGGACGACCTGGTCTCATTGTAAAGCTTGAGCCGGCGGGCCAGGCCACACACCAGCAGCAGGTCTGTGGCTAGCTCCTGGGCCTCCACACTGTTGTACACAATATTACACAGTCCTTTGAGAGCTTCCACAACACTCTCACTATCTGGGATACGAGGCACCTCTGTTTCCTCAGAGTAGTCAAGTCCAGCATACTGGGCTAAGATTTGCATGGCGGAGCGGGTGGTAAGAGGCGTCAGTCCATACTTATCCCGGGATAATATACGAATAGTTTCCAAGCAGGCCATCTGGCATGAAGGCTGCAAGTCTCTGTACAAGAACTTTATCACCTCTTCACCAAGTTTCTAAACAGAAAACAAGAGAAAACACAAACAATGTAAAATTATGGTAGATCAAGGATTCCAACTGAAGCATAAGGTAGATGGGCAAAACAAACATCAGAGATAGCATAGAAAATAATAGTTTACCTGTAGATAAGGATATATGCACTTTTATAAGTAAATTAATTTAAAAAAAAAATCGCTATTACTATATATATATATATATATATATATATATATATATATATATATATATATATATATATATATACACACACATCACATATAATAGTTGTGGATATATGGGCCGTTGTTCACGCTTTGCGAGGCGAGCCATTTGGGGCCCATAGAGTCGTTGACGGCTGCAGCACGCAGGACGTAAGCGCTCATTGCACGGCAAGCCTCGCAAAGGCGAGGCGAGCAGTTGAGGCACGCGGGACTTAGGCTGCAATGAGCCCCGAAGGCGCTCATTGCGAGGGCAATAATGGCTGAAACATCAAAATAAAAATACCGTCAAAAACACACAAATATGCATCAAATTAACTTACTCACACACAGCACAGGGGGAGAGCCAGGGAGCCTGTGAGTGAGATTGCAAGTTAATTTGAGGCATATTTAGCCTTTTTTCACAACCGAAAATCGCTGAAGCGAAAAAGAAAAAAGGCTGCCAAAAAATGTAAACAACAAGGCCGAAGTACGTAAAAAGAGACTGAAGGACGTAAATACTAGCCCTAAGCACTAAGACTTAACGCAAACCAGTAACACTTGATACAAGGCAGTAACATTTAACCCAAAGCACTAACTCTTAACCCAAGGTAGTACACAGGGGAAGAGGCTCGCAATGAGCGACGAAGGGGCTCAGAGGGCCCATATCCTCACATTGTGTGGCAAACAGCATTGCCAGGCTTACAATTTTACTCCCGTCATTTTTGACAGGCAAGTTGCTAGTATATATATATATATATATATATATATATATATATAAATATATATATATAATGAGTATTGCAGTATATTATGATACCTTATGTACTGGAAAAACATCTTATTTATAGTGACAAGCTTTCGAGAAGTTTAACCTCTCTTTATCAAGTCTGAAGCAATACCAACATGAAATGGAAGCCTCAGTTTGAATAAAAACAGCAGATGCAGAGAGAGTGGAGACAGAATCTGACATTATCAGGTAAATACATATATGGGGAATAAACACAAGATAGTAAAGGAAACATATATACACATACTATATACACATATACAACAATATATACATGAAAAAACAGAGCACTGTAGTCCACAGTGATATCCTTCCTGTTGGACAAATATCTCACCTGTTATGGTATAATAAGAAAAATGCACATGAAATTGTATAAAACCCAAGTCCCTATTAAGTCCTGTATTGTTAGTGTTAAAGAATGTGATCATCTTTATTTCAAGTGCTTTCCTCTCTTGGATGTTTTTAAAATTTTTCCTTTTGAGTATTTTGACTTTTAAGTTTTGGATAGAGTGATCATTCTGCCTAAATGGTGCAATTCTAGTTCTGCCTAAATTCTGCTGACAAGTTTTTGTTTCAGGTTTGGTGGTTGTTTAAATGCAAGGATGGGAGGTTTGGGGATTACATCTTTTAATTCAGTATCTTCGGGTAGTAATGGTTGTATAATCGTATTTTCTCTAAAATTGTATTGTATGGGGTCACTAGAGGTATACGTGAAGTACTTTAGCAGTACTTTAGCTGGTTTTCCTGGGCTATTTTGATGGCATTGTTTATTTTTTGGGTAATAATACAGGGTTTGTAACCCTTTTGTTGGAAAGATTCAGACAGTGTTTTTACATTTTTATCACGGTCTCCAGTGTTTTAGTAAACCCGATGGTATTTAATATCTTGCCTATGGATGATGGCTTGTTTGGTGTGGGAGGGATGAAAACTGGAGATGTGTAGGTAGCTACATCTGTCTGTGGGTTTCCTATATACAGATGAGAGGAGAGTGCCATTGGTGATGGATATAGTAGTGTCTGGAAAGTTTATCTGTTCTGTAGAGAAATCCATTTTAAGTTTCATAGAAGAATGGAAGGTGTTACAAACAGATACTAAAATCAGGATATAGTTGTATTGCAATAGTGATGTATTGAAATAACATATGACAGCTGTATAATAGTAGCTCAGATCTACATGTGTTTCAGTGGGTAGGCATTGTGTATGTAATTATACATAATAACATAGACAAAGGCAGTGAGTGTGCTCAATGCTATCAGCATGTATGGGACGGACTGGCTGCAAATAATACAAGGGTCTGAAATTCTACCATCAGTTTAGAACAGTTATAGTATCCTCTAATAAAAATAATGATATAATCTATATTTAATTCACTTCCCAATCAAATATACATACGTTTATACACCATTGACCAGGGGGGTAGGAACCAGGGGGATGGAGGGGACAAATACACCCAGATTTTATGCTGCTAGATTAATCGGCAGCTCTCACAAGATCACGCAACATAATCTTGGGTGATCTCGTGAGACCGGGCTGTCTGAATTATGCTGCAGTCAAAGGCAGAAGAGGTGATAGGGATAGGGAGAGGAAGAGATTACAGAGCACTGACGTGTAAGATTTACATATATATATATATATATATATATATATATATATATATATATATATATATATATATAAACATATATATAAACATATATAAACATATATATATATATATATATATATATATATATATATGCGATTTGCAATTTTAGCCTTGCAAAAGCTATAGATCAAAGGATTCTGGAGGCTGTAAATTATCTTTTCAAGGCCGTAACTCGGAAGTCGTTCGGAGCCCACAAAAAGACGCCATTTGAATAGCACATTAACTTGCGACCTCAGTTACAGGCTACCTGATCTCCCAAAACCTCAATTGAATAGGGGCCACAGTTTTCATTTTTAACCCCATAACGTTTCAGTCATTAAGCAAGCGGGTAACATCGGTTTCTTATAACTAAATTAGTATGTTGTTTTACATATATTCTAATGTCTACTCATGATTATGACGGAATTGTAAGTACAAATTGATTTAGAACTATTTCTTCACTTAAATTGTGTGTTTGTCTGTAATACCAATGTTAGTGCTATTACAGTCCTATTTAGATACATACACCACACTAATACTCAATGTTCTTCTTGCTACAAACTCACCACGAGATCCTGTTGAAAGTTGCACATCATTATAGCAAACCGTTCAACACAACTTAATGGAGAACTGATCCTTAACCAAGGTCCCTCCCTCCCACATGACAAATCAAGACCATAGTCAAGTAAACATAAATGGGTAAATCATTTTTTTCAGGCAGAATTTCCCTTTCAGGGTCGTTAATTGTGGTCAACGTTTTGTGTCCTATCAAATGTGTTTCAAGACCATGGTATCCCCCTTGCATGTCAATGCTTTAATCTAAACAATCTGAACAAATCTAGCAGTTTGAAAACTTGTTTTAGAAATTGAATATAAGCATATCACGTCAGATCAGATAAAACTTAGACCCATCAAACGTAAAATTCAAATGAAATATAAAAGGGCAATATTTTGGACTCTAGGCTATCTAGACTCAAATCAATATTTTGGATTGTACCTTTGCCCTTTTCCAATTCCTATATGAATGGAATATTCTGGAAAGAGCTAAAATACAAATATCAACGCCTCCCCTTCTCCCCCATCCTTCCCTCCCCAACCGGTTTACATAATCTCCTCCTACTCACAGGTCTCACGTCTTTCGCGTCTCCTAAGCTCTTATTCTCATTCCTCTCTCTCTCCCTGTCTGTATCTGTCCCTTACACCATGTTTTCCATTTTCTTGCAGTGCCAAATCTTATCTGCAAACAGAGGCCTACTACATCTATGAAGCCCTGTGAGCAGTTCCCTCCCTCCCTGCCCCTCTCACACCCACCCCAATTCAGATTAAATTTATAGAACCACTCTCCGATTACATTTCTCACCACTAGGGGTCAGACAACATATTACAACATATTACATACTAGAGCCTCTCATCTCAGATCCTTCCACCTAATTATAATCTTTCTAACTTTCACTTCCTCCTTCCCCTTCTTGTTCCTTATCTGTTACTTTTCCCCATGTTTCTGCCCCTTTCATTCCCTTTATATTATAAGAAGAGAGTTTCCAGTCTTGTAGGGTGCTTTGGAAAAAAGCACTTCCTACAATGATTCTAAACTCAAAACAGGGCCCCTCATTTTCTGATTTTGTTAATATTGTATTTTCCATGTTCCTATCCCCTGCACAGCGCTACAGAATATGTTGGCACAATACAAATAAAAGTTAATAATAATTATAA